>CM067167.1:2328152-2756957 GCA_034093135.1 Erigeron breviscapus
GTCATAGAGTATGATAGCCAAATGCCTTAGCCGTACGGGCTCCGCTTTCTAACTTTTGCTTCTTTTTAGTCGGAGGTCCTTCTGTAAGCAGTCTCTCTACCTTCGTGTAGGGCTAAAGGTGGTTGTTGTTTTTGGTAAGCGGGAAGAAAATAATACGAGTATGAAGTTATGATATCAAATTAACTCAAACGAACAATTACATATTTGATTTTAAATTAATGTCGGACTGAGTCACTAGTCATAAACCACGGCGAGTCACTAAACGAATCAGCTTTTTTTTCTTTGACTCGACACGTACAAATAACAATTATGATTTTAATGAGCATTTAAGTAATGATCTAAAATAACAACATACTTTTATTATTAGTTAACCAATGAATTTTGACAGTTTATTTCTTTTTAATCATTTTGTAACTCAAATATTAAAAATGAATGTAAAATTTTGGTAAGCTGGATATGACATGACATAACTAATTTAATATAAGTAGAGTTCTCAATGTAACTAGTATGATAATGCTCCATATATCATTCAACTAAGATTTGAAGTTATCACGAGTTTACAAGTTATATAATGTCTTGCTATATTTGGCTTAACAAAATTTTACCTTTTAATTTATCCTTGAGTTGTACAATGGTTAAAAACGAGAAGTTTTAAAAGTTTATTACTATGGATCATTACCCCTTTCATGACATATAACCATCGATCCGTTGAGAGAATGACATATCAAGATACACTTTTAAGTATAACTAGTGTGATATGATGCACGTGCAATACGCCGATAAACATGTTGTATTAGAAGCAACCCAATGCAATTCGTTCTCTTCGTCCCTGTGCTCGTTCTCATCAGTAGGACATGTCAATACCGTTGGGTTGGACTAGTCCTTGGATGACTAGTCCCCCAGGGACGAGTATATATATATGAGTGTGTGAGGTGTTTAAGGGATTAATGGTATAAAAGGTGGTTTCAGGACTTTGGGGATGTTTTACGGGGATTAGTCCTTCGAGAGTGTTGTGCTGATGTGGCGCTGACTGGGACTAGTCCTTCTGGGGATGAGTTTTGGTATTGGGTAGCCCCTTAGAGTACTAGATAACTAATTATTGGTAATAACTACTATATGGTTATAAGTTATAACATGAATTTTTGACTTTTGATCTAACTGTTTGTAGACCAAACTAGGATGCGTAACTAGCTTCTAGCTATATATGTCACAAAGTTTATGTTTATACTTGAATATTTATTTTTATATTTGTCCAGTAACTACATATATGTGTCTCGGGACACAGAGGAGTGTACGTTTTGGATAAATATGTGTGATACAACTACTAACAAATTAATTCAATCTGTTCTTTAATGATTTTTAATGATTGTACTAATCAGGAAAGGTTGGTAGTTTAGATAAGGGGTTTCAATTTTCCGAGTTTTTAATCTTTCAGTTGCTAATAGTGGTCAGAGCATCAAAGGTCATAAGGAACATGAAAATGGTGTTTTCTGCACTTTTTCAGAAAAAACATCGATTCCCTTATCATATATAGTTAACATTAGCTATGGACAATACTCCAATACATAAAACTGCTAATCTATTCAATCTCTTTTGACTTATTAAATTAACTTTGTAATTAATTTTACAACAAATATTTTATCGCACACCTCTGAGTAAAACATCAATTTTCTATCGAAATAATCGTCTTTTCATAACTTATATATGTAAATAATATGAGCAACAGAAGTATCAACATAAGGATCTACAACAGATCGACCCTCACAAGACTAATAAACGGAATGCAAAATCATTTAAACTTCAGAAACAAATTGTACTAATCAAAGAGGATTTAGCATGAACATATCTAATTTTCTTGATTTTGATTGATCTTGATGTTGACCTTGTCGGAACTCCAATTTAGTTCCTTAACATCTTCCCAGGGAAGAGTTACCTTATACATTCCATCTTGCATCTCTTCCTTCATATTATCCGCCTTGACATTAAAATCCTCCAAATCAACGCTATAGACGTAGTGCTCATTCTCTGTCTTTCCTTCAATGAAGAAAGTGTTGTATTCAGCACTCGACTTCACGTCCTCGATCTTCAACCCAGGCATATTTAAAGATACGCATACACCTTCCCTCATGGCCTCCAGAATGTCTCCAGGTCCAGGAAGATTTACCGTTACACGTAGGCTTTCAGCAGTCTTTTTCATATACATTGTGAATGAACGTGTATTTGGCAATATGGCTAATATTAGGCTCATGAGTATCCTACTTGCCTTTGATGGATTAAATGCATCTGAAATTATGAAAAACAAACAACATATTCAGGATATATGTTATATATATCAAGCATAAATAATAGTTTTGATGTGCAAAAAGATAATTAAACAAGGAATGACCCGAAAAAGACTTTGCAGCAAGACGACTGGAATTAGCAAAGTCAAAACCATTAGTTTTTGACTCTTTGTTCACCGGAAGAGTAACATTAAGCATTCCATCTTGTATCTCTCCCGTTATATCATCACTCGTCTTGTTAATGTTCTCTGGTAACTTTATTATTGTACACATGCCGTATAACTTTTCAGGTTCTATCCCTATGATAAATAATTTGTCATGTTGAATATATGCGTTCACGACCTCCTTAATGCGTCCGGGAATTTTTAGGAGTACATTTAGGCCTTCATCGGTCTCCTTCATCTCTTCAACTCCGGGCATATTTATACTTAAGTCAATGTGTTCGCGTTTATCAGTCTTCTCCTTTGGAGAATGAACATGAAAATGAAGGAATAGGCGTTACGTCTAGTATCCTGCTCAGGGTTACTAGACCGTTTGAAGCTGAAATCATGAAAAAACAATAATTAAGCTGCATTGACACCAAACTAAAATAAAAAATCTAAACTAGCTGGTAAAAATGGATTGCTGACATAAAAGAAAATTTTTTAAATCTATGGCGATTGGCGACCAACTGCAACATCACAATCTTAAAGAGGGAGAGATCAATGAATTCAACGAATGGAAACGGGTCAGTCACAGGGGTAAACAACCATCTCTCAATCACAACTCCGGTCACGCTGGGCATGGAAAGTCAGGTAACACTGAAAAAAACCCCAACCCTGATTTTTCTGATACGCGTCGTATTGCAACCTCGTTTTTTATCACAAATTTCCCAGAAAGTATCACTCCAAGAGAGATGTGGAAACGATGTTCAGATTGGGAATCGATTGTAGATGTTTATCTATCTAATAGATTAGCTAAACATGGAAAACGGTTCGGCTTTGTTCGATTCATTAAGGTGAATAACGTCGAATGGCTGTTATCTAAACTACGCTCCATGTGGTTTGGTAATCATCATCTGTACGCAGATATTGTTCGATTTGAACGAAAAAAGGACCCCATTAAAGGGGCGACTAGCCAGAGTAGGGCAGAAAAACGTCCACAAACAGTCCCACAGAAGATAGGTAACAAAAACAATAGGATTCGTTCTTATGCAAGTGTTGTAAAAGGAGTGGAGTCTAAAGCCTTTCAGGAGGTTGTTTTGGTAAGAAGGGTGATTCACCTTCCAACACCGACTGCCCTTAATGATGAGGAAAATTCACTGTTTGTTAAACTTGTAGATCCTAAAGGGATACCGTATTTTAAACAATGGTGTTAGTAAATCATGGGTACGCTTCTATCATCCAGCTTCTGTAAGTGAGGTATCGTTACCTTAGCTTAAGTTGCGCACCCAAATATCCTTAGTTTTTCCAGATTTGGTTTTCTATTGTAGAGTGCCTCATATGGAGTCTTATCCACCAGGGCTCTTGTAGGGACCCTGTTTAGTATGTAGATGGCGTGTCTGACTGCTTCCGCCCAAAAGTTTTGTGGCAACTTCATTGCCTTCATCATACTTCTAGTTGTAGATAGCACTGTTCTATTTTTCCTTTCCACGACTCCGTTCTGTTGTGGTGAGTAGGGTGCTGTTAACTGTCGTACTATTCCATTATCCTTGCAGTACTTGGTGAATTCATTAGATGTGAACTCACCTCCTCTATCTGTTCTCAGCATCCTTAATTTTGTCCTCAATTTCGTTTCAATATGTTGTCTGAATTCCTTGAAAGTATCAAATGCTTGATCTTTCGATGTCAGAAAGTAGGCCCACATGAAACGTGTACAGTCGTCCACTAACAAGAAAATATATTGCTTCCCGGAGTGTGTGGTTGGGCATATAGGGCCACAGAGGTCTCCATATACTAAATCCAAAGGTTTCTTCGATCTAAACTTGGCTTAATTTGGGAATGGAGTCCTACTGTGTTTTCCTAATAAGCAGGCATCACAAATCTGTCCTGCGTGATTAATCTTTGGTATTCCTTCCACTAGATTCTTTCTTGTCATGTTCTTGATGTCCTCAAAGTTTATATGACCTAATCTAGCGTGCCACAACCATGCTTGGCTATCTTTATTCGCTAGGAGACATATAGGTGTACGTATCTTTTGTTTGATGTTGTAAAGTCTATTCCTTGATCTCTCAATCTTCTTCAGCAACCTCTTATTTTTGTCATGTAAAGTCAGTTTGCTTCCTTCCATGACCACTTTACACCCTATCTCCGTGAGTTGTCCTAGACTCAGTATGTTGCTCTTAAGGTTTGGAATGTAGTATACTTCCGATATAAGCTTTTGTTCGTGATTCCTACATCCTAACAAAACAGAGCCTTTTCCTTTTATTTCTACATACGATCCATCTCCAAAACGAACACGTCCTGTTATGTTATCATCAATATCCCTGAAGTGACTCTTAGTCCCCGTCATATGGTTGCTTGCACCATTATCTAAATACCAGATGCTTTCATCTGTTGTAGCATACTTCTCGGGTTGAAATTGTCCTTCATTTAACAGTACATCTTCGTGCTCAGTTTTGTGTGTTGCCATTAACAATGATGGCTCTTCATCTTCTTGGATAAGATTCGATTGTTCCTGCATTTTCGGTAGTTGGTTGCAGTCCTTCCTAAAATGTCCAAATTTTCTACATCTGTGACATTATACTTTGCTCATGTACCTCACTTGCTTATTCCATTTTGTATTTGTTCTCGCCTTGTGAGTTGAGCCTTCCTCTTTCGAGTCGTTTCTATTTCTATTGTTTTTCCAGTTTCCTCGTGAAGAGTTTGATCTACCACGTCCGCGATTGCCAAATCGCCTTCCTCTTCCAGAGTGTTCGCCATCACGTCCGCCTTTCTTGAGTTTAATTCTTTCCTCACACGCTTTTAATTTTCCAATGATCTCGTCGAAAGTGACTTCGTCTAGATCAGAGTTTTGTTCTATGGATGCCACTATTTGGATGAACCTATCTGGCATGGAATCTAATAGTTTTCGTACTAGTAATGGTTGATCCAAGGTTTTTCCTAATTCTTTTGCCTTAGTGGCATAACCATTTAACTTAGCGGTAAAGGCATCTAACGTGTCGTCCTCCTTCATTTGGAGTGTTTGAAATGCAATCATCAACGATTGTAAACGTGCCTTCTGCACTTTATCTTCTCCGACATGTCTCTTTTTTAACGCCTCCCAGACTTCTTTCGCAGTCTTACACCCCGCAACTTGCAGTATCACACACTACTACACAAATGTAAATAGGACTCCCCAAATAAAACCCACTTTTCTTATAGACCGGGTCATATTAATGCCGCCTTCTAAAATCCAAATAGAACCCCCAAATAGAACCCGCTTTTTATATAAATCGGGTCATATTAAAGCCCACTTTCACAAATCTTAATAAAAGCCCTAAATATAACCCGCTTTTCTTCCAAACCGGGACTTTTTCCCTGTTCTATGTAATTCTATAAGCGCGGTAAATCCAAAATTCTTAAAATAATTCCTTTTTAAAATTCCTCATAACCTCTCCCCTTTTTTGCTTTGAAGCACTGCTAATAAATCAGAAACCATTAAAACAGAGAATCCAACTTTTCATAACTTCAGGGGCATTTAACTCAAGGATGTGGGTTTCCGTTTTTTGAAGTGTTTGTCGAATTTCATCAAGATGCTAAAGGTAATCTTTATAAACCGTTTATATATTATCTGCATTCTTTAATTGATTTTTTTATATGAAGAATTAATTGCTCAAAATCAGGGGTTTCGGGTTTTCTCCCTTCTAGTTTATAACTTTATATCAGTTTTTGATATGCGCTGTTATATACTTTATTTGTGGATGTTATTAAAAGTTTCATTATTAGTTTCCTTGTCACTTGAACACCTAAGAGGAGGAATTTTTCATCTGATGACATGTATATATGTATTGAATGTAAATCATTTTTAAGGATGCACATACATAAAAACTAGCAACAATATTCTTCAAGTCACGAAGACTGAAAAGGAGGGGCTGGGAATGCTACCGAATGACCAAAGGTACGATCCCCTTAAAAGAAAGTTAAATTTTAATAATTGCGGTCAGTATATTGGCGATAATCAATGCTGATTCAGTTCCACGATAGAAGGAGTATAAGCTAGGACGAGGTGTTCTGTCCTTCAAAACGATTGACATCAAATCGATGAGGATTACAAGAAACAATTATGGTTGCGAGTGAAGGTACATATATATCCCATTACATGTTATTTACTATATATATATATATATATATATATATATATATATATATACTATACATAGATACATTTGTGAAAGTCTTTTAAAAAAAATTATCAATGAATATGTTGCTAGGTTTAGATGCGACATGAAACTACCTGTATGTCATGAAGGAAGAATGGGAATCATTCGAAGGATAAAATCGATAGAATTTCTGGTTAGTTTGAGTTTGTATGTTACATTTTTCTAAATGCATATATATCGTATTGGGTTGATTTACAACTTAATAAGTAAGAATAGTTGATAGAACACCAAGAATAAGTATAGTAAATAGAAGAAAATCATTAAGTATCTTGGAAACATAAGCATCTTTGGTTATTATAGAATTCTGATTTGGTTGTCTAACTTTTAGCAGCTTTTATGTTAACTTCTAATATAACGGGAGGTCTGATAAATGGTAGTGTTGGACCATAATATTTCTAGCAAGCATTTGTTATTGTCTGTGATTGACCATCATCGGTGCACAAGTACATTCTGGACACATGGTTGCAAGACGGTGGGAAGACAAATTACGACTACGAAGTAACCAAACTTGTAGAAAGGTAACTCTCATGTTTAGTTAATTTTCAATTTATTACGAATTACTTTATCTATTGATTTTATTTATTTAACTTGTGATTAGTATGTTCTTGTTAGTCATATATAAAAACGGGCCGTTATAAGGCTTATTTGAGTTATTTGTTAGTATTAATTATATAGGACTTGCATTACTAGGATTCTTTTCTCTATCAATAGAGGGAGTGGCAGCTGAGTATAGGTATGAGAAACCTCAAGAAAATCAATTGTAAGATTGTTTTCGCTTGCTAGTGCAGTAGCAAGGCTGTTAGAGGGCTAGGTTGAAACTTTCAAATGTGAAAACTCTATTAAGTGTTCCTTCACTTTATTGATCTGTTGCCTTTGTTTTAATATGTTTACAGAACAACAAAAAGGTTCTTTTGTGGGATTGTTTTGGTTGCCAATTCTAAGTTAAAGGAAAGGTAGAAAATGATGGTTGAATTCACATATTACAGTATAAAGTATATTAATTATATACACACAAGTGGAATTTGCTTCTATAACATGTAATACATCACTTTTGTTTACTTTCTAGGACTATAAATTTTGACCCATTGACTTTATGTGTAATATGACTAACAATATAAGTTAATGAAGTATTTGAGTCGTTTTATGAATTAAATGACTATGTGTTATATTCGGGTCGATAATATGTTTTGATCGGTGTTCAATTGGGTAACGATTGTAATTTGGCTTGAGAAGAGAAACGGGTCGGCCCGTGGGTAGTCCACGACCCACCAGCCACATTTGACCCATTTCTCCCCATATCTCTTTCTCCCCCTTTCATTTCTTATCTATCTATCTATCTTTCTCATTTCTCTCAAGTAAAAAGGCAAAGCAAAACCCATTCCATTTCTTCTTCTATCTATCATCTACTTGGTGTTTGGAAAGGATATAACACTAGGATCATCGTCATCTATACCACATTATCGTCTATACGAAGAATCAAGGTTGTAGTGCAAGCATTTTAACCCATTTTGACCTAAATTGGGTTCTAGCTCGGAAAGGAAGTTTTGGTAAGTCTAATTCATCCCATTTACTTCTATTTATGTTAGTTTACTCGTTTCTAGTCATCTCGTACATTTACAAGTTCTAAATCGCCTTAAAATGAGTTTTGGGTCGAATTAGGGTTTGGCTAGGTTTTGATCGATTTGGAGAATTTGATAATGTTATGGATGGAAATATGGGTTTGGGTAAGTGTATTTATGCATTAGAATGTCAAATGTAGCTTCAAAATGAGTCATTTAATTTTGCAATGCGATTTAGGGTTTTGCATTAGGGTTTTGGTTCAAGTGATATAGGGTTTTGGTTCTTGATTTTCTGCATAAACTGCTGCTGGTCGTGATGCTGCCCAGTAAGGGGCGTAATTACGCTAGTTCTATTTTGACTGGGCGTAGGTTACGGCCCTTTGGGGCGTAGCTTACGCCGAATGCTCCATCTTACGCCAAAACCTACTGTTTACGCCCCTCTAGACACCAACAAAATTGCACTTTAGAGAGCACCGTACCTTACGCCCCCTTTACCCAAAATTTTTATAAGGGGCGTAACCTACGCCAGTGTGGGGCGTAGGTTACGCCAGTTGTAATTTCCAGAAATTCTTGTTTGACCTAAATTGACTTTCTGGACCTTTTTACGCGTCGAGCATTGATCTAATTCACTTCTTATCTTATGTAACATTGATTAAGAGTCTTAAAAGTCATTTAACGTCGAGATGCACTTTGGAACCCTAATTAGGGTTTTGTCGAGAATTGTTAAGTTACGTATATGTGTTTATGTATGTTAATGTGAATGTATATGATCGATATTTAGGTGTTGGACGTGAAGTGAACATTGTACGACAATAACTCGACTTTATATCAACTTAACTTTTCATAACCAATCGAGGTGAGTTTCGTATCTCCCTACTCGCTTGAGATTCGGGCTGAAAAGTGTAAACGTGCGTGTTTACTTACGTTGTTGATTGTTTGATTGATTTGGTTTAAATGTTGCATTGATGAGACGGATATCACGTTTGATTGACTTGGTTTACGTTTGTTAAGTATTTCATTAATATTAGGATAGACGTACATACACGGAAGTCGGTTATGCTTTCATTGAGTTTTAGATGTGGTGGGAAGGCTGCGGGTGACCCTATATATAAGCATCTGGGACTTGAAGAGAGTAGAATCCTCTTAAGTGTATGTACGTATAGAATTGGTGTTAATATTGATTGTTGGCTCATGTTTGACGAATATTGATTGTTGGTTCATGACAGACGATTGTGATTGATGCATATACGATTGATGGTAAGCATGCATACATTGTACATAATCCCTCGATTGAGGAGTGCCTACATCCAGGTGTATAGATGTATACACTATCTGATGGATGATGAGTTCTTGATCCCGAGTATATAGACATATATATCTCGATGTTTTTGAGATACAGCCTTGTTCATTGTGATGACAGGCGGGTGTCGTTGCATAGGTGACCTGAGTTCACGCATAGGATAGGCATGTTGGCTTATTATGCATTCGGTACTTGCATGGATACGCATATCATTCGTGCATTCATAGTATACACTCACTTGTCTTGTATAATCTTGTTGTTGGACGTTATTGTGTTACTTAGAGGCTCGCTGTAAGTCATGTCTAGCCTTTACTCGTACATTGTGATTATTGACGCTGGTTCTTTATGGACCATTACTACGAACTCACCAACCTTGTGTTGACTATGCTTAGTACACTTTTCAGGAAATCAGGTTATTCCCGGACGTGGAGTTTAGTCGCTTGCTTGCTGTTAAACCCGGGTTTTGGACTTTATGAATCAAGGATTCATCGGCCCTCTCTTTTGCATTATACTTAGGATCGTTTTGCCATCTTCGGGATGTTCTTTTGTAAACTTTGATGGCTATTTGCTCCTTATGTATTTTGGTACTTGTTTCATATTGTAATGGATTCGCTGAATCTTTATTTGCATTTAGCTCTGGTTCTATTGTAATTCCACCTTGTGCTATATGATTTCCGTGATACTTCGAGCCTCGGCTTGGGGTGTTACAGAATGGTGGCCCATGCGAGGTCGTAGAGAATTAGGCGGTTTGACCTAGACTACGGCTTAAGTTGAAACTCTTCATATAGCATGCATGGTTAGGAAATTCGTGTGCAATGTGAATTATGTGAATCCCCGTGTGAGTTCGTAGTTAAGACCACTTGTGTGATAGCTTGAATTCAATGTGATGAATGTGGTTAATATAATTTGTTGTTGTTATTGGTTGGAGCTAATTTGATGATTTAGGGCAAAATGAAGTGATGCCATTAACTTAGTATAATATTGTGGCAACCCTAAAAGAACCCGATCAACTCTTTTATGGTTACCCAACATTATAGCAAGTTTATGACATCGTGGATTGCGCACGTGTGGCTTAAAGTATAATAAGGAACCGATATGCTTAATGAAAGTTGATTGGGTGGAGGGTTAGCCATTGGTACACCCTGTATACATACCCGGTCAATAACTAGAGAGCATATCGAATTCGGATTATACTTTGAATCATTCGTGTTAGTTATTTGATTGCATGATGTTTTGAGCATGATTACTTGAGTTAATGATAGACATTTGTAAAGAATTTGACATGATGGCATGCTAAGTAACAATCCCATAGGATTCTAGCACTCTTGCTTTAGCTTAACGATATGAAATGAGTATGTGGTATCGGCATGAGAGCATTGACTACTTGTGTGACTAACATGTGAGCATTTGAGACTAACTCTCGGGTCAACGTGTCACTTGTTTTATAGAAATGGTAAGACCAAGGAGAGCCGGAACGAACTATAGGGCTGAAGAGGAAGAACCTCAACCGGAAGCTCAACCGGAGGTACAAGGAGGTAGAGGTAGGGGCCGTGGTAGGGGCCGTGGTAGAGGTCGTGGTAGAGGCCAAGGAAGGGGTCATGGTGAAGCTCCTGAGCCAAACATGGCTGAGGTGATCGCTCAAACGATCGCCAATATCATGCCAACCATTATTGCTCAAGTCACGGCAAATCTTGGGTAAAACAATGGGCCTCAAAACAATGAAGCCCCAGAAAATATGAATAATGAAAATGCCCAACCTCAGGCCGTGGAAAACGAAGAAGAGGAACCGGTGAGAGTTGATAACCGCATGCCCATGTATAATCAATACGAAGGATACCGGAAGGGATGTATATTTAAGGACTTCAAAAGCTGTGGGGCACCGGAGTTTAATGGAAGGGGTGGTCCCACTGAGTGTATACGGTGGTTTGAAGAGATTGAAGCAGTGATCGAAAGAAGTCATTGCACATATGACGACCGGATTTCTTATGCATCCGGCATGTTTAGGCATGACGCCTTGAGTTGGTGGAACCAAGAGATCACTTTGGGGCGGACTTATAACTTGGAATGGGCCGATTTCAAGGACAAAGTGAAGGCAAAGTTTTGTCCTCCCTATGAACTACAAAATTTGACCATTGAGTTTGCTAATCTCAATATGGAAGGAGCCGATTACAAGAGTTATGTTAGACGATTTCAAGAATTGTCTACCCTCATTCCTCACTTGGAGGGTTCCGAGTCTCAGGCCATCCAGAAGTTTGTATTGGGCTTGAATCCTCAAGTCCGATCTTATGTAAACTCTAACATGCCTACTTCTTTGGCCGATGCGGTTAACCGAGTCGGGAGTGTGACTGAAGACTTGTTGAGGAGCGGTGTCTTGAGCAAATCCTCAACAAACAAGAGGAAAGAAGTGGGAGAGTCGAGTGGGGTGAAGAAAATGGGAAGGTTTGACCCCAAAAATGCTAATAGGGGTAGGGTGATGGCGGCAGTGGAACCGGCCAGGAAAGCTTATACTGGACCCCATCCTTTCTGTGGGAGATGCAACCAACATCACCCCGCCAATGCCCAATGCAGAGCATGCTTTAATTGTAACCAAGTGAGGCACCTCTCCATAGATTGTAGGGCTCCAAGAACGGGCCCAATGAATGTGGCTCCTGTTCGGGTCGTCCCTCCTCAAGGTAACCAACGAAGAGGTGAATGTTTTGAATGTGGTAGTCGTGACCACTACCGTAATAATTGTCCTCGATGGGTGGGACAACAAGTGCAAGTAGCCGTCCACCCCAACCAACTACAAATGGTCGGGCCTAACCAAAACCGGGGACAACAAGGCCATCAAGTGCAGCCACGCGGCCGAGCCTTTGCGGCCAATGCAAATGAAGCCCGCAACGATCCCAACGTAGTAGCAGGTACCTTTCTCCTTAATGGTCACTATGCAACCGTTCTATTTGATTCCGGGGCCGATTATAGCCTCGTGTCCTCTAACTTTGTTCCTTTGATTGATGTGCATCCTTGTGCTCTAAATTATGTGCTTGACATTGAAATGGTAAACGGGTCACTAACTAGACTTAGTCAAATACTTCGCGACTGTGTCTTGACTTTAGAAGATGTCTACTTCTTCATTGACCTCATGCCTCTTGACATTGGTAGTTTTGACATTATAGTGGGTATGGATTGGTTAACGGCGGTAAAAGCGACTATTGATTGTGGTGAGAGAGTTGTTAAGATACCTTTGACTAACGGTAGAATTCTTAGGGTTCAAGGCGAAATCTCCGATTCCTCTAATCCGAAAGTCTTTAGTGCTACCATCACAAAGGTAGAATTGAAGGTCGTTCCTATTGTTTGTGAATTTCCCGATGTTTTTCCGGATGACTTACCGGGATTACCTCCAACTCGTGAACTTGATTTTCGTATTAATCTTATTCCCGAAGCCGCACCCGTAGCAAAAGCTCCGTATAGACTAGCCTTAACCGAAATGCAAGAATTACAAACTCAACTCAAGGAGCTCCAAGATTAGGGTTTCATTCGCCCTAGTCAATCTCCTTGGGGTGCTCCTGTTCTCTTCGTCAAAAAGAAAGATGGATCCTTCAGAATGTGTATTGATTACCGGGAATTAAACAAGCTCACTGTGAAGAACCGATATCCTCTCCCTAGAATCGATGACTTATTTGATCAACTCCAAGGTGCTAAGCACTTCTCAAAAATCGATCTTCGTTCGGGTTATCATCAACTCCAGGTACATGAAGATGATATTCCCAAGACGGCTTTTCGCACAAGGTATGGCCACTTTGAATTCACCGTGATGCCTTTTGGGTTGACTAATGCACCAGCGGTGTTCATGGACTTGATGAACCGGGTGTGTCAACCATACTTAGACAAGTCTGTCATTGTGTTCATTGATGACATACTTGTATACTCGAAGACGAAGGAGGAGCATGTTGAGCACTTGCGTGAAGTGCTTGAACTACTAAGGAAAGAGAAATTGTATGCTAAGTTCTCCAAGTGTGAGTTTTGGTTGGAAGAGGTCCACTTCCTTGGTCACGTAGTGAGCAAGGATGGTATTCATGTGGACCCAAGCAAGATTGAAGCGGTCAAGAATTGGAGAAGACCCGAAACGCCATCCGAGATCCGCCAATTCCTTGGATTGGCGGGTTACTATAGAAGATTTATTGAAAACTTCTCCCGTATTGCACAACCACTTACTCTCTTGACTCAAAAGGAGAGAAACTTTGAATGGGGCGAAAGACAAGAAAACGCCTTCCAAACTCTTAAAGATATGCTATGCGATGCTCCTATTTTGACACTACCGGATGGAATTGAAGATTTTGTTGTTTATTGTGATGCCTCGGGGTAAGGGTTGGGTTGTGTTCTTATGCAAAGGGGTAAAGTCATTGCTTATGCCTCCCGTCAATTGAAGGTGCATGAGAAGAACTACCCGACACATGATTTGGAATTGGGAGCGGTTGTGTTTGCTTTGAAGTGT
Source organism: Erigeron breviscapus (assembly GCA_034093135.1). Lineage (NCBI taxonomy): Eukaryota > Viridiplantae > Streptophyta > Magnoliopsida > Asterales > Asteraceae > Erigeron > Erigeron breviscapus. The sequence goes on from CM067167.1 coordinate 2,342,107, forward strand.
TGGAGACATTATCTCTACGGCACCAAGTGTGTGATTTATACCGATCACAAAAGTCTTCAACACATCTTTAACCAAAGTGAATTGAATATGAGGCGAAGGCGTTGGCTTGAACTATTTAGTGATTATGACTGTGACATCCGTTATCATCCGGGCAAGGCAAATGTAGTAGCCGATGCCTTGAGTAGGAAGGAGAGAGTGAAACCAAGACGGGCTAGAGCTATGAGCCTCACGGTGGGGCCAAATATTCGTGACCGAATCATTGAAGCCCAAATTCAAGCCACCCTACCGGAAAACTTTGGAGACGAGAACCTAGATGGCATGGAACAACAATTCGACCGAAAAAATGATAATGGGCTATACATGGTTGAAAGACTTTGGGTTCCTATTTTCGGTAACTTAAGAACACTTATTATGAATGAAGCTCACCAATCGCCTTATTCGGTCCATCCCGGGTCGGATAAGATGTACTTTGACTTGAAAAACTTGTATTGGTGGCCGGGCATGAAGCGTGATGTGGCTAAGTATGTGAGTGAGTGTCTTACTTGCTTACAAGTTAAGGCCGATCACAAGAAGCCACCCGGATTGTTGGTACAACCGGTGATGCCCGAATGGAAGTGGGAACATATTTCAATGAACTTCATTACTAAACTACCGAAGACGAGAAGCGGTCGTGACACGATTTGGGTGATAGTAGATCGGTTAACGAAGTCGGCTCACTTTTTAGCCATTCGTGAAACCGATAAATTTGATACTTTGGCTCGTTTGTACATCAAGGAAGTAATATCTAAACATGGAGTGCCGATTTCTATCATTTCGGATAGAGATGCCCATTTCAAATCGAACTTTTGGGAAGCCTTTCAAAAAGCAATGGGTACTCGACTCGACATGAGCACGGCATTTCATCCTTAAACGGATGGGCAAACCGAGAGAACCATTCAAACACTTAAAGACATGCTGAGGGCTTGTGCAATTGATTTTGGTGGGAGTTGGGAAGACCATTTGCCGCTAGTTGAGTTTTCATACAACAATAGTTATCATGCTACCATTCAAATGGCGCCCTTTAGAGCATTATATGGTAGGATATGTCGTTCTCCTCTAGCTTGGGCGGAAATTGGAGAGAGTCAACTTATCGGGCCAGAAATTGTGGTTGAAACGACTAAGGTAATATCTCAAATTAAGGAGAAGTTGCAATTGGCCCGTGAACGTCAAAAGAAGTATGCCGATGTGAGGCGGAGACCGTTGGAGTTTGAAATTGGTGATTATGTACTTTTGAAAGTGTCACCTTGGAAAGGTGTTGTACGTTTTGTGAAGCGGGGAAAACTTGCGCCAAGGTATATTGGTCCTTTCAAGATTCTTGAACGGGTTGGAAAGGTTGCCTACCGATTAGAATTACCACAAGAGCTTAGCGGTGTGCATGATGTGTTTCATATTTGCAATCTACGCAAGTGTTTGGCGGACCCTACACATCATGTGCCCATGGACGAGATTAGGGTGGATTCGAGCCTAAATTTTGTTGAAGAGCCGATAGAGATCATGGATCGTCAAGACAAGAAACTCAAGAATAAACGCTACACGATTGTTAAGGTTAGATGGAATGCTAGACGTGGAGCCGAGTTCACTTGGGAGCGAGAGGATCATATGAAGTCTAAGTATCCACATTTATTTAGTATTTAGTGTTTTGTTGAATTTCGGGACGAAATTCTTTTAACGGGGAAATAATGTAACATCCGTAAATTTTGACCCATTGACTTTATATGTAATATGACTAACAATATAAGTTAATGAAGTATTTGAGTCGTTTTATGAATTAAATGACTATGTGTTATATTCGGGTCGATAATATGTTTTGATCGGTGTTCAATTGGGTAACGATTGTAATTTGGCTTGAGAAGAGAAACGGGTCGGCCCGTGGGTAGTCCACGACCCACCAGCCACATTTGACCCATTTCTCCCCATATCTCTTTCTCCCCATTTCATTTCTTATCTATCTATCTATCTTTCTCATTTCTCTCAAGTAAAAAGGCAAAGCAAAACCCATTCCATGTCTTCTTCTATCTATCATCTACTTGGTGTTTGGAAAGGATATAACACTAGGATCATCGTCATCTATACCACATTATCGTCTATACGAAGAATCAAGGTTGTAGTGCAAGCATTTTAACCCATTTTGACCTAAATTGGGTTCTAGCTCGGAAAGGAAGTTTTGGTAAGTCTAATTCATCCCATTTACTTCTATTTATGTTAGTTTACTCGTTTCTAGTCATCTCGTACATTTACAAGTTCTAAATCGCCTTAAAATGAGTTTTAGGTCGAATTAGGGTTTGGCTAGGTTTTGATCGATTTGGAGAATTTGATAATGTTATGGATGGAAATATGGGTTTGGGTAAGTGTATTTATGCATTAGAATGTCAAATGTAGCTTCAAAATGAGTCATTTAATTTTGCAATGCGATTTAGGGTTTTGGTTCAAGTGATATAGGGTTTTGGTTCTTGATTTTCTGCATAAACTGCTGCTGGTCGTGTTGCTGCCCAGTAAGGGGCGTAACCTACGGCCCTATGGGGCGTAGGTTACGCTAGTTCTATTTTGACTGGGCGTAGGTTACGGCCCTTTGGGGCGTAGCTTACACCGAATGCTCCATCTTACGCCAAAACCTACTGTTTACGCCCCTCCAAACGCCAACAAAATTGCACTTTAGAGAGCACCGTACCTTACGCCCCCTTTACCCAAAATTTTTATAAGGGGCGTAACCTACGCCAGTGTGGGGCGTAGGTTACGCCAGTTGTAATTTCCAGAAATTCTTGTTTGACCTAAATTGACTTTCTGGACCTTTTTACGCGTCGAGCATTGATCTAATTCACTTCTTATCTTATGTAACATTGATTAAGAGTCTTAAAAGTCATTTAACGTCGAGATGCACTTTGGAACCCTAATTAGGGTTTTGTCGAGAATTGTTAAGTTACGTATATGTGTTTATGTATGTTAATGTGAATGTATATGATCGATATTTAGGTGTTGGACGTGAAGTGAACATTGTACGACAATAACTCGACTTTATATCAACTTAACTTTTCATAACCAATCGAGGTGAGTTTCGTATCTCCCTACTCGCTTGAGATTCGGGCTGAAAAGTGTAAACGTGCGTGTTTACTTACGTTGTTGATTGTTTGATTGATTTGGTTTAAATGTTGGATTGATGAGACGGATATCACGTTTGATTGACTTGGTTTACGTTTGTTAAGTATTTCATTAATATTAGGATAGACGTACATACACGGAAGTCGGTTATGCTTTCATTGAGTTTTAGATGTGGTGGGAAGGCTGCGGGTGACCCTATATATAAGCATCTGGGACTTGAAGAGAGTAGAATCCTCTTAAGTGTATGTACGTATAGAATTGGTGTTAATATTGATTGTTGGCTCATGTTTGACGAATATTGATTGTTGGTTCATGACAGACGATTGTGATTGATGCATATACGATTGATGGTAAGCATGCATACATTGTACATAATCCCTCGATTGAGGAGTGCCTACATCCAAGTGTATAGATGTATACACTATCTGATGGATGATGAGTTCTTGATCCCGAGTATATAGACATATATATCTCGATGTTTTTGAGATACAGCCTTGTTCATTGTGATGACAGGCGGGTGTCGTTGCATAGGTGACCTGAGTTCACGCATAGGATAGGCATGTTGGCTTATTATGCATTCGGTACTTGCATGGATACGCATATCATTCGTGCATTCATAGTATACACTCACTTGTCTTGTATAATCTTGTTGTTGGACGTTATTGTGTTACTTAGAGGCTCGCTGTAAGTCATGTCTAGCCTTTACTCGTACATTGTGATTATTGACGCTGGTTCTTTATGGACCATTACTACGAACTCACCAACCTTGTGTTGACTATGCTTAGTACACTTTTCAGGAAATCAGGTTATTCCCGGACGTGGAGTTTAGTCGCTTGCTTGCTGTTAAACCCGGGTTTTGGACTTTATGAATCAAGGATTCATCGGCCCTCTCTTTTGCATTATACTTAGGATCGTTTTGCCATCTTCGGGATGTTCTTTTGTAAACTTTGATGGCTATTTGCTCCTTATGTATTTTGGTACTTGTTTCATATTGTAATGGATTCACTGAATCTTTATTTGCATTTAGCTCTGGTTCTATTGTAATTCCACCTTGTGCTATATGATTTCCGTGATACTTCGAGCCTCGGCTTGGGGTGTTACAGATGGTGTCGAGTGTTGACCCAGATGGGCGCATGGCTTGAAAAATCGTTGAGGTACATTATCCAATTTATATCTGTGTGTGTATATGTATTGCCATTAATATATCAATAGTTATTCATCGAATGTATACTTTTTGTTACTAGTATTTAGTTCACTCGACAAAATGGTGGCTAGGAATGCAGTTATTACATCTTTTGATGGTTATTTGCAATTGTGCTTCAAGGTCCCAGCGTGAGTATGTTGTTTAATCGTTTTTCAAGTTGTTAATTTCACAAAATCATCTGTTTTTCAAATAACATATTTCATGTATTTGCATATAGATTCTTTATAAGGACTGTTCCTGCATATCACGGGATGATTTGGACATATTTGTCAATACATGGGTTAACAAATTTTCTGCGTTAAATCATCTACTTCAGCTCCCTTGATTTTTGAATGAACGAAAGTGTATTTTGAAGTACAAAGACTGTCCACGACTCTGTCGAGTTTATGAAGGGATGTATTATGTTTAGTGAAACACCTTGGTGACTTGGTTTTTTAGACTCGTATATAGTATGATAGTTATGGGTATTTTACTTTCGCGTAGTAGTTCGGGTATTCGAATGTTGTTACTGTAAAACTTGTTGGCTGTTATTCAAGTTTGTTTTATAAATTTGGTGTGGTTTTATGGTGTTGTGCTTTATGTAGCTGGTAAGAGATTTGGCATTATTATTATTTAGTGTAAACTGTAAAGCTGATGGTAGAGCACACGCAGTGGCTGCAAAGTTAATATAGAATCCGATTGTTTTAAATGGAAAAGGCGAGTTCTATATCAAATTTGGCGGGCAAGAAAAAAGCGGGCTCTAATGTGTTTAATAGGACCCGGTTGCTTAAAGGCGAGTTTTATATCAAATTTGGCGGGCAAGAAAAAAGCGGGCTCTAATGTGTTTAATAGGACCCGGTTGCTTAAAGGCGAGTCTTATTATCAACATAATAGGACTCCCCCGCATAGGCTTCGGTTGTTATGCGGGTTCTATTATACTATTTAACCGGGACAAATCAAGGTGTGTGTAGTAGTGACATCTTCGGTCAATGCTTGGTATAGAAAGGCAATCGTTGCCTTATCCCTTTTTTCATCAGGTTCCGCATCTTCCTTAGGTTCTATCATCTCCCATAATCCATTCGCTTCAAGTATAACTTTGATTTGAATGGCCCAAACGGTATAATTTGTTTGTTTCAAAACGGGGCATTGATAATGAGAGATTGGTGCAACGGGTTTTTGTGTAACTAAGGCGCCATTAGGATTTTCTCCAGACATGGTTTCTATTCTTATAATCTTCACTTTCTAAAATTTGGGGCTTTCCTAATAGTATAGATAATAAATTTATACTACTAGTAAATTAGAAATCCGAATGATTTAGATTTCTAACCTGAGTTGTGGATATCCAAAAATAATTCCTTCTAAAGAATCGTTGTCAAAGAGAAGCGTCCTTCCCTTGTTGTAACACCCCGAGCTAGGCTCGAAATATTACCGAAAAGATATAGCGTATGCATGGAATTATCGTAGAACAAGAACTATATGAGAATAAAAGGATTCGTTGAACCCACGCTAAACACTTAAAGTATCAAGAACATTCAAAACATGGAACCATCCAGCAGTTACAAACCATACAACGAAAAGCTAACTATTCTAATCATAAACCATAAAGGAGGGCAAATGAATCACGGATCCATGTAAGTCCATGCCCAAGCTCTAGCAAAACAACAAGATAGCCATCACGTCTCTGATTTCACCCGAATACCTGAAAAGTGTACTAAACAAGGTCAACACTAGGTTGGTGAGTTCGTAGGAGCAAATGACAAGGATCTAATGCCCAAGCCATTCACAATAAGAACAAGGATAATGAACAAGGAACACACTTACAGTAAGTCCTTAAAAGCACAAACTCAAATTAGTTTGGCTCATCACGCAACCTACTCACACAAGTATCCATGGAACAAAATATACAATAGCTAGAAATGCGTATGAGGAGTAAGGACAATTAACGTCGATAACAATAAGTATCAAACACGTAATAACGTATAGTCAACATGCAGCTCATTGTACTCAATTGCACGTCATGTACCACATTGTACTCAATTGCACATCATTGCACTACATTGTACCCAATTGCACTTGCACTACATTGTACCCAATTGCACTTGCACTACATTGTACCCAATTGCACTTGCACTTCATTGTACTCAACTTCACATCATTGCACTACATTGTACCCAATTGCACTTGCACTACATTGTACCCAATTGCACTTGCACTTCATTGTACTCAATTTCACATCATTGCACTACATTGTACCCAATTGCACTTGCACTACATTGTACCCAATCACCCACAACACCATGTGTATATACTTCATACGATACTACTTTTGAAAGGCCTTCGATGCTTATATATAGGGTCACCCGCAGCCTTCCCACCACATCTCCAACCTTTCAAAGGCATTACCGTCCTCCATATATACACAACTAACCTAAAACAACTCAGTATACATATACAATAACCAATCAACAAATCACATAATTGTACATCTACAAAACCGTCACACAACATGTAAATCCATAAATCAATCAATGTCCATCGATGACCCTCACGAGTAGATTCACACTTAAACAACATCAAAGTATATAGAATACTCATAGTAAGCAAGAGCATGGAAAAAAATGATATCAACCAAGAAAATCGAACGTATGCACAAATTGAACCATGTCCCAAATCCAAGCAAACATATAAATGCACACATAAGCAAGTAAGCACACAAGGTTGTACACTTTTCAGCCCGAATCTCAATTGAGTAGGGAGCTACGAAACTCACCTTGATTTCCAAGCAAAACAACGAGTTAATATCAAGCTATGAAAGTCCAACAACCGTCACGTGCCCACAACCTATCAACATATGCATGTACGTATCAATATATATACAATTATGTCCTCATTTGACTTCTATGAACATGTGAATTGAACCCAGGACTTCAACACGTATTATGACTCGAGTAAGCTGCCTTAAAGAACAAAAAGGAACCCATTTGCATGCCCAATTCGACCCAAGGAGACTTGAACTCAAGCTAGAAATCAAATCAGGAAAACTGACTTTAGAGAGGGGCGTAAGGTACGGCCCTGAGGGGCGTAACCTACGCCTGGTTCTGAACAAGAACACACCAGCAGGTGTTCAAGGCACAAACACGACCCGAAACCCTAATTTCTCAACATTTGCACCATGAAATCAATTTGTACAACTTCAAGACCCATTTTCACACATAGTTAAACATAATTGGACATAACTAAACATGTTTCAATATCCAAATCCACCCCTTTAACACATTTCCTTGTTCAAACGATTTTTGACCCATTTAAACATAACTAACTCATTTGAACATAACCCACTCAATAATTTCACTTCCTAACATCACTTTTGACCCAAAACCTAGTTCTTGGCTTAGAATTCGTTTTGAGAAGTTCTTTGACCCATTCTTAAACATAACTAACTCATTTGAACATAACCCACTCAATAATTTCACTTCCTAACATCACTTTTGACCCAAAACCTAGTTCTTGGCTTAGAATTCGTTTTGAGAAGTTCTTTGACCCATTCTTAAACATAACTAACTCATTTGAACATAACCCACTCAATAATTTCACTTCCTAACATCACTTTTGACCCAAAACCTAGTTCTTGGCTTAGAATTCGTTTTGAGAAGTTCTTTGACCCATTCTTAAACATAACTAACTCATTTGAACATAACCCACTCAATAATTTCACTTCCTAACATCACTTTTGACCCAAAATGATTCTTGCCCTAAATTTGAAGACTTGAAACCCTAATTCCGAAATTTTGGAGTTAAAAGACCAAGAGTGCTTAGATTTAGTCAATATACATGTTTAATAACTAGAAATAATGGATTTGAGCTAGAAATTACTTACCAAAACCTCCACAAACAATAAAACTCGAATTTGAACTAGTTGAAGACTTTTCTTGTACTTGAAACCTTGGATTTTTGATATAATATAAGATTAATGATAAGGATGATGATTTTGTTATTATTATACTTGGAATCACAATAATGAACTAGAATCTTAGAGAGAGATAGAGTAGGTGTGTGTGTGTTCTTGGAAGAGAATAGAAAGAAAGAAAGAAAGAAAGACAAGAAATGAAATGGGTGGAGGAGAAGTTGGAAAGGGGAGAGACCAGAAAGAAAGAAAGAAAGAAAGAAAGAAAGAAAGAAAGAAAGAAAGAAAGAAAGAAAGAAAGAAAGAAAGAAAGAAAGAAAGAAAGAAAGAAAGAAAGAAAGAAAGAAAGAAAGAAAGAAAGAAAGAAAGAAAGAAAGAAAGAAAGAAAGAAAGAAAGAAAGAAAGAAAGAAAGAAAGAAAGAAAGAAAGAAAGAAAGAAAGAAAGAAAGAAAGAAAGAAAGAAAGAAAGAAAGAAAGAAAGAAAGAAAGAAAGAAAGAAAGAAAGAAAGAAAGAAAGAAAGAAAGAAAGAAAGAAAGAAAGAAAGAAAGAAAGAAAGAAAGAAAGAAAGAAAGAAAGAAAGAAAGAAAGAAAGAAAGAAAGAAAGAAAGAAAGAAAGAAAGAAAGAAAGAAAGAAAGAAAGAAAGAAAGAAAGAAAGAAAGAAAGAAAGAAAGAAAGAAAGAAAGAAAGAAAGAAAGAAAGAAAGAAAGAAAGAAAGAAAGAAAGAAAGAAAGAAAGAAAGAAAGAAAGAAAGAAAGAAAGAAAGAAAGAAAGAAAGAAAGAAAGAAAGAAAGAAAGAAAGAAAGAAAGAAAGAAAGAAAGAAAGAAAGAAAGAAAGAAAGAAAGAAAGAAAGAAAGAAAGAAAGAAAGAAAGAAAGAAAGAAAGAAAGAAAGAAAGAAAGAAAGAAAGAAAGAAAGAAAGAAAGAAAGAAAGAAAGAAAGAAAGAAAGAAAGAAAGAAAGAAAGAAAGAAAGAAAGAAAGAAAGAAAGAAAGAAAGAAAGAAAGAAAGAAAGAAAGAAAGAAAGAAAGAAAGAAAGAAAGAAAGAAAGAAAGAAAGAAAGAAAGAAAGAAAGAAAGAAAGAAAGAAAGAAAGAAAGAAAGAAAGAAAGAAAGAAAGAAAGAAAGAAAGAAAGAAAGAAAGAAAGAAAGAAAGAAAGAAAGAAAGAAAGAAAGAAAGAAAGAAAGAAAGAAAGAAAGAAAGAAAGAAAGAAAGAAAGAAAGAAAGAAAGAAAGAAAGAAAGAAAGAAAGAAAGAAAGAAAGAAAGAAAGAAAGAAAGAAAGAAAGAAAGAAAGAAAGAAAGAAAGAAAGAAAGAAAGAAAGAAAGAAAGAAAGAAAGAAAGAAAGAAAGAAAGAAAGAAAGAAAGAAAGAAAGAAAGAAAGAAAGAAAGAAAGAAAGAAAGAAAGAAAGAAAGAAAGAAAGAAAGAAAGAAAGAAAGAAAGAAAGAAAGAAAGAAAGAAAGAAAGAAAGAAAGAAAGAAAGAAAGAAAGAAAGAAAGAAAGAAAGAAAGAAAGAAAGAAAGAAAGAAAGAAAGAAAGAAAGAAAGAAAGAAAGAAAGAAAGAAAGAAAGAAAGAAAGAAAGAAAGAAAGAAAGAAAGAAAGAAAGAAAGAAAGAAAGAAAGAAAGAAAGAAAGAAAGAAAGAAAGAAAGAAAGAAAGAAAGAAAGAAAGAAAGAAAGAAAGAAAGAAAGAAAGAAAGAAAGAAAGAAAGAAAGAAAGAAAGAAAGAAAGAAAGAAAGAAAGAAAGAAAGAAAGAAAGAAAGAAAGAAAGAAAGAAAGAAAGAAAGAAAGAAAGAAAGAAAGAAAGAAAGAAAGAAAGAAAGAAAGAAAGAAAGAAAGAAAGAAAGAAAGAAAGAAAGAAAGAAAGAAAGAAAGAAAGAAAGAAAGAAAGAAAGAAAGAAAGAAAGAAAGAAAGAAAGAAAGAAAGAAAGAAAGAAAGAAAGAAAATTACAATTACAAATAGGTAGTAAGTACATAGAGAAAAAGCAAAGAAACAAAGAAAGAAAGAAAGAAAGAAAGAAATAAAATTTCTACCGGCTCCTCAACAAAATTGAGCTTCTTGTCTCCTTGAATCTCGTTCATAGGCATATGTAAATGTAGGATCCGCCAAGCACTTCTCTAGGTTACAATATGGAACACGTCATGCACACCGTTATGTTCTCGAGGTAGCCTCAATCGGTAAGCCACTTGCCCACTCGTTCAACGATCTCAAGGTCCAACGTACCATGGTCTAAACTTGCCTCTCTTTGCAAAACGAACGACACCTTCCTAAGGGGAGACTTTCAAAAGCACATAACCAGCCACAGAACTCCAATGGTACACGCCTCACATCCGCGTATTTCTTTTGTCTCTCATGTCCAATTGTAATCTCTCCTTAATTCGGGGGAATCACCTTTGTCGATCACGACCACTTTTTGTCTTCGGTAACTTCGTGAATGAAGTTCGTTGCTATTCGTTCCCATTTCCATTCCCGTGTCACTGGTTGCATCAATAAACCGGGTGGCTTCTTATGATCGGCTTTCACTTGTAAGCAAGTAAGACTCTTACTCGCATATTCAGTCACGTAACATTTCATGCCCGACGTCCAATAGAAATCTTTTGAATCAAAGTGCATCTTATCCGAACCCGGATGGGCCGAATAAGCCGATTTGTGGGCTTCATTCATGGGAAAAATGTCTTCAATCTGCCGAAAATGGAAGCCCAAAGACTTTCAACTAAGTATAGCCCATTGTCCTCTTTCCTATCGAATTGTTGCTCTATGCCATCAAACCTTTCATTACCAAATTCTCCGGGAAAGTAGCTTGTACGTGCTCCTATGATCTGGTCACGAATACTTTGTCCCACCATGAGACTCATGGCTCTTGTTCTCCTCGGCTTGACCCTTTCCTTTCTAATCAATTCTGGCACTTCGCGTAAACGTTCGGCAAGATCTCCCATTATCCTCGAGTAAACAAGTATATCACTAGTAAGGGCAAGGACAAACTTGCCTAAGTTGGGCCGTCACACCCGCTTCACCAAACTCATGAACACCGTCGGTGCATTAGTCAACCCAAACGGCACAACAGTGTATCCTAAATGCACATACCTTGTTGAAGACGTCGTCTTTGAGATGCCATCTTTATGGACGCGTCGTTGGCTCTAACTTGAACGAAGGTAAGTCTTGGAGGGGGATTAACACCCTCTAGTTGCTCGAATGAATTCTCATTTATCTAAGATAGATACTGGTTCTTCATCGTGAGCTGGCTCAATACCCGAAAATCAATACACATCATTCCCCCATTAAGGCGAGTCTATAAGGAGCTTTGGCTATAGGTACTAAGTTAGGAGTTAGTCCGATACAAAATCAAGTTACCGAGACGGGGTAAACCAGATAAATCGTCCAGAAGCACATCGGGAAAGTCATGAACAAAAGGAATGGTCTTCAACTCGACTATCGTAGCGGTAGCACTAAAGACTTTTGAATTAGAAGGATCTGATGTCTCCCCTTGGACTCTTAAGGCCTCACCGTTAGACAATGGTATCCTGGCCACTCTTCCACCCCAATCACTAACCGTACTAATCGTCAACCTCCAATCTAAGGCCGTAATGATGCCAAAACTTCCCGTATCGAATGGCATAGGATCGAGGAAGAAATCAAAGTCGTTTAAAGTCAAAGTACAATCACAAGGCACTTGACTAAGTCTAGTTAGCACACCACTGACCATCTCACTAGCAAGTACATAATCTAAAGCACACGGACAAACGTAAATCAAGGGAAGGAAGCTAGATGAGGGGAGGCTATAATCGTCATCGAAATCATATAACACCATTTCATGATTACCGCTAAGAAAGAAAATGTACCTGCCACCACCTTTGGGTCGCCACGGGCTTCACTAGCATTCACCTCTAAGGCTCGTCCACAAGGTTGCACCTGATGATCTTGTTGGTGACTGTTCTGATTAGGGTCGGCAATCTGAGGTTGGTTGGGGTGTACCGCCTCGTGGACTCGAGGAGGGACGGCTCGGAGGGGAACCGCATTCAAGGGAGCCGCCCTCGGTTCCCTGCAATCTCTAGCAAGGTGCCCGACTTGATTACAATTGTAGCATGTCCCACAAGAAGCGGTGGAAGCATGATGTCGGGCACACATTCCGCACAAGGGTTGAAATCCCTCATAGTTTCTTTTTGCCGGCCTAGCTGCCGCAAACACTTTTCCCCTGCTAGGGCGCTTAAGGTCGGGCCTACCAACTTTCTTCGTCCCACTTGACTCGCCAACATCTTTTCCTTTAGTCGATGACTTGCTTGACACACCATCATCATCCACGAGTACTTGGGCTTCATCATTAGGTGCTTCGTTGCTACCTTGAAAACTTGCCGTGACTTGGGCAACAATGGTAGGTATGGCATTTGCAACCGCTTGAGCGATCACGGTCGCCAAGTCCGGCATTGGTGCTCCTCCACTACTACTACCTCTACCTTGACCTCTTCCTCGCCTTTCATCCCGACCACCAGCACGGCCTCCACCCCGGCCGCCTTTGGCTTCCAAATCGTCACCATAGTTAGTCCCATTTCTTCCTGGTCTCACCATTTTCTATAAGACAAGGAACACGTTGACCCGAAAGTTAGCCTCAAAATGCTCACATGTTAGTCGCACCAGTAGTTAATGCTCTCATGTCAACATGCCACACATAAATCATATCATTACACTAAGGCAAAAGTACTAATGTTCTAGGGGAATTGTTATGTATCATGTCATCATACCAAGATCACAATAATTGTTCATCATGAACCACAATACATAAATGTTCTTAAGTAACTGTCATATATCATGCTATCAAACCAACATATCATACGTGTCTCATATCACTGCGCTAAGGACAATATATCAACGTTCTCAAGTAATCGTTATCTATCATGTTCTCATGCCTAGTTCACAACATTTGTCCACCAACATAATCAAGTACTCATGTTTCAACACATCACATCACAAGCAACTAAAACAAGTGGTCCAAAGTATAATCCGAATTCGATATGCTCCCTAGTTATTAACTGAGTATGTATACAGGGTGTACCAGCGGCTAACCCTCCACCCAATCAATTTCCATTAAGCATATCGGTTCCTTATTATACTTTAAGCCAAACGTGTGCAATCCGTGATGTCATTAACTTGTTATAATACCGGGTAACCATAAAATAGTTGATCAGGCTCTTTTAGGGTTGCCACAATATTATATCATGTTAATGCCATAACTTCATCTTGCCCTAAATCATCAACAACATCAATTCAAATCATCTCAATCCAACAATATGCACATGACCTCATTGACTTCAAGTAACCACATTGACCTCATGCACTTGACCATCACATACAATATATTTTCCGCATCAACCAAGTTGTACTCATGTTACCACATTCATCACATTGTACTTGTCCCACATAACACATTGTTCACATTGTGCTCGTCACAAAACAACACGTTGATCACATGGTACTATCTCAAACCAACACATTGTCCAAATGTATTCATATCATTATGTATAACGATCCTGCCTACGAACTCTTAGTGTACACTTACAAGGTTCATACAATTCACATTGCATTCAAAATTCCTAACCATGCATGCTATATGAAGAGTTTTTACTTAAGCCGTAGTCTAGGTCAAACCACCTAATTCTCTACGACCACGCATGGGCCACCATTCTGTAACACCCCGAGCTAGGCTCGAAATATTACCGAAAAGATATAGCGTATGCATGGAATTATCGTAGAACAAGAACTATATGAGAATAAAAGGATTCGTTGAACCCACGCTAAACATTTAAAGTATCAAGAACATACAAAACATGGAACCATCCAGCAGTTACAAACCATACAACGAAAAGCTAACTATTCTAATCATAAACCATAAAGGAGGGCAAATGAATCACGGATCCATGTAAGTCCATGCCCAAGCTCTAGCAAAACAACAAGATAGCCATCACGTCTCTGATTTCACCCGAATACCTGAAAAGTGTACTAAACAAGGTCAACACTAGGTTGGTGAGTTCGTAGGAGCAAATGACAAGGATCTAATGCCCAAGCCATTCACAATAAGAACAAGGATAATGAACAAGGAACACACTTACAGTAAGTCCTTAAAAGCACAAACTCAAATTAGTTTGGCTCATCACGCAACCTACTCACACAAGTATCCATGGAACAAAATATACAATAGCTAGAAATGCGTATAAGGAGCAAGGACAATTAACGTCGATAACAATAAGTATCAAACACGTAATAACGTATAGTCAACATGCAGCTCATTGTACTCAATTGCACGTCATGTACCACATTGTACTCAATTGCACATCATTGCACTACATTGTACCCAATTGCACTTGCACTACATTGTACCCAATTGCACTTGCACTACATTGTACCCAATCGCACTTGCACTACATTGTACTCATTTGCACATCATTGCACAACATTGTACCCAATTGCACTTGCACTACATTGTACCCAATTGCACTTGCACTTCATTGTACTCAACTTCACATCATTGCACTACATTGTACCCAATTGCACTTGCACTACATTGTACCCAATTGCACTTGCACTACATTGTACCCAATTGCACATCATTGCACTACATTGTACCCAATTGCACTTGCACTACATTGTACCCAATTGCACTTGCACTACATTGTACCCAATTGCCCTTGCACTACATTGTACCCAATTGCACTTGCACTACATTGTACCCAATTGCACTTGCACTACATTGTACCCAATTGCACTTGCACTACATTGTACCCAATTGCACTTGCACTACATTGTACCCAATTGCACTTGCACTACATTGTACCCAATTGCACATCATTGCACTACATTGTACCCAATTGCCCTTGCACTACATTGTACCCAATTGCACTTGCACAACATTGTACCCAATTGCACTTGCACTACATTGTACCCAATTGCACATCATTGCACTACATTGTACCCAATTGCACTTGCACTTCATTGTACTCAATTTCACATCATTGCACTACATTGTACCCAATTGCACTTGCACTACATTGTACCCAATTGCACTTGCACTTCATTGTACTCAACTTGCACATCATTGCACAACATTGTACCCAATTGCACTCATTGCACTACATTGTACCCAATTGCACTTGCACTACATTGTACCCAATTGCACTTGCACTTCATTGTACTCAATTTCACATCATTGCACTACATTGTACCCAATTGCACTTGCACTACATTGTACCCAATTGCACTTGCACTTCATTGTACTCAACTTGCACATCATTGCACAACATTGTACCCAATTGCACTTGCACTACATTGTACCCAATTGCACTTGCACTACATTGTACCCAATTGCACTTGCACTACATTGTACCCAATTGCACTTGCACTTCATTGTACTCAATTTCACATCATTGCACTACATTGTACCCAATTGCACGTATGTACCACATTGTACTCAATTGCACGTATGTACCACATTGTACTCAATTGCACGTATGTACCACATTGTACTCAATTGCACGTATGTACCACATTGTACTCAATTGCACGTCATGTACCACATTGTACTCAATTGCACGTCATGTACCACATTGTACTCAATTGCACGTATGTACCACATTGTACTCAATTGCACGTCATGTACCTCATTGTACTCAATTGCACGTCATGTGCCACATTGTACTCAATTGCACGTCATGTACCACATTGTACTCAATTGCACATCATTGCACCACATTTGCACTCACTTGCACTTGCACTTCATTGTACTCAATTGCACGTCATGTCACTCATTGTACTCAATTGCACGTCATGTGCCACATTGTACTCAATTGCACGTCATGTACCACATTGTACTCAATTGCACATCATTGCACTACATTGTACCCAATTGCACTTGCACTTCATTGTACTCAATTTCACATCATTGCACTACATTGTACCCAATTGCACTTGCACTACATTGTACCCAATTGCACTTGCACTACATTGTACCCAATTGCACTTGCACTTCATTGTACTCAACTTGCACATCATTGCACAACATTGTACCCAATTGCACTTGCACTACATTGTACCCAATTGCACTTGCACTTCATTGTACTCAACTTGCACATCATTGCACAACATTGTACCCAATTGCACTTGCACTACATTGTACCCAATTGCACTTGCACTACATTGTACCCAATTGCACTTGCACTACATTGTACCCAATTGCACTTGCACTACATTGTACCCAATTGCACTTGCACTTCATTGTACTCAATTTCACATCATTGCACTACATTGTACCCAATTGCACATCATTGCACAACATTGTACCCAATTGCACTTGCACTTCATTGTACTCAATTTCACATCATTACCACATTGTACTCAATTGCACGTATGTACCACATTGTACTCAATTGCACGTCATGTACCTCATTGTACTCAATTGCACGTCATGTGCCACATTGTACTCAATTGCACGTCATGTACCATATTGTACTCATTTGCACATCATTGCACAACATTGTACCCAATTGCACTTGCACTACATTGTACCCAATTGCACTTGCACTTCATTGTACTCAATTTCACATCATTGTACCATATTGTACTCATTTGCACATCATTGCACAACATTGTACCCAATTGCACTTGCACTACATTGTACCCAATTGCACTTGCACTTCATTGTACTCAATTTCACATCATTGCACAACATTGTACTCAATTGCACGTCATGTACCATATTGTACTCATTTGCACATCATTGCACAACATTGTACCCAATTGCACTTGCACTACATTGTACCCAATTGCACTTGCACTTCATTGTACTCAACTTGCACATCATTGCACAACATTGTACCCAATTGCACTTGCACTACATTGTACCCAATTGCACTTGCACTACATTGTACCCAATTGCACTTGCACTACATTGTACCCAATTGCACTTGCACTTCATTGTACTCAACTTCACATCATTGCACTACATTGTACCCAATTGCACTTGCACTTCATTGTACTCAACTTGCACATCATTGCACAACATTGTACCCAATTGCACTTGCACTACATTGTACCCAATTGCACTTGCACTACATTGTACCCAATTGCACTTGCACTTCATTGTACTCAATTTCACTTGCACCACATTGCACTCACTTGCACTTGCACCATATTGTACTCATTTGCACATCATTGCACAACATTGTACCCAATTGCACTTGCACTACATTGTACCCAATTGCACTTGCACTACATTGTACCAATTGCACTTGCACTACATTGTACCCAATTGCACTTGCACTACATTGTACCCAATTGCACTTGCACTACATTGTACCCAATTGCACTTGCACTACATTGTACCCAATTGCACTTGCACAACATTGTACCCAATTGCACTTGCACTACATTGTACCCAATTGCACTTGCACTACATTGTACCCAATTGCACTTGCACTTCATTGTACTCAATTTCACATCATTGACTACATTGTACTCAATTGCACGTCATGCACAACATTGTACCCAATTGCACTTGCACTACATTGTACCCAATTGCACTTGCACTTCATTGTACTCAACTTCACATCATTGCACTACATTGTACCCAATTGCACTTGCACTTCATTGTATTCAATTTCACATCATTGCACTACATTGTACCCAATTGCACTTGCACTTCATTGTATTCAATTTCACATCATTGCACTACATTGTACCCAATTGCACTTGAACTCAAGCTAGAAATCAAATCAGGAAAACTGACTTTAGAGAGGGGCGTAAGCTACGGTCTAACCAGCCGTAGGTTACGCTGGTCAGAATTGCACTAGCGTAAGGTACGGTCTGATTGGGCGTAAGGTACGGTGGGCAGACTTCAACTGGCGTAAGTTACGGCTAGTAAGGGGCGTAGGTTACGGCTATCCAGAAAAGTCCATTTTGGCGTAAGGTTCTCATGTTTTGGCGTAAACAGAAGGAATTTGGAATTTGAAGATAGGGAGGGGCGTAACCTACGCCTGGTTCTGAACAAGAACACACCAGCAGGTGTTCAAGGCACAAACACGACCCGAAACCCTAATTTCTCAACATTTGCACCATGAAATCAATTTGTACAACTTCAAGACCCATTTTCACACATAGTTAAACATAATTGGACATAACTAAACATGTTTCAATATCCAAATCCACCCCTTTAACACATTTCCTTGTTCAAACGATTTTTGACCCATTTAAACCCAATTTGACCCAAAACCTAGTTCTTGGCTTAGAATTCGTTTTGAGAAGTTCTTTGACCCATTCTTAAACATAACTAACTCATTTGAACATAACCCACTCAATAATTTCACTTCCTAACATCACTTTTGACCCAAAATGATTCTTGCCCTAAATTTGAAGACTTGAAACCCTAATTCCGAAATTTTGGAGTTAAAAGACCAAGAGTGCTTAGATTTAGTCAATGTACATGTTTAATAACTAGAAATAATGGATTTGAGCTAGAAATTACTTACCAAAACCTCCACAAACAATAAAACTCGAATTTGAACTAGTTGAAGACTTTTCTTGTACTTGAAACCTTGGATTTTTGATATAATATAAGATTAATGATAAGGATGATGATTTTGTTATTATTATACTTGGAATCACAATAATGAACTAGAATCTTAGAGAGAGATAGAGTAGGTGTGTGTGTGTTCTTGGAAGAGAATAGAAAGAAAGAAAGAAAGAAAGACAAGAAATGAAATGGGTGGAGGAGAGAAAGGAAGAAAGAAAGAAAGAAAGAAAGAAAGAAAGAAAGAAAGAAAGAAAGAAAGAAAGAAAGAAAGAAAGAAAGAAAGAAAGAAAGAAAGAAAGAAAGAAAGAAAGAAAGAAAGAAAGAAAGAAAGAAAGAAAGAAAGAAAGAAAGAAAGAAAGAAAGAAAGAAAGAAAGAAAGAAAGAAAGAAAGAAAGAAAGAAAGAAAGAAAGAAAGAAAGAAAGAAAGAAAGAAAGAAAGAAAGAAAGAAAGAAAGAAAGAAAGAAAGAAAGAAAGAAAGAAAGAAAGAAAGAAAGAAAGAAAGAAAGAAAGAAAGAAAGAAAGAAAGAAAGAAAGAAAGAAAGAAAGAAAGAAAGAAAGAAAGAAAGAAAGAAAGAAAGAAAGAAAGAAAGAAAGAAAGAAAGAAAGAAAGAAAGAAAGAAAGAAAGAAAGAAAGAAAGAAAGAAAGAAAGAAAGAAAGAAAGAAAGAAAGAAAGAAAGAAAGAAAGAAAGAAAGAAAGAAAGAAAGAAAGAAAGAAAGAAAGAAAGAAAGAAAGAAAGAAAGAAAGAAAGAAAGAAAGAAAGAAAGAAAGAAAGAAAGAAAGAAAGAAAGAAAGAAAGAAAGAAAGAAAGAAAGAAAGAAAGAAAGAAAGAAAGAAAGAAAGAAAGAAAGAAAGAAAGAAAGAAAGAAAGAAAGAAAGAAAGAAAGAAAGAAAGAAAGAAAGAAAGAAAGAAAGAAAGAAAGACCAAGAGTGCTTAGATTTAGTCAATGTACATGTTTAATAACTAGAAATAATGGATTTGAGCTAGAAATTACTTACCAAAACCTCCACAAACAATAAAACTCGAATTTGAACTAGTTGAAGACTTTTCTTGTACTTGAAACCTTGGATTTTTGATATAATATAAGATTAATGATAAGGATGATGATTTTGTTATTATTATACTTGGAATCACAATAATGAACTAGAATCTTAGAGAGAGATAGAGTAGGTGTGTGTGTGTTCTTGGAAGAGAATAGAAAGAAAGAAAGAAAGAAAAGACAAGAAATGAAATGGGTGGAGGAGAAGTTGGAAGGGGGGGAGGGCCGGCCTAGAGACCAGAAGAGTAGGCTTCCGCTCCGCTAAATTCGACAAATAGCAAAACGTTAACCCTTTAAAATCCACAACGAACTCACAAACATACTTTAACTTAACGTTTCGCTAAAACTCGCTTATTCTCCCAAGTTTCTACCTTGATTTACAAAAATCATTTACATTTAGTTGTTTTTAGATTGTAAGCATCGCTTAGCACGACCAATGAACTCGACTAGCGCATAAGTCCCAGATTGCACGACAAATTGATCTATATGTACACATTGCACTTAAATGAACCCCAAAAGACTTAAATTTAAATTACTAACTAAATTGTTAGCCAAATGGCACAAATAGTCATCGGGTCAAAAGTCACGGTTGTTACATTGTCGATCCGATAAAAGTGTTGTCAATCCCAAATTGTAGATAGTATTGTTTTGAAAATAATCTAATTCCAAATAGAAGCCCAAATAAAATCTTGTATGTCGGCCCAAAATAAAATCCGGTTGTTTTGTGAATAAGCCCAAACCGTGTGGCTTTCCTTTTGTGTCGGTCTTTATGTGCCGCTCCCAAACAAAAGTGTTGTTCTTGATTATTCTGATGGTTTTTTTTTTTTTTTTTTTTTTTTTTTTTTTTTTTTTTTTTTTTTTTTTTTTTTTTTTTTTTTTTTTTTTTTTTTTTTTTTTTTTTTTTTTTTTTTTTTTTTTTTTTTTTTTTTTTTTTTTTTTTTTTTTTTTTTTTTTTTTTTTTTTTTTTTTTTTTTTTTTTTTTTTTTTTTTTTTTTTTTTTTTTTTTTTTTTTTTTTTTTTTTTTTTTTTTTTTTTTTTTTTTTTTTTTTTTTTTTTTTTTTTTTTTTTTTTTTTTTTTTTTTTTTTTTTTTTTTTTTTTTTTTTTTTTTTTTTTTTTTTTTTTTTTTTTTTTTTTTTTTTTTTTTTTTTTTTTTTTTTTTTTTTTTTTTTTTTTTTTTTTTTTTTTTTTTTTTTTTTTTTTTTTTTTTTTTTTTTTTTTTTTTTTTTTTTTTTTTTTTTTTTTTTTTTTTTTTTTTTTTTTTTTTTTTTTTTTTTTTTTTTTTTTTTTTTTTTTTTTTTTTTTTTTTTTTTTTTTTTTTTTTTTTTTTTTTTTTTTTTTTTTTTTTTTTTTTTTTTTTTTTTTTTTTTTTTTTTTTTTTTTTTTTTTTTTTTTTTTTTTTTTTTTTTTTTTTTTTTTTTTTTTTTTTTTTTTTTTTTTTTTTTTTTTTTTTTTTTTTTTTTTTTTTTTTTTTTTTTTTTTTTTTTTTTTTTTTTTTTTTTTTTTTTTTTTTTTTTTTTTTTTTTTTTTTTTTTTTTTTTTTTTTTTTTTTTTTTTTTTTTTTTTTTTTTTTTTTTTTTTTTTTTTTTTTTTTTTTTTTTTTTTTTTTTTTTTTTTTTTTTTTTTTTTTTTTTTTTTTTTTTTTTTTTTTTTTTTTTTTTTTTTTTTTTTTTTTTTTTTTTTTTTTTTTTTTTTTTTTTTTTTTTTTTTTTTTTTTTTTTTTTTTTTTTTTTTTTTTTTTTTTTTTTTTTTTTTTTTTTTTTTTTTTTTTTTTTTTTTTTTTTTTTTTTTTTTTTTTTTTTTTTTTTTTTTTTTTTTTTTTTTTTTTTTTTTTTTTTTTTTGTCGTCTTCAACAACTGCTCCCACAAAAGTGATTCTTCCTGATTAAAATCCAGAAATAGATGTGTTTTCCTTCTTGTGTCGTTCTTGCGAACCGCTCCCAACAAAAAGTATTTATGATTAAAAACCCAAAAACAGATTGGTTTTCCTTTTTGTGTCGGTCGTGAATAGCCGCTGCCCACAAAAAGTGTTTTTCCCCAAATCAAAATCGAAGCCCTAAATTTCTTGACTGACAATCGATTTGGGTTATGATGTTCCTTCAATCGGTGCGCTTCCTCTTCTTCTTAAAGAGTCTGATCGAAGTGGTTTCTTTCCTCCAATCGGTTTGTTCCTCTTTTCAAGAGTGGGATTGAAGTCGTGTTGTCGCCTGCAACTTCCGTCGGTTTCTGTCAATTCCGGTTGTGCACCACCGTCTCCGACGTATTCCGATTAAAATTTCAAGTAAGTTCTTCTTCCTGTTACCGTATTCCACCACCGTTGATTTTTCCGGCTGGTGTTTTTTTTTCTTTTTTCCGGTCACAGTTTATGGGAATCAAAGATCCTATGCTCTGATACCAATTGTTGTCCCTAATCGTTTGATTCACAAAATATGAACGAGAGAATTTACTGAAATATAATCGTGTGTGATAGATTACGAAATTTTGTTATAGACAATTGTATATATAGACATAAACTGAACCATCATGACTATTCACGAATGGTCATGACTATTCACGAATGGTCATGCCTATTCACAATGTCATGACTATTAGAATGGTCATGACTATTCACGAATGGTCATGACTATTCACGAATGGTCATGACTATTCACGAATGGTCATGACTATTCACGAATGGTCATGACTATTCACGAATGGTCATGACTATTCACGAATGGTCATGACTATTCACGAATGGTCATGACTATTCACGAATGGTCATGACTATTCACGAATGGTCATGACTATTCACGAATGGTCATGACTATTCACGAATGGTCATGACTATTCACGAATGGTCATGACTATTCACGAATGGTCATGACTATTCACGAATGGTCATGACTATTCACGAATGGTCATGACTATTCACGAATGGTCATGACTATTCACGAATGGTCATGACTATTCACGAATGGTCATGACTATTCACGAATGGTCATGACTATTCACGAATGGTCATGACTATTCACGAATGGTCATGACTATTCACGAATGGTCATGACTATTCACGAATGGTCATGACTATTCACGAATGGTCATGACTATTCACGAATGGTCATGACTATTCACGAATGGTCATGACTATTCACGAATGGTCATGACTATTCACGAATGGTCATGACTATTCACGAATGGTCATGACTATTCACGAATGGTCATGACTATTCACGAATGGTCATGACTATTCACGAATGGTCATGACTATTCACGAATGGTCATGACTATTCACGAATGGTCATGACTATTCACGAATGGTCATGACTATTCACGAATGGTCATGACTATTCACGAATGGTCATGACTATTCACGAATGGTCATGACTATTCACGAATGGTCATGACTATTCACGAATGGTCATGACTATTCACGAATGGTCATGACTATTCACGAATGGTCATGACTATTCACGAATGGTCATGACTATTCACGAATGGTCATGACTATTCACGAATGGTCATGACTATTCACGAATGGTCATGACTATTCACGAATGGTCATGACTATTCACGAATGGTCATGACTATTCACGAATGGTCATGACTATTCACGAATGGTCATGACTATTCACGAATGGTCATGACTATTCACGAATGGTCATGACTATTCACGAATGGTCATGACTATTCACGAATGGTCATGACTATTCACGAATGGTCATGACTATTCACGAATGGTCATGACTATTCACGAATGGTCATGACTATTCACGAATGGTCATGACTATTCACGAATGGTCATGACTATTCACGAATGGTCATGACTATTCACGAATGGTCATGACTATTCACGAATGGTCATGACTATTCACGAATGGTCATGACTATTCACGAATGGTCATGACTATTCACGAATGGTCATGACTATTCACGAATGGTCATGACTATTCACGAATGGTCATGACTATTCACGAATGGTCATGACTATTCACGAATGGTCATGACTATTCACGAATGGTCATGACTATTCACGAATGGTCATGACTATTCACGAATGGTCATGACTATTCACGAATGGTCATGACTATTCACGAATGGTCATGACTATTCACGAATGGTCATGACTATTCACGAATGGTCATGACTATTCACGAATGGTCATGACTATTCACGAATGGTCATGACTATTCACGAATGGTCATGACTATTCACGAATGGTCATGACTATTCACGAATGGTCATGACTATTCACGAATGGTCATGACTATTCACGAATGGTCATGACTATTCACGAATGGTCATGACTATTCACGAATGGTCATGCTATCCAGAATTTGATAGTAACCTATGTCGCAATGACTCAAGCCATGGCGATGAGCAGACGTTCCTACAGAGGGCATAAATCCTCCTGAATCTCCTGTAGTGGTTACAAGTAATAACGTGAAAGAGCACCAACAACAGCTTCAAGAAGGGGTGAATTGGGTTCAAGAGAAGGTTGAAAATCAGAGTAAAAGCCACTCCCTCGTCTGACGACTTATTATCGACTAATAGTTTGTTGATCAATGAGAAATTAGCAAAGGAAGACGCAGAAATTAAAAAACCGGATAATCATGGTAACGATAAGGAGCAATTCTCCCAGAAGCAGTCCTTATCAGCTTCTACAAGTGTCTCTGGTCCTTCCAAAACACCAGGTTTTGAGCAATTTCATCAAGGAAGACCCTTTCATAGGAAATCGGGATCGGAGGGCTGTGGTAGAAAAGCGATTTCTTGGAACGGCGAAGTGGATAAGACATTTGACATCGGAGATAAGATGGGTGTAGAAATCTTGGCGTCCCCAAAAGAGGTCCAAGCAGCTGAATCTAGGATCAGTGGCACTAAAGGTAAATGATGAATCTGCTCTCCTTAAATATTTGTGGTATCGGGAATGATGATAAGTGTAGTAAATTACGTTCTTTATTATTAAAACATAGGGTGAATTTTGTGGGTTTACAAGAGACATTCATGTCTCGCTCTGACATTTGTTTGGTTAGAAAACTTTGGGATAATTACTCTTTTGAATATGCTGAGACATTGTCACAAGGACACTCGGGAGGTATTATCTCAATGTGGGATCCTCGCTCTTTTAATAAATCTGAAGTCTAGTGTTATAATAATGTAGTAATAGTAGAAGGGGTGTGGACAGTAAGTGCTACTAAGTGTTATATTCTCAACGTGTATGCTCCACAAGCGGAAAGGGATAAACAAGATCTTTGGAACTTAATTCTTCGTTTCAAAGAGTCTCATGCCGGCAACTACATTATTCTAGGTGATTTCAACTCTGTAAACATTGTAATGAGAGATTTGGGACAATTTTCTCGAGTACAAATGCAGCACACTTCAATGACTTCATCTTGAAAGGTGATTTAGTAGACATTCCTTTGGGTGGCCACAACTTCACAAGATTTTCGACTTCGGGGTTAAAAGCAAGCAAACTGGACCGTTTCTTGCTCTCCACAGAGCTATGGGCGAATGCAACTGATCTCGAGGCAATGGTCCTTGATTCCATTTTTGTAGATCACAGGCCAATCCTATAATGCCAAAAGCGCAAAGATTTTGGCCCGATTCCTTTCAAGCTATACAACTCGTGGATGGGTTTGAGTGGATTTGATGATTGTGTTAAAGAATCGTGGGGGAATTCATCCACAAATCAGAATGGTAGCCACTTTCTATCGTTCAAAAATAGATTACAACAACTGAAAAAAGACATTAAGCAATGGCATACCGAGTTGAAAAATAAAAGAAAAAAAAAAAAAAAAAAAAAAAAAAAAAAAAAAAAAAAAAAAAAAAAAAAAAAAAAAAAAAAAAAAAAAAAAAAAAAAAAAAAAAAAAAAAAAAAAAAAAAAAAAAAAAAAAAAAAAAAAAAAAAAAAAAAAAAAAAAAAAAAAAAAAAAAAAAAAAAAAAAAAAAAAAAAAAAAAAAAAAAAAAAAAAAAAAAAAAAAAAAAAAAAAAAAAAAAAAAAAAAAAAAAAAAAAAAAAAAAAAAAAAAAAAAAAAAAAAAAAAAAAAAAAAAAAAAAAAAAAAAAAAAAAAAAAAAAAAAAAAAAAAAAAAAAAAAAAAAAAAAAAAAAAAAAAAAAAAAAAAAAAAAAAAAAAAAAAAAAAAAAAAAAAAAAAAAAAAAAAAAAAAAAAAAAAAAAAAAAAAAAAAAAAAAAAAAAAAAAAAAAAAAAAAAAAAAAAAAAAAAAAAAAAAAAAAAAAAAAAAAAAAAAAAAAAAAAAAAAAAAAAAAAAAAAAAAAAAAAAAAAAAAAAAAAAAAAAAAAAAAAAAAAAAAAAAAAAAAAAAAAAAAAAAAAAAAAAAAAAAAAAAAAAAAAAAAAAAAAAAAAAAAAAAAAAAAAAAAAAAAAAAAAAAAAAAAAAAAAAAAAAAAAAAAAAAAAAAAAAAAAAAAAAAAAAAAAAAAAAAAAAAAAAAAAAAAAAAAAAAAAAAAAAAAAAAAAAAAAAAAAAAAAAAAAAAAAAAAAAAAAAAAAAAAAAAAAAAAAAAAAAAAAAAAAAAAAAAAAAAAAAAAAAAAAAAAAAAAAAAAAAAAAAAAAAAAAAAAAAAAAAAAAAAAAAAAAAAAAAAAAAAAAAAAAAAAAAAAAAAAAAAAAAAAAAAAAAAAAAAAAAAAAAAAAAAAAAAAAAAAAAAAAAAAAAAAAAAAAAAAAAAAAAAAAAAAAAAAAAAAAAAAAAAAAAAAAAAAAAAAAAAAAAAAAAAAAAAAAAAAAAAAAAAAAAAAAAAAAAAAAAAAAAAAAAAAAAAAAAAAAAAAAAAAAAAAAAAAAAAAAAAAAAAAAAAAAAAAAAAAAAAAAAAAAAAAAAAAAAAAAAAAAAAAAAAAAAAAAAAAAAAAAAAAAAAAAAAAAAAAAAAAAAAAAAAAAAAAAAAAAAAAAAAAAAAAAAAAAAAAAAAAAAAAAAAAAAAAAAAAAAAAAAAAAAAAAAAAAAAAAAAAAAAAAAAAAAAAAAAAAAAAAAAAAAAAAAAAAAAAAAAAAAAAAAAAAAAAAAAAAAGAGTAAAAGTGGTTCAGTAAAAAAAAAAAAAAAAAAAAAAAAAAAAAAAAAAAAAAAAAAAAAAAAAAAAAAAAACAAAGTGTGTTTGATCATTTTTCAAAAGTTTTCAATCGGTTTGAAGGGATTAACTTTGCCGTTAGAGAAGATCATTTTAATAAACTCCATGCTGATCAGTGTTCTTTCTTGGAAGCTGATGTTACACTTCAGGAAGTGAAAGATGCGGTTTGGGACTGTGGTTTTTCATTTGGGTTCATTAAACAATATTGGGACCTCTTAAAAAGGGATATCTTTCTGTTCGTGGAGGAGTTCTTTAAAACAAAAAACATTCCTAAGGGGTGTAATGCAGCTTTTATTACATTAATTTCAAAAGTGGCAAAGCCCGTTGTTAATATCTGATTTTCGGCCTATCACCCTCATTGGGCTACAGTATAAAATTGTGTCAAAGATTCTGGCAAATCGGTTGGCTAAGGTGATGAACTCAGTGGTAAGCGTGGAACAATCCGCCTTTAGCAAGGGTCGACAAATTTTAGATGGCCCCCTTATTTTAAATGAAGTGATAAACTGGTATTCAAAAAAGAGGAAAAAATTACTCTTGTTCAAAATTGATTTTGCAAAAGCATACGATTCTTTATCTTGGAAGTTTTTGTTTGATGTGTTAAAAGCGATGGGAATTGGTGCAAAATATAGAAAATTGCTTAAAGTCGGCAAAATCATCAATTTTGGTGAATGGAAGTCCTACAGCTGAATTCTCCATTTCTCGAGGTCTTAGCCAGGGAGACCCCATGGCACCATTTTTATTTATACTCGCGATGGAAGGGCTTCATATTGCTATTCAAAATCTTCATCAATCGGGAGAAGTCAAAAGAGCTCGGGTCAATTCTTTGAAGCTTTCCCATCTATTTTACGCAGATGATGTCATCTTACTTGGCGAATGGGATTACCATAATCTTGATGTTATTCGTAGGGCTTTTCATGTTTTCTTCTTGATTTCAGGTCTGCAAATTAACTTCCATAAGTCATCATTATTGGGAGTGAATATCCCTACTCATGAAATTCGTGATATGGCTGTAACTTTGGGCTGCAAACACGAAACATTCCCGTTTACTTACTTGGGTGTGCCGATAGGAGCTTTTATGTCTCGTATTCGAGAATGGAATCCGGTTATTCTCAAGTTTCAAAAACGACTATCTGGTTGGAATGCAAATCTTTTATCTATTGGTGGTAGAGCAACCTTGATTACCTCGGTTCTCGGGGCACTAGGCGTTTACTACTTGTCACTATATCGTATGCCGAGGAAAGTCAACAATCAATTAGAAGCTCTAAGGGCAGCATTTTTCTGGGGTGGAAACGAGAAGAATAAACGGATGTCTTGGGTAAAATGGAAATCCATTCTTGCAGCCAAAGAGGTTGGAGGTTTAGGAGTTGGTAGTCTGGAAGGGTTAAACATAGTTTTAATGTATAAATGGCGATGGAGAGCAGTTAATAATCCCACTTCTTTATGGGCAAATGTTATTCGAAACATCCACGGGAACGAATCTTTAGTAGACTTCAACGTGAAGGCACCTGGTGTTTGGAGCTCCATTTGTAAGACGTTTTCTCAATTCCACACTACCACTTCTTTGCCTGCTTCAATCATCTCAAAAAAGTTAGGAAATGCCAGCACCACTCGATTCTGGAAAGATTCTTGGACAGGAGACAATAGTCTTGCTATTCAATTTCCACGTTTATTTGCTCTCGCGGTGGATAAAGATCAAACAGTTAGTAATTGTAAAACCGAGACCGGATGGTCATGGACTTGGAGGCGTCCAATACGATCTGGTATGGAGATGCAACAGTATACAACGATGTATTCTAGTATTCAAACGGTCCAGCTAAGTGATGAAGAAGATAAGTGGAGGTGGAACTTATATGGAAGTACAGAATTTTCTGTTCGAAGTATACGAGTACCCCTCGATCTAGTGCTACTACCTTCTGAACAGTATTCAACGAGATGGTCGTCAATGGTTCCAAAAAAGATTAACATTTATATGTGGTGAATGTTACGTGATAGGCTTCCTACCCGATATAATATAAGTTGCAAAGGTATTGAGATTACTGAGATTTCATGTCCTCGATGTCAAAGAGGTATGGAAAATTCAGTCCACTTATTTGTTGAATGCCAAATCTCACGCGAAGTTCATTCTTTCCTAGTATCATGGTTACGATTCGACATCCCTCTTGCTAGCCCCAAACAAGTGTTGGAGTGGCTTGATACGTTGCATGCTACCGGTAAATGTAAAAGGGTCTTGGAGGGAGTTATATTTGTTTGGTGGTGGGTGATTTGGAAGAATCGGAATGAAGTCGTGTTCAAGGACAAAGTTCCCAATAGTAGTGAGATTTTTTTTCCGATTGTCTCTTTATCTTATCTATGGTTATCGAATAGATGTAAAGATTTACTTATCTCATGGCCTACGTGGTCGATGAGTCCAAGCTTTATGTTGTAATACTTCTTGTACCTTTATTCCGGTCACTTGCCGGAATCATTAATATAAATGCCGTTCAAGATAAAAAAAAACGAGTAAATATCATCGTTAAGGCGATGAATATTGTCATGTTTGTAAACTTCATGTTGATGTTTTAGGGGTTATGGCATCAGAATGTATACAACTATACACGAGTGTATTGTCCCTAATCGTTTGATTCACAAAGATACGAGAATTTACTAAAATAATAATCATATGTGATATAACTTTGTTTAAATGGATATTCACGGACGGATTGAAATTCAAGACTAACAAAAATTATAGAGTATATTTACATGAATGATCCATGTGGTTTTCTGGAGTACCATTAACCGTCCCTAACTTTGAAAAACTATATTCAAGTTTTTATATGAAAAATCAAAAGATTTCCACTCATTTGCTTGTTTACAAAATTGTTGGATGTTATATTGAAACCATTCTCTATCCTATCTACATTTTATCGTATTCATATCTCGCATTGATTGTTGCTCCATGTTTGAAAGATATGGGCTCAAAGTTAGGGTTTTTTTAGCTATTCATGTTCTCTCTAGCATGAATATTTTCAGTTTATTATCATTCAATATGTGGACTCCGAAAAGTGATAAACGAGCGATCCTGAACTTGTGGCGTCGAACAATGGCACACCATAACCCTTGTATTTGTTGGTGTAACTGAGCCGGGTCGAGTCAACACAGTATTCATCTTAAGGAACATGAAAATGAGTATTTGGCAAAGACTTTTCGTTATTGGTGACGACAATTTTTCAACAGTAGTGTAAAAGTTCAACCTAATAGGTCACTTAAACAGAATTTTCATGCAGGTTTTTAAGCAACAAAATCGATTACCTTGTCATATTAGCTATAAAAAAAATTCAATACATAAAACTGCTAATCTCTTCAGTCTTTCTTGAGTTATTGAACTTTTAATTTATCGAACTCTTTTGAGTAAAACAGCAATTTTCTATCGAAATAATCATCTTTGACTCTTTTCATAGCTTATGTGAATAGTATGAGCAAGAGAGCCTAAGATCTACAACGGACCCTCTGACTAGTCAAAGAGAACTTGTCATATCAGATTTTGATATAAAATAAAGGGCTAATTGCATGGGAAGTACTCGTACTTTGACACTTTTGTTATTGTGAGGCTCGTACAAAAAAAATTGCTTTCAAAGGGCATTGAAACGGGTAATATTCCTTTTGTGGGGTTTCGTGTAAGTTACCGGTTAAAAAGGATTTTTGAAATGATTTTCATTTATTTTAAATCCTTTAATTTCATACCTGTATTATCCACGTAATAAAAAACGAAACTCAAAATGCCACGTTGGTATTCCACTATCGACAAACACTTTATAAAAGTGTTGGATCGGATCAAACACAAACAAACATCCCAACCCCACTCCCCCTTTTGGTTCCCCCCTTTGTCTGTAAACCCTAATCCGTTCCAACAAATATCTTCAATCCATCGACTGAATCCATCGTTTTTCTGTAAATTTTCGTGAATCGCATGCTAAAATCGCTGTGTAAGGTATGTTTCGTACATTAATTTCTCTTCTTCTTCAGTTTTTGCATATCTAGGGTTTTATCAATTATTTGTGCATGGTTTTTTTTGGAATTCGAGCTCGTATATTTAATTAATATTATGTGTATATAAATGTATTTTAATATATTTTATTAATTTTATATTACAGAATGAGGTAACGGTTCTTTGAGTTTGATGTGCACTTTGATGGTGCATTTGCCTGGCCTCCCATTAGGTATGAACATGAAATTGTTATGCCTATTTGCATAAATGCTATGGATCTTAAGGCATTTGTTAAGTATTTAGAAGAGTTAATTCAAACCTCTTTCAATTTTATGTACTTTCTACTTCCTGAAAAGGGACTTGAAAATGGTATGGTAAAAATTGAATGCCAAAAGGATTTAGATATTATGTTTGAACTCTCACATACCTATGGTAGACTGCAAGTATATCTTGATCATTTCATGGATGACCTAAGTGAATTTCTAGTGACACCTGCAAAACCTAATGATGGAGAAATATTAGATGAGCAACAGACTGATGGTTTTAATGTAGATGATTATCTCATAAGTCAAAGCCAACTTGCTGCTAGTTTAGGTGTTTAGAGTCAAGATCCCCCAACCACTGAAAATGTGTGTAATGCAAATGTAGATGATAATGAACCACTTAAACAAGATGAACCACTGAAACAAAATGACTTAGGGGAAGATCAAATGCATTCTAGTGATGATAGTGACTATGAACCAACACAAAGTAAGTAATTTGATTAAATTTTTTGAAATTGTATGTATAATAGCTTCATTATGTGGTATTTTTATGTATAATAACCATATTTATGTATGTCTGTAACTAATATAGGGTTTAATAGAAGCAGTAAAAGAAGTTTTGCCCAATTCAGAACATAGACAATGTGCAAGACATATCTATGATGGGTTTAGGAAACACCATTTTGGTGCATACTTGCAGGGTCTGTTTTGGGTTGCTTCCAAAGCTTCTTACCCTCAACTGTTTGAGAGAGTAATGAAACAGATAAGAGAGGCCAGTCCAAGTGCAGCCCAGTATTTGATAGAGAAGAACCCTAGAACCTGGTCAAGAGCATTTTTTGAACTACACAGAGGTTGTGAGAATGTGGAAAATGGTTTCTCAGAATGCTTCAACTTTGTTATCTTACTTGTAAGGAACAAGCCCATAATAACAATGTTGGAAGCAATTAGGACTATTGTCTTGGAGAGGATGAATACATTGAGAAGAATGGCAGAGAAGTGGCCCACTAATATATGCCCATCAATTGTTAAAAGAATTGATTGGTGCAAGGATCAACAAAGGTAAAAGTGAAGAAAAATTACAAATAAGGGTTCAATTTTCTTTTTGCTTTTATTAACTTGTTACTTTATCAATCATACAAGTATTGGAAACCATTACACTGTGGTCTGGATGAATGGGAAGTAAGGCAGGGGAATGAAGGGTTCAAAGTTAATCAAGCTAGAAGGACTTGTTTCAAATTCAATGTTTCAACCCTTGAATCCTTAATTTCTTCAGAGTATCCAGTAGATTTCAATCCCTCTATCTCATTATGCAAATCAAATACCAATTCTTTGTAGTATTCACTTGGAAGTTCTTCATCCAAAAAACGATACATTTTACACTTCTTCCTCTCATCCTACCAAAGAATAAACCTACATATATAACAGAATTTCAAAATTATAAAAACGAATTGACAAAAACTTACCATAATCGGGCAACTTAGAAATCTTCTTCCAGGATTCTTTCGAGTCCACGAAGTTCGAGGGTTTACGCGAAACCCACATTCACATATGTCGATGTTTCCTCTGGGTCTGCTTCTTCGATTTGATGAAGATGTCGACATTTTGATTTTTAGGGTTTGGAATTGGATTAGTTTGGTGATTTAGGGTTTTGAATTGGGGGAAATAAGAAGTGATACGTATATATGTGTTTATATTTATATATATGTAAACATGGATAAGTCATTTTAAATGACTTGGCAATTTAATTAAAAAAAAATGAAAAAACCGGCTAAGTACGGGACACGTAAGCAGTAATTGATCGCGGTCCCACAAAAGTAATATTACCCGTTTCAATGCCCTTTGAAAGCAATTTTTTTTGTACGAGCCTCACAATAACAAATGTGTTAAAGTACAAGGACTTCCCATGCAATTAGCCCTAAAATAAACGCTATACATATATATATTTACATCAATAGCAATCGTAACCATTAATTATTGACAGACACAACAAAAAAAATATCTGAACAGCATATCATTAGAAATTGTAAGCTAATAATTAAGAAGTTTTAACGCCCATATTGGCAATATTGCTATGCAAAATCATTAAACTTCAGAAACATAATGTACTGAAAGAGGAATTTAAGACATCTACCCTTATATATCTAATTTTCTTTCATTTCGAATTTTGATTGACCTTGACACCTTGATCTTGACTTTGTTGGAACTGCATATTAATTAGTTCTTCAAGTGATCATCATTGACCCATGGAAGAGCTACCTTATACATTCCATCTAGCATCTCTTGCTTCATTTCATCCGCCTTGACGGAAGCAAGATCATAGTCGCGTAAATTAATGCCGGTGATGTAGTGCTCATTCTGTGTCTTTCCTTCGATGAATAGATTGTTGTATTGATCAATACTCGACTTCACGTCCTCCATCCTCAACCCAGGCATCTTTATATATGCACATACGCCATCCCTCATTGTAACCCGCATGTCCTCAAGTCCAGGAAAATTTAACATTACGCTAAAGCTTTTATCGTTCTGTTTCGTGTACATCGAGAATGAACGAGTCACTGGCAATGTAGCTGATAACAGGCTCATGACTATCTTACTTGCCTTTGATGGATTAAATGCATCTGGAATAATTACAAACAACAATTCAGGATACATATATACCTTATTTCGAGAACTCCTTCTTTTACAAGAACCGTGATAACTCTTAAATTATGTATTGGATCACATGTTTAATTATAAAGTTCATTTACATGTGAAATGTTATAAAAATATATGTCGCAGAAGAATTTTTTTTTTCCAAAAACTTATATATAGTCATTTGTTCACATGTGAATAAATACGTGAACCAAATTATTGACAAGTTCACAAAAGACTATCTGGTATGTTTTGGGGAAAAAACTTCTACAGCATACATTTTTATAATGTTTCACACGTGAATGAACTTTAAAAATATATTATCCAATATACAATTTATATTAAGACGATCCTTGAAAAAAAAAAAATTCGATATAACTCACTTTCACAAATACTAGTAGATATCTTAGAGTACATAGTAATGAAACAAGGACTGACCCGAAAAAGAATTTGCAGCAAGACGACTGCAATTAGCAAAGTCAAAACCATTAGTCTTTAACTCTTTGTTCACTGGAAGAGTAACATTAAACCTTCCATGTTGCATCTCTCCTACTGTAATTTCACTCGTCCTGTTAACGTTCTCTGGTAACTTGATTATAGACATGTTGTAGTTTAACTTCTCTGGTTTTTTTGCTGTGATGAATAATTTGTCATGTTCAATATACGCCTTCACGTCCTCCTTCTTGAGTCCGGGCATTTTTAGGAGTACATTTAGGCCTTCCTCAGTCTCCTTCATCTCTTCAACTCCGGGCATATCTATACACATATTTAATTCTAATATATTGCGTAAATCGGTCCTCTCCATGGACGTTGAACATGAAAATGAAGGAATAGGCATCACGTCTAGTATTCTACTCATGGTTACTAGACGGCTTGAATCTAAAATCATGAAAAACAATAATTAAGCTGCATTTGACACCATTATATATAATTTATAAGCATAATATAATAATATGAACTATATAGCTAGTAAAAAGATAGATATCATATATAGTGAGGGACAGGGCCACGGATATCTGTAATTATATAACTTGAAGTTAATTTCCACAGGGTAAATTTTCTCTTCCAAATCAGATCTGTGGGTGATCCATGGGGGTTTTTATTGAAAGGTGTATATTGGGGATTTTACGGTGAGGGGCTGACCTGGTTAAAACGACGAATGTCTAATCGTTTGTCAAACTTCCCGTCATTCATGAGTGATTCACATCTTTCAACTAAAAAAAGTAAAAATAAAAGTCACACCTTATAATTATAACACTTCCGGTGTGACTGTTTGCCAACAGGCGTGATCTTTCATAATGTCAACAACTACCTCGGTTTTACAATTACTACGAACATATAACAGCCAACGATGTCTAGTCTAGCTGGTCAGAGGATCCCTGTTTTACCCAAGGTCTTGAGTTCGATCCTTAAGGATTGCACACCTTTGGGTTTTTCCCTCCGAATACTTGTAACGGCCCATAGTCAATATCTCGTTGTCTAGGGTACGTATAAGGCTTCACCATTATACGGTGAGGTTTCCATGATGTCGTATACCGACTGAATGTTCGGGGGAAAAAACTACGTACATATAACAAACTAAATAAATAATATTAAGCTTACAAGAAGTATATGTTGTCAAGAAATTGTTTATCACTCAAGTTTACACTTCACCTAGCAAGTCAGACGAATACAAAGCTCAAGTGTCTATGATAGTAATATAATGAGAGTGAGCCAAATCAAGATCAAATTGACAAAATGAAGATTGAAGTTGATAAGATAAAGAATGTGACATATTGTTTTTTGTGTTGGAAAAATATTAAACAAGACTTGATACTATCATGACTGGTCTTGTGATCACGTGAACAGCAAAACTAAAATATCTACTCCCTCCGTCCCATATTAAGTGTTATAGTTTGATTTTTTGAGTCTTTTTCTTTAAACTTTGACTGTAAATATTTTTGTTTGTGTTATATAACAGTTGATATAACATATATGAATTGATTGAGTTTTAAATGTACTTTTTATTGATATAACTTTTATCAACTAATATACAACACAAACAAAGATATTTACGGTCAAAATCGGAAGAAAAAGACTTGACCAGTCAAAATAGGACAATTAAAATGGGACTTATGGAGTATTATTTAGTTTTGCAATGAAAGATGCAAGGTACATATGAGTTCCCGTGTGGGTCAGGAGCCGAAATCAACAAAAGAGAGTTAAGGGGAAGGCCCACTTGTGGTGTGGTCTCGTGGATTAAAGAAGCCGAGAAATGGGCTCGGCCCAATACCAAGAAGATGAACTCGGCTAGGAGGTGTCATGTTTGGACAACTAGGAAAACCCATATATATAATTGATAGAGTGCAGCCGCAAAAGGGGGAATATTCATGAGAGGAGAATACAATTTTCATATCACAACAATTCAAGAGGCTGGCAGCCGACCTTCATCAACAATTGGAATAACATTCTTAAGATTAATTCTTGTTTGAAGATTCATTCATTTTATCGGCACAACATGATTTCAATTTTTGATTGTTTCTTATATTTTCATATGAGAGGCTAATTCTCTCAGTACCTACTTGGATAGTGAACATGTCATAGGTTGTTTGATGTTATTTGCATTTGTTGAACAAGATTTCTATGTTTAATCGAAGATCCACATTTATTTGAGTTTATAAATTGTTTTTATCTTTTATATTTATTGATTGATAATTGTAATTAGAAGTTCGGAAGAAATCTATGTCATTGTCAATTGGTTTATGAAACGGTTAATCGGTCTATAATTAACCTAAAGTCGTTGGAGTTCGGGAGAAACTAGCGATAAAGATTTTAAACAATTAAATTCATTTTGAGTGTGTAAACGTCTATGATAAAGGAATCTGATTAGGCGAATAAGCAGTTCAAGAGAAAGCTTTCAAAGATTAAATCATAAAATCAACTTAGGTTCTTAATGCTTAATTTTTTTGAGTAGAAATTATTCGCGGGAGCGATAACTATATTTCGAGCAATTAAAGTTTCAAGTATAACGAGAGTTCATCTTGACTACCTTTTAAGTCGTTCAACAATGCAAGTAATGTTTAGGCCCGATGATTGACATGTAAGCTGATCCAAGTAGGTGCCCCTTTTTAATATTATTGTCATAAAATCATTTTTACTTTCGTCTTCCGACGAATCCTGCCCCGGTCATACCGGATTTAATTTATTTACTTTTACTTTTTGCAAAGTGACAATTCGGTCACAAAACCCCCCTTTCATTTGAATTACTTCATTTTAACAATTGCTTTACTAAGTCCTTGTGATCGACCTCGGATTTACCGAATTTACTATATTGCATACGATCGGGTACACTGCTTGTGAGTGTGTTGTAATCAGTCTTTTGGTAGTTCGTGTTTATAAATTTTATTACTCGATTTCACACATCACATGTTTTACCATCTATCTATTTATTTCCTTTTCGCCTTTCTTTGTTGCATAAAACCCACAACAACAACAACAACAACAAGAACAATAATAATAATAATAATAAAAACACGCACGCACAAATCTTTACATATAACTTTATAAAAACAATTGTAAGAATCTTGGAACGAAATTTATAAATTTACAAAAAAAAAACCTTACAAAATTTTCTTTTTAAGAATCCTGGAGTTGAATTGATGGATTACTCAGAGAGAAAGAAACAGAAAACGAAAATAAAAAAACAATACAAAACAGCCAACAATCTTCTTCATCAGCAGATGGAGCATCATCTTCTTCATCTGGGTCTTTTTCGAATCGTAAACGATTGTTACTGTTATATGTTTGAATATTTTATATTAACTTAAAATTTTCATATTTTAGTGCAAAGAAACGTTACTTACGAGCCTTAGGATTTTACACTATGCTTAACAATTTCAAATAACGTGACAAATCATGGAGTAATTTTGATTTTTTATAATAATGGAATATCTTATGCAACACATAATAGATACTAAATTTTAGCCCCGTGTCAAATACACGGGCTTACAATTTTATCAATATTAGATGTTAGTTTATTATGATTTGAATTTTAGTTTACAATTTTTAGAAATAAAAAAATGTCTAAAATTATAAAACTTTGAGTTTTATAGTGAAATATTTTTTAAAATATGTTTATCGAAGTTGTTTACTGTTACATACATAACGATATTTGAATATTACAAAATCATAATATGTCCATCAAAGTTGTAGATGGTGGCATACTTAGCGATATTTGAATATTAAAAAAAATCATAATAGGTCACTATCATTTTATTTGATTTATTGTTACACAAGGTGATATTACATTCTTATTTTACACTTTTAAAAATTATATCTTATTTTAGATGAAACATATTCTAAATACTTCAATTAGAATATGACAATGTTATATGTGTTTCCTATAAAGATTACATTTTTAAATGCTTTATTTTTCGTATATGTGTCATGACATTTATTAAAAAAAAACTTAAAAAAACAAATAATAGTACAATTACTTTTAAAATCTCAATATATTTACATTAAATTTGTTTATTTTTTAGTAATTATTTTATATTTATATGATAAAACGTATAATTATGATATATAATAGCT
Source organism: Erigeron breviscapus (assembly GCA_034093135.1). NCBI lineage: Eukaryota > Viridiplantae > Streptophyta > Magnoliopsida > Asterales > Asteraceae > Erigeron > Erigeron breviscapus. The sequence goes on from CM067167.1 coordinate 2,380,408, forward strand.
ATTATTCTATTGATTTAAATCAATATATTTACATTAAATTTTATTTATTTTTTAGTAATTAGTTTTATATTTATATGATAAAACGTATAATTATGATATATAATAGCTATTATTCTATTGAATATATATTATCTATTATTCTATTGGATATGTATTAGCTATTATTCTTTATCTATTATATTGGAATTAATGGTTAAAAAGTGTAAATTTGTAATTGAAAACAAAAAAGTGTAAATTAAAGTCAAAATTGAAAACAAAAGTCAACTTTAAGAAATCGAGAGTTGTGATTGGTCAATAAGTTTTTATGGCAACCGTCTTTTAATATATTAAAAGAAAAGATTTTATGGAAGAAAAAAATTAGAAATAAAATGTTGATTTTTTTTTAATTAACTAAATGATAAAAATTTAAAACAAAATTCTCAAGTTGATAAATACAAACTGTAATAATTATAAATTAAGCATTTAGTGAGGGTAAAAAGTGTAAATTAAGATTGAAAACAAAAAAGTGTAAATTAAAGTCAAAATTGAAAACAAAAAAGTGTAAATTAAAGTAAAATTGAAAACAAAAAAGTGTAAATTAAAGTATTGAAAACAAAAAAGTGTAAATTAGTGAGATTTTTTCTACAAATATTAATATAAATATAATATACTAATATATTGGATAATGATTATTAGTATTTTTGATTTATTATTAAATTAATAATGACATCATCAATTTCCAATTTGATAAAATCGAGAACTATGATTGGTTAATAAGCTATTAGGTCAGTTGTCTTTTAGTATATATAAAGATTAAGTTTAAAATCTCATTAAACTTATTTTAAAATATTATTTTCATAATTAGATTACAGTTAACATGTATATATAAAAGAGATATATAGTAATAGTTTCTTACCAAATTGTTGCTTCGTTAGTTTTAGACGCTTTTTTGATAAATTGTTAATAACAATTCACCACAAGAATATTAATTATAATTTTATAGGAAAAATGAGTGTGTGGTTATGTACATAAGGTTAGTATAAAACTTCACATACTAATTTTTTAATATTTACTTTATAATGAATAAGTGATTATATTCTCATCCCTCATTTATAATTTTATAATACATAAGCAATTATTAATTTAGAAATATATATCTTATTTAATTATATTATATGAGTTTGTGTTTAATTTTATAACTAGATTTAACCCCCGTGTATCAACAAGAGTTGTCTATAAAAAAATTATGAATATTATAAGTATCATCAACTTTTTAAAAATGAGTGAGCAAATACAAAGAATATGTTGTCTTAACGTGTCGCTAGAGAGTCCACTCGCAATCCCCAATTACATCCCGCCTCTTTCATTCCAACGTTTTTTAGCAAAATATGATATTGTGTGTACATATTCAAGATGATAGTTGTTTGTGCTCTTTTTATTGTTCTTTAGTTGTCGTTTTTGTTACCGTCTAATTCAAGTTATTACATGCTATATAAAAATAGATTGATTATCTAAAAAAAACTTATTAGAGTGTATGTAAATATATAGAAGTGTGTAACCTTCCAAATAACTTTACTATATAAAAGAGTGAGATGGTTAAAATTATTTATTAATGTATACAAAATATTTAATTTGTAATGTATCCCTCTTTAGCTTGTAAATTGTTAACCACGATGACTTTTAGTTATTTTTGTTACGTAACGAGTCATCGTGAAAAATGTTGTCTTAATTTAAGTTGAAATTATGTTTCTATATACTCTATGTTTAGTTTTTTGAGTGTGGAGGAAGTACGTGGGGAGCAAGGTAGTGACTAACCGGTGACCCGGTGGAATATTGCCCCACCCTATAGGTACTTATGAGATGGGAGCAGAGTGGTGATGGTGGTGCCCGGTTCCTTCCCCTTCTCGCCTTATTCATTTTATCTTTTTCTTTGTTTATTTGTCTTCTTTTAAGTGGGGGAGATGAGCAGAGAATGGTGAAGTGTTCCTTACTTATGGGGAAAGGACGAGAAGGGATGAAAATAGTGGGGATGAGTGGGGAAGTACTCCGCCTACCCTGGTATTTATAATTTTTTCTTTGTATTAGTGCTTATTACTTTGTGCTTTCTTGAATTTCGCAAAAACTTATGTTCGTTCTTCAATTAAAGTTTATTTTTTTCTTGAGTTATTGTTAAAAATTTATGTTAGCTCGTGCAACGCACGAGCCAAAAACCTAGTTTTCATATATATCCAAATCATCATCATATATATCCCATAATCACCAATCTACCATGATTTCATCAACAAATGATGTTTTATTTGAAAAATACAATCTAAACTAATCATATCTCTCAATTCATTTAAAACAAACTGTAACACCCCAAGCCAAGGCTCAGAATATCACGGAAATCATATAGCACAAGGTGGAATTAATGTAGAACATGAACTAAATGCAAATAAAGGATTCAGTAAATCCATACAGTAAGTTAAACAAGAATCAGAATACATAAAGAACAAGTCATCATCAAAGATTACAACAGAACATCAAAAGATGGCTAACGGTTCTAAGTATAATGCAAAAGAGAAGGTCGATGAATCCTTGATTCATAAAGTCCAAAGCCCGGGTTTAACAGCAAGCAAGCAACTAAGCTCCACGTCCGGGGATAACCTGATTTCCTGAAAAGTGTACTAAGCATAGTCAACACAAGGTTGGTGAGTTCGTAGTAATGGTCCATAAGGAACCGTCGTCAATAATCATAATATACGAGTAGAGGCAAAACATGACTTACAGTGAGCCTCTAAGAACAACACAACAACATCCACCACAAGATTACACACAACAAATAAAACGCGTAATAAACATTATACCCAAGTAACGTACATAACATCAATTCAAAACAGGTATCATATCCTCTTCAGTGGGATTGATACACAACATAAGTCATATCCTCTTCAGTGGGATAGATACACAACAATAAGTCATATCCTCTTCAGTGGGATAGATACACAACATAAGTCATATCCTCTTCAGTGGGATAGATACACAACATAAGTCATATCCTCTTCAGTGGGATAGATACACAACATCCATACATCACAAGTCCATCAATCATCAAACATCAAACTAAAGTAAACTATACGTACATACACTTATGAGGATTCTACTTTCTTCGAATCCTAGATGCTTATATATAGGGTCACCCGCAGCCTTCCCACCACATCTAGAACCCAATGAAGGCATAACCGACTTCCATGTATGCACGTCTATCCTAGCAGTAATAATAATAATAATAACAATAACCATAATAATAATATATCACAATCCCTTACTAAGATCAATTAAACGTAACCAATAACCCATTATTTCATCGCTCAATCAATCATTCAATCGTCAAACATTAATTCATGAGTTCGTCAATACAACGATAAAGGTATGCTTGAGTGCGTATCACACAAATCAAGTATAACGAGACGTACATGTTCATTCCAACCATAATTCCTGAATTTATCGCTTTCACTAAACAACGCGTACATATACTTTGGAGGATTTTACTTTCATCAAGTTCTAGATGCTTATGTATAGGGTCACCCGCAGCCTTCCCACCACATCTAAGACTCTTTGAAAGTAAAACCGACCTCCATATATGTACTTCTATCCTAATACCTTACAATAACACAATCACATTCGTAAATCATCACACAATCAATCAAAACTATCTGTCAATCAACAATTAATCAGAAATTAACTAGACAGTCAATCAAAACTATCTGTCAATCAACAATTAATCAGAAATTAACTAGACAGTCAATCAAATCAACCAAACAATCCAACAAACACGTATATGTACACTTTTCAGCCCAAATCTCTATTGAGTAGGGAGCTACGAAACTCACCTTGATCGGCAAAGAAGCTTAAGTCGAGTAAATGAAAGATTAATAGCGATTATTGGGCCCCACGTGTTCACAACCTATCAAAGCATGCCATATATCATACTGTCAACTTTATAATCATAAACAAGTTGGTTTCTTAGGTTTAAGTTGAGTCACGAACCCACAATTACTTTCTTAACATTACCGAGTGTGAAACATAACACTTTAACTAGACATTTTTAGAAATGCACGAAGATTCATACAAAATGAAGGTTACTACGTGAAACTAAACTCTTTTACGATTCCAACGATAGGTCATAAGACTTGTTTGGAGTTACGGATCAAAAGTTATTAACGTTTGAAAATCGACGCGCATATTTTCACAGTACCTATCCACTGCGCCGCAGTGAGCCAGAACCATGCTCACTAGTGGCTAAGTCGAACCCAGACCAGAGCCTAGGCACTGCGCCGCAGTGGGCTAAGGCCATGCCACTGCGCCGCAGTGGCCTCTTTCTGCAGTCAGTACCTGCAGTTTATGCAGGAAACACGACCAAAACCCCCAATTTCAACCTAAACCATACCAAAACGATTTGTAAAGACTTGTAACTCGTTTTGAAGCATAAATAAGTATCAATAAACATAAATATACATAACCCAATCCATAAATTCGACCAAAACATCAAAATCACCACTAAATCATTCAAACCCTAATTAAAACCCTAATTAACCCTAATTCCATTTTAAGTCGTTTTAGGACATGTAATTAAATGACCATACATAACCCAATCCACAATTTCGACCAAAACATCAAAATCACCACTAAATCATTCAAACCCTAATTAAAACCCTAATTAACCCTAATTCCATTTTAAGTCGTTTTAGGACATGTAATTACTCGAAATGACCAGAAATGAATAACCCAACATAAGTAGATGAATATGGGATGAATTTGACTTACCAAATCTTGCTTCAAAAGTCAAATCCGAATTTGACCAATAAAAATGGTTAAAGAAAACTTGAACTATGAACTCCAATCCTTGATATGATGAAGATGACGATTATGAGACGACAACGATGATGATTCTTGTTTTAAACTAATTTCACCACACTAAGTATGCAAGAAAATGAAGGAGAAATGGTCTAGCTTTCTTGCTAGAGAGAAAAGAGAAGGAGGAAGAGAGATATGTGGTGGATGAGAGGATAAGGGGAGGGAGATGGGTCATAAGGGGCTGGTGGGTCGTGGATCACCCACGGGCCGACCCGTTTCTCTTCCAAAGTCAATTTACAAAACGTTAGGCAATTAAACACCGATTAAAACATATTATCGACCCGACGAACATACCACATTGTCATTTAATCACAAAATGACCCAAATATTTCATTAACTTAAATTGTTAGTCAAATTGCACGTAAAGTCAAACGGTCAAAACTCACGGATGTTACACAAACTTCGATCGATATATTTACAATTCAAATCTTTTGTATAATCTTATCTTAATCTTAATCTTTTATATAAAATACCATATACGCGTTTAATGTTTTAAAATTATATTGTATTAATTTGATTTTACCTACATTTTATACATTTAGATTTATATATTAACATTTATCTTATCTTGAAAATGTCACAAACAACCCGTGTATTTAACACGTGCATAAATCTAGTAAAATAGACTATTTGAATATCTAAATGTTCATATAAATTTTTAATACTTTTAGATGCGATCTATCATATAACTAAAGGAGAATGTTGGAGGTACGTACACTTGGCACCTTTTAAAACTGAAATTATATTTTCCTCCTCTCTCCTATCTTTTTTATCTTTTTTTTTTCTATTTTCATCTTTATCTTTTAAAAATAAACTTTATTATTAACAAATTATCTAAATTCCAATCTATTACATTTTATAATCACTAAAACTATTTTTTCTATCGCTTAGTTGCTTTTTTTTTTTTTTATATCCTAAAAGTATACAATATACTATAGTTTGAAAGTATACTATTCTCGATTTTATAGTTTTTTTTTTTTCTTGAACGGCTGAAAGCAATTTGTATTAAAGATAAACGAAACTCACAAGCCGAAGCAAGAAGCTAAAGCCAGGAGATCGCCATAAATAGTACACTTACAAAGAGAAATCAAAATTACACCAAGATTCCCAAGTAACACCAACAAGATTAGCCCTATGTTTAATCCAAAGAAAAGACATAACTTTAATGCTCTCGATGACACCTTGTGAACAAAACTTCTGTTGCTCGAACATCCACTTATTTCTAGCGTTCCAAATGCACCACAACGTCACCATGATAATTGCGTCCAACACTTTTTTCCTCTTTTTGCATCTCGGAATGGAATAACGCACAAAGAAGATCATCAAACCTCCAAATCGGCAATTTGCACCAAGAGGCAACCGATTTCCAAATCTTTATAACCGCCTCACATTGAACAAAAAGATGATCTTCAGATTCCACACTATTAACACATAACGGGCACCATTGTGAGTACAAATTACAGCCTCTATTAGCAAGGTTGACTCTTGTGGGGGCTTGATAGAGGCTCTCCAAGCCATAAAATTCACCTTAATTGGTATCCAACCGATTTCCAATTGTTAAGTTTTAAAATGATGTTAAAACCAATGGGCTTATTTCTTTTTCTTTTTAATCTATGTTAAGACTTTGATATTGGCCCAATACAAAAAAAAGAAAAAATGATGTGCAAATTACGTTGACAAAATCGCAAAACAAACTTCCTTTTTCTTTTTTAATTCACACCCAAAACTTTTTTAAATCTATTATTTTCTTTCTTTCCTTTTCGCCTTTCTTTATTGCATGAAAACCCAAGAAAAACAAAAAAATCTACTAGAAAACACACACACACGCACAAATCCTTATATATGACTTTATAAAAACAATTGTAAGAATCTTGGAACAGAATTTATAATTTACAAAAAAAAAAAAACTTTACAATTTTTTTATTTTTTTTAAGAATCCTGGAGTTGAATTGATGGATTACTCAGAGAAAGAAACGGAAAACGAAAATAAAGAAACAACACAAAACAGCCAACCATCTTCTTCATCAGCAGATGGAGCATCATCTTCTTCATCTGGGTCTTCTTCTAATCGTAGACGTGGTGGTGGTGGTGGTGGTGGCAATGGCACCTCCGGCGCCGGTGGTGATGAGGTGGATCATGATGGTGAGTTAAGGTCAAGTTATTGTAATAATGTTGTTGAAGAAGATAAAGATCTATTTGGGTCTGATAATGAGGAGTATGTTAATACTCGAGCTTTTAGCCCTTTTCCTATTCCTGGTAAACAAAGTTTCTTACTTTATAAATTTTTATGTTTTTTATGTATATGTATATTTATATCTTGTATGTGTGTGTATTGTGGAATAAAGATAATAATATATGATTTTTTTTTAGGGAAAGAAGATATGAGTATAGTTTTTTAGCCCTTTTCCTGTTCCAGGTATAGAAAAAAAATTCATAACTTTATGTTTTTATGTGTTTATGTATATATATATATGTATGTGTTTTTGATTTTCTGAATATAAAGATGTTTTTGAATATAAAGTTGAAATTTTGATGATTACCCATTTGGTTTTGATGAAATACTAATAAGGTGGAATAAAGTTTCTTATAATCTGTGTTTGTACACAGTGTTCTTTTTGTTAGTGATGGACTTTTGAGTGTAAAGCTTTATATGGGGTTTTCATTATGACCACTACATTGAATACTTTTTAGGATGACATTTGATCTGGCACCATGAATTTGTAGTCATTGCCTTGTGCTCATGTATATAATGTTTCAAGGCAATCTTCATTGATTGATGAAAGACTAATAATGTGGAATAAATTTTCTTATAATCTGGTGGCTTTGTATACTTATATATATATATTGTTTCAAGACAATATTCATACTGAGTGCTTTTTACATGCTAGTTGCTTGTATCTGAAAGTTATATTGCCCAATGAAAAATGGATAATACGGAAAGTGGAAGACAGGTTGCCTGTAAATTCATTTGTAGTTAAAATGCTCTTGATGTTAACATAGGCACAAGAGTTGCAATATTTTAGCATTTGATTGTTTGAAGAAAGTGAATAAGAATTTAGGGAGAAAGTCGAGGATATGGAACGAGGAATATGAGATGTAGTCATATTTGATATCATTATCATTGTTAGATGGAATTGTCTTCTATTATGAAAAGGGGGGAGATGTTCAATGAATGCAAAAATAGAAAAATCTTGCTTTGGAGTAGTTATTGTAACCCAGAGAATAACAGTTATGATCTTAGGAAATAATTTTCTTCATCACTTGGTAAAGGCAATTTGCTAGCGGAGATAGTGTTTTGGCCATGTTTATGATCATTCGTGATTTTAGATTACTTGATATGTCTAGATTATTTGCTTTGACATCATCCAATATTCCAAAGGACTTGTGGTTGCATTAGACACGAACCTGTAGATGCTGTTAGTCACATTTATTTTGATGTTTATCTGTTGGTAACTCTTAACTAGGGGGTGTTTGGATGTGTGTTCTGGAAGTGATCATGTGATACTGAATATTTAGAACGGAATCAGCGGTTGAATATGCTTTGTAGTTTGAAATTGTGGTAAACTGATAATCATACCGTTTGAGTGTTTGGGAACTCTGATTTGTTAAGAACTTAAAAAATAGATAAAATGACCAAAAATGCTGTTTTCTGTGAGGAAAAAAAAAAGAAGCAGATGTGTTTGGAAGCGGTTAGTTTTTGTTTACCTCTGGATAATCTGAAACTGATTGAACGGTGCTAAATACCTGACCTCTTATTGATAAGATAATTAGAAACATAATTTTTCTTAATCTGAAATCTAAAAACTGATTTTCGTGACTTTATTATTTAGTTTAATTAAGTGTGGAAAGGAAAGGAGATGAGAGGGAAAATCATAAAATTCATTCTTAAGATTTTTTGAAGTGTGGAAAGGAGGAGAGTGGAGAGGATAAAATCCATTCTATAGATTTTTTTTATTTGTGGAAAGGAATGGAGTGGAGAGGATAAGAGGGGAAAGTGTAGTTGTTTTTGCTTCAAGACTTTTCCTCTCATTTTTGAGGTGATTAGGAAGGAAAACTTCTCCTGCTCTCTCCTTTCCTTTCCACTATTAAATTAACTAAACAATACTGATCAGATGTCCATAATATCAAAACAGTCTTAGTAGTCCTGTATCTGCACCCTTAACAGTGTCCATACATTGTAAATTGTAATTTTGATGTTTTGCATTCACCACTTTCACATCTAATTGCCTTTGTTTTGGTTCCCTTATTGTTGTATATGTTAAGTAATCAAACAAGTTTCGTAAGGATTTTTGTGTTGCTCATTGGAGCATGTACTTACCAAAACGTATATATAAGTAAATCTTTCCATTTGTAATTGAAAGTTGTGATAGAAATTGGACAAATATTTTTACTAGTAAGAAATTTTGATATGCCATGATATGTTTCTATCTTTTCCTATCATGTCTAGAAGCCCTATCATACATGTATACGTCTTTATGTACTTAATCACATTCCTCTTTCTAAATCATTTTAATTTACAGTTTTACCACGACGCCGGCCACGTTATTCATACAATAGCCCAAGCAGAGGAGGAATTGGGCGTGGACATTGGCAAAATGATAGAGGAGGACCCGGCATCCTTCCTCCGCCTGGTCCAATTCCACAGAGGGCAGATGATGGTTATGGTCCTAAATTCTATGATCCACGTAATGATGAACGTCATGGTTCTTCAAGTTCTCAAAGAGTGAAGAAACAGTATCAAGGAGATGAATATCATTTCAAGAGGTAAAGCATGCTTTAAAGGAGGATGGTTGATTTTTCAAGTTTAGAAGAAGATAGTTGTTATAGATAGTTTTTTTCCCCAAAATCTTGGACCTGTACACAATCTATGCGAGGGTCCATATTTTTATATTGGGCTTCTTTTTTATATTATTATACGTTTACATGTTTTCTCTGTTTTGTGACACATTATTTTTTCTTGGGTGATGTCAAATAGCCTTGTGAGCTTGGCCGTGTGGAAGGTGGAGAAGTATGAAGTATCTATAACCCATTTTGTTAACCTATATATCATTTTGCTAGCTAAATTTATGGATTGATTCACATGATCTGCGACTTTAACTATAGATTGACTGGTGGGTTTTGCCTTCGGCAACACCTACCAGCTTTCAGCAACCAACCACCAAGACTTTCCAATTAAATATACTCTTCAACTATCTAAAGTTATCTAGTTGTTGATTATAGCATTGTTTGGATGTGAGTGATGAGTAAAATTGATGCCATTAGTATAAAAAGACATGACAAATAACTTTCCATAGAATAATAGCAAGTGTGAATTGTTCTTACTATCAAATTCATGCTCTAGAAGTCAAGTTACATCGAACGCTTCTACCAAAGCTGAAAAGGTATGATACATGAAACATAGTTTATCTTGTTTACCAATACGTTTAATTGATATACATACATGATACACATTCTTATGGGAGAACTTGGCTGAATGCAACCCTTTACTGGTAGACGATATTCAAGTTCGCTCAATTGTTTGTGCTATAGCCATCAATGTACAGCAACACTTTAGGGTAAACCACCTTAATTCTCACAACAGCGGCAATAGGTTTCCACATTGTTAAATCACAACAGCTGCCAACCATCACGAGCCACCATCTGATATTAGAAAATGGTTTGTAAGAGAATAAAATACAGCCCTGCGTAATAAGTTATCCAAATTGAGCACGCTTCAGTACATCACAAAAGAATAATAGAATAAAATAAAATTAGCACACCAGAGCCAAAAGCCCAAAAGAGTTTATACTAATGTATTAATCAGCACCAAACATGTACACCTATCATCTAACCAATGCGGAAATATATTGTTGATTAAACATATGTGATGAACATAAAAGTTTCCCCAGAACAAAGTTCTTATGAAAACCATTAAAATGTCCTAAATCTCTCTGCAATATAACCACCTATTCAATGACATCAAGATTTAGTTCAGTTTCAGCCTAGATGCTCGTAGAAGTAGAAAATGGAGAGTAAAGATGGAATGCCAACGTTATAGATCAATTGATATACGAATATTAACCCGCACTCTTAAATTCCATCAGTTTGGCCATCGCTTCCTTTGGAGGCAGATGATATACCTTTCTCAATACACTGTACAAAACCAACAAAGTTCAAGGAGCAACTATTACAAGACTGCTAGGAAAGTAAACAAATATCACCAACTCTAGACTAAAACACAAATATACCTGAAGAAGATGGTTGTGCAACCAATCAAGAGTTTGTGGGAATGTAGTAGCGGATATATTAGCAACTGTTAATCCCTGTTCACATGAGTCGACTCAGCTTTGCTATGTAATATTTTGATGCCAATAATAGAGACAAGAAACAGTAATATGGGTGTACCTGTGACTTAAATGAGCATAGATAGTCTTGAATAGTTTTTAAGTTGCTTATCAGTTTATCTTTTTCCTGAAAATATTGAGAAGGAACTTAATAGACCCCTAAATAACCAATGTATAAAAGATTGTCAGCTATAAGCTAGAAAAATAAGTAAATGTTGATACCTGAATTGGATACTTATCACTGAACTTTCGGCTAGATATCCATTCCTCTAGTAGTGCCTGCAAGTAAGGAGAAAAAGTTACTTAATTTAAAATAAATTAAAATAGAATTTAAAAAAACATGAATTGTTTAATGATCTTAATTATGCTTCAGTTTTGCGTCAAAATAACACCCATCAGAACAAGAAAAGGCCTATAATATGGGAGACAAGATAGTGCATCAATATATTCAACATTTTAGCTTCATATAAACGTCTAAAGTTGACATGACACCTTGTTACCTTATGATCAAATTCCGCCATCTTAAGGACTATAGGAATGATTACTGGTTCAGTGACTCCAGACTTCTCTCTTTTAAGTTCAGGCTTCCTATCTACTTGATCTTTGGCCTTATCATCTAAATGATCAGATAAGTAATTAAAAAGGTCGCAATATAACTAGATTGTCATCTGAATGGCCAAAGCTTATGAAAAACAAAAGCAAATGTTAAATTAAGTCATTAAGAGCTAACCTTGACTGCCAGCAACATGGTCATCAATATGAACAGAGTTGAGGCCGTTTGAAATCCTATCTTTATCATCCGAAATAATTGCTTCTGCCTTGGAAATTTCAGTACTCTGATGGCTATTCTCACTAGTACAAGAAGCGGAAGCACTATTTTCCATGCCATTTTCATCCGTTTTTGAAATCTTTGAATCTTCTGCATTCACTGGCGCATTATGTGGTGATTTATTTTCTTCATCCATTAGGTATATACTAGGATCCACATGCATCCCCTGCAAGGAAACTCTAAAGTTGTGTAAACATATTCTTTTCTTTCGGAAGGGAGAAAAGGTGAATAGATTGCTTTTAGAAATTAATAAGTGCTGGGTAAGAAAGTAAAAACTCAGGTCAATATAATCAGTACCAATGGCTCATTAGAACCCATGTGATAATAGCTTATTCAAAAGAAAACGAAATGCATGAATATAGCAAGCAACCAAATATCAGATTTTCATTTTTGATCAACTTGTCATGCCACCACACATTAGAGACAGTACCGATCGCTTGTTAGTTCACCTAGAAATCTCGAATGAAGGGAAGAAGAAAAAAACATGAGGTTTCTAAAATGTATGCGTTAAAACCTAAAATAGCACCATCAACTTAACTGATTAATATGGTCATTTTTTTGTCCCTGGTGTTTGGACCTCAAAATTAACATGGCAAGTTGGCAACAAAGCTTCAGCTTAGTTGTGGGGAAAGAAAGGGCTCTGCTTTAGCAAGACATTAGCAACTCTAAGCTTTGTTAGCTCAACAAGGATCAAACATATTTATTTTCTCATTCCAAAAAATGTTAAAAGCCATGTCGATCAAAAGAACAACAAACAAAATATAACTCAGCATATAAGCCACTGTAAGCTCCTATTCAAATTTAAGTCTACTATAAAAGAGCATCTATTTTGATGAGCTATCCTGATGAAAAATCAATGATATAACTTTTCAGGGGTGCAGACATCAGTGGGTTACCATGTAGGCTGTTTCAATCCTACCATATTATTACCGTCAATATTTGGTCACAATGCACATTTTAAATTTATTTATGGAGATAAGAGAACATCTTCGATTCAATCTACTCCCAATTAGTGCAAAAATATAAAATGAGTGATATGTGGAGAGAGACCTCAGAGACACAATGTTCCACAAAGCAATATGAACTCGGAACTAATGATGTGGAGAATAGGTTAACTGGTTAAGTATGTAGCTTCTGTACCTCAATGATGATTGGCTTCCCATCTTTCATTGCTTTCTTCAAATCACCCGCCAAACCTATGATTAAACATGATTTACGTGATCAAACTAAATCCCTCGATATAATTTTAACTACAACATAGCTTTAATGTATGTTACCTTTTCGAACGATTCTGCATTCTCTACAAAATTCAGTAATTAGCTCCTCAGAGGAGCTGAAATCTCGTGCCCAAATAGGCGAAGATGTCAAAGGTGCACTGAGGTGAGAAAAAACAAGTATAAGCTTTTTGATATTACACAGTATAGTACATTATGCTTCTGTGAAGATCATCATTGTTACTTTATAGGATATCACAATATGTTGAAGGTTATTAACATTCATTTGGTTACGCTCTAATTATGGATTATTTCAAAAAAGCACGGAGAAAGAAATTTAAATATGAACAAAGGAAAAAACAGTCATTGGTAGAAATGGTGATCTCCTTGTTGGCATTCAAAAAAAAAAAGATATGAACTAAAGGTATGGGATTGTTACATACTCTGTTGATGTTCTTAGCAATTCGTAGACCATATCTGTCTGTAACATAAAGAACGAATGTCAAGAAAGTCCATGCAAAAGCACAAATGAGTTGATCATGCGTATTATGTACACAAAAGGAAGAGAGCAGATATTTAGATGTGAAATAGATATTCAAGGGGAAAAAACACATAAACATCCTTACAAAAGCCTAAAAACAGATTCACCTGCAAAACATTTGGCAGGTTTAGCCTTTGCGCAAGTTGGGTAGCAATCGTAGACTTTCCAACACAGGCAGTGCCACAGACAAGAATAACCAACGGTACTCTTTGATGGTGAAATCTACAAAGAAGGAAAGGCAAATAGAAGATCGAGCTAAATAGATTATGCGTCAATAAACTTTATAGAGTATAAAAAAATGATTGTTAATTCCTTTATATACAGTAGTCAGAAAAGTACTTATTCTCATCGAACAAAGATGATCAGCAGTATTGAGTCACACAACTTATTTAGTTAAGCTGATATATTAAATTACTTAATGCACCATCTATAAAATATTCTTAATTTGGTTTCCTTAAATATGGATGTAATTCTGTAAATGGTAACACAAGGTCTTATACATAGCCGATAAGTATGATCAACTGTATTGATCTGAATATCCCAACTTACTGAAAGTGAATCAAGAAATTCATTCTAACTGATTTTTGACAGGTAGCTAACCTCAGAATAAAGTGGGAACGGCTATATACCTTGTCATCATCTTGTAACGATTAATGTACTCTTGCCCATAGCCCCGCCGCTCCATAAGCTGCAAGAAAAACCACATTGATGTAATTAATGAGGTATATATATGGAAATCAAATAATTAGCGCCACGCCTTTGGTGATCACAGTAGTAAAACTTTAAAAGTAACAGACAAAGCTTTCAAAGAGTATATACATGATTGCATAGATATATCAAGAGATAAGCTTCATCCACCCAAGCCTTATCTCAAATTAGTTGGGGAGGCTGAAAATAAAGCTCAGGGAGAACTTTAAATGGAGATATGTATATCTCTTACAGAAACTAAATGAATTATACATCTATCTAATAAAGGTGAATATTAACACGTAATATACATCATGGATATAATGACCATGTCAGGATTGGATATTTGAATGTATGAAGATGCTAATTACCAAATTCTTCAAGATTTTAAAGTTTTTTTTTTCGGTAAAAAAACCAAATAAGCAGAAAATTTCGTCTCAATGTCCAGAAAAATAGAGAACAGAACTAAAACAGCGACAAGGTAATATTTAGTGATGCAGGAACTCCTGTTTTTAGCAATGCTTGTGTTCTTATTTGTCGTCTGGTAAATGGTGGTACCCAAATTTCGTCCGCCACATCATAGTTTTCTCCCTATAACGTCCAATAATACGCTTATTTTTCCCCTTATCTTAAGCTTTATAAGCAGATTATATAAAAAAAAATAACACACTCGGACCTATACACTAGAATACATAACAAAATTATCTGCAATAGACACAATACAAGTAGTGAAAATAGGAGAAACAGAGAAAGATAGACTTCATAGTTATAGTGATATACCTTAAATAAATTAGCTTCCAGGTCAGACTGAGAGCTGCAAAATTAAAAAACCAACACATGAAATTATAAGATGCGCAAAGCCACAAAGAGTAGCAACAACATGATCACAATTAGAAGATGTGATATGATGACATACACATCGAGAAGGCTATTATCTATCAGCAGCTTCTTGAGTTCAAGTGCAATTTTTAAAGCCAAGTGATTAGGAATCTGAAAATAAAACATCGTAATGTTTAATTTTGAACTTTATGTCATGTTACTATGTTAGCAGGATAGAATAGAAGAGAAGGAAACAGATACCAAAGAAATTATGTCACTTGAAGGCTTGAAGCTTCTGGCAGGTATGCAGAACAGATTTGATCTTAAATGAGCTATTAAACTAGTTAAACAATTACACATTTCCTTTTTTAACTTATCATTTCTTTCTAATGCAATAGAAATTTGGTTACCATTTCTACAACCTTTCCTCTCCATGAACATCTTCTCATTAAAAATTCAGTTTTAAATAAACTTTGACAAGACACGATTATCTATAATACGTAAATATGAACTTTGAAAATGTGAAGTAATAGCAAAAACTTGTAACAAACTCTCAAGTCTCAACTTTTACTTTTGGTGCAATGAGCTTGTATAGTTTTGAACGAAAGTGATATAAGTTATTGTTGTCACTCTTGAACAATTTAACCTTTTCGTATAACTTATACTCATATAAGAGTAAGTAACTACCCCCAAGTCTTTCTATTACCTTGTTGCACTATCTCCAAGTATATGAATCCCCTGGTAAATTTACTTCGATACCATAGTTGAAAGGGCAAAAATTTCTACTTTCTCAAGCTAATATTTAGAATTATAAAAGAAAAAAAAAAGCATCTTGTAAGCTTACTGGCTTTCATCTTAGTAAACGACAGCCTGCAGTTGACCAGAACATTCGTACAAATCTAAATGTCCTTGCAATCTTAATAATAGAGCTCTTATGTCACATTTACTGTGTATGCACAAAAGTATGACACAAAATAATGCAACTAAAAATGCCTATGGCAATTGGTAACCATGCACTCCTTTCATCGACAGATTACAGTGCTATCTTCCATTTTAAAGCTCATGTGAATTCTAAAATCTGCTCGCTCACCTCTAGAAAACTATAATCATAATCATATAAATAATAAAGAATATGATGTTATGGGGTGCTTGGGATTGCATGTTTGAGATGCATATTGCATTTAAGCCATGATGCAATTTTTTGAGTGTTTTGATAAAGTGTGTTCTAGCTCTTTTTAATGAGAAGTACACACCTATCTTGGTACTTGCTAAAAATGCAAGTTCAGGAACACGAACTTTTTAAAATATGCAATCCCAAACAAACTCATAGCTAGTTTCTACAGTTATTGAGTAGTACATAATACGCACTTATTGCCTTCACAAGTTTAAAGTTACTACATTTATGACGCAGAGTAGATCCAACAGTTGGCAGACTCTTTCATAAATCAATGGGGAAGGGGAAAACAGGTTGTAACTGACGCAACTTCTACAATGAACCTCCCGATCTAGCAGTGAATGTCCGCTTTGGTGCCCATACACCGGTCCAACACAAGTTCACTAGTTTTAAGGAAGATCTCTACTTAAACACCCAGCATCTCTTCTATGAGGGTTTAATCTGGGACAAGGAACATTACAGCTTCAACTGAGAATAACTTTCTACTTTTTTGGGGGTAAAAACATAGCTTTCTCCTTATCAAAAGCCCACAAAGAGAGGAATACTGCCTGGTGGATCCAAATTCACCCGTTTGGACCCTCCAATGTTAAATTTTCACCAAATATGAAAACTTTCACCTATTCTCTTTTATTCCATATCTATGGTAAAACGCTTGAAAACTGGCATATGCCATAAGTTCACTAATTATATTAGCTGTTTCAAGTTCAGTAACTTCATAGTATCCATGTAATAAATACTTTTTTATCTCGTATTGAGTGATAAACAACGTTGCGTATATTATCTTGCTTTCATTCTACATCACCTTAACACCGTAATTAATAAATCCACAACAATTATCTAGATCACACTAAACTTGCATAAATACTTTATAGAACAAATAAATAAACTAAAAACGAACCGGAGAAACTGCGAATTTAAGGTGGACGATAACTTAGGAACTGAAAAGGGAATACCTTGGTAACGGTGAGCATTCTGCTAAGTAAAAACCTAGAGAGAACATAATAATGATCAGCATTGTCACCTAACCATACTTTAACCTGCATGCATCCATATATTATATAATTATATATATATATATATACACATATACATATAACAGATGGAGGTGTATAATAATCAAATAATAATAATATCAAAAAAGGAAATCAATTTAATTGATTTAAATAATAATTGATGAATAATAATTAAATTAAAATAATAGGAGGAAAGAATGAGAAGGACCTTAACGAAATCGTATTTAGAGGAAGCGTTACGAGTGCCGGAGGAGTGTAATTGAGAGTCATTATTATTATTATTAGAATTAGGATTGAATTGATTATTTGGTGATTGGTGTTGATTTTCATAATAATCTGGTGGAAGGGATGATTGCGGTTTGTTTGAAGAAGAAGAAGATGATGAAGATGATTTAGGGTCTGCAATTAATACTGATTTCTCTTTCTTTTTCATTTTTTTTTCTTCCTTCCTTCCTTCACTCTTTGCACTTTGCTGCTGCTGCTGCTGAAGCTGAAATCATCTAAAACTCCATCAATTTTGCATTTATTATTATTTTTTTTATTTTACTTTTATTTCTTTATCTATTTTTAATGGTAATTTATCTATATCTATATTTATTTATATTTATATTTATACTAATTTCTATCTCTATCTCTATCTCTATCTCTGTCTCTACCTCTACTACATTATAAAGCATTTGTTCCCTCCAAATTTTTTCAACTTTTCAACATTGTACACCTACTAATGCATAATGTACAATACATCTATATACATCTCAACCACTCATTTTTCTCTCTTCTTCATAAATCATTTTATTCATCTAATTCATTCAAAATCTTTTATCTCAAAAACCATAAATCGATAAATTATAAAAAATTATATGGGTGTTCTTAAAATTTCATGCTCTTTCATTAGAGATGTCATTCGATATACTTTCGACGAATTTTTAAATCCGAGGGCGGAGCCCGTACGGCTAAGGCATTTGGCTATCACACTCTATGACATATCACCTCCTATGACCTATCACACTCTATGACCTATCACCCCACCATCTCACCGCCGCAACGCGCGGGTACTTTCTCTCGTATTATAAAGCAAATAGGGTTTTAAGTTTCAACTTTCAACTTTCAACAATGTACACCTACTAATGCATAATGTACAATACATCTATATACATCTCAACCACTCATTTTTCTCTCTCCTCAAATCTCAACCACTCATTTTTCTCTCTCCTCCATAAATCATTTTATTCCTCTAATTCATTCAAAATCTTTTATCTCAAAAACCATACATCGATAAATTATAAAAAATTATATGGGTGTTCTTAAAATTTCATGCTCTTTCATTAGAGATGTCATTCGATATACTTTCGACGAATTTTTAAATCCGAGGGCGGAGCCCGTACGGCTAAGGCATTTGGCTATCACACTCTATGACATATCACCTCCTATGACCTATCACACTCTATGACCTATCACCCCACCATCTCACCGCCGCAACGCGCGGGTACTTTCTCTCGTATTATAAAGCAAATAGGGTTTTAAGTTTCAACTTTCAACTTTCAACAATGTACACCTACTAATGCATAATGTACAATACATTTATATAAAATCTCAACCACTCATTTTTCTCTCTCTCCTCAAATCTCAACCACTCATTTTTCTCTCTCCTCCATAAATCATTTTATTCCTCTAATTCATTCAAAATCTTTTATCTCAAAAACCATACATCGATAAATTATAAAAATTATATGGTTGTTCTTAAAATTTCATGCTCTTTCATTAGAGATGTTATTCGATATACTTTCGACGAATTTTTAAATCGAGGGCGGAGCCCGTACGGCTAAGGCATTTGGCTATCACACTCTATGACATATCACCTCCTATGACCTATCACACTCTATGACCTATCACCCCCACCATCTCACCGCCGCAACGCGCGGGTACTTTCTCTCGTAAAAGTTACAAAACTACAATGAGTAAAAGAACAAATCACTTAGTAATCCAATAATTCACCTTTATAAAAGCAAACAATGTTATAAAACTCGGCTGACTCGGGCTCAGACTCGGAATCGGCTCCAACACGAGTCAGGTCCGGCTGAATCGGACTAAAACTCGGTCAAAAGTCAAAAGTCAAGACTCGGGTCAACTTTGATCAAACTCGTCGACTCGGCCGACTCGGTCAAGACTAGGCCGACTCAGGTCAACTTTGGTCAATTTTTCATTTTTTTCAAAAAATTCTTTAATAAAATTCTAAATTAGTTTAAGTTTGTGTTTCTAAACAATTAAGTTTTTGAAGTTAATTAAATATAACTTCAAAATTTATTATAATTATATATTAAAAATCAATGCGGTTTCTCCAAGATTCAATCTGAATTTTCAAAAATTTCTGATTCCTTCTCTCGTCAATCTGATCCCAAATCACAAATTCTTCAAGTTTGGGTGTGAAAATGGGGACTCAAACCCGAGTTAAATTTTACAAAATCAAAAACTATTCAACATAATGATTGATATCATAATGTTTCAATACTTATTATATTTATACTAGAGTTCATGCCCGTGCGTTGCACGGCTAGGTAAAGTAGACTTCGAATATACGTATGGGTAAGTTTCTTTGTTTGATGTCGTATAAAGTTGAGGGTCTAAAGTTTTTACGACGCTTAATTTGTGAATCGATCAAGTTGCCAAAAATTGCCAAAAAATCGAAGGGTAGTTATAAAAATGATATAATTTATATTATTAATTGGGCTATTTATAATGTAAGGTAAAGATGCATATATAATTAAACAAAACCAACAAATTATATATATATTATATGTATTATAATAAACAAAACTAATTAACCTCATTAATAAAATCATAAATAACCTCATAATTGAAGTGCCAAAAAACTTCATGTCATCAACTTTATATGTATATAGATATATCTTATTAACAAATTTAACTTAGAATAATTAAATGGAAATACAATATTTTTAAAAGATATTTTAAAAATATAAATTCTGTCTCATAAATAAACTATATATGAAAATTACCACCTTATTGGGATTTGGGCTCATTTGGGTATATAATTTTCAAGAATGATCAAAATTATTGAATTACTTATCATATGAGGGATGAGAATATAGCTTGTTGTTGTTGATTTTAGTTAAATTAATAGTTTTTTGATTCATTGTGTTTGTCCTATAATGTTACCTAATAATACATACGAGTAGTTCCGAACCCCCGCAATTACGGGTGCCTCAATTATCGTATTTGTGTTTTTTGTTTTTTTCAAAAAACAATATCACCAACTTGACACTGTAAATGCATTTAATCTCATATTAAAAGGCAAAATAAGCCAAAATAAAGGTCCAAGGGAAAAAAATTGCCTTGTATCGCGTGACGCATAATGAAATATGTATTCACTTTTTTTGAACTGTATTTCTGAGTTTAGTTAGTGACCCATTTACCATTTCAATATCAAGCACATTTGACAAACAATTTAGTAACACCCCGAGCTGGGCCCGAAGTATTACGGAAATTATATAGCACACAGTGGAATTATCGTAGGCTACTAAATGAAAATACACGAATTCAGTGAATCCGACGAGTAATGTCAAATGTAAGTAGTCACCATAAGTTTACAAGTCAACCCAAACGATGACAAACGATCCTAAGCATAATGCAAAAGATGGTAAATGAATCCTTGATCCATATTAGTCCAAGTCCGGGTTCAAGCAATCAACAATCATATATCTCTATCTTGATTCACCTGATTACCTGAAAAGTGTACTAGCAAGTGTCAACACAAGGTTGGTGAGTTCGTAGTAATGGTTCACAAGGAACCATCATCAAAATAACAACATATGAAATAATAACATCAAACAATGTACTTACTATAAACCCATGTACGTCATCTGTCAAACAATTGAGGTTAACATATCGTTCAACCTTGTCACATAAATAACCGAACAACAAACAATACAAGATAGTTCATATACAATCAAGTACAATATCTATCATTACCAAGAAATGCATCGTGTGTGTATCAATGTCATGCAATGTATCAAATGCGTACAAGTATCAATACGTGCATCATATGCGTGTCAATGTCATGCTATGTACCTCAACATCATCAAGTATCACAATACTTGGTCCACATCGTGGTGTAAATCATATCATATCATATCATATCATATCATATCATATCATATCATATCATCAAGTATGGCCAATACTTGGCATCAAGTACTTGAAAGTACTCGGATGTACATAAACATATAGTACCCAAAGTACTCGAAATGTGGCCTTACAGTTCAACAACTTGCCTTGGTGGCCTTACAGTTAAACAACTTGCCTTGGTATAAGTTTCCAATGCAAGCAACATGTACGTCTCAATAAACATAATCATCAATAAACAAGTCCATATTTCCAACAAACTAAACAAGTCTATACGTACATACACTTAGGAGGATTCTACTTTCAATGGGTCCTAGATGCTTATATATAGGGTCACCCGCAGCCTTCCCACCACATCTAAAACCCTTTGAAGGCATAACCGACTTCCATGTATGTAAATCTATCCTAAATAAATTACAATATCACAATCACATGAGTAAACCATCAAACACTAAATCAAAACTATCCATCAATCATCAATCAATCAGTTCCATAATTCAATTGAAACATTTCATCAAACAATCAAATATACCGTAAATCAAATCAACCAAATAATCAAACAAGCACGTATATGTACACTTTTCAGCCCGAATCTCAATTGAGTAGGGAGCTACGGAACTCACCTGAAATGAGCAATAAAATCCCAAGTCGAAAGGAAGTAGAACCGATATCCACGATAGCCAAAACCTATCATACACGTATTACATTAATCCTAAAGCATCTCAAGAGGTAAGGTCCTATGAATATTGACCTAATCTTACTATAAAAGCTTTATTATGTCCATTTTATAAGGCTTTGATCCAACCAAAGTGGAATCATTACATTTTGTTTCACAATGACTAGTCGAAACTTGACCACTGTTGCTTTATCAAAACTTTTGAAATGTTAGAACTATGTTCTGGACTCAGAGGCATACACCATTGGAAAATAGACTCAATTACGCTTCCGTGGTCACTGGATTCATCGAAAACGGACTTACGGATCAAAAGTTATGGACATTTGAAAATGACTTTTCTGCAGTTTATCACGGCGTGATAAATTGACTTAGCGGCGCGAGAATTTGACTTCGCGGCGCGATAATTTGGTATCACGGCGCGATATTTTGATCTGTATGCAAAATTCTTGTAAACCTGAAGTCTCACAACACGAACAAGAGCCCTCACGGCGCGAGAGACGAAAGCATCACAAAAAAACGGGTTTTTAACCTCAAATCGACTCACCAAACGTCAAAATTGAACTACCAAATTTTAACACAACTTAATACAAGTATAATCAAGCATATATATCATATCTAAACCAAAACCCACTTCCAAAATCATAAGTTAAAATTAATGAACTTAGTTTAATCCATTTTTTCTCAAGAACACTAAAATTGATCAAAGTTTTGTAGTTAACTAGTTATCTAAGGTATGTAATGATATAAAACCAGTGTTTAGAGATTGAAATTACTTACCAAAAGTGTCTTGATGCACAAATTCGAATTTGGAGTAAATAGAGAGGATGAACACTTTGAACCAATTAAAACCTTGAATTCTTGATTCTTTGAAGATGATTATTGTTATAAGTTAGTTTCTTTACTTCCAATCTTGATGTTTGTATCCAAAAATCAGAAGAGACTCAAGAGAGGAAGAAGAAGAAATAAAGGGGAGTGTTTTGGTCGTGGCTTATGTGCAGAGAAAAGATAGAGAGGAAGCTAGATAATTAAATAAAAGAATATAGATTGATATTTGTATGTTATGCATGTACATATGATATAGTTATATAATATGCTTTGTAAGCTTCCGTTGCTTCTTTATTTCCTAAGTCAACATAGGTGGGTGGTGTCATATACTTTACAGGAAAGTTAGATGATTGATAATGCATATGTCGATAGAATGGTAGATAGATTGATTGTTTATTCTAGTTTAATTATGTAGGTTGCATTAGTTAATTGCTAGGTAGGGTTCTTATGTTTCATTTAGTCAATATTGGTGTTTGGAGTTTTGTACTTTACAATAATTAAGGACCAAAGAATGGTAGCTAGCATGTCGATAGATGGATAGTAGTGAAATAGATAGGCTTTATTTATTACTTAGTGCAACTTTCCAGGATTCCATTTATTAGTTAGGATAGATTTTAAGTAGTATAATATATCTAGCTAGTTGATTGATTCCGAAATTAATAACACAAACAAATATAATCACGGGCGTACAACTTTTTATAAATTATTATAATAATAAACCCATAACATGGATAAATCATTTCATATAATATAAAGGTTGTGTCGGTTTTTGTCCTACTAGTACCATTATTAGTTATCCGCCGACACTGTTTGAAACTGTACATTATACTAAGGCTTCTTAACATGGGTCTAATCACAGTAGCCCAATCAAGACATAGAATCCATCCTCATATTTCATTTAGTCCAATCACATGAACAAAATGTGAGCAAAATCATATTGGTACTATAAATTCCATACAAAATATAGTCACAATAAAAATGGCCTCACCATATGGGCCTGATCATATCAATCCAGTTTCAATTCATTATCATATTGTTATTAGCCCAACACGTACATATATATAAAGGCAAACATACATACTCAAAGTCTTTCATAAATTCGTAAAGTTTGCTTTTATTATTTTCGACAATTAATGGACCAAAAATGATAATTGTTACAAAAATGCAAAAAACCAACGCCAACCTTAATAGTCCACTTCGCGCGTTGTCGTCGTTACCTATTTTCCTTTAAGATCAATATCATAGAAAAACATTGTGTTTATGTTTACTCTTAAAATTACCAAGAGACAAAATGTGAAACAAATCAGAAATATATATGTGAAAAAATGTAAACAAAAAAGAAAATAGTAAAAAGTTAAAGAAAAGTTCACTAAAAAATCAAATATGTTATAAAGAAAGAATGATTCCTCTCCCTTGGTTGTCTTCATTGCCTGCAAATTTTTTATCTTTTTTTATCCCATAAATAAAAAAAACAAAAATTTACAAAAGAATTAAAAAAAACAAAAAGCAAAAGGTTACCAAATATAAAATCAAAACTAAACAAAATCTTTTAAAAAAAACAAATATCAAAAGAAAACTAAAAAGTACAACTAAACAAAATGTTTTTAAAAAAATATTATAGAAAACCAAAAAAATACAACAAGATGTATTAAAAAAAATGTTACCCAAAAAAATAAATTTCAAAATCTAAAATATTTATAAAGGGGATAAAATGTCCATTGTTAAATTTCAAAGAATAAAAGGAGACATAAAAATAAAATAAAGGACGTAAAATTTAAAATTCAAGATCTATCCAAAAATAAAACAAAAAAAGGACTGGATGTGGGGTGTTTGGTTTCGAAACAATGACCTCTAACTTAAAAAATTGAACACAAACGACCATCTCTAAAAAATCTTTAGTTTATAATTTGAAAGTTAAATATAATATCTCATCTGTATCTAATTATTGTTCACATTTAACTACAATAATAATATAGGATATAACTAGATTTTAGGCCCGTGTCTAATACACAGGGTTTACGGTGTTATCAATATTAGATGTTAATTTATTATAGTTTAAATTTTAGTTTACTATTTTGAGTAATAAAAAATTGATCTGTATATCAACACTTTGAGTTTTATATTAAAATATTTTTAAAAAATATGTTTATCGAAGTTGTTTAATGTGACATGCATTACAAAATCATAATATGTCCATCAAAGTTGTAAATTGTGACATACTTAGCGATATTTGAATATTAAAAAATCATAATATGTCACTATCATTTTATTTGTTTTATCGTTACACATGGTGTATTAAACTCTTATTTTAAAATACTAGAAATATCTTACTTTTAGATGAAAGAAATTGAAAGTTGTAATTGGTCGATAAATTATTAGAGCAACTGTGATTTAGTATAATAAAAGTTTTTGTGAAATAAAGGATGAGGTCTAGCACTTTTTTTAAAGAACTTTAAGTTTGAAAACTTTGTTTTAATAGCGAAAGATTACTTGTATATTTCTGAAAAAACTATATCTATTTTATTTTATTTTTTTATTTAAATAATCGAACTGTCTCCTAAGCTAAATGTTAAAATGTCCTTGCAATATGGGTTTTACGATGACAAACTAAACTACAATCGGTACGTCCCTTGCTTAAGCATATCGATCAAAGGAATAAAGTAAATATTGAACGTCTTAAATACTATAAAACTCATAACATCATGTTTAGAAATTAGAATCTGTATATAAGAAATCAAAGAAGAAAGCTTTACAATCGACCAATCAAAGGGTAATGGTAAACAAGATATACAAAGTACCTTGAACGAACTAACTAATTGAATGAAAAGATATTTAAACTTTACCCCCTTTTGAAATTTTTTTACCATAGATTTTTTTATTTTACTCCCTCATGGAACTTTTCCATACAGATACACACTTGTGATGTGAAGAAACCAAAGTCATACATATTGGGCATGTATCCTTTTTCTTTTTCACCAACCATGTTTCCAAGCAACTTGAATGATAATTATGATTGCAATCCAATAATTGGATTTCATCATCGACTTCGTATTCTTGTTGACAAAGCTCACACATCTTGTTCACTTCTTTCTCTCTAAGTCTAAAAATCGCACCACTTCGTTTCATTGGCGAATTTCGTAGTTTTGCACACTTCTCATCAAACGAAAGAAAATATAAATCCAATACAAATTGTGCAAGACTTGATGCTGTATGATAAAATACTTCCTTTAAACCAAATGGCACGTCTTTTATTCCCGCATATCTACCAATGGCCCTCAACTCGCCATCATCATTCTTTGTGAATTCGATACGATAAGTATAATGTCGGAGCTTGCTTGCCATCAACGCGGATTCAATGTCTTGAGAGTACTCTTGGATCTTTGTTACGACAGCCGTAGTTGAAAACTGAGACCAATTTCTGTAAATTACTATACCTACATGATCACTTGGTGGAGCGTTTATGATGGAGATACAATCTGGATTAACAACTATAAACTTTGTAAATGTAGCCATATTTGCTTAATTACGAAATATTAGAATGGGATTGACAAAATTAATTCGACCAAGTTAATTTGTACATATGGGTTTTTATGGGATGATCTAAAATTAACATGGTGACCAGCCTATATTTATACAAATTTGGTAACAAGCTAACCGACTTTGATTAGGATAGTTTACATATATATCACCTTACGTCCTATATCCCACATGACAATAAATTAGTAAACCAATTTTAATTTACAACCAAAGTTACCATAAATTTATATTATAATTACTTGTTCACCAAGAATTTCCAAATTTTCAAGATTTTATTTACCGTTAATTTTTTTTTTTTTGTGTGAAGATATAGCTAAACCAGCAAGTTTGGACTATATATGGATCGGACTAAGCTAGCTAGACCAACAAGTTTGAACAAATTTCTTTTTAGTGCCAGCTAACTTAAATTTGTAAAATCATTTCTTCGATGACACTTGAGGGCTTGAAGCACTTGTCCAAAAAAAAAAAAAAAAAAAAAAAAAAGCGTATCAACACCGAATAGCGAAAATCATATCAACACAGAATGCTATATTTCATTATTTTGAGTAACATCTTACTATATCTTTTACAATGAATGTCATAGTTTAGCAACAAAATTTGAAAACATAGTAACTGCAGAAAAAAACTAATATTCAACTGCTAGTAGATATCAATATATCATGATATAATATGCCTTCATACAATGTTGTCTAAGAATATAAGAACTCACTCCATACTATGCAGATGTTCGACTTGTTAGTACAATACATGAGTGTTATTATAGGGAATACGGGAATAATCGTATATTACAAAGCATATAGATACATACAAGGCGACGTGCACGCTATGAAATTGGTGCTGGCAAATAAATAACTAATGGCTTGAATTGCTCCATGCTAAAGCACTTCAACTTCCGAACTTCAAATGTTCATATTTGCAGCTTTTTGGGGAGTTAACCGAAATCAGAAGCTTGAATTTCTTGACCCGAAATCAAAAAAGTTTAAAGTTCTACTTTCACACGTTTTCCTATGTGAGAAAGATGGGAGTCTGTTGGCAAACGGAGCGTTACATGTGTGTTTGAAGTCCTTAAGTTCAAATTCTGTTCCAAATGTTTATATTTGAAACTTCTTGAAGAATTTACCTCCTCGTTTTCCAATGTCAGAAGATGAGAGTCTTGTTGATGTAAGATAAGCGTTACCTGGGCACCATTTGAAGTCTTTAAGATCAGAAAATAAGGCAGATAGCAAAGGAGTGACTTCATCGTCCTTTATGTTTTTACATGATATCACTTGGAGGGTTTCAAGTTCTTTCCATGAAAGCACCACGGTCTCGAGACCTTGCGTTGTTAACCTTGAGCATCCATCTATAGAGACGGATTTCAGCCTCCTGTGGACCAAACCAAAACTCCAAAAGTTATACGCAAGTTGTTCGTGGTTTTCAGTTTTGTGGTCATAGCTATCTGGTAAATGGGTCTTACATCGACATTTTGTGTCTCCTTATAAGTTATAACATATACGAGAGTCTAAGACAAATGAAAAGTGGTGAAATGTTATTATGAAAAAAAATAAAACAAGTTATCAATGATGTTAAGTTGTTAACTTAGGTCACAAAGCTTGTTTCAGGTGCTGCTACATAGCATTAATCTAAGCTAAGAAATCGTGTCAGTTGTGGCTTCTAATTCTTATTTGACTGTGTAGATTTAGTGGAGGCATAGTTGGTTCATTCAAGTATTTAAGAGTATAGCTTTTTACAGTCAAGAGATGGAAACTATTTGTGAATGAGATGATCTGTGCTGCGTCTTATCTCAAGCAGGTCAAATATGTTGAACAACTAAATGCAGAACTGGCCAAACGGGTTGAAAGCTTTTGATCGGGTCAACCCAGCTCAACCCAGCCATTTTCTACCCATATTGAAAAGTGACCCGTTTTCAAATTGAACCCTGTCCATCCAAGCTATCTTGCTACCTTTACTTTTGGACTATGAAATATATGAAGATCGAGAAGTTTCAGTTTCCAAAACACTAAATTTCATATTTCCTACAAGACTAAAAACAACTAAATGCAGAACTGGCCAAACGGGTTGAAAGTTGCCCAAATTCTATTTTGATGCACACAATCAATTAAATAGTTCAATCTCACAAATTAGATTATAACTGTAAATGTAGGAAAAAATAAAGCTATTGCTCGGGTCAACCCAACTCAACCCAGCCAATTTCTACCCATATTGAAAAGTGACCTGTTTTCAAATTGAAAAATGTCCATCCAAGCTATCTTGCTACCTTTACTTTTGGACTATGAAATATATGAAGATCGAGAAGTTTCAGTTTCCAAAACACTAAATTTCATATTTCCTACAAGACTAAAAACAACTAAATGCAGAACTGGCCAAACGGGTTGAAAGTTGCCCAAATTCTATTTTGATGCACACAATCAATTAAATAGTTCAATCTCACAAATTAGATTATAACTGTAAATGTAGGAAAAAATAAAGCTATTGCTCGGGTCAACCCAACTCAACCCAGCCAATTTCTACCCATATTGAAAAGTGACCTGTTTTCAAATTGAAAAATGTCCATCCAAGCTATCTTGCTACCTTTACTTTTGGACTATGAAATATATGAAGATCGAGAAGTTTCAGTTTCCAAAACACCAAATTTCATATCTCCTACAAGACTAAAAGCTATTCAAACAATATTACACATACTAAATATGCATTTACCAGCTGAAAAACAATAAAATCCTGATATGTATAAGATAAAGTAGCAAAATTCACGCTATGTTAAATCTAAATCACAAACTGCATAGTCATTCACTGATATGCTAAGCGACTTTAACTCCCAACCTAAACGTCGAAAAGACGTAAGTATCTGTATTCTGAATATTTGGGAAACAATGTGGGAACAAAAAGATAACATAAATTTACCTGCACAGACTTGCATTAAAGAAAATGGCGTCATTCAATCCCCAACAATTCTTCAAAACAACTTCACTCGCAGTTTGACATACGAGAAACAAGGCCCTCGCACTTTGCTTGTCTCTTAGCTGACACCTTTCCAAATGCAATCTTTCAAGCATCGGGCAAACCCCCAGAGAGTCATCATCAAGTCCAGGATTCCGATCAATACCCTTACACGAAACAAACTTCAAACTTTTTAAATTATCACAATAAGAAACACCCGATAACCACCCATCATCCATCCTATGATCACAAAACGTCAACTCTTCAAGCATTTGACAACACTCACCAATCGCTTTAATTCCTTCATAACCACCTTCACATCCTTGAAGCTCAAGCTTCACCAACCTCGTACACCCTTGTGCTAAGATCATCAACCCTCGATCACTAACTAAAGACCGATAAAACCCATCAACGACCCCAACTAACTTCAATATCTGCAAATTAGCAAACGCCGCTATCCCAATCAACACATTATCATTACACATATGCAAAACTAACTCCTGCATTATAGGACATTCCTCTGCAACACTCAACAACCCGATTTCACTACAATTCACAACCACTAATCTCCTTAAATTCGGGTACACACTAGCTAAAACTTTTAACCCAAAATCAACTTCTTCAACGGGCAAAAAAACATTTTCGTTACATAAAAACTCATCAATACCTATTCTACACAACCCCATTTCATTCCCAACAAAAACGCCCGAATCTAAACCATAATTATTAGTACTAAAAACAACACTTGCATACAATAAATCAACATGGGTAAGATTAGGAAACCTAAAAAACATACGCCCCGATATTAAAAACTCCCAATCGAAAACTTTAACCGATCTTACTAACCGTCCTTGCAGATTCAGCCAACGCTTCGAAACCAAACAATTGGAGTTCCTTTCTGATGTTTCAGAAATCTTGGACAGGATGTGAAGTAGTGTTTCATCTGAAATGAGTGAGGTGAAATCATTAGATACGGCGATTTGTGGCAGGGTTTTGCGACGAATGGCGGAACAAACGACACGATTTAAGGTTTTTTCGTTGTTTAGCCAGAGATTTAATGGTGAAGAATTGTTAGGGTTTTGATTTTCAATTGAATATGATGACATTTGAAGAAGGGGTTTTTAGTGTGTGATTTAGGAATAAATATTTGTTAATTTATTTCAGTTTTGTGTGTGAATTTGTGTAAATTTGATTGTTGATGAAATTGAAAAAAATGAAAATTGTGTTTTATGTGGGTAACTGGGAAATCATCAGTTGTATGGAGTGTGGACTGGTTAGTGGGGGGGAGTGGTGACTTTTTCAGTTTTTTTCAGATTTTGAAGGCAACGGCCTTAATTTATGGGGACCCAACTTTGACTTGGATTTTTTTATTTTTTTTGTATATATTGATATATATCTAGCATTATGGACGTGTAATAAAGCATAATAAATACTCAGTTCTTATAGTTTTGTTGTTTTGTTTTGTTGATGATATATATCTAGCATTATAGTTTTATTTTTTTTGTATATATTGATATATATGATACGATGACTTGTACGGTATTGCATGATTTTTTATAGTTGCCGGAGGTTCTTGTGAAAGCAGTCTCTTTACCTTTGGGTAGAGATAAGACGGTCTACAGTCCACCTCCTTCATACCTGCTTAGGGGTTGGGTCTTGTTATTGTTGTTGCATGATTTTTTTAGAGCATAATAGTGGTATAGAAAACCATGTTTGGTGTTGTGTTTATAAATAAGAATCAAAAAAGACAAACCTAAGTTATAAAAGTTTAAGTTGATGTTAAAGCGATTGTTTAATTGATGAAAAAGTTTGACTGAAGGTAAAAAAATGCCATTAAACTCTTAAGGCTTTAGTTTATATGTATAAAAAATTATATATTTTATATCAAAAACTTACTTTCGAATTTTATGGTAAATGTATAACTATTATATGTATCTTAATTAACAACCCCTACTCCCCTAGGCTGTATTTAGCAGAATTCTATTAATGATTTTCCATATAAAAGTTTATTTATTACTAACCAAAAAAACAAAAACAATAGTTGACTTGTCACATCTAAAAAGTTGTAAGATTTAACAAACATGCAAAAATTTTATAAGAAGTAATACATATAAACAATAATATACCAATGGGGTGAAACCCCAGTGGTACCGCCCCCTAACAAAGAGTTCTAGGCAGCTAAAATGCACGGTTTCGAATCGTTGCTAAGCTGATTCTGTAACATCCGTGAATTTTGACCCATTGACTTTATGTGAAATTTGACTAACAATCTTGTTTAATGAAATAAGTGGGTCGTTTGGTGAATTAAATGACAATGTGTGTTGGTCGGGTCGTTGTATGTGTATTCGGTATTTAAATGTGTAATTAGATTTATTGGCTTTTGGGAGAAACGGGTCGGCCCGTGGGTAGTCCATGACCCACCAGCCCCCCAAGACCCATTTCTCCCCCTTATCTCTTTTCCCCCTCTCATTTTCTTATCTATCTATCTCTTTCTCCCTTTCTCTCAAAAGCAAAGCAAGACCCATTTCAATCTTCTTCACCATTTCTTGCTTCAAATTAGTGTTGGATCGATTATAACATAGAAATCATAGTCACTTTCACCTTACTTTCGTCTTATCAAAGAATCAAACCAAGTTCTAGCATCCTTTTTACCCAATTAGGTCAAATTTGGGTTTGAACTCAAGAAGACGTTTTGGTAAGTTAAATTCATCCCATTTACTCCTATTTATGCTTGTATTTATGTTTCTAGTCGTTTTTATGGGATTCCAAGACTTAAAATGGTAAAAATGGAAAATTAGGTTTAAATTAGGGTTTGAAGATTTGAGTATGATTTTGATGTTTTGGGTCAAGTTTGTGGATTGGGTTATGTTTAGTTATGGTTAGTGGTTGTTGCGCAGGTTTATCATATATTGATTGTTGGCGCAGGTTTATCATATATTGATTGTTGGCGCAGGTTTATCATATATTGATTGTTGGCGCAGGTTTATCATATATTGATTGTTGGCGCAGGTTTATCATATATTGATTGTTGGCGCAGGTTTATCATATATTGATTGTTGGCGCAGGTTTATCATATATTGATTGTTGGCGCAGGTTTATCATATATTGATTGTTGGCGCAGGTTTATCATATATTGATTGTTGGCGCAGGTTTATCATATATTGATTGTTGGCGCAGGTTTATCATATATTGATTGTTGGCGCAGGTTTATCATATATTGATTGTTGGCGCAGGTTTATCATATATTGATTGTTGGCGCAGGTTTATCATATATTGATTGTTGGCGCAGGTTTATCATATATTGATTGTTGGCGCAGGTTTATCATATATTGATTGTTGGCGCAGGTTTATCATATATTGATTGTTGGCGCAGGTTTATCATATATTGATTGTTGGCGCAGGTTTATCATATATTGATTGTTGGCGCAGGTTTATCATATATTGATTGTTGGCGCAGGTTTATCATATATTGATTGTTGGCGCAGGTTTATCATATATTGATTGTTGGCGCAGGTTTATCATATATTGATTGTTGGCGCAGGTTTATCATATATTGATTGTTGGCGCAGGTTTATCATATATTGATTGTTGGCGCAGGTTTATCATATATTGATTGTTGGCGCAGGTTTATCATATATTGATTGTTGGCGCAGGTTTATCATATATTGATTGTTGGCGCAGGTTTATCATATATTGATTGTTGGCGCAGGTTTATCATATATTGATTGTTGGCGCAGGTTTATCATATATTGATTGTTGGCGCAGGTTTATCATATATTGATTGTTGGCGCAGGTTTATCATATATTGATTGTTGGCGCAGGTTTATCATATATTGATTGTTGGCGCAGGTTTATCATATATTGATTGTTGGCGCAGGTTTATCATATATTGATTGTTGGCGCAGGTTTATCATATATTGATTGTTGGCGCAGGTTTATCATATATTGATTGTTGGCGCAGGTTTATCATATATTGATTGTTGGCGCAGGTTTATCATATATTGATTGTTGGCGCAGGTTTATCATATATTGATTGTTGGCGCAGGTTTATCATATATTGATTGTTGGCGCAGGTTTATCATATATTGATTGTTGGCGCAGGTTTATCATATATTGATTGTTGGCGCAGGTTTATCATATATTGATTGTTGGCGCAGGTTTATCATATATTGATTGTTGGCGCAGGTTTATCATATATTGATTGTTGGCGCAGGTTTATCATATATTGATTGTTGGCGCAGGTTTATCATATATTGATTGTTGGCGCAGGTTTATCATATATTGATTGTTGGCGCAGGTTTATCATATATTGATTGTTGGCGCAGGTTTATCATATATTGATTGTTGGCGCAGGTTTATCATATATTGATTGTTGGCGCAGGTTTATCATATATTGATTGTTGGCGCAGGTTTATCATATATTGATTGTTGGCGCAGGTTTATCATATATTGATTGTTGGCGCAGGTTTATCATATATTGATTGTTGGCGCAGGTTTATCATATATTGATTGTTGGCGCAGGTTTATCATATATTGATTGTTGGCGCAGGTTTATCATATATTGATTGTTGGCGCAGTTTATGATTATTGATTATTGGCGTATGATGGTTGTATATTGGTTGTTGGGTTATGTTTGTTGAATAGTGGTTGTTGACGCAGGTTTATCATATATTGATTGTTGGCGCAGGTTTATCGTATATTGATTGTTGGCGCAGGTTTATCATATACTGATTGTTGGCGCAGGTTTATCATATATTGATTGTTGGTTCACGATTTATGCATTTACATTCGATTGTAAGCATTGCATACATTGTTGATGACCCTCGGCAGGGGATTGCCGACATCCTGGTGCATAGATGTATGCACCCATTTTGGATGTAGACCTGACTCCGAGTATATAGACATATATATCTCGATGATTTTGAGATACAGCCTTGTTCATTGCGATGACAGAAGGGTATCGTTGCATTGGTGACTTGAGCTCACGCACAGGATAGGCATATTGGCTTATTCATGCATTCCGGCATTTGCATTGATATTCATATCATTTATGCATTTCTCATTTCACGCGTTGCGCTTGTGTAATCTTGTTATTGGACATTATTGTGTTTTGTAGAGGCTCACTGTATGTCAGGGTTAGCCTCCTTTCGTGCTTATGATTTTGTCTATGGTTCCTTGTGGGCCATTACTACGAACTCACCAACCTTGTGTTGACTATGCTTAGTACACTTTTCAGGTAATCAGGTTCTCCCAGGGCGTGGTGTTTAGTTGCTTTGCTTGCTGTAAACCCGGATTATGGACTTCATGGATCAAGGATTCATTGGCCTGCCCTTTTGCATTATACTTAGGATCGTTTGCCATCTTTGGATGTTATTATGTAAACTTTGATGGCTATTTGCTCCTGTTGTATTTTGATACTTGTTTCGTTATGTTTTGGATTCACCGAATCTATGTTTGCATTTAGATTGTTCTATTGTAATTCCACCTGGTGCTATGTGTTTTCCGTGATATTCCGAGCCTCGGCTTGGGGTGTTACAGATTCCCTCACCTATTTCTCTGGGGAGTCACCGGGTTGTAGTCTATGCGGTAGTGACTCAGGGTACCTATTTGGTATATGGGACCAGAGGGTTTCCACCCATTTACCCCCATATAAACAATAATATTAATTGTGATATTCAGAAGTCTAATAGGCCTCTATGTGGTGATACTTAGTTCAATCGGTTTGACCGATCTCAAAAATGAAATGGAGTGAATATTATTTAACTACTATTGATTATATTTAAAAATCATGAAAATACAAAGATAATATGATTATAATATGCATTTGTATTTGTTATCTAATTTCTAAGATGACTTTCAAAATAAAACGCAAGTGTAAACTCCATATAATTTTCTTTATTGCAATTTGCAAAAGTCAAAATAGAAAACAGAACACAAAACTCAAGGGTCATCTTTCACTTAAATAAACACTCAGCATCAACAAATTGTTTGGTTGAAAACTTTCTCCACCCTCTATGGCCCAAACCGATTTCCATAAAATTGAACCGTTACGACCAACTTTGCTAGCCCAAAACAAGTGAACCAGCCGACATGATCAAACAAATGTTATTTTAAAACTCCGGATTGACCAGTTCAGTTCGGATTTCAAAACATTGTTTATTCATTTATTTGTTTATGCTCTACGCCAAGAGAAAAATTCTTGATAAGGTTTTAATTTTAATTATGTTGGATGAAAAATTCACATATATTCATCTATTTCAATTATAATTATAACCATAAAGATGTATGAATGTTTCTAAGTCTAAGTCCATTTTCGAAATATTGATAAATGCATGAAAATGTATCAAACTAGTAATTTGTTAAATGTTTCTTAAAAGATCAACTCTAGATAAAGAGTTATTCTTGATTCAGCAGACTCAAAGTTGTTACAAACGAGTATTCTGCATCTGAAGTGGTTCTAAACTTGGCAGGAAACTAACATTCAACCAATAATAAACACTTTGATAAGAATGAGAAGGCAAAAAGCTGGAAATGATCCTCAAAAATCAGTAAATTATAACGTTTTCACTTCTACTCCTTTAATCACTTCTACAAATGTACTGATGTAGGGGTGTACTCCAAAAAACTGGCCTAACTGGAGCACATTGATGACTGTTTTGGCCAGCGTATAAACTATACAACCGGCCACTCAGCTTAGAATGTGCAAAACAAGTTAAGCTTAAAGTTTGATACTCCGTATTGTATAACACTATCACTATCAGTAGCCAAATTCGATTCTGGCCCAGAGTTGCAATTTACTTGCCTTGAGATTGATTTCAGAACCCCCCTCATTTCTTCTTACCCTTCTTTCCCTTCCCTTTCTTGGTCTTCTGCGCATCTTGAGTGTTACCACCACCGCTCTGATTCTCTAACACCACTGCCACCGTTGACCCACCACCTGTTTGTGTTTCTTTAACCTCAGTGGTGCTGCTGCTCCCTGAAACTGCCATTTGCCCACTCTTTGATTCCTGAGTTGTGGGAGATAGGTCTATCAAACCATTTTCCAGCAGCTTCTTCAGGATCAGTTGCGAATACTTCTCAGTTCCACTGAAAAGGATTAAGACAACCAAAAAAAGAAAAGAACTTAATAGTTTCTAAACGTATATCGTTTAGGTAATTAAACAAATCACATCACTATAAGGTAATGGTTTCTCAATAAGGACTTCAGTTTAGATTAGTTTTAAGTCATAAAAAGCTACTTCATGATATATAGCAAAGTCTAACCTCAATTTAATATCAGAACGAAGCATCTCCGCCCTCATTAAGTCTTTGCGTATCTCTGTATCTTCTCCCACACGGGATTTAAAAGCCTCAATACAAGTCTCCACTCTGTGCAAAGCCATTTCGGATTGTTTCTGGAAACAAAACATAATATCAAAAGGTATCAAAGGGAAGACCAGTGATCATATATAGAGCTACAAACAACGTAATGTACTTACTTTTATAAAGGCTATAGCAGATGATGAACTCAATGACTCTCCTTTGTTCTCATTTATAAAGTACGCTACCTCTTTAAGATAACCTGTTAGGAATGGGGGTGCCATCATGGCAAGTGTTCTAACATCGCCAAGTTCATCGCTCATTTCCTTAACATGATTCTTCAACTGATGAGCCTCAGTTGTATTGCTGCTCTCTGACACAGATTTCATCACATTAGGGTTAGCTTCTGAAGAAGTATTAGAAGCCGGAGACAATGAATTCTCGGGAGTTATCCCACTAGGGACAGTAAATTTGACACCAGATTTCTGAAGTTGATTGTCACATGGCATAGTTTTCTTAGCAAACAACATGTTGATTATCTCCTCTTTTGATTTTCTAAGGTCCACATATATAGCACAAGGAGCAATAATTCTTGGATTCTCTCCTGAACTAACAATCAGGAGAGGATCCTCTATGCTTAAGAAAGCTTCCGCAACGGCATCTGGCGTTAAATTAAAATTTAAATAATCTCTATCCTTCCTGTTCTTTAGAAGACCACACAGAAACTTTGGTGGAAGCAATTGACCAATATTCTCATTCCCCAGCTGCAAATAACCAGGGAGTTCAGAATGATTAGCTGTTGCTTGCAGATCAAATAAAACTATTAACATCGCCAGCTTCAAAGCAAAAATTGGATGGTAATAAGTGGGATTAATCATTGACTTTTGAATCCAAGATAATGTGCGGCCTTTACTGAAAAGAATTTGATGAACTAATTGAACAATTGAGTATACAATATCCTCAGGAATGTGATTGGACGCTGATAAATGTGTATATGGAGTAGCAGTTGAGGAAAATTGTGTAAGCCATACAACAAGAGAAGATCTTGTCGTGAAAAAAATCCCTGAAGAGATAAACGCGTGGAAAAGAAAACTGTCCAAGAAATAAACAATACTGTGAATAGATATGGAGCCAGGACGCCTCCACTCGCCATGAAGAGTATCTTCTAAAACATACCGGAGTTGTAGAGCAACATGGTCATGTTTCAAGTGACCAGAAAAATATTTCACAAGAAATGACTTCCCTGCAGAAAATGACCGAAGCCCCTTCAAAACCATATTGTTGATTCCTAGCTGTTTTCCATAAGTAAGAAATATCATCATTACCCTCCCAATTGTCGAATAGGTGATGTCAACCTTGGTGTCAAAACTTTGAAGTATAATATCAACAAGCAAGTTAGCTGAAAGATTAGTCTCTCTTAGAGAAATCAATTCCTTGGATACCGATTTCCGCCAGTCTAACGGAAACACAAGATCAAAATAAGTTGCAGCGACTCCAAGGAATATATGAAGTTTCTTTTTACAAGGAGAAGTGAGGCTAAGATGCTGGCAATTTAAAAGAAACTTGGAAACTTCGAACATGTGTAGGAGAGATGTGCTTTGATGAAATGCTGAACCATTTAATCTTGACTTACGGAGTGCAACAAGAGTTTCAAGTACCTTTATACCCACAGAAACTAATTCTGACTGCCAATAAGACCGGATAACACAAACCAACTTTCTGATGTCTATAGTTAGATGCTTCACGTTGCTGTAAAGGCCCTTCTCACCATTGTTTCTTACCCAATCAGCATCCTTGTTGACTAACAAGTAAACCATCTTGCCTTCCACATACTGTTTCCTCACCCCAAAGTAGTTCAAACTGAACTCAATTTGATCTTTGTGTTTATTTAATTCTTCATTTTCAAGACTTCCAAGACTTAAAAATATATCCACAACATTCTGCTTCCACATATTCCAATAAAAAACCAGAGTTCTAACAGAAACTCGGTTCTCAGAAATCTTCTCATCACAGTGCTTATTAATATCAGTAGGTAGTTCATCTTCCCAGTCGAAACTTGAAGAATTCAAATGCAAATGAGAGTCCATGATCTTTCTAATCATCAAGATTTCTCCCCTAAGACTATTATTGTTCTGGGAATTGTGTAAATGCTTATACATCTTTGTCAAGTTACTGTGCTGATCAGAAAGCACTTCAATTTCATTGCATGTAAAATCATAAAAAGAATCTGAGTCCATTTTAGCAAGTGACTTAGCTTTTCTACAAAGTTCTTCCTTCTGCGAGAACTGCTTTAACGGCCAACCTCTGTTTCCATCACCCCATAACGAGCCATTAGTCATATACCAAAGTAACAATACTGTTGCTTCTTTAAACTGTCCAGCCTTCTCAAAGAGTTCAGCCTCTTTTATAACATCTCCCCTAGACCTCGCTATTTCAACAGCATCAAGAAAAAGACCGGATTCTTCTTCCAGCAACAAAAGGTCATCAAGACAGCCTAAAGACCTCAAGAACACACGCTTCGACTCCATAGAACGAAAAGCTCTAACAACTTTCATCATGGATTTGGGATCATTCTGCTCATGGTACTCAAAAGCACAACTCTCTAAAAATTCTTGCTGAATTTGTTCTAGTTCTTTACTTTTAACATCCACATGCTCTTTCCAGTATTCTAAATACTGCATGCCTTTATCAAATAGTTTTCCTTTCTTGCAAGCTGACAGACAATTGGAGAACTGGCCTTCTTTAGCATAGGCTTCAGCTGCATCGCTATAGCATCCTGCTAAAGTGAAACACTCTACTGCTGCATCAATCTTTCCACACTGGTACAAATAAATTTTTCCTGCAAAAATGAAAAGAGTTCAACTGATCTTTATAATCCAAAGGTTGATTCAACAAAAGAGTTCAACTGATCTTTGTAAGAACAAAACTTAGAGGTGGCACTTATAAATATGTTGATTTGGGTTGTATTTTCTCTTAAAGTGGAATTTGAAAACGTTTAGCTAAAGCAGGAATGGGGTCAAACGGGTTGGAAGTCACGCAAAGTCTATTTTAAATACATACAAGACGGTGGGTTATGTTAGGATTTATTACCAGTACACAAAATAGAAACAATTCAACCTTATCCATCTTAAAACCTCTATTCAAACAAACAGTTATGTTGGGGGAAAAAAAGGAGTTACCGGCTCTTTCATACTCCCCGAGATCACAATAACAAAAAGCAGCAGACTCGAATTTCTCAATCGACTCAAACATTCCCGCTGCTTCTCTAAGATAACCTAGATAAGCTTCAGGATTTGTTACCCGCATTTGATCAGCAGATGCTCTGAGACCAGAAGCCTTTGCCAATTTCACCCACACAGTCTTACCAGCTCTTTCAAAGCACATTGTTGCCATCACAAAATTGTTTTCATAGAAAAGCTGAAAACATCACGAAAGCATGTTAGAGAAGTTAATAAAAAGACACGAAAAGTAGCGATAAAATATCTATACTAACCTTTTTACCACGCTCCCACCACTCCTGAGGGCTGCTTGACACCTGCATAGCTTGTGCCACCGAAGAATCCAACTTTCTTATCTGAACGAGGCCCTTTCTTTTCCAGTAATCAAACATTGGCTTGGAAAGCTCCTCTTTGTTCTCACATATCCACAGTCTTTGCCTCGTTCGAGTTATAGCCACATATAACTGTTTCAATTCAGAGCACAAGACACTATGTCTTGCCTCACTGAATATAGGGAAAGATTGAGGAAGTTTCTCATCAAGCCAATCCCGTCCCTTCATGTATCCATATATTACTCTCCACTGGTCTTTCAAAGGAGATGTCCCAAAAAAGTTGTAGAGCAATACATCCTAAAAATCACGAAAAAAATTAATAATCATTAAGACAAAACTTTAAT
The DNA here is from genome assembly GCA_034093135.1 of Erigeron breviscapus. NCBI lineage: Eukaryota > Viridiplantae > Streptophyta > Magnoliopsida > Asterales > Asteraceae > Erigeron > Erigeron breviscapus. Next base: position 2,421,191 of record CM067167.1, read on the forward strand.
AAAAAAAATGATTAAGTCACTCACCTGAAACTCAAGGCCTTTAGACTCCACTATAGTCAGAACAACCGCATGCTTTCCAACATATTTACAAACCTCAATCTTCTCACAATCATCACGCACCAATATCACTTGTTCTGCTCCAAAGCCGACTATCTCTCCACCACTTCCATTGCCACCAAATATTGTAACGATTGCATTTTCATCATTGCCAGACTCGAGCAGAACAGGAGTTTCACCGGATATAAGACTAGTCTCGGGCTCCAAGATATCAATTGAGTGAACAAAATAGCAGTAAAGAATGTCAATAACACTCTGAGCTAGGTCAAGCACACCGGTATGAGTTCTGAAATTCTGTTTTAGTTGAACAATCTCAGATACAAGGCCTTTCCCTTGTTTTCCACTTTTTCTGGTGGTTAAAAACTCTTTATAGAACAGAGATCGTATATCTTGAAATCTAAAGTCAATCCCTCTAGCAATGGTTTGTGCGGTGTCACCCGCAAAAATAAAACCCTCATCGACATTTTTGCATATATATTTGAAAAGAGAAATCTGCCCAATACTAAAATCTTGAACTTCATCAATATACACAAAATCCATCTTATCACCTGTATAATGCCCGTTTTTAAGTCGATGATGGATATCATTTACCAAATCACCCAGATCGAATTCCCCTCGTTCAGTTTTCATCTTTTCATAGGCTTGAAACAGGTTGTACACTGTCTCTCTTTCCTGTTTTTTTAAAGTGGATGAACGACATTCGGCCAATAAAGAGTACGCATCACAACTCAGCTTTCCATCACTGCATTGCCCTGCTTGCAGGCCTCCTTTTATATGCGAAATAATTTCTGTGAACAATCTGGAAGGATCAAGCTTCTTTGTGAGATTTGAATTAAAGTGGGGCCAGTAAAATGAACAAAATCTTTCAAATGTAACCTCCCGTAATCTTATGAAAGTTTGCACTGCAATAGATCTTGAGCTTATATGATTTCCATGAAAACTTTCTCTTGCTTCAAGAAATCTTTCAAAGAATGGGTTTCCCAATGTGCCATCCAACATCATTAGAAACTTCCGAAATGTTATGAAAAGAGGGTAATTTTTCACAGGTAAATTAATGAATGTGTCTGGGATATCATTAAATGCTGATGTCACGTCTGCATAATCAAGGTTGATATCTGCCGATGAACTCCCATTACTTGAAATACTGTTAAATACATAAAATTTCTGGAAGTCAGAATATACAGTCGATGAAAAATAAGACAAACAAACAAGTATCTGCGCACCTTGTAAAGGACAAAACCTGTTGTCGCACGGCATGACACAATCTTGGGCTGAGAGTCACAAACAGCTGCCGCAAAACGGTGGGTTTTCTTTCTACGGGATCTCTGATTCCGCTGCTCTCAGCTTCATAAATCCCTTCCATGGCATTGTGAAAAAACTGTTCATTTCTGAACAACTTCATTGTCAATATCGTGGTTTTCCCGGTCCCTGATCGCCCAATTATGAATGAACTTTTGGAAGATAAAATTATGTCCATTTGTTCGTCATTAACTTGCATGGGTAGATCAAGTTCATTACTAGAAAGCAATTGTTTTACCACTACATCTGACAAGGAGTAGAACTTCATAAGCAACAAGCTTTCACTCACTTCTGAGTTTTCAATATAACTTCTACCATCGGCGAATTTCTCACTCACTTCACTTTCATTGTTGCTTTTACTTAAACAACAAAACCGTGTAACTTCTTGGGACGCCGGCCAACTCTTAGGAACTTCCGAATTCCTGAAAATATATCAGTACAAAAAACTGGCATTAAGCATGTAATCAGCAATCTAAGATTTAGAAGGTGGCAACATGGGTAAGTCAGATTTGATTGACCCAAAAACCATTTGGGATTTTGGGGGTACCCATTCCCATTCAAAACTCATACACATAGTAATTCCCATTTTCATACCAAACACCCCCTTATGAATCAAGTGAAAACTTAGAGCATCTTTCAACCTGTCCCCATTAGTCCCTTTCTCTTTTTAACTGGTTTCTTTTACTTTCGAAGTTGCCACCTCTATTAAGATCTAGCAGGTGATGAATTAGCTTACCCCTCCACACATTTTACTGTACAGCGACTAATATAATCATCTGTGTATGCAGCAAATATGCTCTCTAGTCTTTTTGTGAGTTTTGGAATATCTTCCAAAGGTAAAATATCCCAAACCTTCAAAACTTGTACATACTTTGATTCCTTGATTACGTCTATAGTGCAAATAGCATATAGCCCTTCAACCTTGAATTGTTTCAGAATATGTGAAGATTTTTCACAATACAAGTCTACACTTCTGTTCTTGGGCCGCCAGCCATCAGAAAGTTTCAATAAAAGATTCAAAACTAGCTTCTTCAGGCGGGCAGACGCTAGTCTTCCAAATGATCTTCTGAAGTCGTTACTGAATAGAACCTAATGGCATTTATGCGAAATGCAATCAGCATCATAAAAACCACATATTGTGATAAAGATGTACTTATATTGACAATACCTTCCATTTTGCATGATTAAATAGTACACTATTTTGGCTAACCAGATCATCAAGTTGTTGTAGCTTTTTCAACGTATTTATTACTGTCATCTTCAAGCATTCATCAGAATCAACATCAAACAAACAATGACGATTTCTTGCATCGCAGAGCAATTCTTTCCAAGTAGATTCACTATTAGTAAGCGTTCTTTCGTTTCCTAATATCCACAGACAATGTCTAGAAAAAGAATTAAAGACAAAACCATAAATCGAGTCAGACATGCTTTCTTATACAGAAATTATTCTACGGAAATCAGTTGCATACCGTGCTCTGGTGAGGGCAACATTAGTCCTTTGAGGACTAGAAAAGAAGCCAACAGATCCATGGCTATTAGATCTTACTGTCGATAAAATAATAATATCTTCTTCTCCACCCTGAAACCCGTCAACTGATTTCACTTTCACTGAAAATCCATCAAGTTTCTCATACTTCTGGCCAATTTTTTCTTGAAGCAAAGCAACTTGGGCCGCATAAGGAGAAAGAACACCAATAGTAAGCTTCTTCTTCGAGTCAAACCATGCTAGAGTTGTCCAAGAAAAGGTTAGACTTGATATGGGATAACAATAACCAAAAATATAAAAGAATATAACCAATATGCACACCTTTGTAGAGATTTTTCACAATCTTAATCACAATAGCCACTTCAACCATGTTTCTTCGGCTGTGTCCATCTTCATCCTTTTCTTCTCTTCCACCAATGACATTTATAAATGAATATGAACCAAACATTGGTCCCGCAAGATACTGCTTTTCATAACTTCTGCATAACACATTCTCTGCATCAAGGATCTGATTCTGATAAAATTTCCAATTCGGGAAGAGGCTAATAGAAGGATGCATTCTGTACTGCACATTCAATAGATGTTTGGAATGTCCCAAAGAGCTCAATCTATCAAATAAGCTTCTCCCAAAGCCATATTCTCTACAAACCTGTCCACACATATTCAGAAAAAGTTAGAAAAACAGAAAGAAAAAAAAATTATGAGGGCAAAATAGTAGTTGAAGACATACATTGCTTGTAACCATTGCAGGTAATTGGCACTCATCTCCAATGAGTATAGCATGCTTCAAACCAGGGAGTTGAAGAGGAACGGTGGACTCGGCCTCTCTTAATTGTGAAGCTTCATCTATAACCAAAATGCTCAAAGGTTTCATGTCAACGGTATGCAACTTGTAAGAACTAGAGGTTGTGCAAAATATAAGAGAAGCTCTATCAAAACAGAAGTTAACTATAGCAGATCTGTTCATAACGCCTGGAAGACCAAGTGCTTCAAGAGATATCTGCAGAGCTCTTAGAATCGATATAGACATGGATCTAACAGAATTAATCGACGACATATCACTCAACTCATTTGGAAGTGCTTTAGAAGTGAAAAGGTGCTCAAGTTCTTCTGAAACCAAAGACTCTCCAAACAACAACGATTCAAATGAAGTTAAATTATCCAAAAGATATATCATACTATGGAAATTATAATCTTTCATGAAGCTTCTTGAAATGTGAGTCAAGAATGTAACGATACATCTTCTGAGTGGCCGTAAAGAAGAAGTGAACCGATCTTGTACAAACTCAATGAATGATTTGACTTGCTTCTTGTTCACTTTAGATTTGTTTTGATTTTCATTTGCACATTTAATTTCTTTGGACAATTCAGTTTGTACAAAAACATAATATTGAGATACGCAATTTTCTAGTAAATCAGTCATAGAACTTATGCAATGCTTCCAACCAGTGGAAGACCCAAGGCACTCAGTAAGCCTTTTAACCCTATGCTCCAAATATATCTCTTCAATCTCTGCACCAACTTCCAACCGCTCCTTGTTTCCAAACAAAAGCATGTCTCCGGTAGAACAAAAGGAATCACCACTCGCAAGTGTAGTTTTGAATGATTCCTTTACCAAACTTAGCACACGTGAAGCTATGCGTAATATAGCAACATTCGTTGGTGCACAAGTAAGTGTCCTGCGGTTCATTTGCAACAGAATAAGCAACATCACACTTACAGTTGTCGTCTTTCCTGTTCCTGGTGGTCCCCATATTTGTTCCACATAAGAATTGTGACAACATTCTGTTTTATAAAGGGACGCGATAACTGCTTTCCTTTGTGATTCGTTCTGCTTATCCAAAGGAGTTGGATTTTGAAAAAAAAGACGATCACTGTCAAAGGAACAACTAGTGCAATTCGCCTTTACCTGTAAAAAACGTATGCATTAATAATAATGATATTGTGGCTTTACAAAATGGTAATTTCAATTCAAACAACCTCTTACCATAGAATCAGGGCAAAGAACCTCTTTAATGATATCCAGATTACCATTCATGTGCAATGAACTCCATATTCTTCTCTGGGTTGTAATATTCATTAAATACACAACAAACATTCCATTTTGGAATTCAATTTTCTTTGAAGCTTTAACTTTAAAATGCATTGAAGTATTATCACTTTCATTATCATCGTCTACAACATTGTTAACCAATAAAAGTGCCCATGTTCTTCCCACATTCTGCAAATCAGAAACAGACTCGGGTTTCCTATCCGCTAAAATAAGAAGATCACCAGGTAATGTCTGATAAGTCTCTTTGCCATACTCAATAAATCTTCTCTTCCACAAACCAACGGTGACATCATACAGCCCCTTTTTATCATTTTGTGCCTCACTAAAAGAACTAACTTCAGCAAATGGAGCTCTATGTATGACCTCCATAGAGGAAGCTAGTTCGGCACGGGTTTCCTCTAGCAAAGGTTCACGAAAAGAACCAAGATAATGTTCTGCGGACGCAAAAGCCAGCGGTATGTTCTCCAACTACAAAATGATACATTAAGAGATTATGCATCAAAAAGATGCATCTAATGGAGATAAAACACATACTGTAACTAAAAATTAATTAGGAGATTTTAATAATAGAATTCGAGCAACTTTCAACCCAATTGACCCATTATGACATTTGACCCGTTTGAGATAACGACAACCTAAATCATCCTTTTTGATAAGTGAACAGGTAAAAAATGCCACCATTACAAAAAATTAAGCTTTTTCTTTCTCAAAACAACTAAATTAAGGATTTTCATTTTACTAATCAGATAACAAACACATATGTCCTAAATATGAGTAGCAAATGTTGACTTTGAGGTCAAACTGGTCAAACTTTGACTTCAAAAATGATCTTACAATTTCTTAACATATCTGAAATCAACATTGGATTTCACAACCACAATGCACATAATGTAAATATAAAGAAAACAAGGATAAATGGAGGGAACCCTAACACCGGTACCACAATTGGATGCCCATCATCTCACCATGTATGAGTCGTATGATGTCGGTACAATACCTCTATCCTAATCCCCACGTGATTTGGGCACCCCGAAGGATCGAACCCGCGTCTTTAGAACAACACATGTAGGCCTAGGGCTTCATTGGTAACGGGTACCTTAAAGAAATTGTCTTTTGTGCCAAGCGGGAATCGAACTTAAAACAATAGACCAAGGGTTTGATTCTTAAAACAATTTTATCCATAAACCAAGGGTCAAAAGAAGCAAGAAACCCATTAGTTCATAATAATAAAAGAAACATAATATGACTTACTGGTTTGCTTATTTTCAAACTTAATTGAGTTTTGTTTATGTTGCTTATTTTTTCAGACATATATATATTTTGTGAATACAAAGATCATGATAAACTAAGCCAAATACCTTTTTCATAAGGAAAAAAGAATGAAGAAAAAAGAATTAGTACCTGATGTATAAAGAGGTCAGGATTCATAATGTCATCAAGAGACCATGAAAATATCAACTTGGCAAACTGGTCATAATAAAAACGATCTTCTCCCATCCTTCCTACAAATGAAAATTGTATGCTCAGAATCAAGAAAAAGGGTTTTAAAAAACTAAATGGGTGGTTTTGTTACCAAAAATGGTAATAAAATGAAGCAGCTAGCGAGAGAGCGAGAGAGCGATTGAGTGAGGTTTTCCAGTAAAAGTTTCCGGGTTATTATGGGTTTTCAAGTAGGGATTAGGACATGACTTTACACGAATTATATTATATATAAGTCCTAATACCCGTACGATGTACGGTANTTATATAGATTGTAACATAAAGAAATTCTAATATGCCTCATACATTAGTCGTGAGTTTGAAATAAATTGTGGTTAAAATAAATCAATGATCGAACCTAAATTATAATAAACATTGATGATAAATATAATATATTTTTAGTTAGAGTTTTGGATTTGCCTTAAGTTTTTACAATCACATCAACATCAGAACTGTAAGCATAATATATGACGACAAATAACCTTGTGATTTCGGATCGTAAGCTCAAAGTTTTGAAGTATTCATGTTAATAACTTTTTTTTTTTGAACAGCGAGTTTAGGAGTTGAAGAATCGAGAAAGAAAAGGAGACAGTTTTATTAATGGGAAAACGATCAATCAAATAAGGTTATAATGTGTTTTGTATTTATAAGTCAAGAGTTAGAGTTTAATTCTAAGTCTAATAAAGAAATTGAATCTATATACAATTAAAAAAGCTAAATTAATAAAATAAATAAATTAAAAGGACACATGTCGATCAAAGATTACGCCACATGTCGTTTCAAGAATATCTCAATCCTGTTTTAGTTTATTGGTAGATACTAAAAACTAATATGATTTGTACAAGTATCTTTGCATTATGTACAACACTTTCTACTTTTGCCAATTTTGCTATTTTACCCTTAAGTTTCTAACTTATGACTTTTACCCTAATTTTCACTTTTGACCATAGTAACCGGATTCACTGAAGACCCCGCGAATTTCGTTTTTGGTTCGACGATCCAATTCGCGATATGATTCGCGTACCGATTCACGAACCAAAGACAATAAACACCGAACTGGTAGAGGGTGGTGAATTGGGTTCGGTTAATTGTGTTTGAGTTCAAAGATTTTTGGTTTAATTAGTAATTGAACTTTGCAATTATCAAAATATATACATTAAATGCATGTTTAAAACAAAAGGTTGAATAATTTTTAAGTATTTGTTTTATTTTATGTAGTTGATTTTAAAAATCTAAGTTTAAAAACTTGTAATTGATTTTAAGAAAGACGCTATATTACATCACTGTCGAGTGTCATTTGCTTTAAAATACTATATTTTTATTATATATTTTTTATGTATCGCAAATACATATCTTTTCTATAAATAAACTTTTAAAACCTTTGCATTGTATGTATCCGGTATTTGTGGTAACTATATAAGCTGTTACTTATATGTTTTTGATTGGTCAGATAGATAAAATTCATTGGATTTGAAAGTTTATTACACACAATGCACATGATTAAAGTTCGATACACATTATGGCAATTTGTGTAAAGTGTTTATATTCTAATCAGTGACGGATCCAGACATTCATATGGCAGGGGCTTAAATTTTTTCTTTCTTATATCATTAAATTACTTACAAATAAAATATATAAAATTTTGATGCTTCATAGTGTGTTAAGTGTATATTATTATACTAAACATTATATCACAACTATACTAATGTCTCTTAGGAGATTTAATTTGATTTAATTTGGACGTCATAATGTGTATCCATATATATATATATACTGTAAATTTTATTACATGTGAATCCGCCAATGATTCTAATCTACTAATCCCTTTATTTAAGGTTTAGAGTCTTCGAATATAATAAACTATTAATGAATATTTATGTTGTATAATAAATTACTTGGTATTCATTATATATAATGAACTTTTAGATCTTGGTTATTGCATATATCTGTATATATGTAGCAATTATATAATCTGTCACACTGTCATAATATCACATATCGACAAAAAAGACAATAACTATTGAAAAATGATAATATTATTACTTTAAACATTTTTCTTTTAGTATTGAACCATCATATATATCTAAAAACAAATATTATGAATATGTGAATGACAGTTGAGTTTGCAAGTTCACACATTGTTTGAACTTCTTACCTATTAGCCATTTTACATTGGGAATATCATACGTACACTAGCTATATGCAGGAAAAGGTTAATGTGAAAATCATTTGAATTGGAGGAACCATGAAAACTTTTAAATTGTGCATTGTATGTATCCGATCCAATAAAACTTACAAGTGGCAGTTTATATGGTTGCCACATATACCATGATGCATACAATGCACATGATTAAAGTTCGATACACATTATGGCAATTTGTGTAAAGTGTTTATATTCTAATCAGTGACGGATCCAGACATTCATATGGCAGGGGCTTAAATTTTTTCTTTCTTATATCATTAAATTACTTACAAATAAAATATATAAAATTTTGATGCTTCATAGTGTGTTAAGTGTATATTATTATACTAAACATTATATCACAACTATACTAATGTCTCTTAGGAGATTTAATTTGATTTAATTTGGACGTCATAATGTGTATCCATATATATATATATACTGTAAATTTTATTACATGTGAATCCGCCAATGATTCTAATCTACTAATCCCTTTATTTAAGGTTTAGAGTCTTCGAATATAATAAACTATTAATGAATATTTATGTTGTATAATAAATTACTTGGTATTCATTATATATAATGAACTTTTAGATCTTGGTTATTGCATATATCTGTATATATGTAGCAATTATATAATCTGTCACACTGTCATAATATCACATATCGACAAAAAAGACAATAACTATTGAAAAATGATAATATTATTACTTTAAACATTTTTCTTTTAGTATTGAACCATCATATATATCTAAAAACAAATATTATGAATATGTGAATGACAGTTGAGTTTGCAAGTTCACACATTGTTTGAACTTCTTACCTATTAGCCATTTTACATTGGGAATATCATACGTACACTAGCTATATGCAGGAAAAGGTTAATGTGAAAATCATTTGAATTGGAGGAACCATGAAAACTTTTAAATTATAACTTGATGTTCATAGGTGAATGGTCTATGTGAACAAATTCGTGCATATATGAACAAATCAAGTTATACATAATATTTCATTTGTTCATGTGTGAATAGTTCTCACATGAACCTTACCCGCTATACGCATTTTAGATACAACAACATAAGAAATCAGAGGGTATTTATGGATAGTTAAACTTTAAGGGTCAAATTGTAATATTTTTAATATTTTTGGCTGTACAATACAATTGCTTTGGTACAGTTTAGACTTTAGAGTACCCGTCATTTTCCCTTTTACATTTGATGTACTAGTCTCTATTTATCAATTTTATTTATTTATTATTATCTTATTATTATTAAAGCATGTTATTTACTTGTTTTCATTTCATTGGAGATGAAATATTTCAAGAAATGAAGCATCCTATGACGCTATTCTCAACTTCCCATTTGTGATTAATTGCTAATAAGTTGCAATGGACCAATGGTTGTTAACACTATCATCAATAAAAATAAAATATTTTGTCAGTCTAACACAGACTATAAAAACAAACCTAAACACATATGAACGTATCGGGCTACCCACGCAACACAATAGTAGCCACCGATCCCCAATCCAACATTAGATAAGCCTCATGGTCTAAAGGCCAACCCAACGATCACTAACAAATTTGTCTCGATAGTAGATAGATAACTTAACCATCCTTAAAAGTAGACCAAATTTTCTTTTATCTATATATCTTTCAAAACCGTGATCCCAAAACTTGAAAGATATGATCTTTACAGTGTTTGTAAAGTTTGATACTGACTTATCACATCATTTCTTCTTGCCTTTTTGTGAGTCCCAAACTCTCTAGATGGTTTAACCAAAAGTGTAAAATACAACAAGTCTAATAAGCACTAGATTGGACTAGTATTACTTGAATATAAATGCAAGTACGTAAACAAAGTAATACACGACTTAAAGTAAAGGTGGAACACAATGTAATATTTTCAAGTGTATTTTATTTATGATGTTAAATAAAATACAAGGTTGTGCGGAATCAAGATAATACAAATATGTAAGTATCCTAACAACCTATGAATTACAAATGATCTATATTTGTCAAATAAACTCTTTAGATCGAGATACTTAAAGTTGTGAAGTATCCCTGTTATGATCGAGAGTATTTAGACAAATTCACCTTTAATATCTAAAAGTAATTTTAACAAGGAAATGACTTTGTATTTATAGGCAAAACAAATTCACCAGTGAATTTGTGCCGTACAAATATGGTTGCATGCATTTAATGAACCGACAAGGTTATTAAATGCATTGGTTAAAGTACAAGGATAAAGTCACATTAATATGACTTTATTCTTTTAACCAACCACCTTTACACACGTATGTACTTTTGGTAAAGACAAGTGGAATGTTTTTTGAAAAGTGTGTAAAGGCAAAAAGTCAATTCCTCGTAATCAGTGTTCAGACTTGTAAGGTCTAGAACACTGACAAACCTCCAGTCGTAGATCTGGTAAGACTTCCAGTGGACTCCGCCATTTGTCAGTCTTCTTTATTCTAACTTCAGTCTTTGACTTCAGTGAGAATGTCTTCAGTAGAATAGATCTGGACTAGGGTGAAGTCCAGTGGGCTAATCTGGAGGATTCCAGATTTCCTATACAAGTATTTTGCTCACTGGTCTTCCATTATTTCTGGACAAATCTTCAGGGTCGCTCCAGTCTGCAAGTCTGGAGTGGGTCCAGTAAATATCATTTATGGACAAGTCTTCAGAGACTTTCCTTCAAGTCTGGAGCGAGTCCAGTAAATCTGGACCTAACACTTTTTTTTTTTACTCTTCTTGGCATGATCGTTGTTCTCACCTGTTTCTGTTTCTTCAAACTCTGTTATACTCCTGCTCATCTCTAAGGCTACCTTTTCCCAAGCCTTTAACTCATGTCTCACGTAAGATAGGGCTAGAAAATCATTTAACTTTGGCTTAAGTGTTTGCAGATTCTTCATAGCGCCAATCATCAACTTTGGCCGGCTGAAAAGGATCCAGACACACTAAAAAAAGACTTTACATTAAGTTGTACATGTCCTTAAATATGTGTATGAAACATGCCAAATTAGCATCGCTGAATTTAAATAGAATTAGTTGAAGATTACTACTTCATATGTATATAGGACAAGTCTAACCTCGAAACAAATGCAGCATTCAGATCATTATATGCACGGCATGCCATTGTTTTATCCTCCCCGCCCAGTGGATTCACTTTCAATTTCGCATCTTGTTCTGTCCCACAACCATCGATGTTTAAAGAACTTTGACCACAAAGTATGGTCTTACATGGAAACAATGCTCTCATTATCTCTTCTTTAGATTTCCTAAGGTCTACAAATGTAGCAGTAGGAGCATCGATTCTCAGATTCGCATTTCCTGAGCAACCAGGAGAGGATCCTCAACGCTCATAAATGCTTGTGCAACTACATCAGCAGATAAATTCAAGAAAGGACCTTTCCTTCTCCTTAAAAGATTATAGACAAACTCTTGTGGAAGCAAATGAACTACATTGCTACTCCCCACCAGCATACTAGCAAGTACAACAGAAGGGTGATGTTTTGACACTTGCAGACAAATTAAAGACAACAGCATAACCAGCTTTAAAGCTAAAAGTGGATGGTAATATATGGAATCAAGCTTAGATTTTCGAATCCATGATACATTGTCGCTTTATCTGAAATAATTTTTTGAACTGTTCCAACGATAAAGTTTACGACATTATCTGCAAATAATTGTTTGGACACTGCAAAACTTGTAGTTGCAGTAGCTGTAGAGTGAACTCGTGTAAGCCACCCAACAAGAGAAGACTTTGTAGTGAACATAGTTCCTGAAGAGAAAGATGCCAAGAAAAGAAGACTGTCCAACAGATACACAAAACTGTGAATAGATATGTAGCCCGGACTACTCTGGTTGGCTATAAAAGTGTCTTCCAAAACATTCAGGAATTCTGGAACAACATAATTATCTTTCAAGCCACCACACACATATTTCATAACAAATGACTTCCATGCAGGATTCCACTTAAGTCCCTCCTCAACCATCTGATCAATTTTTATTGGTTTTCTGTAACCAAGGCTTATCATCATTATTCTTCCGATAATCCAATAGGTGAGGTTACCCTTGATGTCAAAACTACGAAGAATTATCTCAACAAGCAAGTTGACTGAAAGATCAGTCTTTCTCAAAGCAATCAAGTCCTCGGATACCGATTTTCGCCAGTATAATGGAAACACAAGACCAAAATAAGCTGTAGAGATCCCAAGGAAATTTTCCAGTTTTTTTTCACATGGAGAAGTGAGGTTAAGATACTGGCAATCTAAAAGAAACTTTGAAACTTCAAAAATGTGTAGCAGACATGTGCCTTGATGAAATGTTGGACCATTTGACCTTGACTTATGGAGTGTATTAAGAGTTTCAAGTACCTTTGTACCAACAGTAACTAATTCAGACTGCCAATAAAACCGAATAGCACAAACCAAGTGCTTAATGTCCATAGTTAGACGCTCCCCGTCCGTATGAAGGCCCTTTACGTCATTGTTTCTTATCCAATCTGCATCCTTGTTGACTATCAAGTAAATCATTTTGCCTTTCACACACTGTTTCCTTACCCCGAAGTAGTTCAAACTGAAATCAATCTGATCCTTGTGTTTATTCAATTCTTCATCTTCAAGACTTTTGAGACTTTGGAAGATAGCCACAACATTCTGCTTCCACATATTCCAATAAAAAACCAAAGTTCTAACAGAAACTTGGTTTTGAAAGATATTGTCCTCACAGTGCTTGTTTATGTCAATAGGCAATTCGTCCTCCCACTCATACTTCACGAATGTTAATTTAAAATGAGAATCTAAGATTTTTCTAACCAACACAATTTCTCCCATAAAACATTTGTTCTCTTGGGATTCATGTAAATGTTGCTTCAGATCAGTCAAGCTACTGTTCTGATCATGTACTTTAAGTTCATTACAAACAAAATCATAAAACTTGTCCGAATCCATTATAGCAAGTGACTTTGATTTTTCACAAAGTTCTTCCTTTTGAGGAAACTACTTCAATGGCCACCCTTTGCTTCCATTTCCCCACAACGAGCTAAATAACACATACCAAAGTAGAAGAACCGTTGCCTCCTTAAAATTTCCAGCTTTTTCCAAAAGATTGGCCTCTTTTAGAACATCACCCAATGACCTCGCCATCTCAGCAGCATCAGGAAAATGACCTGATTCTTCTTCCAAAACCAAAAGGACATCAAAGCAGTCTACGGACCTCAAAAATTTACGCTTTGATTCCATAGAACAAAAAGCCCTGACAAACTTCATCATTGATTTGAGATCTTTATGTTCATGAAAATCGTGAGCACAACTCTCAAGAAAATTTTGCTCAATCTCTTCTAATTCTTTACTTCTAACATTATCATGCTCTTTCCAGTATTCTATATACTGCATGCCTTTATCAAAAAGTTTACCCTCTTTGCAAACTAACAAACAGTTGGAGAACCGGTCTCCTTTAGCATAAGCTTCAGCGGCATCACCATAGCAGCCTGCTAGAGTGAAACCGTTTGACCCATTCCCTTTTATATAAAATTATGTGGTAACGCACAACCTGTATCAAACCATTTATAAGTAAATGGGTTGAAATGGCGAACTCTAGTTCAATTGAAGTTTATAGTCCTAAAGCTTATTAAACTAGTGCAAACACTTTAAGCTATAGATTACGAGTTATGTTTAAAAAAGGTTACCAGCTCTTTCGTACTCCCCCATGTCACAATAACATGAAGCAGCAGACTCAGATTTTCCAATCCGCTCAAAAATTTCTGCAGCTTCTCTAAGATAGCCTAAATAAGCTTCAGGGTTCGTTTCTTGCATTTGATCAGCAAATGCCCTAAGACTAGAAGCTTTTGCCAGTTTCTCCCACATCGTATCTCCGGCTCTTTCAAAACACATAGTAGCCATCACAAATTTGTTTCCATAAAAAAGCTGAAAATCATACGAAGGTCAGAAAACCATGTCAAACAAAGCATTAGGGAAATAAGAACAGATGAAGGAAGTTACTAGTAGAGGTGACATTTTTAGCCCATTTTCCTATGAATGTGTCGATTCAGATTATGGTTTATCTCTAAATGGGGAAAAATAGCAAAAAGGGTAAGCAGATCAAATCAGTCCAAAGGTACCCTTGTGTATTATTATTTCTTAGCTACTCCTAAATCCTTTAGTTCAAAATCTGGATTATTATTATGGGATAATGGCATACGAATGTAACCACCTATGACAAAATGGTTATGTAATGTAGTGATCTACTCGGGTGGCTATGTAATGTATGCACCTATGTTTTTTTGGCTATACTATGTAAAATATGTACGGACCTTACATAGTATAGCCAAAAAAATACATAGGTCCTTACATTGATTGACCCAAATAAAAAGGTCCTTACATAGTATAGCCAAAAAAACATAGGTGCATACATTATATAGCCACCTGAGTAGGTCACTACATTACATAACCATTTTGTCATAGGTGGTTACATTCGTATGCCATTATCCCTATTATTAATACAGTGAGTTCTCTAATCATATATTTTAGAGAATAAAAGATCTCAAATTGGATAGAATGAAAGAAAAAAAAATCACGGTAACATCCTCTTCCCTCTTTGTTTTTTCCCCAGGATCTATCTAGCATTTAGCTTCCCTCTTTTTTTTATACTATTGTGCATTTTGTAGCAACAAAAATTGCCAGAAAGCCTACAACTTTAGTACATTTTGATGTGATCAAAGAACATCAATACAATCCCTTCCGTATTTTTCAAAGATATTTTGCTTCCAAATTAGATCAGTAGATTATGTGATGACAGTATTCCAATTCCCATTCCCTGAAATGATCCAAACTCCCCCTGACAGATTAAGTCAATTATGGAGAAATAACTTTCAAGTTGACCCAACCCCTCATTTGACCTGAACCTTAATCTACTTGAACCGCCCATTTTGCCACAACTACTAACTAGCAATACCTTTCAGCTATAAAAGAAAAAAAAATATAAGATAAGACTATAGCAGATTTGGATCGAATATTTAACCTTTTTACCACGCTCGCTCCACTCTTGAGGGGTGCTAGCAACCCGCATACCCTGTGCAACCGAATCATCAAGCTTCCTTATCTGAACAAGTCCCTTTCTTTTCCAATAGTCGAACATTGGCTTGGAGAGATCCTCTTTGTTCTCACATATCCAGAGTCTTTGCCTTGTGCGAGTTATAGCCACATACAATTGTTTCAATTCTGAACAAACGACACCATGTCTCGCCTCATTGAAGGTTGGAAAACATTGCGGAAGTGTTTCATCAAGCAAATCATATTCTTTCATGTATCCATATATCACTCTCCACTGGTCTTTCAAAGGAGATGTCCCAAAAAAGTTATATAGCAATACATCCTACAAATCACGTAACAGTTCAATATTGAGTAACATATGATATTGTTTGTGACAGAAGTTTATACAAAAAACTGATAAGGACTGACCTGAAACTCAAGACCCTTACACTCCATTATAGTGAGAACAAGAGCTTGTTTTCCAACATACTCACAAATTTCAGTTTTTGCACAATCATCACGTACCAATATCACTTGTTCAGCACCAAATCCAACAGCTTCACCACTTCCACTAGCACCAAAAATAGTCACAATTGCATTTTCGTCGTTACCAGACTTCAATAATACAGGAGCTTCACCAGAAACAAGACTAGTTTCAGGCTCTAAAATATCAATTGAGTGAATGAAATAACAGGAGAGAATATCAATGACACTTTGAGCTAACTCAAGCACACCAGCATGAGTCCTAAAATTCTGTTTTAGCTGAAAAATCTCAGATACAGAGTCTTTCCCTTGTTCTTCACTTATTCTGGTGGCTAAAAACTCTTTATAGAACAAAGATCGTATATCTTGAAATCTAAAATCAATCCCTCTGGCAATGGTTTGAGCAGTGTCACCTGCAAATATAAAGCCCTCATTGATATTGTGGCATATATACTTAAAAAGAGAAATCTGCCGCATACTAAGATCTTGAACTTCATCAATATACACAAAATCCATCCGGTCGCCATCAAAATTCCCATTTTTAAGTCGATGATGAATGTCATTAACTAAATCACCCAAATCAAAATCTCCACGTTGAGCTTTCATCTTTTCATAGGCTTCAAAGAGGGCATAAACAACCTCTCTTTTTTGTTCTGTTAAAGTGGATGAACGATTTTCAGCCAACAGACAGTAACCCTCATAGCTCAATTTGCCATCACTATATTCCCCTACTTGCAGTCCTCCTTTTATATGAGAAATTATTTCTGTAAACACTCGGGAGGAATTAAGCTTCTTTGTCAACTTGGTATTGAAGTGGGGCCAGTAAAGTGAACAAAATCTGTCATATGTAACCTCCCTTAATCTTAATAATGTTTGCAACGCAATAGACCTTGAGCTTATATGCTTACCATGACAACCTTCTTCTGCCTCGAGAAATCTTTCAAAGAACGAATTCCCCATAGTGGCATCCAGCATCATTAGAAACTTTTGATATGTAATAACAAGAGGGTATTTTTTCTTGGGGATATCAACAAATGTGTCCGGTATATCACCAAATTCTGATGTAACAAAATCTGTACCATCAAGTTTAATCTCTGCTGAAGTATTCATATTACTTGCAATGCTGTCAAATGCATATATATTTGAAGTCAGAACACAGCCATAAAAGATTCCCATGTAATAAATACCATAAATATTCTCATGTAAATATTTGGTTGCGTTTTATTATCATCTTTGGTTTACCTATAGGAACGGAATGATCATTCAGGTATATTGTTTGGTCTTCATTTATAATACATATGAATTCAAGTTAATTGGTAAAGAAAGAGAAAGTTGTTAATGTAAATAATCATTTATCAAGCTATATATACATATGAAATGCCAGTTCTAAAATAATGTATATATCTTGAAACTGAAATCAGCATAATGGAAGATATTTATCTAATTCCAGGTGAAAATGAATTTCCTGCTTGTCAAACAAATATATATTTATCTAATTTAATCATGATGATCCATTCCATTTCGACATCCATTACTGCATACCAAACCCAACATAAGAGATAGAAATTCGATTTTGTGCACCTTGTAAACTGGAAAACTTGTTGCTTCACAGCATAACACAATTTTGGGCTGACAGTCACAAAAAGCTGGCGGAGAATATTTGGTTTGTTATCTTCAGGATCAACATTACATTCCATGATTCCACTGCTCTCTGCTTCGTAAATCCCTTCAGAAGCAACATTAAAAAGCAGTTCTTTTTGGAACAATTTCATCGTCAAAATAGTGGTTTTCCTGGTTCCCGATCGCCCAATTATGAATGAACTTTTGCAAAATAAGATTATGTCCATTTGTTCATCAGTGACTTGCATGGGTAGATCAAGTTCATTACCAGAAAGCAAATATTTCACCACTTCAGATGACAATGAGTAGAACTTCATGAGCAACAAGCTTTCACTCACTTTTGAGTTTTCAAGGTATTTTCTACCATCACCAAGATTCTCGCCAACTTCACTATAATTTTTGTCATTACTTAGATCGCGGAATCGTATAATTTTTTGCAGTGCTGGCCAACTATCAGGGACTTCCGAATTCCTGAACATAGTTAAGAAACAAAGAATATGGAGTTAAGCATGCAAAATCACTAATGTAAGATTTAAAGGTGGCAAGACAGGCAGGATGTGTAACCCGTAAGAACACATTTTTGTGGAAATGATCATTTTTCGGTAGTAGAAACAGGCCACGACCGGTTAAAGGACCTACAAATTATTATACCTAACTCTAATGACCAAAACACAAATCTAGTTTTTTGATAAAAATGGCTTAGATAGTTATATGCATATTTTTTTTGGTTTGAACTCTTTAAACCAATTGATTCATTGCCCTTTTGGCTTCTCTTTAGTTGACTGCATTCATAAGTACATTGCTCAATATTGCCAACTTTATTAATAATCAGTGGATGACAAATGAACTTACCCCTCCAAACGTTTTTCTATGCAATGATTTATATAATCATCCGTGTAAGCAGCAAATATGTACTCGAGTCGTTTTCGGAGTTTTGGAATCTCTTCCAAAGGTAATATATCCCAAACCTTCAAAACTTGTACATAATTGTATTCCTTGATGATGTCAATTGTGCAAATAACATATAACCCTGCAACCTTAAATTGTTTCAGAATATGTGAAGATTTTTCACAATGCAAGTCTACACTTCTGTTCTTGGGCCGCCAGCCACCAGAAAGTCTCAATAAAAGATTTAATGCAAGCTTCTTTAAGCGAGCAGAAGTCAGCTTTCTAAATGATCTTCTGAAGTCGTCACTAAACAGAACCTGATGGCATAATGAGAAACAAACATGAAAAGCAAAAGTAAGATATTAACATATCTTGGTAAAGAAGTAAATAGTTATTGACATATACCTTCCATTTTGTATGTTTAAAAAGTACACTATTCGCATTAACCAGATCATCAAGTTGTTCTAGCTCTTTCTTTGTATTTATAACGGTGATCTTTAAACAATCATCTGAATCGGCATCAAACAAACACTGGCGCTTTCTGGCATCATCGACTAATTCTTTCCATACAGATTCCCTATTGGTCAGGGTTCTTTCGTTTCCCAATATCCAGAGACAATGTCTAGGCAAAAATTAAAGACCAAAATATACAGAGTCAGAGATATCTTTTTAAACAAGAACCTATCTATAGAGATCAACGTACTTCATACCGTGCTCTGGTGAGGGCAACATTAGTCCTTTGACGACTAGATACGAAGCCAATAGAACCATGGGTATTAGATCTTACTGTCGATAAAATGATTATGTCTTCTTCCCCACCCTGAAACCCATCGATTGACATCACCTTTACAGAAAATCCATCAAGTTTCTTGTATTTGTGAGCAATTCTTTCTTGAATTGCAACAACTTGGGCAACATAAGGAGAGACAACACCGACTGTAAGCTTCTTCTTCGAGTCATGTCACACTATATCAGTCAAGGAAGAGACTAAACTCAAAATGAGCAAAGAGCAACAGCAGAATGTCAATAAAATTCAAAGAGGATGTAACTTTTGTACGTTCATCAAGATGGTAATAGAAAAAAAAGTTGCAATCCTCATGAGTATAGAAAATATAACCAATATGCGCACCTTTGTAGAGATTTTGCACAATCTTAATCACAATAGCCACCTCAACCATATTTCTACGGCTACGTCCATCATCATCCTTTTCTTTTCTTCCGCCAATAACATTTATAAATGTGTATGAACCAAAAATAGGTCCTGAAAGATATTGCTTTTCATAACTTCTACATAACACATTTTCTGCATCAACGATCTGATTTTGATAAAATCTCCTATTTGGGAAGAAACTGATGGAAGGATGCATTCGGTACTGAACATTTAGTAGATGCTTAGAATGACCAGAAGAGCTCAATCTATCAAATAAGCTTCTTCCAAAGCCAGATTCGAGACATACCTAATTACCTATCCCACACATTTGGTAAAATTAAATCAAATATTAAAAAAAAGACTGGTAAGTACAAAAATAGTTAGACCTACATTGCTTGTAACCATTGCTGGTAATTGACACTCATCTCCAATGAGAATAGTATGCTTCATCCCAGGAAGCTGAAGAGGAATAGTGGACTCAGCCTCTTTTAGCTGGGCAGCTTCATCGGTGACCACAATGTTTAGAGGCTTCATTTCAACAGCATGCAACTTGGAACTAGATGCTGTGCAAAATATAAGAGAAGCTCTTTCAAAGAAGAAATTCATTAGTGCATGTTTATTCGTGTTAGACTAATTATATAATAACTGTGTTAGGTTATGTTACCATATATTGTGAGGTACCAAAGTGTAATATTATCCTCTATATATAGAGGCCTTATTGTAAGCCTAATTAATTAATACGAGTAATACATAACCATTGATTAATTATGGTATCAGAGCCTTTCTCGCCTAAATAAAACCTAATAAACAATTGCCGTGAAAATATTCGGCCAAACAATAACCACAAATAACCCAGCCGTCAAAATCAAATCTTATACTCTTTTTTTTTTTTTTTTTGAAGTTACCAATTTATTAATTGGTTGAATCAACTTTTCAAGTCGACAATAGTTGACCAATTTCATAATTTTACCAACTTTCTTTCTTTTTTGTTCTTTGTTCTTGTTCAACGAAGTCAACAACAAAACACACAAAAAAAAGGATTCTTTTAAATCCTTTTATTCGACCAATCAAACCCAGAAAAACCAATTTCTTCTCTTTTGCGGCTAGACAAACGTCAACCAAGCTTCCAACAATTCGACCATTATAAATCCTAGCCGATTAACATGGCCGCTATCAAAGCCTTCACCTCCGCCGAGAAAACCGCCCACAACACACACAAATTTGCTTTCACCCTAACTCCAACAAACTATGGTTATTGGAAAGCTATGATTGAACCTTTTCTAATCACAAACAACCTAATTGGTTATGTTAATGGCACCATCCCTTGCCCGGAACAAACAGTTACAACTTCTACTACTACAACCGCATGTACGCCCACTACAAGCACCACTGAAAATCTTAGTTATCAACCTTGGGTAGCCAACGATGCTCATGTGCGCATGCTTCTCCTCTCCACCATATCAGAATCAGCCTTCTCCCATGTCCAAGGCCAAACTTCTCGTGATCTTTGGCTCTCGTTAGAACGTGCTTTTGCTCCCCACACCGCCGCCCGTGAATACACTCTCAAAACCCAACTGTTACGAATCACCATGAAAGGTGATGACCCGTTACCTACTTAAGTCGAGCCATGGAATATGCATCTGCATTAGCTAATATTGGAGAACCAATGAAAGATAAAGACCTTGTCATGCTCACCATCTCCGGTTTACGTGAAGAATACAATGGTCTCAAGTCTAGCCTGCTTGGTCGTATGCCACCTGTTACCTTTACTGAGCTCTATAGTCTCTTATCCAACTATGACTATATGCTCGAAAAACCTTCGCCAACACCCTCCACACCTCAAGCTTTCGCAACCTCTATCCCTCCCAACACCCCGAACACCACTTCCATTCAAAGTCAGCTCAACAGTTTACAATTACTCGCTTCACAACTTGGTTATCAGCTCAATCCTATTGTTCCACACTCATCGCAGGCCAACTATATATCTCGGAATACTTCTAACCGTGGAAACTACAACAATAATCGAAGAGGCAACCGAAACAACAACAATACCCGCAATACTAGCAATAACAGTTACAACAATAACCGCAACAATGGAAACAATGGCAATAATACTGCCCCGCGACAGTTCTCATGGGCTTCTACTCAAAATACTGTATATGGTCATTGTAACCAGTGTGACATTGGTCATCTACCAGTTCAATGCCCGAACCAGAACTCTAGGCCGGTGCGCAACAATAATCAGCAAGCTAACTTTACTATGTACTCGGATGTTGCCTCCACTTCTGGCACAACTTGGTATCCTGACTCGGGTGCTAATGGTCACTCAACTCCCGACTTATCAAATCTTGATGCTTCTGAGGTCTATCTAGGTAATGACTTTCTTCACGTTGGTAATGGTAAGCCTCTTCCTATTCTACACACTGGCTCAAACAAATTCTACTCTTCTAACAAACTCTTTAATCTCAAAAATATTCTCCATGTTCCGTCTATTAAGAAAAACTTACTTTCCGTTCAACAATTTTGTCGTGATAACCATGTTTATTTTGAATTTCACTCCTCTTTTTTTGTTGTGAAGGACGAAACTACCAGAACTACACTACTCACGGGCCCAAGTACTAATGGTCTATACACACTTCGTCTTCCGTGTCTCACGTCAATTCCTCGTCTCGCATTCACCACAAAAAAACTCCATCCACAATTTGGCATCAACGTCTTGGACACCCCCATCAACGAGTTATGTCTGCTATTGTTTCACATTTTTCTTTACCCTTGTCTACTAGATTAGACTCTTCTTTATGTTCTTCATGTCAATTAGGAAAATCTTCAAAATTGTCTTTACCACTCTCTACATTTAAAAGTCATAAAGTTTTGGATTTAATTTTCTGTGATGTTTGGGGTCCTTCTCCCTCTTTATCTCTTGATGGTTATAGATATTTTATGTTATGTGTTGATCATTACTCTCGTTATATGTGGTTTTTTCCACTTGTTCAAAAATCAGATGTTTATGTCAAATTCACTAACTTTGTAACTATGGTAGAACGACAATTTAACTCCAAAATAAAACATGTTCAAACTGACTGGGGGGGAGAATTCCGCCCTCTCTCCAATTTTTTCACTAATCTTGGCATCATTCATCAACGATCATGTCCACATACTAGTGAACAAAACGGTATTGTTGAACGTCGCCACCGTCATGTGGTCGAAACTGGTCTTACACTTCTAGCTGCCGCCTCTCTCCCTCAACGATTTTGGCATTTTGCTTTTGACACTGCTGTTTTTCTCATCAACCGCTTACCCTCTCGGTCTAATTCAAACCTTTCCCCATTCCAAATACTCTTCAAACGCAAACCTAATTACTCGTTTTTACGTGTATTTGGTTGTTATTAGACCAAACATGACATAGTTTATACTAGAGGGTGCTCATTGTAAATGTTTCTATTATATATTCATGTACTCCTCATGATCGTAAAATCAATAATAAAAAATCAATCTCTGGTTTATCTTGGTATCTAGAGCCAGAAAACTTCCTCCCACCCTAACCCTAACCAGCTGCCAAAAACCGGCCTTTCTCTCTTATACTACATCAATGGCTCTTCTCGTTCCCTTCTCCACCCAAGATAAAACTTCTCACAACTCACAAAAGTTTGCCTTCACCCTCAAACCAAAAAATTATGGTAATTGGAAAACAATGATCCAACCCTTTCTCATCACGAACAACATGTTCGGTTATATAGACGGAAAAATTCCGTGCCCACCACCCACCATCGTGACTGAAGCCTCTGGATCCGGCGACAACGCTGTTCCGGCAAGCACCCGTACAAACCCTAATTATACCACATGGATTGCAAACGATGCTCACATCCGCATGCTTCTTATCTCCACTATTTCTGAAGAATCCTTTCATCACATCAAAGGCGATACATCTCGTGAAATCTGGGACAACCTTGCACGTGCACATGCCCCGCAAACTCAGTCTCGTGAATATACACTTAAAACAAAGCTCCTGAAACTTGAGATGAAAAGAGATGAAACGCCAACGGCGTATCTTGCTCGTGCTCAGGAATATGCAACGGATCTGTTAAATATTGGTAAACCATTCTCTGATGAAGATCTTGTTATGTTAGTAATCTCTGGACTCCGAGATGAGTATAATGGTTTAAAATCAAACATTCTTGGCCGTCCAACCCCAATCACCTTTGATGAGTTACCCGCACTTTTATCAGATCATGATTATATGATCACAAAGAATCACCCCACCACCACTTCCCATGCTTATACCGCCGCCACTACTACACCCTCCACACTTCAAACCGGTATATTACCCACCCCTCCCATCGGTGCTACCACTGCTCCCAACAGCCTCCTAGCCCTTCAACAACTAGCGGCTCAACATGGCTACAACCTAACCCCGTCGACTCCATCTCAAGCAAACTATCCATCTCAAGCAAACTATGCCTCTCGCAACAATAGAGGTCGTGGATCGTTTTACAGGGGTCGCGGACGCAACAGCAGCCCTAGACCTCCCACTCGGGGTCGTTGTCAGTTTGATTGGGCTACCAATACCAATACAGTTCATGGCACATGCAATAGATGTGGGATAGGACATGTTCCATTAGAGTGTCCATATCGGGATCAAACTCTCACACGCGGTCGCCCCACCGCTCACTATGCTGCCAACTATGCTGATTACAGATCTACTGCTTCAACATCTTGGAACCCAGACACAGGCACAACTCATCATGCAACCCCAGATTTGGCAAGTTTAGGCACATCTGAACCCTATCATGGCGATGATCACCTTCACGTTGGCAATGGTACAGGTTTACCCATTCTTCACATTGGTTCCACACACATTCACTCACCACATAAAACATTTAACCTATCTAATATTCTGCATGTTCCACGTATCAAACAAAATCTCTTATTTGTTCAAAAATTCTGTCTCGATAATAATGTTTTCTTTGAATTTCACCCCTTCTTCTTTTCTGTGAAGGACATATCTACACGCACTACCCTCCTTACGGGTCCAAGTAAAGATGGTCTCTACTCTCTTGTTCTTCCTCAACTTCAGTCAATCAACAAAAATGCTTTTTCTGCCACGCGTGCTCCAGCAACAGTGTGGCATCATCGCTTAGGCCATCCTCATCACCGCACCTTATCCACTATGCTGTCAAAATATTTACTTCCTGTTTCAAATAGACATTTTGATTCAATTTGTGTTGCTTGTCAAATGGGGAAATCCTCTAAACTCTCGTTGAATAATTCTGTTCCTCGTAGTAATAATGTGTTGGATTTGATTTTTTGTGATGTTTGGGGTCCCGCACCCACCTTATCGTGTGATAGTTATCGTTATTTTCTAATCTGTGTTGATCACCACTCAAAATTTATATGGTTTTTCCCACTGAAGCAAAAATCAGATGTCTTTCAAGTATTCAAACAGTTTGTTCTAATGGTTGAAAGACAATTTCAAACAAAATTGAAACAAGTTCAATCTGACTGGGGTGGCGAATTACGCAATCTATCAACGCATTGTTCATCGACGTTCTTGTCCTCATACAAGCGAATAAAACGGCACCGTTGAACGCCGACACCGCCACGTAGTTGAAACGGGCTTATCTCTTCTCGCTCACTCTGCTGTCCCCCAACGGTACTGGCACTTTGCCTTTGAGACAGCTGTCTATTTGATAAATCGGATGCCATCTCGATCCCTCTCTAACAGGTCCCCATTCCAAATCCTTCATAAACGCACCCCGGACTACTCATTTTTACGAATATTCGGGTGCCAATGCTTCCCATATCTTCGACCTTACAATCCACACAAAATTGATTTTCGCTCCACACCGTGCGTCTTTCTCGGGTACAGTCCTGATCATCACGGTTATCGATGTCTTGACACATCATCTGATCGTGTTTATGTTGCTCGACACGTTCGTTTCAATGAACACATCCTTCCATTTCAAGACACAAAACCAGCACCCGTCATCTCTTCTCCCACAGAACCATACTCCACCTTCATACCGTCCCCCACCCTACCTCACTCCCCACTCAACACCCAATCCCCACCCACGTCGCCCGTTCCCACATCGCCTCCACCTACATTTCCGATAAATGACTCTTCTACATCCGCCCCACCATCACCTCCACCACCCCCCCAAACTCGTACCCGCCCACCCAACCTTAGACAAAATCCAAAACAAACAGTTCGCTTTGACCCATCCGCCAACATTGCCACAACCACACCACCCTCCACCGAACCTACAACCTTTACCATTGCTAACAAATCGCCTGAATGGCGTCAAGCCATGGCAGAAGAATACTCTGCACTTGTCACCAACGGCACTTGGTCACTTGTCCCACCTGTTTCTGGAACTAATATTGTTGATTGTAAGTGGATTTACAGGATAAAAAGAGACAAGACAGGTGCTAACTCTCGCTACAAAGCCCGTTTAGTAGCAAAAGGATTCACTCAAGAACATGGCATTGATTACCATGAAACATTCAGTCCAGTGGTGAAACCCACCACAATTCGGGTAGTTTTGTCTCTTGCTGTCACTCACAAGTGGTCCCTACGTCAATTAGATTTCAAAAACGCCTTCCTTCATGGCGATCTTCAAGAAACAATTTATTTACGCCAACCGCAAGGCTTTGTTGACAAGACTCATCCGAATTATGTATGCAAACTTCACAAATCTCTATACGGTCTGAAACAAGCACCTCGGGCGTGGTTTGCAAAGTTATCTACTGTCCTATTAAAGTTGGGTTTTGCTGGGTCGAGAACTAATCCGTCTCTTTTTATCTACAACTCTCGGGGCACAGTTGTCTATTTTCTGGTTTATGTGGATGACATAATAGTCACCGGCAACAACTCGGCAGCTATCGATTGTGTTGTTTCTCATCTTAGTACAGAGCTCGCTTTAAAAGATTTGGGCGAGCTTGATTTTTTCTTGGGGTTAGAAATCGTTAAAGATGGCAATGACATCATTCTCTCCCAGCAAAAGTACATCCTTGAGCTTCTACAACGCGCCGGCCTATCAAATGCCAAACCGGTTCCCACGCCGATGAGTACCGGGTCACCTCTCTCGTTGCAAGACAGTGCCATGCTCTCTGATCCAGTAAAATATAGACAAGTTGTAGGTGCTTTACAGTATCTTACTCTTTCTCGACCCGACATCACTTTTACAGTAAATCGGGTGTGTCAATTTATGCACGCCCCCCCTGGATTGCTGTTAAACGCATACTGCGGTACTTACTAGGCACCTCCAGTTATGGACTTCACATACAACATAAATCTGGATCCACTTTACATGCTTTCACTGACACATGCTGGACAGATCTCAAAGCCTTTTCTGATGCCGATTGGGCAGGTTGCCCAATTGACCGCCGATCAACCGGAGGATTTGCCATTTATCTGGGTTCTAACCTGGTCTCGTGGTCTGCACGTAAACAGCGCACAGTTTCTCGATCCTCAACAGAATCTGAATATAAAGCATTGGCTGATACGGTTGCTGAAATTACTTGGCTTGAATCACTGTTGCGTGAGCTTGGGGTATTTCCATCGTCTGTTCCTACACTTTGGTGTGACAACTTAGGTGCCACCTATCTCTCGGCTAATCCAGTATTTCATGCCCGTACGAAGCACGTAGAAGTAGATTTCCACTTTGTCCGAGAAAAGGTTGCACAGGGGAGACTACAAGTACAATTTATTTCCACTCATGACCAGATAGCCGACGTCTTCACCAAGCCACTGTCAGCAGATCGTTTTGCGTTTTTACGTTCCAAGCTGAAGGTCGTTTCCCGGCCTTAGCTTGCGGGGGAATATTAGACCAAACATGACATAGTTTATACTAGAGGGTGCTCATTGTAAATGTTTCTATTATATATTCATGTACTCCTCATGATCGTAAAATCAATAATAAAAAAAATCAATCTCTGGTTTATCTGTTGTCAATGTTTTCCATATCTTCGGCCCTACAACCGTCATAAAATGGATTTTCGTTCTACACCTTGTATTTTTCTTGGGTATAGCCCACTCCACTATGGCCATTGTTGCTTTGATCCATCCACCGATAGCATATATATCACCCGACATGTACGTTTCAACGAACATGTCTTTCCCTCGCATCAAGCTCCTACTTTTTCGTCTCCTACTCCAGATCCATATGTCTCTGTTTATCCCAATCCACCTCATACTACATCTGATCAAACTACTATATGTGACCAACCTGATGGTTCTTCAGATATCCCCATTCCTACCCCCAATTCACCTATCGGTATTTCAACTGCTTCCCCAAATTCCCAAACTATGGTTGATCAAACCCCACCTACTTCACCGACCCAGCCCTCGCAGCCAAACCTGAGGCCCAGACCACCGCATTTACGTCCAAACCCGAAACAAAAGATCCCATTTGATCCTTCAGCCTACACCACAACTCACTCACTTTCTTCTTCTCTTGAGCCTACCTCTTTTACCGTTGCCAATAAATCTCCGAAGTGGCGCCTTGCCATGACCGAAGAGCTTCAAGCTTTACATAAGAACGGAACCTGGTCATTAGTTCCTTATGTTAAGAATACTAACGTTGTTGATTGTAAGTGGGTTTATAGGTTAAAAACAGATGCTCAGGGCAACGTTACTCGTCATAAAGCACGTCTTGTTGCCAAAGGTTTTCATCAAAAACCTGGCATAGACTATCATGAGACTTTCAGCCCGGTAGTTAAGGCTACCACAGTTCGTGTGCTTTTATCTCTTGCGGTTACTAATCGTTGGGCACTACGCCAACTAGATGTCCAAAATGCTTTTTTACATGGTGATTTACAAGAAACAGTGTATATGAAGCAACCTCCTGGATTTGTAGATCCTCAAAAGCCGAATCATGTTTGCTTGTTACATAAATCTCTTTATGGGCTCAAACAAGCCCCGAGGGCTTGGTTTCATCGCTTGTCAACCGCTCTTACTAATCTTGGATTCCATGGCTCGCGTACTGATCCATCACTATTTATTCTTACTTCTGGGGGCACTCTTGTTTATGTATTGGTTTATGTGGACGATATTATTATCACCGGTAATTCAACTTTGGCTATAGATCATGTCATCACCGAGTTGAGCTCTTTGTTTGCAGTTAAAGACCTCGGTCCACTACATTATTTTCTGGGTATTGAAGTTCTTCGCCATGGTCATAATATTGTGCTTTCTCAGCGAAAATACATACTAGACATTCTTGATCGCTCGGGTTTCTCCTCGTGTCAACCAGTTGCTTCGCCTATGAGCACCTCGCACCCTATCACCACTACCACCAGCCCATTATTCTCAGATCCTGTCAAGTATAGACGAGTGGTTGGTGCTTTGCAATATGTGACTCTCTCTCGTCCCGACATTGCATTTTCAGTTAATAAGGTTTGCCAGTTCATGCATGCTCCCACTGAAGACCATTGGATAGCTGTTAAACGTATCTTACGTTACCTGAAAGGTACTTCCTCCCTTGGTTTACTTATTCGACATGATTCTACTTCTTTGCTTCAAGCATTCACGGATTCACACTGGCAACAAGCTGCTGTCCAAGCGTATTCAGATTCTGACTGGGCTGGTTGTCCCGTTGACCGTCGATCCACCGGGGGATATGCTATCTATTTGGGCTCGAATCTTGTCTCATGGACTGCCCGAAAACAAAGAACAGTGTCACGATCTTCAACGGAATCTGAATATAAAGCACTAGCAGATACTGTTGCCGAGTTAATTTGGTTAAAAGCTCTTCTAAAAGAATTGAATGTCGCGGTCAATTCCCCTTCAACACTTTGGTGCGATAATCTTGGTGCTACTTACTTATCTGCTAACCCGGTGTTTCATGCACGAACAAAGCACATTGAAGTTGATTTTCACTTTGTTCGTGAACAAGTAGTACAGGGACAACTCAAGGT
This sequence comes from Erigeron breviscapus, assembly GCA_034093135.1. NCBI lineage: Eukaryota > Viridiplantae > Streptophyta > Magnoliopsida > Asterales > Asteraceae > Erigeron > Erigeron breviscapus. The sequence continues at coordinate 2,450,835 of CM067167.1, forward strand.
TCAATTCATATCTACTGAAGATCAGATAGCGGATGTGTTTACGAAGGCATTGCCTACTCAGCGATTTCTTCTCTTACGATCCAAGTTGCAGGTCGTTCCCCGTCCTCAACTTGCGGGGGAATGTTAGACTAATTATATAATAACTGTGTTAGGTTATGTTACCATATATTGTGAGGTACCAAAGTGTAATATTATCCTCTATATATAGAGGCCTTATTGTAAGCCTAATTAATTAATAATACATAACCATTGATTCATTACACTTGGAAGAATAAGTGCTTCAAGGGATATTTGCAGACATCTTAGAACCAATATAGACATGTCTCTAACAGAATTGATTGACGACATATCTCCCAACTGATCAAGCAACGGTTTAGAAGTGAAAAGGTGCTCAAGTTCTTCTGACTCCAAATTCTCTTCACTCGACAATGATTCAAACGAATTTAAATTATCCAATAGATAGATCATACTGTGGAAAATGTATTCCCTCATGAAACTTCTTGGGATATGAGTCAAGAATGTAAGGATGCATCTTCTAAGTGGCATTACAGAAGAAGCAAATCGATCTTGCACAAACTCAGTGAATGATCTGACTTGCAACTTGGTTTTGGTTCCACTTTGATTTTCATTTGCAAGTTGTTCTTCTTTGGACAACCCATTTTCTAGAAAAACATGATATTGAGATACACGATTTTCAAGTAAATCATTCATAGACCTCATGCAATGCTTCCAAGTTCCAACCCGTCAAAGACCCAAGACATTCTGTAAGCCTTTCAATCCGATGCTCCAAATATATTTCTTCTATCTCTGGACCAACTTTCAACCGCTCCTTGCTTCCAAACAAAAGCACGTCGCCAAAAGAACAAAAGGAATCGCCACTTGCGGTTGTAGTTCTATATGATTCCTTAACCAAACTTAGCACACGTGAAGCTAACTCTAACAGGGCAATGTTTGTTGGTGCACAAGTAAGCACCTTACGATTCTTTTGCAACAGAAGAAATAGCAAGACACTAACTGTCGTCGATTTTCCTGTTCCCGGAGGTCCCCATATTTGTTCCACACACGAATTATGACAACATTCTGTTTTACAAAGACAAGACGTGATTGCTTCTCTTTGTGATTCATTCAGTTTATCCAACAGATCTGGATATTCAGCAAAAAGACTCTCGAAATCAAAAGAACAGTGACTGCAATTATCCATCATCTGTGGAAATATAATATATCCATTGTTAATACAGATATCATTACCAAAAGAAAAAAAGTTCAACAAACTTCTTACCATAGAACCAGGGTAAAGAATCTGTTTAATGATATTCAGATTTCCATTTATGTGCAGTGAATTCCAAATTCTTCTCTGGATTGTTATATTCAACAAGAACACGACAAACATCCCATCTTGGAATTCAATGTGTTGTGAAGCATTGGCTTTAAAACACATCGATGTGCTATCAATATCATCTCCATTATTGCTATCTTCGCTTTTGCTAATTAGGGAAAACACCCATGTCCTTCCCACACTGTGCAGATCTGAAACAGAATTGGGTTTTCCATCTACTAAAATGAAAAGATCACCAGGTAATGTATCGTACGGTTCTTTGCCACCTTTACGAAGTCGTTTTCTCCAAGGGCCGACAGTAACATCATACATTAAACTTTTATCACTTTTGGCCTTTTGGATAGAGGAAATTTTGGCATATGGAGCTATATGGATGATCGCCAAAGCGGAAGCCAGTTCAGCACGTGTTTCCTCTAGCAAAGGATACACGAAAGAACTTAAATACTGCTCTTCAGAATCAAAAGTAAGCGGTATCTTGTCCACCTGCCGATAATGTATCAGTTCATCAGAAAGATTTAGGAAAACAAATAGTTATTGCCTATGGGGGATTGGATTTGGATGTGATTATCTTAACCGAATTGTTCCACTCAAAAACGACATAATCAGTTTGATACAAACACTCAAAATCGATTGTATTAGGTATTTTAAAACCAATTTGCAAACACAATGCCAAACACTCCTTTATTGATGTGCATTTCACTAATCATGGGACATCTCAGTCCAACAACATTCTTTTAGCAAACATTGACCTGAAGGTCAAATTCATTATTTACACTTTGACTTTACACAAACTATTATAAGTTGATGGAATTTATTTGGTTTAAATTGTGTAGTATCAGTTTCCAAAAGCAATAAATTATAAATCTATGGAGCTTTAGGCAACGGAATCAAGAACCACATATATAATTATATATATAGACAATTTGTTAACACACACATATATATATGTATACATAATAATACTACTAACATTTTGTAACAATAATAAGCTAGTCATACTATTTGATTGTTGCCAAGCATACACAAAAAGTTTGACGCTTTACACACTACCAATTGAACCTATCATGTATAACTAGAAATACAAAAATCGATGATATATATATATATATATATATAAGCAAAAACTTCACCTTGTTTTTGTAGAGGTGTTGATTGAGAATATCATCAAGAGACCATGAAAATATCAAGTTCCTAAGTTCATCATCAACAACTCCCTCTCCTCCTCCTTTTTTCATCATCTATATATCTATATCTGTATTTTCATGAAACTTTTAGTTCAATGGGTGGCTTTTGTTTAATTGGCAGTGAAAAAACAAAGTTGATACAGTACTGTAGCTTCTATTTTTTGGGAAATGCATACAGTACTGTAGCTATATGTATTTTCAACACCTTTTTTTTTTCTTTTTCTGTAAAACTGGAAAAACCAAAATTAGCTAAAAAATTACTAGTAATATGAAAAACTGGGTATGACTGTATGAGTGTTTGGAAAACAAGCAACACTCCCCTCCATTTTTGTTGTTGTTGTTGTTGTGTAGTGTCTTGTCGAACTTTTTCTTCAACTAATCATCAAACGCCACGTGTACTAGAATAGTACAGTTGTACAACTACCATCTCTGCAATTCTGCATACACTTTATTTTTTTTAATTAAAAAAAAAACAATTTGCAAAATTGCAATGAAAGATTGAGAGCTAATAATAATAATAACGGGAAAATGTTATATGATGTTAACATTAGGGTGATATAATTACATCAAGTGTTGTCACACATGTTAAATAGCCTTTAAATTTCAAGGTTTGTGAAAGGAAAAAAAACAATTTGCAAATTGCAATGAGAGATTGAGAGCTAATAATAATAATGGGAAAATGTTATATGATGTTAACATTAGGGTGATATAATTACACAAGTTTGTCACACATGTTAAATAGCCTTTAAATTTTAAGGTTTGTGAGGGAAACATCATATTCTAGATGATGATCATATAACGTATCCCCAATAATAATATATTTCACTTTTTATTTATGTCGTTATGAAAAATTTTGGGATAAAAAAAGCTGTGAAATACACAATGGTCTTTATGTAGTAACGATTTATTAATGTAGATTTAAATTTGTTAGTATATAGTTGAAAACTAAAACTATAGTATGTAAATAATTTTATTTGGCTAAAAACATAGATTTTTGGAAGAAACTTTTGTAAGTCGTCATAGGGGAAAAATTTTTTTAGAGAAAATTACATTTTTGGTCCCTCAAACTGGCAAGATTTTTAGTTATTGCCCTTAAGTGAATTAATTATAGAAAAAACCCTAAAGTTGGTCAACTTTTTCACTTTTCACTCCGTGATTAACAACCGTCTATTAGGTCCGTTAAATAAGGGGCAACTTCGTCATTTCACCATGATCCCTTTTTCTCTTCTTCCACACTCAAACACAAACCCAGATTTATACATATATAGATCGATATATGCATACACACCTCAATTTTTCAGTTCCCTTCACTTGACATATACAAATATATATATGGAAAATGATTAATCAACCTAAGTCATATGCCTAAAAATAAACCTAAAACCTTAAGAATATGACATGTGGATTCCACTTATTCTCTTTCCTAATCTTGCCCCTGATTTTTCCACATGTCACCATCCTATAATTAGGTTGATTATCATACAATATTATTTATATTATATTTATAATAACTATATATTATATATATATATATATATATGTACACAAATAGATTCATACATATATACCGAAGAAACACACACCGAAAACACACAAACACACTCGGAAACACATACAAACACGTACTCACTCTGAGATCGGAAACAATGGTTTTTGGATTCGGAATTGCTTGGATCGAGATCGGTTTTGGCTAGATTTGGTTGGATTCGAAATGCAATTTTGTTGACGATTACAATTTTCCGGCGAGTCAAGTTTTTCCGGCGAAGTCTAGATCAGATTTATTTTGGCTAGGGTTCATGCGTGATCAGTTTTTGAGTCAATTGCAACATGTTTCATGTTTTGATTCGAAGAAACAAGAGATAAATCTAGATTTTAATTTTTCCGGCGTGATTTTCAAATTTCCGGCTGTCGTGTAAGTATAAATCTGGGGTTTTTTTTAGTGTGGAAGAAATGGAAGAAGGGATCATGGTGAAATGACGAATTTGCCCCTCACTTAACGGACCAAATAGACGGTGTCTGGTTGTGGAGTAAAAACTGAAAAAATTGACCCACTTTAGGGTTTTTTGTAACTAATTCATTTAATGACAATAACTATAAATCGTGCCAACTTGAGGGACCAAAAATGTAATTGTCTCAAAAATTTATAAAAAGGAAATCTACTTGAATAGATAATTAATAGAAGACGGTTCTTGAATTTTTCAAAAATGACCAATTTAGATATTTTATCCGTGTTGCATAGCCTCAAATCACTATGTGACATTTGGCAAAATATTAGAAAATGTAAAATAAGTATATGTGGGTCTTCTTCCTCTTATGACTTCATTCTTAACATATTTTCTCTTTTTTTTTTCTTCCATGCCTAAACACATATCAAAATCAACCCAAGTCCACAAACTCCAAGTCCAATAACTATTTCCCTCTTTGTGTGGCCAAGTTAGGTGAAACGCTAACAAGAGTAGGCTGTGTGAGTTCATGCAGCCGTGAAACAGGCACGAAAACGGTGTCACAAGTGTAAACATTACCATTTTCTAATATGTACTTTATGGTTGAACAAATCTTGAAGAAATTTACTATATTGTATCAGATGGTTGAATGGTTGAAGAACTCAAGAACATATAAAATGAGACAATTTATGTGATTTTGGATTTGCGTGTTTTTTGTTGGACACTTGCAAAAGATTGAGAATATTACATCATGGCTTATAGTAAAGATTATAAGTTGATGATAAAGTTCTGTTGATAAAAAGTGACTTTTCGTGTACTGATGAGCGTTCATTTTGTGATAATTTCCCCAATCATAAGGCCACATTTTAATGTCTAAATGAGTTAATATTTCGGAACTATTGGTACTTAATGGATTCGATATAAATGCAGGTTCACGGAAGATGCGAGTGAGGGTGAATGACATCAATCAACTCAACATGAAGGCCGATTAAGTTACAAGACACAATGAGGCAATTCGGGAGTCGAACGAAGCAAATCGAGAAGGCACAGGAGCAGCCAGCGCCGCTGTCCCATCAACTGAAGTCCCCAGCGCCGCTGGAGCCCATCTCCAGCGCCGCTGGGTGGCCCAGACCCAGTTACGACTTTCAGCTATATATACAACAAGAAACTCTCAAAACCCTAAGAGAGAGCAGATTCTGCAGCCAAGTCGACACATACAAACCCTAGGTTGAATTTTGCAGATTCCAAGGAGGTTTTGGAGCTTCTAACACCTCTCGATCTTCATCTTCAACCTAGATCTATACTCTTATTTTACTTTCTAGTTGGTAAACAATGTCTTTCATCTTTTCAGACTTTGATATTCCTTTAATACAACAAGAAACTCTCAGCTATATATACAACAAGAAACCCTCAAAACCCGAAAGAGAGAGCCGATTCAGCAGCCCGAACCGTCACAAACAAACCCTAGGTCGACTTTGCAGATTCCAAGGAGGTTTTGGAGCTTCTAACACCTCTCGATCTTCATCTTCAACCTAGATCTATACTCTTATTTTACTTTCTAGTTGGTAAACAATGTCTTTCATCTTTTCAGACTTTGTTATTCCTTTAATAATGTCAGGCTAATAGGTTGAATACTTGTTTGGATCAATGTGATCATGTAGACGTTTATTTATCTTATTTTATTTGTTAGATCTGTTGGATTGTGTTTACTGTTTATCGTAGATCCATGGTTAATGAGTTCTCCGGATTGTGTTTACTGTTTATCGTAGATCCATGGTTAATGAGTTCTCCATATTATTATAGGTTCTATATCTGCATGTATTAATTTAATTCTGATGATCGGTCTATAATCATACAGTAGGATTAATACATAAAAATGGAAAACACTAATCGGTCTTTAATTAGATGTAAAAGGTGATTCAGTTCTAACGGACGGATCCATAACCATAATAATTAGAATAAGTTGAACATGATGCTTAACAATGTCAGACGCGATCTAGTGACATGGAAACGTGCACTATGGTCACCGGAGGGAATTATTATCTAGTCATGGCTTAAGAGCCGGGTATACGAAAAGATGGACTAGTGGCACAGACTTAGGTTAATAATGGTTAAACAATGAATCTAACGAGAATTTGTTTAAAGAGTAGTGTGAGTCTACAGACAGCACTAGTTACATAGGCAAAGTGAATCTAACGAGAATCTGAGCCGCGATTAAGTTTTCCAACAGACTAGCAAGTAGGTAGGATAGTATTCGGTCGTATCATGAGATCGGAGATGCCAAACAAGTATTTTAATTTAATTACTGTTATTTGCTTTTCAATTCATTTTCTAGATTTAACCGAAGCTTCTCGCTAGACCAAGTGGTTACGGCTTCTATTTTACTTTCATTTCGGTAGTTCAAATAGGAAAATCGTGAAAACCCCCAACCGCTAGAATTACACATATTATTAGGCTAGGTAGTGCAAGCGTCCCTGCGAACGATCTTGTACTTACCACAACACTATCTACTTTCGATCGGGTCTACTGCTCGTTAGTGTGCGTTTTGTTGAGGTATTTACTTGTACAACATTTTATAAATTTAAAACAGTGTTAGTTTTTTCTAATTAAAAATCATTTTGTTTTTCAACTCAAAAATAAAGCACATCATGTACTTAAATTTAGCACAATATGGGTGTTATGGAATGCTAGAAACGAACGGGAGTTTAATAATAGATGGCGAACTATTCAAGGTGATGATGTACTTAATTTATAATGTTTTGTTTGTAGATGCATATTTGTGTGACAACAGCAACGTAGATTTGGTTAACAGCTTTGTTCTTTGGAATTTATATGTAATCGTTGAATAATAAGTCGTTATGACATATGTTTGTGTTTAATGATTACGTTTGGACTTTAATATGAGATGTGTTTATGATTATTGTTATGTTTGTGTGTTATAATTATTGTTTTGCAGGTACAAGGATGTAGAGCCAAGGTTAAAATGTTGTAAAACACTTAAACGGTGGGTGGACGTTATGTACTACGCGAAAAATAAGATCCAAGAGACGCTCCTCATGCTGACGTCAGCAGCACATTGTAGTGCCTTCGTGCTGACGTCAGCACGGAGACAAGGCATTTTGGTGGATCGGCTTAATTCACTTCGTGTGAAGCCCAAGCCCACACGAACTAGCATTACACAAGTATAAATACGAACCTAATTTACGTTCTAGGTAACGAATTGATGCGAATTACAGTCGAATTGTTGCAATTGAATTTTCCTACGCGAATTCACACGAATACATCACTTCGTGTTACATCTTAGGTTGATTAATTACTGATTAATTGACAAAAGGCTTTAGCAAACTAGTTATCTCAAGAGGATTCCGCACTCTTGACATAACGAACCACGTCTTGTTTACGATCAGGCTCAATAGAGACTTACAAGTGGTATCAGAGCCCTAAGGTTGATTACCAGAAGGTTCAAAATCGTGTTGTTTGCTATTAATTGCAATTTCAATTCGAAAATTAAGTTTTCCCAAGAATTCGTGTACCTAGTGCTTACGTCAGCACGAACTGTTCTTCGTGTATCACTTCGTTCCAGCTCAGCACGAATTGTTCTTCGTGTGCTCTTTATGTTACTTCATGCCACGTCAGCGCGAACTCAATTTGCTACAGTAACTTATTTCGTTTGATTTTCACCTAAAAAAAGACTCGAAATGACTACTGTACCTGCTGTTGCAAACTCTCCTAATGCCGCACTTATCAATCAACTCATTATACACGACCATGAAGTCGGTCGTGGCAATACACCTCCAAAGCTTTTCCGTATGGAGAATTATTGGATGTGGAAGAGACGTTTTGAAGACTATATGTCTATATCCGTCTCAATGATATTGATATGTGGGTTGTGATAACTCAAGGTTTTGACTCGCCAACTTATGAGAAAAATGGTGTGATTGGTAGATACACCTATACTGATATGCCAGAAGATGAAAAGAAGAAATACGTTATTGAGGGTAAGGCGCTTTCAACACTTACCATGGCCCTACCTCAAGAAAGTGTACATCTATTCAAGAAGTACACGACTTCAAAGGATTTGTTGGATGCTCTAGAAAAGTACTATGAAAGCGATGCTACTTTGAAAAGGAATCGTATTAAACTTCTTAAGCATCAGTATGAAGCATTCAATGTCTTGAAAGGGGAATCTCTAGATGAGATTATTGCTCGATTGAGCTATCTGACGACTAAGTTATCATATTTTGAAGTTGTTTACCCCCAGACTGAGTTAGTGGATAAAATTTTGGATTCTTTACTAAAAATTTGGACTGAGTATGTTCATCATCTTCAAGATGACAAAGAATACAGTTCATGGAATTTTCAGACTGTGGTTTCAAAATTGAAAAATAGAGAGATGAAAAGAAGAATCAAGGATACTCATGCGGATTTTACTCAAGATCCGTCTTTGTATCATGCTTCTTCAGTTCATTCGGCAAGTACTAGCTTAGGAACTAATGCATTTCTAAGTGGAGCAGAAGCTACACCTATAGTTGATGTAGATGGACTTGTGGGATATGTTGCTTATGACCATACTACTACTACTGTCAAGAGCAATACTCAATCTTTTCATTCCATGCCAATGAGTATGAGTTATGCAGAAGGAAGAATGAATCTTTATTCTGCTTTCTGTTCTGCTCATGAAGCCTATATTAATGGAAAGGTTACTGATCCTGCACTGATAGATGAAGACTACAATCAAGGTGGTATTACCTCACCCAATAGCCAGAAGTCTCAAGCTATGATAACATTTCCTGGAACTCCTCAACAGTCTAGTTCGCCGCAGCTTTTGGAATCTAAGGCTGTTGTTGTTCAGAATCCGGATGGTACTTATCAGTGGGATACACAAACTGAAGATACTTCAAATCATGCCTATTTAGTTAAGATCTATGATGATCATGCGCATGTTGCAAATGAAGTTGTTGATACTATTGATTATGTTGTGTATACTAGTGAAGAGAGAGCATCTGAGATTGTCAAGCAAAATGTTAAGAAAGTTGCTGAGATAGTAAGAGCTGAAAGTGAATCTATGACAGCTGTGAAAACATCAGAAGAGAAAGCTGAAACAACTGAAGTTAATGGTGCAAATTCTGAGAAGAGTATTGAAGAACAAATGAAGGAATTTGTGATACCTGATGGTATGACAGCTGAAGATTTCGTTGCATACATGGCAGATTGCAAGGCCGCTGATTAGAAGGTATCATGTTCTTTACTTTCGATAGTTAAATTTTGTCAATTGGTGTCAGAAATGAAACAAGGTGTCTAGTCTTAGCAAGAATGTATAACTGAGTGCTCAAAATGCTAAGGAAGTAGAAACTGAGTCTGAACTAGACTTTGATCCCAGTGAAGTTATGTACTATACTCTAAAAGACAGTGATGAAGTATTTTTTGATAGAGAAGTACCTGTAACTAGCATTAAGCCTAGATCTAGGATTAATAAAGTCTGGTGTGTAGAAGATAAAGAGAAATGGTTAGAAGAACAAGTTCCATACAAGGATAGACATTTTGAACCATTTAAACGAGTATATACTATGGAAGATGCAATTCAGATATTAGATACGATTGCAGAACTTAAGGCTTATGGTATACCAATCCCTGAAGTAGCTTATGACCGACCTAAGAAATATCTGGTTAGATCATGTTTTACTTATCTTGAAAAAGGTCATGTAACTAGTAGTTGTCCACTTAAGAAGTCCAAAAATCCTAGGAATACATCTCCAGTTAAGCCTAAGGATAGTATTGGATCTTCTGAAAGTAATGGGAAGGGTAAACTAGTTGAGCAAGTTAGTTCAAGATAGTTTATGAGTTCATATAAAAAGAAATAATATGAGGATTATGCAAGAAGACATCCAGATAATATAAATGCACAGAACTATGTAAAATTCATTAACAGTTTAAATCAGGTTAATGAACGGGAGAAACCATCTCAAGATTTGAGAAATTCTTTATCTCAAAAGTTGAAATCTAGAAGTGTCTCACCTCGAGATAAATCTAGTACTCATGATTCTTCTGTTTCTTGAGATAGATCTAAGACCCCTAAAAGATAGGGACAGTCACGAAATGCTACATCTAGTAGTCATGTAATTGGAAGTTACAGTCGATCTCGTACACCTCAGAGGAGTACTTCACCTAAGAATAAGCATGTGCAACAGAATCGGTCACCCCCGCGTAGAAATGAAAATTTTGCAAAGTTTTTTGATCGATTAGAAACTCAGCCTAGGTTTGGTTCACATTCACCTAAGAATTCTCCTCCTGTAGCTCGTTTCATTTCACCAAATAAAAGTAAAATGGTGACACCTCAGTCATCTAAGGCTCCATCAAAGAGCAATGGATATTGGACCGAATTAATCTTGAAAGATGAGTCTGGAAAACCTAAACCTCAGAAGGTTTGGGTGCCCTATGGAAACTAACTTAATTTTTTTCTATTGTGCAGGGAGAACCAAGGAAGCCTATCAGTCTTTGGTATGTTGATAGTGGATGCTCTCGGCACATGACAGGGGACAAGAAGCTCTTGTCCAATTATGTTGATATTAATGGCTCTTATGTTAGTTTCGCTGGTCCCAAGGGCGGCAATATCTTAGGTTAAGGTGATGTTGTCAATGGGAAGATTACTTTGGAGAAAGTCAATATGTGGAACAGCTATCTCATAATCTTATGGGTGTTTCTCAGATTTGCGACAAGGGTAATCATGTCCATTTCACTGAAAAAGAAACACTTATTTTGAAGCCGGGGTATGTTATTCCTGAAGACTGGATCCTATTGAAAGCTCCTAGGAAGAAAGACATCTATGGCCTTATGTTAGGTGTTGATAATTCGAAGGAGCCAGTTTGTTTACTGAGTAAAGCTAATGAATCTGAATCACTTTTGTGGCATAGAAGAATGGGACATATTCATTTCTGAAAGATAAATTATATTGTGAAACATGGTTTGGTTGAGGGTGTTCCGATGAAGAGGTTTGAAATGGAAGACAAATGTGTACCTTGTCTGAAAGGGAAACAGCAAAAGTCTTCTCATAAACCTAAGCAAGAAAATTCTATTGCCAACCTATTTGAGTTACTTCACATGGATCTTTTTGGCCCTGTGAATGTAAGGAGTATTGGTGGGATGTATTATTGTTTAGTGGTTACTGACGATTACTCAAGATTTTCATGGGTATTCTTTCTACATTCGAAAGATGAAACTCCACAGATTTTGAGAAATTTCTTTGTTGAAACAGAAAATGTCTATGGGGTTCGCGTAAAGAGAATCAGGAGTGATAACGGAACTGAATTCAAGAATAAAACATTCGAAGTCTTTTGCTTATCCAAAGGAATCCAACATCAATTCAGTGCACTGTATGAGCCACAATAGAATGAAGTCGCTGAAAGAAAGAATAGGACTTTAATCGAAACAGCCAGAACAATGCTTGCTGATTCAGGGCTCCCTACTATGTTTTGGGGGGAGCCAGTGAATACAGCATGTCACATTTTAAATCGGGTTTTGATTGTTAAACGTCTTAATAAGACTCGTTATGAGCTTTTGCATAAGAAGAAACCCAATTTGCAGAATGTTGAACCCTTTGGTGTATCTTGTACCTTCTTGAAATATCTACCTCAGTCAAAGTTTGATCCAAAAGTTGAAGAGGGATTTTTCATGGGATACAAACCGGGTACTTCAATTCATCGGGTTTACAATAAACAGACAGGTAAGGTTGACTTGGGTACTAATGTTCAAATTGTGAGTCACAAGCCTGCCATTCATTCTGGTACTGGTAGAAATTTCGATTATGATAGTGTGTTTCGTTCGTTGCATGGTCCTTCTTTTTATTCAGGTCCAGACACAGTTGATGATGTGGTCTTATTAAGAGATCATATGGATTATACTTCAATTCCTGCATCTACTCCTACTCAGAACGTTGATACTGCTCCAACCAAAGTTCAGTCTACTACTGTTATTGGTGAAAGTTGTAAGAACAATGACAAAACTTCAGATTCAGAAGTTAATGAACCCGACAACACTACTCCATCTACTCCTTCAAGGGTTCCATTACCTGATGATGATCCTATTTCTGATGAGTCAGAAGATGATTTTAGTTCTCCCGAATTACAGATTCAATCGAATTTAGGAGAAAATTTAAATATTGATTCGGCTCCTCAATATACAATTAATAAGGCTCATCCAACTGAGAACATTCTTGGAGATGCTTCACAGCCTGTTCGAACTAGAAATCAATTAAATCGGGAGATGACTAGTTTATTTTGTGAAGTGAAGGATTCTGGACTTATTACTGAATGTCTGTATTCATGTTTTATTTATCAAGAAGAACCTAAGAATGTTCAGACAGCACTTAAGGATCCTTTTTGGGTTGCAGCTATGCAAGAGGAATTAGCTCAATTCGATAAACTTGGAGTTTGGGAGTTAGTTGATGTGCCTAGAGATAAACAGCCTATTGGAACTCGTTGGGTATTCAAGTGCAAACGAGATGACAAAGGTATTGTTACTAGAAATAAGGCACGTTTGGTTGTTCAGGGGTTTGCACAACGAGAAGGATACGACTATAACGAAACTTTTGCGCCAGTTGCCCGGATTGAGGCTATTAGGTTATTTTTAGCCTATGCAAGTTTCAAGGGTATAAAGGTGTATCAGTTAGATGTTAAGAGCGCCTTCTTGTATGGTGAAGTTAAGGAAGAAGTTTATGTGTTTCAACCACCTGGGTTTGAAGATCCTAATTATCCAAGACGAGCATATCGACTTGATAAGGCTCTTTATGGATTACAACAGGCACCTAGAGTGTGGTATGAGAAGTTGTCAATACATTTGTTGACAAATGGTTTTGGAAGAGGATCGATAGACAACACATTGTTTATCAAATGGCGTAAGCAAGATTATTTAATTGTACAAGTTTATGTAGATGATATAATTTTTGGATCATCTAATGAAAAGATGTGCAAAGAATTTGAATTGAGCATGAAAAAGTAGTTTGAAATGAGTGCTATGGGAGAATTACAATTCTTCTTAGGTTTGCAGGTTGATCAAAGGAAAGATGGGTTCTTCATTCACGAGTCTAAGTACGTCGATGATATCTTAGAGAGGTTTCAAATGTTAGATTCCAAGACTTATGGTACTCCTATTCACCTTAATCACGGGTTAGGGGTAATTGCTTCTAAAGATCTGCCTGTTGATGCTACTTATTATCGTGCTATCATTGGCTCGTTGATGTATCTGACTGCTTCGCGTCCGGATATTATGTTCGCTATTTGTCTTTGCGCTAGGTTTCAAGCGAATCCGAAAGAGTCACATCTGGTTGCAGCCAAACGTATTTTGCATTACCTATGGGGAAACCAATGGCTTGGTCTATGGTATCCTTTAGGTGGTACGTTTGATTTTGTTTCCTATACTGATTCGGATTTTGGAGGTTGTAACAATGACAGGAAGTCTACTACTGGAGGATGTCAGTTCTTAGGGGGGAGATTAGTATCGTGGCAGTGTAAGAAGCAGACATCGGTTGCTCAGTCTTCTTGTGAGGCAGAGTACATGACTGCGGGTAGCTGTTGTTCACAGGTACTTTGGATTCAGCAGCAATTGCGAGACTACGGTATGGATTTTCTTGATACTCCTATTAGAATAGACAATAAGTCAGCTATAGACATTACAAATAATCCTGCCATGCATAAAGTCACCAAGCATATTGATATTAGACATCATTTCTTACGTGACTGTGCCCAAAAGAAGTTAATTCATTTGGAAAAGGTTATAATTGATGATAACCTAGCTGATTTATATACCAAAGCATTTGATAAGGCTCGTTTTGATAAGTTGATTCTTCTCAATGGTATGAAGAATGCTGATTCAGATTAAATCTCTCAAAGAACTATTTTTTGTATATTTATTTGAGTCTTAGTTTAAGTCTATAAATAGCTAGAGTCATAAAAAAATACAAAAAAGAGTGTCTAGTTTAAGTTTGTATATAATTAGTGTCATAAAAAATACAAAAAAGAGTGTCTAGTTTAAGTTTGTATATAATTAGTGTCATAAAAATATAAAAAAATGAAAAATAGAAAATAAAATAAATAGCTGATAGAGATTTAAGTTGTTAGACGATTAGACGTGACGATAATTTTAGCTTTTAAGCCTGCTTAATCGTAATATAACTGCTTAGTTCAGTGATTACAATTTAGATGTATCGGTAGGCACAAAGTACCAAGGTTTCCTTAAATCTGAACTTAAAATTATACAATGTTCTTATGGGAAACATATTCAGATATATGACTGAGAATGCTTGCTTTTCAAATGATTAGATCTGGTCCTTAAATCTTGCGAAAGATCTAGCACTGTAATTTTGTATATTTGGTCTTTGCATAGAAGGTCTCGGGTACATAGAAAACTATGTATTACTTTTTGGATGTATATGTGTGGCAAGATATCTAATATCTTTAATCTTTTGAAAATTATGGAGCTAATGTGGCCTTTGAGATTTGAACAAGTATGTCCTTGGGGTGTCTTTGTATGCCTAGCCTACCTAAAGCTTCCAACTTGGGATAGGTTGTCAGAAAGTTCGCTACAAGGATCTCTTAGAAAGTCACGGGTTTTCATAAGCGCTTTAAATGATGTCACATATATGCAAGTACTTGGCACTATGTAGTGTTGGGTATATTTCCGTACGTGAGTCAAGTTAAGTCACTTTGCGTGTGAGGAATCGCCGACCTGTCACCGCTGACTTGATTCTTAAAGACCATCTCCCTGTACTCACCAAATGTCTTAATCTTAGTGCTTGTGTTGATTGTGAGAGTATATCTGAATGTAGGTCACTTAAGTTCGCAAACTTGATTAAGTGGCATATTAGGCTACTCGGGTTACATGGTGACTGTCATTGGCCAGGGTATGCTGAAAGTGTTACAACTAAAAGGAAACTGGAAGCACCGAGTGTTTAAGAGGACAAACATATCGGTAATCGTTGTTGGGTCACTGTTCATAACTAATAATAAGGGGATCAATTCCTCACCCGCGGGCTTATGTAATTGCTAAACTGATCTAATCAGCAGAAACTTATTTCTCTTGTACATAAATAAAATAGTTCTAGCATTAAAGTTTTTTTTTTTCAATTTTTTTTTTCTTTATTTTGTACTATTTTTTTTTTTTTTTTTTTTTTTTTTTTTTTTTTTTTTTTTTTTTTTTTTTTTTTTTTTTTTTTTTTTTTTTTTTTTTTTTTTTTTTTTTTTTTTTTTTTTTTTTTTTTTTTTTTTTTTTTTTTTTTTTTTTTTTTTTTTTTTTTTTTTTTTTTTTTTTTTTTTTTTTTTTTTTTTTTTTTTTTTTTTTTTTTTATTTTCTAATATGGACATTAATTTGTTTAAGTTTAGAAAATGATTTTGTTTTGGTTATTGAAAAGTCAAAATATATTGTTGAATAAGTTTTAATATATTTTTGAGATTTCAATTGATTTTGGTTGATAAGTATGTTTGACAAAGATGTTGACTTGACTTAGATCTTTAGTTAGTTGCTAGGTAAAGTTTTTATTGTTTTTGCATGCTTATGTATTTTGTTGATTATGATGCATTGATGAAATTTGTTAAGTGTGCAGGTTACATATATCAACTTTCATTTCCACTTGAAAATGTAGTTTGGATCGGTAAAATCATGATCTAATTATAAGTGTGGAATGAATTTTGTGATAAATTGATGAATTTTTTTTTATTGTGCATTATACATTGAATTTGTTTTCTATGTAAGTTTGCATATTTTCAGGTTAAACATCAATGGAGAAATGGTCGTTTTTATGTCAAGATTTTAATGTAAGATTGTATTTTACATTATTTTGGTGACATGTTTGTACGGATGATTTATGGTAAGATTACATTTACGAGCAGATACAAGTTTCAGGTAACAAGTATCTACAGGTTTATGTTTTCTGGAAATTTTGTAATTTTTCTTTATTAATTTTCTGGAAAAATTGACAAAATTTGAAGTGTGCAGCTCGCGTGTGTTAAAATTCAACTTCGTCCGTGCTGACATCAGCAAAGCCCATGAAGAGCCTTCTTCGGCCCGGCCCACGAGGATTCGAATATATATACGGGTTTTACCATTTATTTTTACTTTTATCCGAAATAAAACACTAATAATTACCACCCGAACTCATCCTCTTCGCGTGTACTATTCAGCCGATCACTAAATCGACTAATTCATCTTCTTTTTGTGTTTTTCATCAAGATTTGTTGGTATAATCTTGTTTTAAGATAGATAATTGATGTTTTAACTTCGAAAATCATCGATTTTAAGCCGTTATAATGCCCGAATTTCGAATTTCTCTTCGCGTGAACAGTAAATCGACGAATTGAACATCAAGATCTTCGAATTATGATGTTTTGGACTAAAATTGGACTTAAAATTGGATTAATACATGTATATTGAACTTAAATCTAACTAAAGATGAAGTAACATATACATAATCTTGATTAATTGTTGATTTTAGTCCGCGGCCACTGTTCATCTTAGCACGAACTGAATCGCCTCGTGTTGACGTCATCACTAAGGGAATCGCCTCGTGCTGACGTCACCACGAAGAGACTTCTGGGCAGACTTGGTCAGCTTGTGCTGACGTCATCACGGAGTGAATACTCCTCGTGCTGACGTCATCACGAAGCAGTTTTGAAAATTTTTAATTTTCGTTTTCGTTTTTGTTTTTGTGCAGGTATGGCAGGACAAGGTGTTGGTGCTCGTATCTTTGCTAAGGAACATAATGCTGCTATTGATATTAGCAAGACTCAGCAGGGATGCACATAAGAGTTTCACGGTGTCCTAGATTATCTCGCAAGATCGCGTATTCGATTTGCTATTACCGAGAACCCTCCTTTGATTAAAAGCTATATTACACAGTTCTGGAACTCGGCTAGACAGGTGCAGATGGGTGATCACTATGTCATTAAGACGACTGTTCAAGGACGTAATATTCAGTTTTCAGCAGGAGAGTTGAACACGATTTTAGATTTGGGAAGTATCGATGATGAGCAAGGTCCAACTGATTTTGAGGAAAGTTTTGTGGATGGTGCTCTTCGATGTATGGGATATTTTAATGAGATCAAACATCCTTATCCCAAAGCTAATATTAGAGGCAAATGGAGACTTCTTGCTTATTACTTGCTGAGATCCATTAGTCATCGTCGTGCAGGTTATGATCAAATGAATATGCAGACGGCTTCGCAGTTAGTTGCGCTCGTACTGAACAAGCCTTACACCTTTTCTCAGTACATTTTTGA
The DNA here is from genome assembly GCA_034093135.1 of Erigeron breviscapus. Lineage (NCBI taxonomy): Eukaryota > Viridiplantae > Streptophyta > Magnoliopsida > Asterales > Asteraceae > Erigeron > Erigeron breviscapus. The sequence continues at coordinate 2,468,563 of CM067167.1, forward strand.
TAATTTTATTGATCAATTAAGAGGTTATGGAGGGAACAAGAAGTTCTTTCTTTTTTTGAGATTTGTCATGATAATCATTCGGCATAAGACAGTTACCGTTTGATGGTGATACGTTTAATTTGGGTCGTCTTACTCATCGAGTGTTCAGGGATAAGATGACACATCCTGATGGTGATGACATTCCTGCTCATGTCAATAATCCACCATTGTTTGGACACTTAAATAATCCAGAGTATTTTGCTCCAAGGGAAGGATGGGAAGATGAAGAGCCTGTTGCTGCTGCTGCTGATGATGCTCAAGATCAAGATGATCCTTAGGAAGAGCAAGTTAATCAGTTTGAGGGATTAAATGATGTTCCTTTATATACTGATGATCTAGAGCATGATCGAGAGATGGATGCTCTTGAGGAAGATATTGATGATCCGGCAAATCTTGTTCCACCGACTACTGGAGTTTCTACTGCTACTTCTGCTCCAGTAGATGTTGCTGGTCCTTCTTAACCGAATGTTGAGGATAATGATGATTCGGGTTCAGATTCTGATAGAGATAGACCACCAAAGAGAAGGAAGAGACAAGGAAAACGGATTGATGCTGTTGAGAAGATTCAAGCTCTTCAGCGACCTCAGTCTGAAGTTGATAGAGAGTATACTACATATCAAGCTGCTATGGAGAGGTCTCATGCACCTACCTCAGGTGATACTCCATCAGTTGCTGCTTTAAGAGCTTCGGTTACTGATATTTAGGTTTCTGTGTCTGTTGGTCCTTCTGTTGGTGAGAAGAGGCCGAGATCCAAGTTTGTGATAAAGGGAAGTGGTTCTCAAGCTAGAATTGTCACTGATGCTACAACTGTTACGACTACTAGAGCTCTAGAGTCTACAGTTCATCCTGATCCAGAGCCGACAGTTCCTGCTTCTAGGCCTCGCACTACTCCTGTTCAGGCGTTAGTTCCGGTCACTACAGTGATGGAGCGCATGCTGTTACCTTTACAAAGACCTCAGATGCCTCATCCAGGAACTTTTAATGCTCATATGCCTTCTTTTGAGACTACGATGCCACCGCCTGCTTTTACTTCTAATGTTGCTTCTACTTCCGGTTCAGCGATTCCTTTACAAGTTCAGCTGAGTCGTGTAATTTTTGAGAAGAAACTGTTAGAAGTTCGTATGACAGCCATGTAGAGAAGATTGAAGATTCAGGCAGAAGCACATCAGAGAGAGATGGACAAAATGACTGCACTTGTTCGTTCTCTTAGTGAAAAAGTTGATCGATTCTTGTCTCAAGGGGGAGATAAAGATGGTTTGGGATGTAAGGATGATGATCCTGCTGATCAAGATCCACCTCAAGATACACCCAGAGATACCGTTATTGAGCCAGAGAATCGAGATCAAGATGCTGATGTTGCTGAGATCGTTGCTTCAGAGACTGCAAAGATTCAGGGGGAGTCGCCAAGACAAAGAGAGTCAAAGATTGCTGGTACAGCTGGTGCTAGTACTTCTGGGACTCATAAAGGAGTTATGGTTGTTTCTGATGCAGATCCTGAAGATCCTGAAGATTTATCAGATGAGGAAGATTCCAATTCAGGTAATTCTAGTTCAAGTCTTAGTGCTGATTATCATAATCCGCACAGTGTAAGAGATGAACAAGAAAGAATGGAAAGGGAATTGGCAGAGAAATTTGAAAATGATCCTCATCATCGTGTTGATGCAGAATCACACATATGGAAGAATCTTAACACAGAGGTTGATCGTGCTATTATTGACCTTGATAGTGATCAATGGTCAGATTCAGATCGTCAAAGGAAAGAAAGGAGTCGACAAAAGATTTTGAGTCGTTTGTCGTCTAACTTTGATTCTAGTTTTGATGAAACTGAAGATTCAGATTATCAACCTGGGCGTTAATGATTTTTGTAATATGAAATGGATAATAATGTTATAAGATAAATATTAATGTATTGTATTTGCATTATATTTATGATATAATATTATTTTATTTTGTGTTATTTATACTTGTTTTTATTTGTGTATATACTTTATGTTCTTTATCTTTGTTTGTTTGAAATATAAATTGCAGATAAGCTTCAAAAGATAGGTGCATTGGATGGTATTGATGATATGGATGATTCAGATAGTATCATTCAAGAAGATTTGGAAGATGGTGAACTTGTTCCTGATCCAGCATGGACGGTTTTGATGATGTTTTTGATAACATACTCACAGAACCAAGAGAAGAATAGGAACATTTTCGACTTAATCCAGAAATCAGAGATATTCCAGATGAACTTGTAAATGCTGCAAAGTTAAATTTCACAGTTTTTGAGAAGATAATTGATGATGAACATGAAAGTATGGTTAAGTTTGACTGGGTAATTAATGCTACGCGAGAGTTTGATATAGATGAATATAATCTACCTCCGGCGGAGCAAGATCCTAACTTTTGCATATATCGTTGGGTTCCAACATACAGAAGTCGTAATGACATGCCTATGGGTTCATATTTCAAGCCTTTAACATTTTGGGAGTGTATCTCAGATATTGATGCACCTACATATGTCTCAGTGATACAAAGTTGGTTTGATGATAAAAGACTCAACTTATTTGTTATCAAGAGAAAAGAAGGTTGTCAATACATGTCAGTTAAACTGAAACATCTCAAGAGCTTGAGTGACTCAGATTTGATAGAGTTGGGAGGAAGATGGTTCGTGAATCTACAAAATGATAGAAATGCAGATTATTTTTGGCAGAAATTCCAAAAGAAAGAAGTTGGCATTTCAGTGAAAGAGGGTTAAAGCCTGAAGATAGGTTGATTAAACCCAGACCAAAAAAGAAGATTATGAAACCAGATGGCACAATTGATTATGTTCAAAGGCCAATCAAATGTGTTGAAAGAGTTCCTGCTATCAAATGGGAGCAAGATGTGCTGAGAACAATGACTTATTGGCAAATTGAGTTCAAATCAGGGGAAGCACAAATGTTCGTGGATAATACGAAGGAAAAGATGTTGCTTCGGATGTATGACCCAATGCAAGTTGTCAATCTGTCAAGAGGTGATCAAAGAAGGTTAATAGAGACACCTTGTTCAGCATCTGCATTTTGGAGAACAGAAGAAGAACGCTATCGCAAGATTCTCGGAGTTTGTTTAGCTGAGAGAATTCATGCAAATAGCCGAAGATTGCTTTTTGATGATCAAGCTTGAAGTCCGTTGTTAAAGAAATCTAGTCGCTGATGTCAAGGGGGAGTCTGTAGATGCAGATTTGTGTGACAACAACAACGTAGATTTGGTTAACAGCTTTGTTCTTAGGAATTTATATGTAATCGTTGAATAATAAGTCGTTAGGACATATGTTTGTGTTTAATGATTACGTTTGGACTTCAATATGAGATGTGTTTATGATTATTGTTATGTTTGTGTGTTATAATTATTGTTTTGCAGGTACAAGGATGTAGAGCCAAGGTTAAAGTGTAGTAAAACACTTAAATGGTGGCTGGACGTTATGTACTACGCGAAAAATAAGATCCAAGAGACGCTCCTCATGCTGACGTCAGCAGCACATTGTAGTGCCTTCGTGCTGACGTCAGCACGGAGACAAGGCATTTTGGTGGATCGTCTTAATTCACTTCGTGCGAAGCCCAAGCCCACACGAACTAGCATTACACAAGTATAAATACGAACCTAATTTACGTTTTAGGTAACGAATTGATGCGAATTACAGTCGAATTGTTGCAATTAAATTCTCTTCCGCGAATTCACACGAATACATCACTTTGTGTTACATCTTAGGTTGATTAATTACTGATTAATTGACAAAAGGCTTTAGCAAACTAGTTATCTCAAGAGGATTCCGCACTCTTGACATAACGAACCACGTCTTGTTTACGATCAGGCTCAATAGGGACTTACATTGTTGATAAAATCTCTTATCTTGTTCAAAATAAAAAAGAAAGAAAGAAAAAAAAACATGACTTTCGGTTTTTTAGGGACAAATTCAAAGAAGATTGGGTTTGTAGACCTGTCCCAAATTTCCAGGTGGGGTCGACTTAATCTGAGTTGGATGCTGAGTTCCTGGTCGCTCCTTTTTCTGAAGCCGAGATCAAAGCAGCGGTTATATTATGTGGAGACGACAAAGCTCCTGGACCCGACGTCTTTAATTTCAAGTTCATAAAAAAGTATTGGAATAGGTTTACGGCTGATTTTATCGAAATTTTTAATACTTTTTTTCAAACTGGAAAGATCAGCCATGGGTGTAATTCAGCTTTTATAACCTTAATTCCTAAGTCTAATGATCTCGGGAACGTAAATGACTACATTCCTATTACACTTGCTGGAGTTCTTAGTAAGGTGATTTCTAAAGTTTTAAGCGAGAGATTGAAGAAGGTTTTTGCCCCTTTAATATCTAACTCGCAAAACGTTTTCCTAAGTGATAGGCTAATATTGGATGGTCCTCTAATTCTTAATGAGATAGTGGCATGGATCAAAAATAAAAAGGAGCAAGCATTTATTCTCAAAGTCGATTTTCAAAAAGCTTATGACAATGTTAATTGGAAGTTCCTATTAGCTATTATGAATCAAACGGGATTCCCGGAGAAATGGTGTAAATGGATATATGGAATTTTGTCATCAGCTAGGGCGGCAGTTCTAGTGAACGGTTCTCCTACTTTTGAGTTTCAATGTTATAAAGGAATGCGTCAAGGATACCCTATTTCTCCTTTTCTTTTTCTGATTGTTATGGAAGGTTTCTCGAGACTTATTAATAACGCAGCTGAATCGGGTTCTTTAAATGGTTTGAAATTGCCTAAGAATGGTCCTGTCATTTCTCACCTCTTATAAGTCGATGATTGCACTTTTTGGGGGATTGGTCTATCGAGAATCTGTTGGAATTTTTTTAGCCAAAATGATGTTTATTCCATGAATAAACATAGTTCATTAATCTAGGGTTATGTTTAAAAACCTTTTCAAAGTATAGGGTTTAAATCGTAAATAATTAAAAACGCTTAATTATTTAAATACAAATTGATACGTCCCACGGTGTATCAATATACCAAAGTATATTGAACACAGAACAGTTGTAGAGGGGGGTGAATACAACTTTTCACAATCTTTACAAACTTTTATCACAAAACGTTTTAAGATTCAGATAATGAATATTAAGCAAGTAAGTAAAGTGCAGGAATCATTAAAACAGTAAAGCAGTAAAGAACCAAAAACATTCTTGAACACAGATTGTTATTTTCAAATGTAATCCTTTATTAAGAAATAATCTATACAAAGAATTACAGGGTTGTTGCGGAATAAAGATAGCCTATATATATCTAAACAACCCTATGAAATGACAAACAACAATCAATAAGTTTCAGCTCAAGAGAATCAGCCCAAGCTGATCTCGTACAGACTAAGCTGTGTGTAAGAGCAGAGAAACTAGTGTGAAGAATGATTCTCAGGAAATGCCACACATATGCAATCCATGAATGAGGCTTTTATAGGCACAAGTGCTCCTTCATTAGGTGTCCGTTGCAGCTACGTGTTCTTCAATCAGTGGTTGATGAAGGAATAATCAATCGTGCCTTTCATAGTACTTGTGGTCCCCCACGTACTGACGCACATTCTTCATCTACCAATAGGAGTATGGACACGCATATGTAAAACCAACCACCAACCTGGATCCTAGGATTCTTCCTAGTCACGTCATTTGTCCTTATCTTCAATCCAGGTTGTTATCTTCACTTGATTTTCAGACACAGATTGGGCCGTTTGTCGAAGCACCAATCTGCCTAAGTGTTTCCAAGCTGACTGCTAATCCCAAGCTGTCTTCCACTAACATTTTGGTCTTCTATCTTCAATCCTCCTCTTCGACTTGGACTGAATGCTAATACATTGTTGATGCAGCTTGAATAACACTTGCTTCCATATGATATTACAATTACAAGTATGAAGCATGATCTGGGTCAGAGATAGATCGTAAGCTGTGTCAGCTTAGTCTGACCCAGATCAAGTTACAAGAACCAAAGATTACTAAGTGTTTATAGGTCAGATTTGTCATCATTAAATTTACAATTAACATTGGGACTCAACAATCTCCCCCTATTTGATGATGACAAAACCCAACTACACTTTTGACTATCAGCTTACAAAGAATCAAGCGAAAGTATGACTAACAGCTTGTGACCCTTTGAATCTTTTGGGTTCTTTTCAATTCGATATGAAGCTTTAACCAAGAAACTAGATTTGTACAACTGCCTTTGCATATATAGAGAATAAATCAAAGATATTACAAGTTACGTCACTATTCTCCAAGCATTTCAATAGCTTCTTGCTTAACCTCAAATGATGGAGCAACTCTCACATCTAATTGCCTATCTAACCCTTCATCTATAAGGAACTGCTCATACCCATTACCTTCTTCACTAAAGTTTCTGCAGAATTTGTATAAGGTAAATAGGTGCATAGATGGTACCTGTTTTAGTTCAGCAGTCCTTTGAAACACCAAATTCCCTCTAGCATCTACAAAGTACATCCCATGCTCAGGTTCAGTTATGAACTTCCCACATCTTGCATCTTCAACACCAGTAGGTAGAGACAGATTAAGATTATCAAGAATCTTGTCAATAGCACCTGAAGATAATTGTGCAAGCAACTCTGAAGGAGACAAGTTTTGGAGAAAAACTGAATGGTCACCTCCAGGAGCATAAATATTTTCAAACCTTCTTCTTTTCTTCTTCAGTGGCTCAGCTGACTCATCTTCATAATCCATATCATATGCAATTGGTCTTGGAAGGCCAGAGATATCAATCTTGTACTTCACAATAGCAGCTAACTTCTTCTCAATGGCTTCCAAGACTGTCTCTTTGTGAACTCCAGACATACCAGTAATGGTATTATGTAGTTCCACCCACTCTGTATATCCTAGATCAAGCAGTTTGTCAAGATCATGGGTTTCCCAGTTGGTTTCATAACCTCTCCTTGTAAACCTTATGCTGGGAATGTTCTTTCCTTTTCGTCTTTTCAGTAGAACTTGGAGAATTGGTTCTGGATGCCTTCTATAATGGATCTTTTCAGTAATTTGTCTTTTCTCCAAAGCATCAAACCAATTATGAGCTTTCACACTTTCTTTCACATCTTTAACTTTCTGTGATGGTGTAGAATGAACCACCACTTTCTTCTTTTCTTTTCCTTTGCTCACAACTTTCTTTTTAGAACCAATGGCTGCAAGATCTTCTTCATCTTCCTTATTTAATTGTTCTTGAACAGCCTTGGCAATTTCAGAATCAGACTTAGTTGCAGCAATTCTTTCTCTTTCTAGTCTGTCCTCCTTAATCATTTTATATGCCACCTCAACTGTTACCCCAAGCTGTGGAGCAGTTTCAGTTGCAATCTCCCAATCCTTTTCTTTCTTAGTTAAGATCTTCACACCACTTGACCCAACTTCTGTAGTTCTTTTCTTGATCATGAACTGGGACAGAGTGGCTGTGTCTTCACTAGATGAAGATTCATCAATTTGTTCTTTGGGAGCTGGGTCAGCTTGAGTTGGCACAGCTTGCACAGGAACAGCTCGGGAGGACTTTCTTTTCTTTTCAACTTTCTTTTCTTTTTCAACACCAACATCCTTCCTTATATCTCCCATTTCATTAACAGTCTCCCCCTTGGTTGTATCACTCTCCTTTTCAGTTTCTTCATTCAATTTTCCAACAGTTTCACCACCAGACTCAGATTCTGGTCTTTTTATCTCTTCCACATCTTCCTTCTCACCTTCCACCCTAGAACCATGCACAACCAATCTTCTATCATTTTGTGCTTCCTCAGCTCTGGCCTTATTCTGCCTCTCTTTCAATCTTTCAAGGTATTCTTCAATGTCCTTGTCAACCTGAGCTTGTTGTCTTTCTTTTTCTAGCTCAATTTCAGCTTCACTCATAGCACTCCTCTTTCTCTTAGTAGCATTCTTCTCCCCCTTTTTGTCATCATCAGCAGGGAAAGAGCTCACTGGAGTAACGAGGAAGTCTTTGAGATCCTGGTTGATCAAGTCAATTTTGACATTGGTGAGACAGCAGGCTCTTCTTAGCTCAACATAATCCTCATGGAGGAGTTTTATCTTGGATTTAACACCCTTAGAAACTTCAATCAGATCATTCTTGAAATCTACTTGTGACTTGTTTGCAGATCGAAGTTCTATGGTGACTTCCCTTTTAAACTTGGTTGCAGCATTTTCAATCTGACCCAGAGTACTCTTGTTCCTTTCATTCTCTTCATTTACTGCCTTTGTAAGATTATCAAGAGACTCTGTCAGCTTGCTATGGTTCTGCTGCATCAAATCAACTGCTTTCTTAACATCATCTTATGAAAATTCCATTTTTAGTCTGTTTAACTTGTAAACCTAGAAAATAGTTTAGTTCTCCCATCATGCTCATTTCATACTTTTTAGACATTAATTCAGAAAACTTTTTGCAAAGTCTTTCACTGCTAGACCCAAATATTATACATCTACATAGATTTGTACAAGCAGAATATCACCATTATACTTTCTCACAAACAAAGTCTTGTCAACATTACTCTTTTGAAGTTATTAGCCAATAAGAATTTAGACAAAGTATCATACCATGCCCTTGGAGCTTGCTTCAACCCATAGAGAGCCTTGTCAAGCTTGAATACATGATCAGGAAACTTTGAATTTTCAAAACCAGGAGGCTGTTCAACATAGACTTCTTCTTCCAATTTTCCATTGAGAAAAGCACTCTTCACATCCATTTGATAGACTTTGAAACCTTTGTGAGCAGAGAAGGCCAAGAACATTCTGATTGCCTCTAATCTTGCCACTGGTGCAAAAGTCTCATCATAATCAATCCCATCCTCTTGTCTGTAACCAAGAGCTACCAATCTTGCTTTATTTCTGGTCACAACTCCCCTTTCATCATTTTGTTTCTGTAGACCCACTTGGTTCCAATCACAGTCTTGTGATGAGGTCTTGGAACAAGTTCCCAAATTTCTGTAACACCCCAACTAAGGCGGAACGATGAGATGTACAGAAAGTCGAGTATTCAAACAAAGGATTATAAATAACATTCACCATAGCTTTATTTGATAAAAATAATTTTACAATGCACAAGCATGTGAACCAATTCCCAAGTACAAATACGTCTACCATACTTGGATATTGAGTCCACGAAACAAATAACAAATACATGAGATGATATACTACAATGATCAAGGCGGATTCCATTGCTCGTCACAAGGTTTGGTCTTTGACTCCAAAGTGCAATGCAAACAATCATGATGCATATAATTCCTCAAAGCTTATGCTAATTCCTGAAAAGCATGAAGAAAAAGTGTCAACTACGAAAACGTAGTTGGTGAGTGCATAGGTTTTTAAGTAACCTCGTTACATATCCATTTCAAAACCAACTTGGAAAATATATTATCGATTAATCATTCATCATACCAAAACCATTCGGTCATCAATACTTCAATATCGCCAATTTCAACAACTTTCGAAATTCCATATAAGGTCCAATACCCAAACCGTATGTTCAATCCATAATATCCAACCATAAATAATATCAATACCGCTTGGTCAATGGTAAGACTACCATGACATAATTCGATGAGATTGTTCTTGAGCCACTACTAAGACCGGTTATGTCCCAATAATCAACATATATAGTCCCAAATGATAAGATAATGATAAGCACATGCTGTCAATCACGTGCATAATGATAACCAAGGGTCGTGCCATGGAGACGCCCGTAAATATATAGTAGTTAGAGCACCGCGAGGCCAGACTGGCGATGAAGGTGGCCACAAAGGCAGACCAAACATCCCACCGTTACCTATAATAGTGGATGAGGGGACAAGTCCTAGTTGCGCAACCCTCTAACTACAGGCCTCAAATGAGTTAATAGTAGTGTACAGGGGACCACCGTTTGACAGTACTCAAGCTCATCATATAACATATAACACGTTGAACATACAATATAATTCCCATATCATTATCATTGTTTCAAAGAATCATTTCATAAGAGAAAGTCATTTTAATTAATCATGCTTTTCACCCCGCAAGTAAACATATAAAAGAGTTTGAAAGGGGGCTATGACTCACCTTGATATGCCGCATATTATATTCACTTATCCAAAATGGGTACTTCCCATCTATCGCTTCTTGATCATATATCCGTCATATTCCTCAATCACATTCCAAGCCAAGACTATCCCTACGATAGGGCTAATATACGTAAGTTCCTATCTTAAGCCATCACTAAGAAATGCCGCTTTCATTATGTTGTCATCAATTATGGGATCCAAGTGTATTGTTAATATTCGCATCTTTTTGGTTGTAAAGATTGATGGTATAAAAGGTCACTTTCATTATATATGTAGTTATAAGTGGTTAGAATTTTGGTAACTTGCCTTCATTTGTGGTTTCGTTTGGCATCTTAGGTTATCATATGAGAATGCTATATTAAGTTATATCATCCTTATTCATCATTTGATGTGCAACCGATTTTAGCACGAATTAGCATTTGTGATATCAATTTATAGTTTGGTTAACGTAATTACTTATGTCCATTCCACTTAGTTATCTTTTGTGTTATTTTTATTACACTTATCTTTTACTCGCATATTCCTCAATGTTTTATGATTATTTGGGTTCATGAAATTTGTTTAAGTATTATGGGCCATTACCAATTGGGCCTAAGTGTTATGGGCTTTTAAATGATTTGGGCTTCGTTTAGTTATTGGGCTTAACCTTAATTGGGTTGTGTGCTTAATGGGTTACATTGGTTATTGGGCTATATGGTTTATTGGGCCAAGTGGGCCTACTGATTTTTGGTCCTTTTGGGTTCACTAATTGGGCCGGTTTAGCCCGTTTTGGCCTTTAGTCCATTGCTTAGTCCATTACACAAGTTATTAGATTACTTACAAGTTTTCTGTTTTTATACAACAGATTTATGAAATGTTGGCCACTAATTCGGGGTTAAGGCTAAATATTTGGATCCTACCGATTTTTATACAACAACCTATATGTGTCCACTTATTATGTGAATTTTGTCTTAATTTATAAAGAATGTTTACTACCTCTAAATATTTTTATAAATGGAAGTGGTCAAAACAGCCACTGTTCTGCATACTCGAAAGTTTTATAAAAGTTCTTTGGGTTTTGCTCTTAATAAAAATTCCATGATTTTATTTTAAGTTTAGGACACATTGGACTTACTTTCCACCAAGTATGGCCTCCTGGACCCTTTTGGTTTAGGAGATAAAAATTGTTAAAGTTTATAAAATATTCATACAAAATTACAGTTTTGACTAGTTTCAGTAGAAAAATCATATCTTTCTTTTCGTTCAGTATTTTTAAGTAATTCCAGTTGGAGGTTAAACTTAACTCGTTTATCTACAACTTTTATTTTGAAAGTTTTTCTTGAATCTGCCCTCACAAGCTCAGTTTATCCGTTCCAAGACAGAAGATGGATTCTGTCAGAAAGTGTTTTGGTCCAAACAACTCACCAATGACTTAGTTTGCTTATCTTACACTCTTAATCACCTCTCACATGTTTGCCATTCACTTTTGTGTTATTTTAACATCAATATACAGATTATTAACAATTTCAAGATCATCAATCATCATTTTAAACTGAATTTATACAAAACATAGTTGATTTACTCGATTCTTGCAAAAACATCTCTTGATCATTCTAAAAACAACATGCATGTAAAGATCTTGTATTTTCTCAACATGCAATGCATTATTTACTTACAAAACACATATTTACTGATAGTCAAACTCAAAAACATTAATGGATCATTGAAAAATTTATAGATAAAGATGTATTGAAATCGGTTTTGAGGGAACAACCTTAGATGGATCGAATATGGTGGTGATGGGGCTGATTTTTGAGACTTGTGACCACCCAATCGGCTTCATGCATCACTCTCAATGATAAATCAACAAGAAGGGTTATTATTACAATAGTTTAGATTAGATTTGAGTTCCATTTTGGCTTGCATGTGGCTCGAAATCAAGAAGGAAGGGGGCTGTTCGGACAGCCTCCTGGTCGTGAGTTTTGAGGCTGTTGGGGGCCGATTTCGCATCATCATCCATGCTCCAACCCTTCATGGATTTGCTCCTTACATTATGGAAATGATTACTTGTTTGTTTGATGATTTATTGTTGAGTTTTAGGGGTGTTTTCACCCCATTTTTCTGCCAAGAAAGAGAGGAGAGGAGGAAGAGAGTTGAGAGCATTTTGAGAGGTGTGTGTGTGTTGTGTTGTGTGAGAAATGAGAGGGGGGTGAGAATTCCCAGCCATATTCACGTGAGAGAGAGTGAGAGGAGAGGTAGAAGGCTTGTTTATTGGCTAGAGGGAGTGGTGGTTGCATGCCCATTGGTTAGTAAAAGGTTGGTGGTGTGGATTTTGAATGTAGTAATGTATTTGGATGTGTAAATGACTAGATTCGATATACATATATAAGTGTATGTATATGTGAGTGTAAGCCATTGAGGAGAGTGTAGTTATACATGTGTTATAGTGTAATAAGCTAGTTACACTCCTATTGGTTAGTTGAGGTGGATACATGTGTGTATGTATGAGCCGAAAATTTTCAAAACATAAATTAAATTTGTGGTGTTCAAATATTTGTATAGCGTGAGCATAATTGTATATCGACTTGATAAAATCCTTAAAGTGCATTGTTTATAGGTTGCATAACACATTCAAATGTTGTGTTCTATTTATGTATATCGTGTATGCAAATATATCAACATATATGTAATTGACTTGAAATTTTATTGATGTGCATTGTTATTATTTGAGTTGTTAAGTTATTTGGATTCTTGGATATTTCCTTGTTTAAATTATATTCTTATAAGTTGTTATTATGGTCCACTTTGAGATTGTCTTTCCTGATTATAATTATTGTGTTTGGCATTTCTAAGATAACTAGTCACCTATGGACATTTCATTGAACTAGAAGGCAAGTATCACTATGCCCTAAATGTCTAGAAGGTCAATTCTCTTAATAAACCTCTAGGGATAGATACCTAGATAAATATAAGTAAGTTGTCCTAGTCGGAAATTGAGGGTGTTACAAGCTCATCTTGCATTGCATTAACCCAAGAGGGATCTTCCAGAGCTTCATCAGCCTCAGTTGGTTCCATCTTGCTTACAAAATTGACAAACATGCAGAAGTTGCCTGTTGCCTTTCTTCTTGTTTTCACACTAGAGAGTGGATCACCAATGATTTGGTTGATTGGATGACTCTTTGTCCATCTTGTAACTGGGACAATGGACTGATTCAGATTAGATGGTTCAGCATGATCAGCTTGGGGAAGAGGCTGATCAGCATGGACAGGAATGGAGGAGTCTGAACCAGTTGGAGAGTCATTTAATGGATTCTGAACAACAACTTCAGTAGGAGTAGGATCAGCTTGTGCATCTTCAAAGATTGGAACTTCTTCTTCTTCAATGAGTTGCTCCCCCTGAGTTTGAGCATTATTTGCTCCAACTGGAGGATTTGTTGGAGGCTCATTCTCAGGTACAGCCAGTTCTTCAAAATTGAAGTCTTCATCTTCAGAAGGAGAGCAGTCTGGCTTAGAACAACCTTCATCAATGCTTACATTTACAGAGTTCTCAATTGTTTTAGTTTTCTTGTTGTACACTCTGTAGGCCTTCATCATTGTTGCATATCCAAGTAGGATACCTTCATCTGATTTCTCATCAAACTTTCCAAGATGGTCTTTCTGATTCAGAATGTAGCAAGGACTTCCAAACATTCTTAGGAAACCAATCTCAGGTTTTCTCCCCCTAAGAAGTTCATATGCAGTCTTCTGGTGTCTTTTTACAATGAGGGATCTATTCTGGGTAAAGCAAGCTGCGTGTACTGCTTCAGCCCAGAAATGAGACTTGACATTGTTTTGAGCCATCATGGATCTGGCAGCTTCAATAAGAGTTCTGTTTCTTCTTTCTGCAATACCATTTTGTTGAGGAGTTCTGGCAGCTGAGTAGACTTGTGAAATTCCCTTTTCACTGCAGAATGAATTAAGAGTGATATTCTTAAATTCAGTACCATTGTCACTCCTTAACTGCCTAACAGGCCTTTTGTAGAGAATTTCAGCTTGCTTGATGAAATGAATAATGCTGTCAGCAGCTTCACTCTTGTGTCTTAGAAAGAAAACCCAGGTGTATCTTGAATACTCATCAACAATTACCAAGGAGTACCTCATTCCAGTGAATGATGGAGTACTAATTGGTCCAAATAAGTCCATATGAAGCAGATCCAAACAATTATCAATGGTTGAGCATGTTTTAGACTTAAAAGTAGCTTTATGTTGCTTGCCTTTCTCACAAGCACCACACAGCTTGTCCTTCTCATAATTGATCACTGGAAGACCAGACACCAACTCTTTCTTACACAGCTTGTTGATATCTTTAAAATTCATATGAGACAGCCTTTTATGCCACAACCAATTCAGCTCATCTTGAGACTTTGACATGAAGCAGACTTCTCTTGTGACGGTTGGATTTCTCATGTCAAAAGAATACAAAGACTCATCCCTCTTAGCAATAAGAACCACATTGCCTTCCAAATCAAGAACAATACCCTTATCAGACCTGAATCTCACTTCATAACCAGCATCACACAACTGACTCACACTGATCAGATTGTGCTTCAAACCATTTACATATGAGACTCTTTTGAAAGTAAGAGGACCATTTGAAAGAACACCAAAACCTTCAGTCTTTCCTTGAGAATCATCTCCAAAAGTAACATTAGGACCAGCGCGAATCCTAAAGCTACAAAGGGGGGGGGGGGGGGGGGGGGGGGGGGGGGGGGGGGGGGGGGGGGGGGGGGGGGGGGGGGGGGGGGGGGGGGGGGGGGGGGGGGGGGGGGGGGGGGGGGGGGGGGGGGGGGGGGGGGGGGGGGGGGGGGGGGGGGGGGGGGGGGGGGGGGGGGGGGGGGGGGGGGGGGGGGGGGGGGGGGGGGGGGGGGGGGGGGGGGGGGGGGGGGGGGGGGGGGGGGGGGGGGGGGGGGGGGGGGGGGGGGGGGGGGGGGGGGGGGGGGGGGGGGGGGGGGGGGGGGGGGGGGGGGGGGGGGGGGGGGGGGGGGGGGGGGGGGGGGGGGGGGGGGGGGGGGGGGGGGGGGGGGGGGGGGGGGGGGGGGGGGGGGGGGGGGGGGGGGGGGGGGGGGGGGGGGGGGGGGGGGGGGGGGGGGGGGGGGGGGGGGGGGGGGGGGGGGGGGGGGGGGGGGGGGGGGGGGGGGGGGGGGGGGGGGGGGGGGGGGGGGGGGGGGGGGGGGGGGGGGGGGGGGGGGGGGGGGGGGGGGGGGGGGGGGGGGGGGGGGGGGGGGGGGGGGGGGGGGGGGGGGGGGGGGGGGGGGGGGGGGGGGGGGGGGGGGGGGGGGGGGGGGGGGGGGGGGGGGGGGGGGGGGGGGGGGGGGGGGGGGGGGGGGGGGGGGGGGGGGGGGGGGGGGGGGGGGGGGGGGGGGGGGGGGGGGGGGGGGGGGGGGGGGGGGGGGGGGGGGGGGGGGGGGGGGGGGGGGGGGGGGGGGGGGGGGGGGGGGGGGGGGGGGGGGGGGGGGGGGGGGGGGGGGGGGAGCAGGGACTTACATCCGGTCATATGCTTGGAACATCCACTGTCCAAGTGCCAGGTGTTATCGTCATGACTGCCCTGCAATTATGATAAAAGATTAGTTCATTTTGGGAACCCATCCAAGGATGGGTTCACCAGAGCTGACCTTCTGGTCTGACTCAGATTGGGTAATTAAACACAGACTCTTATCACATTTTGAAACCCATTGTTGCTTGGTCTGACCTTTACCAGATTCAAAGTTCTTTCTAGCAACATTCAAAGTTTCCTTCTTAACAAAACCTTTTCCTATTCCAGCTTTCTTACATTCAGCTCTCAATTTTCTTTGATCAACAATTTTTGGATCAGACACCTTCTCAAGAAAATTGGTTTTTATTGACACCTTATCAGTTTTGGACTCAACATATTTTAAAATCAACTTGTCAGAGTCAGACTTGGTGTTACTTGAAATAGACTCAGATTTTGTTTGTGACTCATTTCCTAGAGAACCAGACTTCTTACCCTTTAAAAGCTTAATTTTCTCTTTAGGAACACTGTGATCTCTATCCTTTCTTTTATTTCTCTTTAAACTATTCTTGTTTGTTTTATTCTTTGAATCTGACACAGATTGGGTGATGGTCAGCTTAGACAAGTCAAGACTTTCTTCAGGTTTTAACTCAACACCCTGATCAGCTTCAGACACAGCTTCAGCAATAGTCTGACCCATAGTTTCAGGATCTTTAAACCCAATACCAGATTTCTGAACCAACTTAATTGGTTTAGAAATAGTCTCTTTGGTTTGGACTTTGGGTGGTGAAGGAGGTTGATAACAAGGCTCCATAGCACATACTTCAGCAATGGCTATGGCCCTATCATAATCACCATCAAAGATGGCTTGGATCTGATGAGGTATTTGTTCATTAACACACTTAGCAACTCTTTTTGAACTTATACACCATGTTTCAGTAATCTGTTTAACCTTTAAAAACTTTTCTTCTACAGTTTTAGCTTCTTTAATCAAAATGGAGTTTAATTTCTTTTGAGCTTTAACTTCAGATTCTAGTTTTTCAATGGTGTGATTCTTAGAGCTGTTATCAAGTTTCAAAATATGTATTTCCTTTTTGAGTTCTTGATTAAAGTGTTTTTGCAGCAAAACCTCATCACCAAGTTTGTTCAGTCTGGATAGCTTCTCATTATCAGACAGATTGGAAAAAGAGGTTACCTCAGGTGGAGCAGTCTGACTGGTGGATGCCTGGTGAGCTGACTCAGATTGCTGTTGTATTTTCACCAGATCTTCAGCAAATCTTTGAGTAGCTTCTTTAGCCATGAAACACTTGGCATCTTTGTACAGCTCATCATCAGATGATGTGGCACTTTCAGCCCAGTCTTTGGCTACTAGACTCTTCTCATTTTGTTCACCTTCTCAGTCAGCTCAGCTACTTGTGCTTTCAAGGCTTTGTACTTAGTCTTGAGCTTAGAGTATTTTTCACCTCTTCCACCTTTGGCTGGCACAGCTTGAGCAGTTTCTTTGGATCTGCAATCTCCAGCCATATGTCCAGTCTTGCCACACTTGTAACAAGTGACCTTGGACATATCAAATGGCTTCTTGGTCTTGTCAGCTTGGCCACCTCTTCCTTTTCCTTTAAACTTGTTAAAGGATCTCCTTCTGATCCTTTCAGCCAACATAGCAACTTCATTTGCTAGTTCATCACCATCAGATTCATCACACTCAGATTCAGCACAAACAGAGTTAGGATTTGACATCACAGGAATATCATCATTAACACAAGGAATGATCTCATTACTAATTGAACTAGGGTGTTCAGTCATAGAAGCAACAAGTGCAGTAGCAGGCTGACTATAAGAATCACCCATAGCAATTAACTTTTCAGCCTCTGAACATTCTTGGTTATGAAGCAAACCAAAAAGTCCAGGGAGATCAAGATCATGATAAATAGAACTTAATTTAACAGAAGAAATATAGTTGTTCCATTTAGGTGGTAATGAATCAAGAAATTTGCTCTTTAAAACCTCATTTTTCTTATTAATTCCAACAGCAGCTAAATCATTTACCAAGGCATTAAAGCGGGTATGAGTGTCAGTTAAGGATTCATTTCTCAAAGAGAAAAATCTCTCATACCTCCTGGTCAATGTAGTGATTGTGGATTCCATGGAGGTAGAGCAACCCTCAAACATAACAGTCAATGTACCCCACATTTTCTTTGTTGTTGAACACATTTTAATTGAATGGTAAAGGTCTTTGGGCACAGCTTGGACAATGAAATTTCTAGCCTTCACATCCAAGTTTGCCAACCTCCTATCCTCATCCCCCCAATCTGCCTTGTCCTTAACAATAGACTTTGACTGTGGCAGGAATGGTTGTGACCTTCCCTCCTTCTTAATTTTTTTTTTTTTCCTATCCTCATCCCCCCAATCTGCCTTGTCCTTAACAATAGATTTGACTGTGGCAGGAATGGTTGGTTGACCTTCCCTGACCACAGCTTCTACCACAATGGTTTGTGTAGGAACATAAGGACCATCCGCAAGGATGTCAGGCATATTGTTATCGATGGATTCAAGGAACAAAGACAATCTACCTTTCCACCCACTGAAATCATCTTTGTCAAACATGGGTAGTCGGGTTGAAGAACCATTATCAATATATGATGACATAATGCTTTACTATAAATGAAAATATGCAAGGATCAAGTCAAGTTAATTCTCAACCACCGCTCTGATACCAATTGATACGTCCCACGGTGTATCAATATACCAAAGTATATTGAACACAGAACAGTTGTAGAGGGGGGTGAATACAACTTTTCACAATCTTTACAAACTTTTATCACAAAACGTTTTAAGATTCAGATAATGAATATTAAGCAAGTAAAGTGCAGGAATCATTAAAACAGTAAAGCAGTAAAGAACCAAAAACATTCTTGAACACAGATTGTTATTTTCAAATGTAATCCTTTATTAAGAAATAATCTATACAAAGAGTTACAGGGTTGTTGCGGAATAAAGATAGCCTATAGATATCTAAACAACCCTATGAAATGACAAACAACAATCAATAAGTTTCAGCTCAAGAGAATCAGCCCAAGTTGATCTCGTACAGACTAAGCTGTGTGTAAGAGCAGAGAAACTAGTGTGAAGAATGATTCTCAGGAAATGCCACACATATGCAATCCATGAATGAGGCTTTTATAGGCACAAGCGCTCCTTCATTAGGTGTCCGTTGCAGCTACGTGTTCTTTAATCAGTGGTTGATGAAGGAATAATCAATCGTGCCTTTCATAGTACTTGTGGTCCCCCACGTACTGACGCACATTCTTCATCTACCAATAGGAGTATGGACACGCATATGTAAAACCAACCACCAACCTGGATCCTAGGATTCTTCCTAGTCACGTCATTTGTCCATATCTTCAATCCAGGTTGTTATCTTCACTTGATTGTCAGACACAGATTGGGCCGTTTGTCGAAGCACCAATCTGCCTAAGTGTTTCTAAGCTGACTGCTAATCCCAAGCTGTCTTCCACTAACATCTTGGTCTTCTATCTTCAATCCTCCTCTTCGACTTGGACTGAATGCTAATACATTGTTGATGCAGCTTGAATAACACTTGTTTCCATAAGATATTACAATTACAAGTATGAAGCATGATCTGGGTCAGAGACAGATCGTAAGCTGTGTCAGCTTAGTCTGACCCAGATCAAGTTACAAGAACCAAAGATTACTAAGTGTTTATAGGTCAGATTTGTCATCATTAAATTTACAATTAACATTGGGACTCAACACAAATTATTTTTTATCTTAAATATAATTAATGAACAAGTAATTAACCTAGTTAATTACTAATAGCGGAAGCATGTAATAAAACAATTAAACTATTTAATTCCCTAGCCAAGATCTATCGCGCATGCATATAGTAACTAAACAATAAATAAATAGAAGAACTACTAACCTCTTAGACGACCTTCCGAAGACGTTATTCTTGAGCAAGAATAACGTGACCTCCTACTTGCCACGAAAAAGAGCCCGAAGTCGCGCCCCTCAAAAGACTCGTACACGCGAACGGATCTTCGGCACTTAACTAAGTGCTAGCTATAACTTTACGTTATAACAAATACCCACCGAAAAATAACTAGAATGGGGTGCTCTCCACCCTGAGGGTGTCGAACTCCACACGAAAAAAGAGAGAGAGAAAGGGTTTTTGGTGCAAGGATTCAAGAAGGAATAAGGGTTCTTTATATAGGAATAGAAAACCGTTAGGTTTCCTTCTTTGAATCAATGTGGATAAGGAAACAGGTTTCCTTCTCCCTCCCTTCCCCCTTTTCGGCGCCGACCTAGTGGGACCCCCATGGGTCGACTCATGGTGCTCGATGTCCGATCCCGTTTTCGACCCGATTCGCGATTCCGACCCGCGAATCATTTCCAAATCTATTTTTGGAAACTTTTAGTTATTTTCATTTCTAGTGGATTTCTTGTTATTTATATAAAGTTCAATTAATCCCTCGTCGTTCTATTGAAATATTCTCATAATTACAACACTCCCACTTGAGGATATTTCCAAATATACGTCAAGTATACTGACACCGAACGTTCGTCTAGCAACACGACGATGCCCCCAGATATGTATGAATATATTTTTCATGGCTGAAAAACCAACACCGCCTATAGATGTTGTACATTAAACTCTTTTAATTTTTTGGACGATGTATGAATGTCTCGATATGTTTCCGATATCACACCAAAGTGAGAGACCCTGATGAGCGTTCATTTTGTGATAAATTCCCCCATCATAAGGCCACGTTTCAATGTCTAAATGAGTTAATATTCCGGAACTATTGGTACTTAATGGATTTGATATAAATGCAGGTTCACGGAAGATGCGAGTGAGGGTAAATGGCATCAATCAACTCAACATGAAGGCCTATGAAGTTACCAGACACAAGGAGGCAAATGTAGGAGCTGCCAGCGCCGCTAGCACCCTTGCCAGCGTCGCTGGCCCATCAGCAGGAAGGCCCAGCGCCGCTGGAGCCCATTCTCAGCGCTGCTGGGCGGCCCAGTTCAGCAACCGACCTACTGCCTATATATAGTCAAAGAAACCCTCAAAACCCAAAGAGAGAGCCGATTCAGCAGCCCGAACCGTCACAAACAAACCCTAGGTCGACTTTGCAGATTCCAAGGAGGTTTTGGAGCTTCTAACACCTTCTGATCTTCATCTTCTACCTAGATCTATCTCTTTTATTTTACTTTCAGTTGGTAAACAATATCTTTTATCTTTTCAGACTTTGTTATTCCTTTAATAATGGCAGGCTAGTAGGCTGAATACCTGTTTGGATTGATGTGATCATGTAGACGTTTATTTATCTTATTTTATTTGTTAGATCTGTTGGATTATGTTTACTGTTTGTCGTAGATCCATGGTTAATGAGTTCTTCATATTGTTATAGGTTCTATATCTGCATGTATTAATTTAATTCTGATGATCGGTCTATAATCATACACTAGTACTAATACATAAAGATGAAAAACACTAGTCGGTCTTTTTTTTTTTTTGAACAGCTAACTATTATTATTAAAATAAACTAAAACTTTGGCAAGACGCCAAAATACAGTCAATTACAAGAAAAAAGACGGGCTCATAGCCCATAAGTGCCAGGAAATAGGCAATTTCCTAGACCGAACAGAAATCCAAGAAAAGGAAACCGAAACTATAGATTGAAACACCTCTTTGATAGCACACGAACCACCATTGAAAACAACTTGGTTCCTATGTTTCCAAAGGGACCACCACCAAATGAAAGTGATCGCTTGTAGCATGTTTTTGTGTTTACTAGAAAAACCGCTCTGTCGAATCCACTCCAATACTTCCAATGGTGTACCACAAGGAATATCCAAACGTAACCAGTCTTTAACAAAAGAGTGAAGCTCGATGTTGGTTGTACAGCACGAAAAAATATGATCAGTCACTTCTGCATTAGTCATGCATAGAGGGCATAGAATGGAAGAAATCTCTAGCCCGCGCTTACTTAAGTTAAATCGAGTCGGTAGCCTATTCTTCATAAGACGCCATACGAAAATGTTCACTTTGTTAGGCACAAGGTTATTCCAGATGGTCTTATTAGCAGATGATGGGAGGATTGATTTATCTATAAAACAACGAATACTCTTAACTGAAAAGCTCGACTTACCTAGGAAGCACCATACATCTAGTCGGTCTTTAACTAGATGTAAAAGGTGATTCACTTATAACTCAGGGATCCAGAACCATAATAATTAGAATAAATTGAACATGATGCTTAACAATGTCAGACACGATCCAGTGACATGGAAACGTGCACTGTGGTCACCGGAGGAAATTATTATCTGGTCATGGCTTAAGAGCCGGATATATTAAAAGATGAATTAGTAACACAAACTTAGGTGATTAATGCTTAAACAATGAATCTAACGAGAATTTGTTTAAAGAGTAGTGTGAGTCTAGGGACAGCACTAGTTACTTAGGCAAAGTGAATCTAACGAGAATCTGAGCCGTAATTAAGTTTTCCAATAGTCTAGCAAGTGGGTAGGATAAGTAATCTGGTCGTACCATGAGATCGGAGATGCCAAACAAGTATTTTAATTTAATTACTGTTATTTGCTTTTCAATTCACTTATTCAGATTTAACCGAAGCTTCTCGCTGAATAAGCGGTTGCGGCTTCTATTTACTTTTTATTTGCATTAGTTTAATAGGAAATCGTGACAACCCCCAACCGCTAGAATTACACACATTATTAGGCTAGGTAGTGCAAGCGTCCCTGCGAACGATCCTGTGACATGGAAACGTGCACTGTGGTCACCGGAGGAAATTATTATCTGGTCATGGCTTAAGAGCCGGATATATTAAAAGATGAATTAGTAACACAAACTTAGGTGATTAATGCTTAAACAATGAATCTAACGAGAATTTGTTTAAAGAGTAGTGTGAGTCTAGGGACAGCACTAGTTACTTAGGCAAAGTAAATCTAAGGAGAATCTGAGCCGTAATTAAGTTTTCCAATAGTCTAGCAAGTGGGTAGGATAAGTAATCTGGTCGTACCATGAGATCGGAGATGCCAAACAAGTATTTTAATTTAATTACTGTTATTTGCTTTTCAATTCACTTATTCAGATTTAACCGAAGCTTCTCGCTGAATAAGCGGTTGCGGCTTCTATTTACTTTTTATTTGCATTAGTTTAATAGGAAATCGTGACAACCCCCAACCGCTAGAATTACACACATTATTAGGCTAGGTAGTGCAAGCGTCCCTGCGAACGATCCTGTGACATGGAAACGTGCACTGTGGTCACCGGAGGAAATTATTATCTGGTCATGGCTTAAGAGCCGGATATATTAAAAGATGAATTAGTAACACAAACTTAGGTGATTAATGCTTAAACAATGAATCTAACGAGAATTTGTTTAAAGAGTAGTGTGAGTCTAGGGACAGCACTAGTTACTTAGGCAAAGTAAATCTAAGGAGAATCTGAGCCGTAATTAAGTTTTCCAATAGTCTAGCAAGTGGGTAGGATAAGTAATCTGGTCGTACCATGAGATCGGAGATGCCAAACAAGTATTTTAATTTAATTACTGTTATTTGCTTTTCAATTCACTTATTCAGATTTAACCGAAGCTTCTCGCTGAATAAGCGGTTGCGGCTTCTATTTACTTTTTATTTGCATTAGTTTAATAGGAAATCGTGACAACCCCCAACCGCTAGAATTACACACATTATTAGGCTAGGTAGTGCAAGCGTCCCTGCGAACGATCCTGTGACATGGAAACGTGCACTGTGGTCACCGGAGGAAATTATTATCTGGTCATGGCTTAAGAGCCGGATATATTAAAAGATGAATTAGTAACACAAACTTAGGTGATTAATGCTTAAACAATGAATCTAACGAGAATTTGTTTAAAGAGTAGTGTGAGTCTAGGGACAGCACTAGTTACTTAGGCAAAGTAAATCTAAGGAGAATCTGAGCCGTAATTAAGTTTTCCAATAGTCTAGCAAGTGGGTAGGATAAGTAATCTGGTCGTACCATGAGATCGGAGATGCCAAACAAGTATTTTAATTTAATTACTGTTATTTGCTTTTCAATTCACTTATTCAGATTTAACCGAAGCTTCTCGCTGAATAAGCGGTTGCGGCTTCTATTTACTTTTTATTTGCATTAGTTTAATAGGAAATCGTGACAACCCCCAACCGCTAGAATTACACACATTATTAGGCTAGGTAGTGCAAGCGTCCCTGCGAACGATCCTGTACTTATGGAAACGTGCACTGTGGTCACCGGAGGAAATTATTATCTGGTCATGGCTTAAGAGCGTGATATCTTCCTAACTCTTTAGTGAACATTCTCCTTTCTTGTACGCATACGTCCCTTCCATATTTCACCTCATACCCAAAACAGCCCATACTACTGTCGGTTAAGTTCCAGGTTCGGTACTGAATCAAAGCATGAGACTACGTACTCCGGGACACGCCTATGCGCCTCAAGTCTAAGGATACTCAGACATTTCCACTTCTCAGAACTATCTATGCCACCAATCCAAGCGACATTATGAGGAATGGGTCTTATCCCAATACTCAAATCTCTCTATTGAGTACTTGTGAAATGACTTGCATCTCTTATGCAACCAACCGAAGTCATCATCTCTCACAATTACCTTTTTTCATTTTCTACTCCCGTAGATAATGATCGGCAATGGGCTAAATTTAGAATCATTTTGCAATGACCCACGGATAGGTTTAAACATGCAAATATAGAACTCAAGAATAATTTGAAACATAAATGTCATTCTTATTAATATTTCAAAATATCTCTTACAAGTTCCAAATATCCAAACATTTAAATAGAAAATATACTATTAGCTTGACTAAGGCCCATGCATCTAAGCAAATTATCTAACTTAGTAAGAGGCAATGCCTTAGTAAAAGGATCACCTAAGTTATCATCTGTGTGAACCTCGGCATTTCCACTATTTATAATCTCACGAATGTAGTGGTACTTCCTATCGATATGTCTCAACCCCTTCTGTAATCTTGGTTCTCTAGCTAATGTGATTGCCGCCAAATTATCACAAAAGATAGGCACAAGTTTGGCTATGCTCGACATCACACCTAGATCGCTAATGAACTTCTTAATCCACATGGCTTCTTATCCTGCTTCTGCTACCGCTATATACTCTGATTCAGCATTTGATAATGCAACAACACTCTGCTTGGAGCTTTTCCAATCCACGGCTCCACCATTTAAAACGAACACATAGCCAGATTGTGACCGAGAGTCATCTCTATCACTGTGAAAACTAGCATCCGTGTAGCATTTCAAATTCAGCTCTTCTTCTATATCTCCTCCATATATCAAGAACGCCTCTTTAGTCCTTCGCAAGTACTTGAGTATGTTCTTAACAGCATTCCAATGACTCTCACCGGGATTTTGTTGAAATCTACTCGTCATGCTCAAAGCATACGAAACGTCCGGGCGCGTACAAAGCATGGCATACATGATGGACCTTACGGCTGAAGCATAAGGTACATCTTTCATCTTCTCGATATCTTCAGGACAAGATGGACCTTAAGTTTTGCTCAAGATCTGTTGGGGAATTTCGCAAATAACGAACAGATAACCGGATACAATCAAAGATTAAGAATTTTCTGTATGTATGTGTTTGAGAGAAAAGAACCAGAGAAGAGAGAAAAGAGAATGATCAGAGTTGTATTACGGGATATATTTTATGATTATGTTGGCCCATAACTGCCTAAACGGCAGTTAATCATAAGGGATTTCGAATTGCCAATTTTGGTCCCTCAAGTTTCGAAAAATAAATTTTCGAAGGGATTTTTACCATAGCAATTTAATGGAAATAAAAAATTTTCGAAGGGATTTTTACCATAGCAATTTAATGGAAATAAAAAATTTTCGAAGGGATTTTTACCATAGCAATTTAATGGAAATAAAAAATTTTCGAAGGGATTTTTACCATAGCAATTTAATGGAAATAAAAAATTTTCGAAGGGATTTTTACCATAGCAATTTAATGGAAATAAAAAATTTTCGAAGGGATTTTTACCATAGCAATTTAATGGAAATAAAAAATTTTCGAAGGGATTTTTACCATAGCAATTTAATGGAAATAAAAAATTTTCGAAGGGATTTTTACCATAGCAATTTAATGGAAATAAAAAATTTTCGAAGGGATTTTTACCATAGCAATTTAATGGAAATAAAAAATTTTCGAAGGGATTTTTACCATAGCAATTTAATGGAAATAAAAAATTTTCGAAGGGATTTTTACCATAGCAATTTAATGGAAATAAAAAATTTTCGAAGGGATTTTTACCATAGCAATTTAATGGAAATAAAAAATTTTCGAAGGGATTTTTACCATAGCAATTTAATGGAAATAAAAAATTTTCGAAGGGATTTTTACCATAGCAATTTAATGGAAATAAAAAATTTTCGAAGGGTTTTTACCATAGCATTTAAGGGAAATAAAAAATTTGGTCAGCTCGACCCCAGCCAGGGGCTCTGCCCCTTGGACCCCGCCAGGGGCTGCCGCCCCTTGGACCCCGCCAGGGGCTCTGCCCCTTGGACCCCGCCAGGGGCTGCCGCCCTTGGACCCCGCTCCCAGGGGCGCTGCCCCCGGACCCCCGTACCTTAGGGGCTTCACCCCTAAGGTCATAATAAATTCAGATAAGTGTGCACTCCGCACCTCCAAGCCTATATGATGTATTATTATGACGTTATCGATCAAACAAATTAATCCAATTACACTAAAATATACAACAAGATCGTCCTGGCTGCCATTGGTACAAGTCCTTTCTTAGAATTCTCCATGGAGAACCTTTTAAGGATTTTATCAATGTACGCACTCTGACTTAATCCAATCAATCTTCTAGATCTATCCCTTATGGATTTTAATCCCAAGGATATATGCAGCTTCTCCCAAGTCCTTCATCGAAAAACATTTTCCTAGCCAAGTTTTGACACTTTGCAAAGCAGGAATGTCATTTCCGAATAGTAATATGTCACCGACATACAAGACAAGGAATGTGTTTATTCTCCCACTTACTCTCATATACACACATGGCTCATCCACATTTTGAGTAAAACCAAACTCCTTGATCTTTTCATCAAAATGCAAAATCCATGTTCTAGATGCTTGCTTCAATCCATAAATTGATCTCTAAAGCTTACATACTTTATCGGGAAACTTGGTATTGACATAACCCTCGGGTTGTGTCATGTAAACATCCTAACTAAGGTAGTCGTTTAAGAATGCCATCTTGACATCCATTTGCCATATCTCATAGTCATAATGAGCGGCTATGACAATGAGTATCCTAATAGCCTTAAGACTTGCTATCGGCGAGAAGGTTTCATCATAATCAACCCCGTGGGTTTGAGTGTAACCTTTCACCACTAGTCGAGCCTTAAAAGTATGTACCTTTCCATCCAAGTCGGATTTCTTCTTCAAAACCCATTTGCACCCTACACTCTTGCAATCGGGTGGTGGATCAACTAAGGACCAAACCTCGTTATGCTTCATGGACTGCATCTCAGCGTTCATGGCTTCATGCCATTTCTTGGATTCTGAACCCGACATCGCCTCATCATAGGTAGTAGGCTCACTTTGATCTACTTTCTCATTTTGAGTGATAAGATAACCATATCTTTCATGGTCAAAACGAGTCCTTTCAGAGCAACGAACGCTTTGTGTATCTTGTGACACCTTCTCCTTTCTACGCTTAGGTTCACTAAGTGGTTTATCGGTTCCAACGGGAGGTGCCTCTTGTGTTTCTTGAATTTCTTCAAGATCCACATTACTCCCACTGACTACTTGATCCAAAAATTTCTTTTCCAACAATTTACCACTTCGACCTACAAACACTTTGTTTTCGTATGGATCAAAGAAGTAGTACCTGGAGGTAGAATCCTTCGGATACCCAACAAAAATGCACTTGACAGCTCTAGGATCGAGTTTGCTCACGGTATCTCGTTTAACGAAAACCGGGCATCCCCAAATCCTTAGATGGTGAAGATGTAGTTTCTTACCATGCCACAACTCGTATGGCATTTTGTCAACTTTCTTTGTTGGAACCATATTGAGAATATGTGCTGCACTTTCTAGTGCATAGCCCCAAAGGGAAGCATTTAGAGTTGTGCGATTCATCATCGATCGGACTATGTATAGCAAGGTTCGATTTCTCCTTTCAGATACTCCATTGTGCTGTGGGGTATATGCTGAGACACTATTCCTCGTTCATTCAGATGAATCATGAACTCTTGGCTCATATATTCGCGACCTCAATCAGATCTTAGTGTCTTAATAGTTTTGCCAAGTTGATTCTCTACTTCATTTTGAAAAGCTTTGAAAATCTCAAAAGCTTCATGCTTATGTTTCATAAGATAAACATAGCCGTATCTACTGAAGTCATCAGTAAATGTAATGAAGTAGGTCTGACTATCTCTATTCGGTGTTCTAAAAGGTCCACACACATCAGTGTGTATGATACCTAAATGATCTTTAGCTCTTTCAGGGTTACCCTTGAAAGGCTCCTTAGCCATCTTTCCACTCAAACAAGATTCACATTCATCAAAAGAATTGCTTTCTAAGGATGGTAAAACTCCATCTGACTAGAGTTTAATAATGCGATTCTTACTTATGTGACCAAGATGACAATGCCAGAGATATATGTCAGAGTGATCAACACTCTTCCTTTCCTCACATACGTATACCGGATTGTTGGAAGCAAAAGCTAGAATATCGATTTCATATATGCCATTATTCGGTATCGCTTCGAAGTAGAAGACATTATCCTTATAAGCTTCAATACCTCTGTCCGAAAAACCATAGATATAACCAGATTCCTTTAGACGAGCGAACGAAATAATGTTCCTAGTTAAACCAGGAGCATAACAACAATTGTCCAAGATCAATATTCGACCATTAGGCAAAGAGAGCTCATAGGTTCCCACAGCCACGACTCCGACATGCTCGCCGTTACCGACATGCAAGTCTAAGTCTTCGGTCCTCAACTTCTTACTTCTTCTCAGACCTTTTGCAGAATTCCAAGTGTGTGTTCCACACCCAGTGTCGAGCACCCATGAGTCTGAGACGCAAGAGTACAATCCAATAACATATACATTCGATCGAGTCGGCTCTTCAACCCGAGAATGTTTCCGACAGCCTCTATTCCATTTTACCATTCGACAACAAACCAGACAAATGGAATGAGCTATGGGGCCAGCCTTCCTTTTTGAAGATGAAACTACTTCCAAGTTGTCTTTCTTGGTTTCCTCATTTTCAACTTTGATTAAGGTTAGCAATACGGTTTTCCTCATCAAACCTTCTAAGAGCTCCGAGGAACCCTCTAAAGGTACACTCCGAGTGTTTAAGCCTCTTGACGATATCTTCACAAGATCCATCAAATGAAGAGATCAAAAGATCCTTAATGAGGTAATCGGGAATATCGTATCCTAGTTCACGCAATCTCTCGAATTTCTCTTTCATAGAAATGCAATGAGAAACCGCTGAAGAACCCCTTTTCACTGTGGTCAAAATGCCTTTGCACAACGAGCCTACATCGTCGTCCGGTGGAGTGATGGATTCATCGATTTCAGTTATAGAAGCAATTAATAATTCTAGCAGAAAGTCACCCATCTACAGGACAACAACTAAGGTTCAATGTTTGGATATCTAAGGTTTAACTTATATAACTACCTAAGGAATTTATTAGACGAATTAATAATCCTATATATATTTTAGTTAAACAATAAGAACCAAATTGAGTCCACATCACGTGTATCCGACAACTTATTCGGACGACCACATGTTTGCTTATCAATAAGGTCGGTATTACTACCGATTGCACATTACGACTCTTAATGAGACTTGATCACAACTTGATCCAACGACATGTTTAGTCTCATCCTTGCCGACTAGTACTTAGACAACTTATCCAAGGCGACCTAGCAAAATCCGCCTATAAGGTGGCGTGTGGCTGTCCGTGTCCGGTAACTGGGATTGGCAGACACAAAAGATCACCCCGTTTCTACACTATGGCTTAGGCAACTTATCCAGAGCAACAGGGAGTGTATACTGTCAGTGCTTCTCATAGGATGACAGAGATTTCTTTTATAAAAGGTAGATTTTGTTTTTCTTAACAAACTTATGTCATAAAAGTTTGTACTACAATTCATTTTGCATGCATTCAAAATGAACTATTGCACAATTTAGTTAAAACATCCTTTTAACAGTTCATTAGTTTTACAAAAATTTAATATGCATGCCATTAAACTATTTAATTTAATCTCTAATGTAAAACTATGGGCATCACTACTTGTACTACTAGCACTAGTTGCACTACTTGCACTAGCCATGGATGCATGTACATGGCTAGAATTATAATTATCTAATATAACTAATATAACCCGATATATACTAATATATGGGTTAATCGATCATGCTCAAAAATATATAATTTAATAATTACATATTTAATTGAGCGCTTTAGCTACTATACCATAACGCGATTTGGCTCTGATACCACTGTTGGGATTTTATTAACCAAAATGATGTTTATTCCATGAATAAACATAGTTCATTAATCTAGGGTTATGTTTTAAAACCTTTTAAAAGCGTAGGTTGAATTGTAAATAATTAAAACGTTTAATTATTTAAAACATATTAATTTTATCTAAAACATAATTAATGAACAAGTAATCAACCTAGTTAATTACTAGAGCGGAAGCATGTAATAAAACAATTAAACTATTTAATTCTCTAGCCAAGATCTATCGCGCATGCATATAGTAACTAAACAATAAATAAATAGAAGAACTACTAACCTCTTAGACGACCTTCCGAAGACGTTATTCTTGAGCAAGAATAACGTGACCTACTTGCCACGAAAAAGAGCCCGAAGTCGCGCCCCTCAAAAGACTCGTACACGCGAACGGATCTTCAGCACTTAACTAAGTCCTAGCTATAACTATACGTTATAACAAATAAACCCACAAATAAAATAACTAGTTGGAATGCTCTCCACCCTTGTAGGGGGTGCCGAACTTTACGAAAAGGAGAGGAGAGAAAAAGGGTTTTGGTGCAAGGATTAAAGAAGGAAAAAGGGTTCTTTATATAGGCATAGAAAACCCGTAGGTTTCCTTCTTCTAATCAATGTGGGACAAGGAATACTTTCACAAAGTTTCCTTTTCCTCCCCTCCCCTCTCTTGCTCGGCGCCGACCTAGTGGGACCCCCATGGGTCGACTTTGTCGACTCATGGTGTTTGATATCCGATCCCGTTTTTGACCCGATTCGCGGTTCCGACCCACTCGACATTTTCAAATCTATATTTGGAAACTTTTAGTTATTTTCATTTCTAATGGATTTCTTGTTATTTATATAAAGTTCAATTAAGCCCTCCTCGTTTTATGTGTGCGACCCTAATGGTTCATAGATATGCGGCCGTATAAATATATTGAATTATTCTCATAATTACATATTAGATACATACACACTCGTATAACGGTGTAAACGTCACCCAAAAATGATTTATTGGTGTCTATATTGTACCATTAGAACTCTATATGTATAAAAACACTTAACCAGTACTTGTGTTTACATTTCAATGCTCGTATCACAAGAAAATGTAAAGTTAAATATTGGTCTGTCCGTAATCCGTTGCTAACTCCAAATATTACCAACGGATTTGGGACGGAAGTGTTATTTTGATTATTTTTGAATTTTTATTTTATTTTTAAAAGGGTTTGTCTCAACTCCGTCGATTAAATTTATATTTATGGTCGGATTGGGACGGAAGTGTTATTTTGATTATTTTTAAATTTTATTTTTATTTTTAAAATGGTCCGTCGCAAATCCTTCGGTAAAATTTTTATTTTATGGACGGATTTGAGATGGAAATATTTTTTTGAGTTTTTATCTTAATTATTAAAAGGATCTGTCGTAAATCTGTTGGGAAAATTTACATTTAGGGACGGAGTACCGATGGATTTTTGGCCGTCACTAATCTGTCCCTAATCCATTTTAAATTTCTTTGAAATGATTTATTTGGTTTTCCGTCTAAAATCCGTTGAAAAACCGTCAAATATTTGGGACGGAAATTATGGTCGTCGATAATCCGGGATTTTCTAGTAGTGATCTTAATCTCCCCTATACACTGTCGATGTATTGATAAGGTCTTGAAACGATTCAAGATGGAAAATTCTAAGCGTGGGTTGAACATCCCCTTAATCTCTTTCAATGTTATGGTCATGCAGCCCTAAATATTTGGTTAGAGATGAAGTGCACTTGGTAACTAGGTTCATAATCATCAATCGTTTATTTATAAATATATTTTTAAAAATACACCATTTTAGTAATTATATTTTTCATATACATTATTTTGGGTATTAATCGTATTTTATGAAAACTTTTGACTGTTCAAAAAAAATATCACCATTTCAATGCATGTGATACAACACTCTAATGCATATATTTAGTGTACACATCAAAAAATTTATGCAAATCACTTCAATTGTCCAAAGTCAAGTCATAAAAAATGTCTTCCATATCCGCATGAGTTATAGTTGCAGTCGATCTCAATCATCATTGTCACTACACATTCAGATCTCTGAATGGAACTTTAGATGTTGGTATCCATATATCCCCAGTGGGTTTTTTCATAGGAACATAACTCATAGTAACGGATAGTACGTATACGACTATATGTTACATTTGCTTCACTATTCCGTTGAAAATTTAAAAGTATGATGTATTCCAGGAGAAAATATAAAAAAAGACGAGCATGGAGGTGCCGACTAAATTAAAATACTTGATATATGCCGTTTTCTGTTTTTAGCTACATTTCAGAAATCAAGATTCAAGATAACATCTTCCACAGATGGACATAAATATTGAAATCTACTTGGTCTCATAGGCAGGTATCCTAACAGTACGTAGTATGTATCTTGCATACTTTAGTGATTTTGTTTTCGAAAAGGTTTTAGTGGGAAGCTCAGGATAAAATAGATCCACTTGAAAATAGTCATATCGACTCTTTGGAGTGACGTCCTTTGAGGTTTTTCCCATTGGGTGCCAGGCCTCATCCAGCCTCTCTTGAGACGGATGTACCCAGGGTGTCACCTTTGGATGGTGAGGTGCCCAAAGACTCTAATTAAGAGCTATTCCCTAGCTGGCGAAAATCTGAAGTTAAATAATAATGTTCCATCATTCAAGTAGATTATGGCCAAAATTTGACCGAAATCTGGCCAAAGTTTAGACTTAGCTCCATAAATATTGGCATGTAATTTGTAGAAATTTTTTTTGAAACGAACATATTTGACAGGTGTTTTGTTAAATAAGTTTTGGTCAAAAAAATTTATAAAACAAGTAAAACCGGGTTTGGGAAACCTAATTTCGGTCACGTCGGACCAAACCGGGTTTCCCAAACCCGGTGTCAATTTTTGAAAATCGAAACCGGGGTTGCCATCGACGGGTTCGCAGTCAAAACAGTATCTTTTCAGTGATGTGACATTGCTACAGTTATATGTGGCTCACGAAACCGGGTTTGCCAAGCCTAGTTTTGAAGTTTGTGTCAGAAAATGGGTACCCTCTTAGGAATCCCGGTTTCAGGCTTTGATGTGTGATGTGACATCAAATCCCCTGTTGAGTAAGTGCTTATTTTATGTTTAATATATACATACAAATGCACCCAAATGAAACAATTCAGATAGGAAAATAATTAATCCTCTAAAACATTAGTTTAAAAATCCTCTTAAAACCATATGAATGTGACAAGTGGATTTCACTTAATCACTTCCTAATCTTATCCTTTAAATTTTCACATGTCACCATCCTATAAATTAGGAAGATATTAGGCTAATAAAGTAAGAAAATGATAAATGCTCCTAAAGATTGGCCTAAAATTCCTGCTAAAGTATAAGAAGGTGACATGTGATATTCATTAATTCTCTTTTCTAATATTGTCCCCTGATTTTTTTCACATATCATCATCTAATAGTTAGGAGGACTTTTAGAATATTATGAATTATTTAGAAGGAATCATTTATCAAGGAAAACAAAACTATTGTACTTGCGTATGTCATATTCACACAAAACAAGAACGTGGTATGGGACCTACCCAGTTGTTGACTACACTTGCTTTTGTTTAAGTGATAGCAAGTCACTTCAAAATGTGTAAAATATATGTGAGAAAAAATTAGGCGAGTAGTCAATTTTCGTTACAATTGTATTAAAATAGTCGAGTTTTTTTGGATTATCACAAAATAGTCAAGTACTCTCTCTGTCCCATATTAAGTGTCCTAGTTTGATTTTTTAGGTCTTTTTCTTTCAACTTTGACCGTAAATATCTTTGTATGTGTTATATAACACTTGATATAACATATATGAATTGATTGAGTTTTAAACAAATTTTTGATTGATATAACTTTCATCAACTAATATATAACACAAACAAAGATATTTACGGTCAAAGTCAAAATAAAAAGACTTGACCAGTCAAAATAGGACAATTAAAATGGGACGGAGGGAGTAAATCGCAACAAACTGTAAGAATCGTAACACAACTCGAAATCGCAATAAAAAAACTCAAAATCGTAACAAGAAATGCATCTCGCAACAAAAAATGTATTTTGCAATAAAAAATGATTTTTTTTTTATGATTTTGTCAACAATAAATAAAAAACATACTAGTTTATTACAAAGTCCATGAATACAAAGCATCAAAAAATCCCTTAAATCAACAATCCCGAAAGGAGATGAGTGTGAATCAACTCTCTAAATCGTCATTCAAGAAAATTACCCATTACTATGTTAATGGAGTTTTTCCGTGCATCACTTCAAGAATGGTATTATAGGAAAAGAAACGTTGCAGGTTTTATTTGTTTAACGTTCTCGCTTATTGCAAAACTCAATCAAAATCGAAATCACACTCTTCTATTTTCGGGACTGTTAATTTAGGGGATTTTTTGATGCTTTGCATTCATGGACTTTGTAATAAACTAGTATGTTTTTTATTTATTGTTGACAAAATCGTAAAAAAAAAATCATTTTTTATTGTGAAATGCATTTTTTGTTGCGAAATGCATTACTTGTTGCGATATGGTATTTCTTGTTGCAATATGACATTTCTTGTTACTATATTCCCATTTCTTGTTGCGATTTACTTGGCTATTTTGTGATAATTCAAAAAACTTGGCTATTTTGATACAATCGAAACGAAAATTGGCTACTGACGTAATTTTCTCTATATGTAAACTAGTTTATTTTGAGTGCACCCACCAAAAATCGTACAACATCATGTCACATCACTGATACGCTTTCTAAAACCGGGCTTCCTAAACCCGGTTTCAGACACAAACTTCGAAACCGTGCTGGTTCCTTCTCCAAAAAGTGGTAATCTGTGCTTTTTGAAATCGGGCTTCTAAACTAGTTTATTTTGAGTGCACCCACCAAAAGGTGTTTAACAAATTTCTTTTTGATAAAAACTTATTTGACAAAACACTCGTTAAACCGTTTTAAAACAAAAATTCGTAATTCGTATTGGAAAAAGGTGAGTTGGTTCCATGCAATTTGCTGGTAAGTGGCTCGAAATTACCAAGACATTTAAAATAATACCTTTGAGGCTTTTTTTGGGTAAATATTGAAAACAAATCCTGTGTTTAAATTTTCCATAATATATTCACTTTGAAGCGTCTTTCTACACGCCTGCCTTCAGTTTATTTGAAATTTGCTAGTTAATTCATTTCCCTTATGGAGAGAAACTCGCCAGACTATTATTACCAAGTTGTAGATGAACTGTATTCTTGCAACAACATTACATCAGATACTTATGATTTCTTTTACACCTTGATGGATGAAAGAGATGAACAAAACAGGTTTGGCAAACCTATGTTGTGGATTGGGATATATATCGCATTAGCTACTCTTTTCTGCATCTTACCAATGCTGGCTGATCTATTACATGGTTTTAAAAACAAAAAACTATGGTTTCCATGTAAATACCTCACTCTAAATGCCACTTCTCTCTCTGTGATAGCTGTCGCAATGAAGCTACCCATGGATCTAAATAATCCAAAGTCAGGCTTTGCGGACCAGGCAGCAAAGTTAGGAAGTGTGGCATTTATGATCGCCATGATTGCCAACTTCTTGCCTTCTTTAGCATCTATGGACGGAAAGGAACTTCTCACAAACATCGTAGCGTTGGGTATTTTCATAATCACCATGATTGTGAATGTTTGCATTCAATTACAAACTTGTGTTATGAATTATTACGTACATTGTAACATCCTATTATGTGGTTATGTTATTCTTTATGCTTATGATATATATGAGTACTGCTTTAACAATTATGAAGTCTAAACAAATATTGGAGGCAAAATACCAAGCTAGTCATGAAAAAGCTTTGAATGAGCTAGGAGTGCAACAACCACGACGACTAATGATTGAGAAGCTGAAGAAACATGTAAACAACCATTGGATCATGGCAGGAACAGGCAACCCCCAATTCATGGTAGCATGCTCTACTGCTACAAACTCTGCTGCAGGGGTAATTTGTGTTTGAAGCGCTTTTACATATTTTTGTTATATGATAGTCAACATTCAATTTTTTTGGGAATGGATGTCAGATTACAAGTGGTCAACTTTAGTAATCCTTATGATGCATCTTATAGGGATACTTATGGGTACAATAGCCCCCTTTTCTAGATGTTTTGCATCCTTAAAGTTTTCCCCAAAATGGGTTTGTATCTATATCAAGGTCTATAAAGTAGAGAGCTACTGTACACAGAAGCTATACGATTTGAAATGGAGCAGTATACCACTTTCAATCCAAAACCGGAGATTCAAAATTGTCATTCACAATCTGAAAGTACTAGTTATTACGTTTATTATAAGACTTCAGATGCTAACTGTGGTAAGATGCAAAATGGCATTATTGATCCCAGCACTTTTTGTTATTTGTCTTTTGTACGGGTGGAAGTGGTTAAAGGCCAAGTTTAATGACTTAGGCTTTGTGTTGGAAAAAGAGCCTGAACAATTACAACAAAGCAAAGATCTAAGCCAATATGTTTTGCAACTTCAAGATGATGTGGAGCTTGCTAATAGAACATTGAAAGCCATTTCAAAATCTGTGGTCCACTTGATCCAAAAGGCCGAAAAGCAACAACCTACTCATCTAATGAAACTTCTGCTAGAGGGATCTAGCGGTTTTGAAGGAGTTGTAATGTATGCCATGCATCAAGTTCCACCTACACTTGGCGATGAATATCCAGATTGTTGGAGCTTAACGCTGGTAACTATGACAACCATTGAGAGAGTTGATAAGTTGATGAGTAGTGTGAGTGAAGGTCTTGCATATGTCGCACTTGTTGAAGAAAGCCTCAATTCTACTGAAGATTATGCAAAAATTAAAAAGGCGTCTAAAATGTTGTGGCTTGAAGTTGAAGTGTACTACAAATGGTTAGGAAACAACCTGCAAAAGACGGCTACTCAAGTAAATTCGGCAGAACAAATACTTCAATGGTTCATGAACACAGCTAAAAACCTGATTACCGAGGTGGAAAATTTGGATCTTGATGTCCCAAAAGATAACTCCATCTGCAGGTCTCTTTCTGCCAATTCAATGTATCGCATCACCCAAGCAATCTTACATTCCTACAACGCCAACATTGACGAGTTAAGCCAAGAGGAACTATTTATATGCGATTATCATCAATGATCTCTGACATATTAGCTGCTTGTCTCACCAACTTACCCCAAGTCATAGCATTGAAATGCCACACAAAAGCCATAGAGAAAAGGGAGACGAGTGTTCATGCTGCAGCCCAACTTCTTGGTCAGACTATGGAGATGATCAATAGCCTTCAAGATCGTGAACTTCCAAACATAAATCCTGCTGAGTTGCCTAAGTGGCTTGATTTTTATAAATGCATTCCATAAAAATCCATTTATCTTGTTTTAGTAATAAGGTAGGTTTATGTAAAGACATGTGAGTGTTTCTTTTCATTTTGCCGAGGGATACCATCATTTGTTATTTGCTTCCCTGCGTTACTTAATTTCCTTTTTCTTGGCACTTGTAACTGCAATATCAATCCAATGAAATGACAAGGTTACAAAACATAGGCGTTACAAAAGACATGCATGTTTAGAAATCGACTTGTTCAAACCCAAAAAATGTCACATGACCACTAATAACTAATGTTCATTTAAAGAGAATATCAAAGTTATATACATGAATGCATTTTAATGGTGACATGACAGCAAAAACTGAACAAACAAGCCAATTATCAAGAGGCGTCATAGATTGCAGTTGTAAGCATACCAGGTTCTCCAAAACATTCAAGCCAGGGGAGAACTTCAGTACAGTAAAACCTGTATAAATTAATAATGTACTCGGGTTTTTTTTATAAATTTAGCGAGATATTATTATATCGATAAATTAATAATTTATAAAGTTAATCATATATGACCTTTAAAATTTTCAGGTCGAATTTACTTTCACACATTAAATGAACTTGTTAAGCTCGTCGTTTTGAATTAAAGATAGTTCAAGGTACATGAATCTAAATTCATCACTATAAAATGTCGAATGATTAGTTTAAAAATCACATCAACTATGGTTTCTAAACTAAAAGGTACAAAAAAATCAAACATGAAATCATAAACAATGAAAATTGTTGTGCGAGTATAAGAAAGAACATCAAAGATGCATTCAACAAGATTTGGTGTAGTGGGAGTCAAGGAACAATATCAAACGCTCTTTAGAGATCACCGGAGTTCTTATCAAAACTTTCTATGTCCACTTTTCATATTTTACTAGACTATATTATAATTTCAGAATATTTAAAGAATTATTAAATTATAGTTTCACTGAGACTAATATATTTACATTGGGGTTTCAAAAAATTATTATCTTATTATTTTATCGATTGGGGTCCAATTTTGTACTGGTCCAAAGTTGGGACCGAACAAATTATTAAAATTATCGAGGTTATAAATTTATCGAGTATTATTTTATAGAGGTTCTACTATATCTCAATGATAATATTAAACTTCGTGAGTGCAAATTCTTCAACGCCACCAAATTGCAAACCAATGATCCAACACATTATACATGTAGTTAATGCTCTCATACCAACACATTATACATGTTTCATATCTTTACACTAAGGCCAATATACCAATCTTCTAATGAAATCGTTATCTATCATGTTCTCATACCAATGACCACAACAAAACGTCTACCATCATGACCAAGTACTCACATCCAACTCATTACACAAAAGCAAGCATACAAGAAACAAGTGGTTTGAAGTATAATCCGAATCTAACTCCTACATCCAATCTACCAAGGGTGTTGTATACAGGGTGTACCATCGGCTAACTCTCCACACCCCTAATATATTTGATGCATGTCGGGATTCGGTTCCAATATGCCCTCTAGGTATTGATTGGGTTTGTATACATGTGATACCATCGGCTTTCCCTCCACCCAATCAACACCCATTAAGCATACCGGTTTACCTACTATACCCTTAGCCAAGCATGTGCAATCCGTGATCCCACTAACTTGCATATACCACTGGGTTGCCATAGAACCATTGATCAGGCGATTCTAGGGTTGCCCACTGTTATACTACGTTAGTGTCATAACTTCACTTTGCCCTAAGTTATGAAACTACTATCAATCAACAACAACAATCCAATTCATCTCAACCACAATCAAATCCATCTCAAGACACACATTGACCACATTGTACTCATCTCAAAACAACACATTGTCCAATTGTACTCATGTCATCACATATAATGATCCTGCCTACGAACTCCTAATGTACACTTGCAAAGCTCATATAATTCACGTTGCACACAAGATTCCTAATCATGCATGCTATATGAAGAGTTTTACTTAAGTCGTAGTCTAGGCCAATCCACCTAATTCTCTACGACCACGCATGGGCCACCATTCTGTAACACCCCAAGCTAGCCATGAGATGCACAGAAAAGCATGGCACAATATGGAATTATCGTAGAACGGAACTAGATGAATTAAAAGGATTCGGTGAACCCAACACTAAACATTCAAGGTACAAAATGCATAAGGAGCATGAAACCATCAAGCGTTTACAAAACAATACAAAAGATGGCTAACGATCCTAATCACGGATCCATGTAAGTCTAAGCCCAAGTCCTGGCAAAAGCATAAATCAACCATCGCGTCTCTGATTCACCTGATTACTTTAAAAGTGTACTAAACAAGGTCAACACTAGGTTGGTGAGTTCGTAGGAATGGATTACAAGGAACCATCATCAACTATCCACATTATGAACGAAGATAAAGGCACGTAATGAACTTACAACAAGCCTTTATAAGGAATATGGAACGCAATTGAGGTTTGCTTATAGCACAACCTTATCACACAAGTATTCACACAAAAAACTACACGAGATAGTTAGAATGCGCAAAATAATCAAACACAATTCATAACAACATCAAGAATGTACCGTACATGTCCCACAATGTTACCAATGCAACGATACTCACGATGTCATCACAATGACCATCATGGCATCTCAAAATCATCAAGTATATTAGATACTTGGATGTCCATTGTCCCAAATTCATCAAGTATAGCAATACTTGGCATCAAGTACAATCAAGTACTTGGATGATATATGGCACCAACAACACTAAAAGTAAACGTCAAGTAATTGAGGTTTGCTTATAGCACAACCTTATCACACAAGTATTCACACAAAAAACTACACGAGATAGTTAGAATGCGCAAAATAATCAAACACAATTCATAACAACATCAAGAATGTACCGTACATGTCCCACAATGTTACCAATGCAACGATACTCACGATGTCATCACAATGACCATCATGGCATCTCAAAATCATCAAACACAATTCATAACAACATCAAGAATGTACCGTACATGTCCCACAATGTTACCAATGCAACGATACTCACGATGTCATCACAATGACCATCATGGTATCTCAAAATCATCAAGTATATTAGATACTTGGATGTCCATTGTCCCAAATTCATCAAGTATAGCAATACTTGGCATCAAGTACAATCAAGTACTTGGATGATATATGGCACCAACAACACTAAAAGTAAACGTCAAGTATATCAAATACTCAGAATTTCATTGTACTCACAAGTCCATCAAATCAACCATTCATCAAGTACATACACTTCAGAACGATTCTAATTTCGATGAGTCATAGATGCTTATATATAGGGTCACCCGCAGCCTTCCCACCACATCTATAACCCTTCAAAGGCATTACCGTCTTCCATGTATGCACTACTATCCTAAATCACATTCTATATCTATAAACAAATGCCCAATCAATCAATCAAACAACAAATACTTGCACACTTTTCATCCTGAATCTCAATCGAATAGGGAACTACGGAACTCACTTTTATGAAGCAATAACAAGCTAAGATCGAGCTATAAACGTTCAACGATCGTCACGCGTCCACAACCTATCAACCACATTTACAATTCAAGACTTAACTTTGAGTTCTAGAAGTGACATCCAACTTTGAATGACTACCGGGACTCGAATAGGACACTAGATAAGCTAAAGAAAGGTTTAAATGGAAGCTTGACTCGATCCTAGGAACACGGACTCGAAACTAGTAAAAGCAGGAAAACACAAAAACTAGGGCACTGTAAGGTACGCCGGGTGGGGGCGTAGCTTACGCCGGCTGGGAAAGTGCCTTTTTGGCATGACCATCAACGTAAAACAGGAAGATCCAGCGTAAGGGCCAAAAAACAAGTTTGGGGAGCACCGTATGTTACGCCAGGGAGCGTATTTTACACCAGGTCAGGCCTAAATCGAGCTGCAGCCATCCAAGAGCCAAACACGGTCCATTTCACACCAAAACCCCATTTTTGACTTCAAAATCGACTAGGGAAGCTTCAAGACTCATTTTTAGACATAAACAAACATAAATAATCATAACCCACCTCTCAAACTCGATCCATAACAACAAATCGATGCCTAAATTTGGCCATGGCCCCAAATCAAAACTCCAAGAACCCTAAAATGACAAAACAAAAAAAAAACTCATTTTGGACTCAATTTGACCAAGAACTCTTTTCATTTGACCTAGAAACAATATTGACAACATGAAATGATGCATTTAAGTTAGAAATGACTTACCAATTCTTCCTCCAAGTTGTCAAACCCGAAATGGAGCTAAATTGGAAGATTTCTTGCACTTTGAAAACCCAACTTTTGATATGTGAAGAAGATGATGATAATGATGATGATTCTAACACAAGTCTTGCTTAAAAATGATATAAATGCAAGGATCTTAGAGAGAGAGTGAGTATATGTGTGTGTGTTCTTGCATTCAATATATAGAGAGAAAGTGATAAGAAGAAATGAATGGGTGGATGGGAGGGAGTAAGGAGATAGGGTTGGGTTTGG
The DNA here is from genome assembly GCA_034093135.1 of Erigeron breviscapus. NCBI lineage: Eukaryota > Viridiplantae > Streptophyta > Magnoliopsida > Asterales > Asteraceae > Erigeron > Erigeron breviscapus. The sequence goes on from CM067167.1 coordinate 2,510,621, forward strand.
TTGGGTGGGATATGGGTCATGGGTTGGATCCATGGGTAACTCATTTCACAATTCTAGTTCATTTAAATACCTATTAGCACCGTATGCCCATATAAAACGGTCAATTGACCTTGACTTGGACATTGCACACAATTGAACCATAAAATGACCTCAAATATATTACTAACTAAAAATTGTTTGTCAAATTGTACAAATAGTCAACGGGTCAAAATCACAAATGTTACAATTTCTCAATCCATCCAATCAAATTTACAGTTGATTCTAATATAAATCCAAAATCATACAACAATAGCAATAGGAGTATAACATATTAAGCAAAAAATCAAATTAAGTATCATCATGTTGTTTTAGAAGACTAGCTAGGAGGACCTTTGTTTCTAGTATTGAAATTACGGTTATTAGGTCAAAAAGTTCTACATAATCATCATTTTAGATGAGATAATGACACCAGACTCTAACCAACTATACCAAAATAGTTATGTAGTGTAGTAACCTATCCGGGCGTTTAATCAATATAAGTTCCTATGAATTTTATACAATCAATGTAAGAACCTTTTTGTTGGGGTCAAGCAATGTAATGACTTGTATCACATGGATTGAACAAAATTCATAATCATTTTGACATAATTACTTACATCTGGTACCATTATCCCAAGTCCATGAGTTTTTTATTAATAGTCCATTAGAGACATCACTTTATCTCCATCTAGACCTAACGTTCATACCATATTGTACAAATACAACTGTCTAAAGCACATATTACCAACTACGGAAATAGGGTGGTGTTGCTATATAAGTAACATAGATCATTCAGCAATTGGCTCTGATACCACTGTTGGGATTTTATTAACCAAAACTATGTTTATTTACATGAATAAACATAGTTCATTAATCTAGGGTTATGTTTAAAAACCTTTTCAAAGTATAGGGTTTAAATCGTAAATAATTAAAAACGTTTAATTATTTAATACAAATTAATTTTTATCTAAAACATAATTAATGAACAAGTAATTAACCTAGTTAATTACTAATAGCGGAAGCATGTAATAAAACAATTAAACTATTTAATTTCCTAGCCAAGATCTATCGCGCATGCATATAGTAACTAAACAATAAATAAATAGAAGAACTACTAACCTCTTAGACGACCTTCCGAAGACGTTATTCTTGAGCAAGAATAACGTGACCTCCTCCTTGCCACGAAAAAGAGCCCGAAGTCGCGCCCCTCAAAAGACTCGTACACGCGAACGGGTCTTCGGCATTTAACTAAATGCTAGCCGTAACTTTACGTTATAACAAATACCCACCGAAAAAATAACTAGAATGGGGTGCTCTCCACCCTTGAAGGTGTCGAACTCCACACGACAAAGAAAAGAGAGAGATAGGGTTTTTGGTGCAAGGATTCAAGAAGGAATAAGGGTTCTTTATATAGGAATAGAAAACCGTTAGGTTTCCTTCTTTGAATCAATGTGGATAAGGAAACAAGTTTCCTTCTCCCTCCCTTCCTCCTTTTCGGCGCCGACCTAGTGGGACCCATGGGTCGACTCATGGTGCTCGATGTCCGATCCCGTTTTTGACCCGATTCGCGATTCCGACCCGCGAATCATTTCCAAATCTATTTTTGGAAACTTTTAGTTATCTTCATTTCTAGTGGATTTCTTGTTATTTATATAAACTTCAATTAAGCCCTCCTCGTTCTATGTATGCGACCCTAATGGTTCATAGATATGCGGCCGTATAAATATTGAAGTATTCTCATAATTACAACAGAATCTGTATCAAGTAGCGAGAGTCCTTAGAGTTTTCTACCTTTGTTTCGGATTGAAGATTAACCTTGGTAAATCTAATCTTTTTGGGGTTGGAGTTGATGATGCCGAAGTTAAAAAAGCTGGTGCTTTGCTTAAGTTTAAGGAAGCCACATTACCCTTTACTTATCTTGGCTTAAATATTGGTGGCAATATGAATAGGATCTCATCATGGAATTTTCTGTTCGATATCTTTGAAAAGCGGCTTGCGTCTTGGAAGGCTAATACATTATCTATTGGTGGGAGAGTTACTCTCATCAAAGTTGTTCTTGAAAGCCTCCCGACGTATTATTTCTCACTATTTGCGGTTCCGAGTACAGTTATTGAGGGTCACGAAGCGATTATTAGAAGGTTCTTGTGGGGAGGTTCAAATGATAGCCGTAAAATACATTGGGTAGCATGGGACACAGTGGCTGCTCCTATCAAGATGGGTGGTTTAGGCATTTCCAAATTGAAGGATTCGAATGTGGCTCTCCTAGCCAAATGGATTTGGCATTACAAAACAGAACCTGGGCTCTTTGGCGTAGGGTTGTTGATGCGTTTCATGGCTCCTGTAGAGGATGGAAATCGGTGCCTGTCAACCGGTCCCTTTCTAGTGTGTGGAAGGCGATTGTGGGTAAGGTTGGCTCGATAAAGATTGGTGTTACAAAACTTAACGACCTATTCAAAGGTGTTTGCGGTAGAGGTGACTCGATCAGATTTTGGCTTGATCCATGGGTGAGTAACGCTTGTCTAAAGGATCTTTTCCCGCTGCTTTTTCATTTTGAAAGGGAGAAAAGATGTCTAATCCAAGAACGATTTTGTCATGAAACGAAAAGGTATATTGGTGACCCTTTGTGGTTCTCGATACCTATGTCTCCTGGTGCGATTAGTGAATGGATCCGGTTCCGTGACCTGCTGGACAATTGTCGAATTTCTGAGGACAAAGATAGGTGGGTGTGGCTGGGCGATTCTCAAAGTATCTTTTCGGTTAAGAGTGTTAAAAAGTTTATTAGAAGTGGCGTGGACTGGCGAAAGATACAACTTCAAATGGGTTTATAGTGTTCCTAAGAAGTGTAATATCTTTATGTAGCGGGCCGCTCTCAATCGGCTTCCTACTTATATGGCGCTTCAGGTACGAAACTGTAACTTTGGTTCCACTCTATGCGGATTATGTGACTGCTGGGATGAATCTATCGAGCACTTATTGTGCTATTGCTCATTCTCGGCGGCTATATAGGATCGAATTGGAGGATGGTGCAAAGTTGGTAGTTTGATGTTTTCTCTGTAGGGGGAGATAATAGAGTGCCATGACAAGGTGGGATTGGGGAAGAATGAAAGAAAGGTGTTCAAGTGTATCGTTTTTGTCACTTGTTGGTGCATTTGGAAGGCTAGGAACGAGAAGATTTTTCAACAAGTCTCTCTTTGAATAAGGTGTTTTCCGATATTAGATGTACAGGTTTTTGTGGTATAGAAGTAGACTAAAAAAAGATACTCTTAGCTGGGAAGATTGGATTAGCTTCAGTGTAACCAATCTTTCTTTGTAATTTTTTCTATCCCGTAATTTCGGGATGGTGTATATTAATGTGAATGATACTTACTTTTAAAAAAAAGATGGGTCTTTGGCTGGTTAAAAGGAAAAAAAATGGGTGGTTTTTTTTTATATCGTTTTTTGGTAAATCTGATGAGAATAAAATGACCCATGTGACCACCTAGATTTATTTAACATGTTTAAATACTTTGCCAAATGTCATATGCTTAGAAGTTGCTTTCATCCGTGTGATATGAGACTATGCAGCACAGATAAAATGTCTAAAATAGTCAATTTCAAAAAGCTAGTCCAATTCAAGGATTACCCTATACTATTCATTTATTTGTAGTAGTGTTGTAAATCTTGGCTGTATCGGCCGAGATATCGGGATCGATCTTGGGATCGGACACTCAAGGAGACGAAATGACTATGATCGAGTAAGATATCGATCGATAGCGGTCAACGGTCAAAACTGAGACCTCAAAATAGGTCTGAAAATGGGATCGACGATGGTGGCGGTTGGTGGTGGACGATCATGGTGGGCGATGGTGGTCACCGATGGTGGTTTATGACATAAGATGGAGAAGTTAAAACGGAGAGAGATTATGGAATGTAATTCAAAATAGAGAAATGATGGGAAAGGTCAACTTCATTTTTTTTAATATTAAAAAAAAACTGTAAATAAATGACATGCTTTTATTTATCTTCGACTCGTAAATAGATGAACTTATTTTGTCATGCCTATATATATATATCATGTATCATATATTTATATATTTATTAATATTTGCCTACTGTTTAAATTTTTTATATAGAATTACATATATATATTATATATATATATATATTATATATATATATTATATATATATATTATATATATATATTATATATATATATATATTATATATATATATTATATATATATATTATATATATATATATTATATATATATATTATATATATATATTATATATATATATATAATAAAATAATAATATATATATCATTGCATCATGAAAATCGTATCAATATATATATATTTGTGATTCGTGAATCTTCGTGCACCAATTTTATCATAATCAAAGGTCAAAATAGGGTTGGTGGCCCTTTGGTAAGGTCTTTGACCTTGGAGGATCCACTTTGGTTCGAGTCCCACCTTTCACATTTGTGGGGGTGGATTAATAGGGGGTTTTTCGAGAGTTCTGGTTTCCAGGCATATGTGTAAAGTAGAATAGAATGTCGTTCAAAGAAAAATAAATAAATAAATAAACAAATAAATAAATAAATAAATAAATAAATAATAAATAAATAAATAAATAAATAAAAATCGAAAGGTCAATAGGGTTGGTGGCCCTTTGGTAAGGTCTTTGACCTTGGAGGATCCACTTTGGTTCGAGTCCCACCTTTCACATTTGTGGGGGTGGATTAATAGGGGGTTTTTCGAGAGTTCTGGTTTCCAGGCATATGTGTAAAGTAGAATAGAATGTCGTTCAAAGAAAAATAAATAAATAAATAAAAATCGAAAAGTCAAAATTTTGTCTTATTTATTTTACTTTAATAGTTATTTTATTTTACAATAACCAACACTAACCATAAGTAACCAACTTTTTTTTACAAGTGAATTTTATCTCAGACGCGTATGATGTGTGCTAATCGCACAACGAAAGGGTCTCGTACTAAGCGGATCTTAAATAACCTTTCTCACCATACCACCTCATTAATTGGAAAATACCGTCGAGGAGAACATAACAAGGTTCAAACACGAGACCTTGAGTAAACTCCCCCGGGCTCCGCATAGCAGGTTTAGTGAAACGCCCCGGCCACTGGGCCGGTGGTTCATAAGTAACCAACTAAAAAATACTCTTAAAGAAATCGTTCTACTCTATCCAGTAAAACAGCAGTAATTTTATAACATATGAAAACGTTCTTTCACCAGATAAGGCCTATATTTTTTTCCGATCAATATTAGCATTTGACACATATAATCAAACTATATAATGGAGAAATTGGCGATGATGAGATCTCTTTACAGTTCCATCTCACGGTAAAATTCCTCTCCATCACTTTTTTGTATGTACAATTACTATAATTATAACTATCCTTTCCTGTTTTTTGAGATATGAAATTTATTATAGGGCTAATTTTTTGTTATTCACGAGAATTCATTTTAATTTAAGTGTTTTTTTTACTAATTTGATTTGTATAAATAATATAGAATTAAGTCAATTGAATAAAATGAGATACACATAAACTGAGAAATTGTTTACATTTACTTTAGAAATAACATCATAGTGGCAGATATCAAATGAGCTAGGTAGGCTAAGCTAGGCTGCTTGTTGGTTTGAGGTTTTTACTACAGTTAAGCTAGAGCTTGATTGATCAACGAGTATCAGTACTCGCAACAATCGATAGCCGTATTTTGATTTTTTGACTGTTTTGGAACCCTTATTATAGTATGGATGCCGCATTCTCGAAACTGCTGGCCTAGCGTGCACGACAAGAAGCGATAAAAGGTCCTAATGCGTGCTATGAGTAATTGAGTACGTATTTTGAAAACTAACAATTTTATTACTATTATATTTTGTGGCTTATTTTTTACGTGTATATTACGAATAAACTATGTTGTATATTGACTGAAATGTTCGGAACAACAAAGAAACCTTGACCTTGTGGTCCATTGGACTCGACTCAACCCTTTTCCGAGCAATGATCGGCTATCTTGGGGTACCACCCATGGAGTTAGGAACGAATATAAACCTGTGGCTAGTGACCTTCATTATTGACCAAAGGTCCAAATTCTTCTACAGTGTTCGCACCAAGCATTTGCGCTAGGAAATGATACCACTAAGGCCAAAACTTCTCCTTAATTTTTATACAATGTCCACTTATCTGGAAATTATTTACTGTTCTGTACTTTAGTTAACCTACGAGTATATTTATGCAATTTGACTTTTTCTTTTTTAATTAGTTTTCTTGTATAGAAAAAGGGGTAAGTGGGTAACTGATTCTTATATTCCCTGTATATAGACACCTGTTCTCCGTTTGCAATGGGACGTGGAAATACGCGTTGTTTCAGTGATGGCTTGACACACTTGCCAGACATAAAAGATGGTGATATCAAACTTGCCTTTAAGGAGCTTATGGCTGTAAACTGGGCTGAATTACCAGACACTGTTGTTAATAAAACCAAGAGAGCCCTGTCTAAAAGCACTGAAGATAAGGCTAGCCAGGAGGCATTAGCAAACCTTTTACGTGCTGCAGAGGCAGTTGAAGAGTTCAGTGGGTTCCTTGTCACTTTAAATATGGAAATTGATGACAGTGCTGGATTGAGTGACGAGGTGACATTACCTTTTGTTTTTTTTTAATCATGGGTTTATATGCATATATTGACCCAAATAGTTCCAATTGGTTAAATTTTGCTGCAGGATGTAAAACCTTTATCCGATGACATTGCCAATGCATTAAGTGTAGGCATGTAGCGTTTGGACGCTACTATGCATACAGACTCTTTTGGAGCAGATGAGGGCTATCTGAAGAAAAAGGTCGAGAACGAGCTAGGGATGAAACTCATACACCTGAAAATGAGATGCAGTGGTCTCGGTGGTGATTGGGGAAAGGTATGTTCTACTCTCTCTCTCTCTCTCTCTCTCTCTCTCTCTCTATATATATATATATATATATATATAAAAGTAATAATAATATATATTACACGCGCATATAGACTCTGGTGGTTGAGTTTTTGCGGTTTGTATCTAATATGTGATGGATCTTCATGCCTTAGTTGAAGACATTATCCTTGCAGACAACCCACAACCTGTTTAAAGTAGCATTTATGCTTTCTTTCTATTTTAATTTTCTTCTTTCTTTACGAAATTTAAGTTTAACTCACATAGTTGAATAATATAGGTGGAAATTTCGATCCATTTCCCTAAGAATTTTTAAATACGGGTTATGATTGATCCCCAACAGATGAAATAGGTCGAAATGGTTGAAAATGTTGGGTTGTGAAGGCCTTACGGGCCTGTTGGTTTTCGTTTATTGATTAGGAAGCCCAAATTGGTTTCTTTGTTCAACAAGCAAGAAACCCTAGCTGTCCTCCTATATATACCCCTCATATGTAATTGAAATTTCTATGGTTCAGAGCATCAATGAAATAACCTAGTTGCAGCCGGTGGATTAGGCCCCCCACTGGGGCCGAACCACGTTAAATTCTCGTGTCGTTTATCTATATTTTCTTGTTTTATCTTCTTGTTTAATTGCTTCCGCTGTGCTTAGCTAAGGCTGTTCCTAACAAGTGGTATCAGAGCCAGGGTGCTGTGTTTCGCGATTAGGGTTTCGGTTTTGTCTCTCTTGTTCGCCGTTTTCTTTCACAGCCGTTCAAGAGCAGCAGCCGCTGCTGTACCACCTACTGCTATCTACAGCCGTCGCGATTAGGGTCTTCCACCCTTGTTCGCCGCTGTTTGCTGCTTTTTGCGGCTTTCTGCTGCTGATTTGCTGATATATGCTACTTATTTGTCGCTGTTTGCTGTTTTCTGCTGCTGTTTTCTACTGAAATCTGCTGTTCAGCTGCTGTAATCTGGTGTTTAGCCACTGGTTGCTGCTGAAATCTGTTAATTTAGCTGCTGGAACTGCTGTTGCTGCTGGTTTTTTTTGTTCTTCCTGATTCGATCTGTTTCTGGGTCTGGTTTGCAGCTTTTTTGCTGCTGTTCCGCCACTGTTTCTCCACTGTTAACCGCCTGTCGCCGTTTTGCAGCTGTATTTGCTGTTGTCAGCCGTCGCCGATTGGACCTCTGTTAGGGTTTCTGGTTTTTTGGGGGGTTCTTTGGTGTTATTGATCGATTGGAAGATGATAATAGCACTGTTTCAGTTATTCTTGTTCGAGAGGTATTAGCTACTGTTCTTAGTTACCACCATGACATTCTTGTTCGTCATTGATCAGAGGTAGAGGTATTGTCTCTGTTCAACTTAATGTCTGAGTTGTATCTCGGGTTATTCTGATTCACGATTAGGGTGTGTTTTTGTGGGCGGTTGTTAATAAGTTTGTTGCTGTGATATTACCTTGATCGATTAGAAAAGGAAAGAAAATTAGTACCATTGTTTGAAGTCAGTCCATTGAAACAAGGTATTAGGTTGATTAGGGTTGCCTTTGTTCGACCGGGTATATACGGGTGTTTTGGATTGGATAGGTTTCTGTTGGATGCGGTACACGTATGGAAGAAAATAGAGCTAGCAGGTTTGGAGTGCTTTGAGTTTTGAGTATTCCTGTTCCGGGGTTGCTAGTGTCGACACGAGTGAAATAAAAGCTAGTCAAGTCATGGAACTAACACTTGTTTTCTCTACTGTTGTTATTGATCGTTGCTGGTCTGGATATATGGATGAGTGGTTTGATTTTTGACTGGATCTTTGTACTGGTATTGGGTGAAGGTTTTCGCTGGTTGAATACGAGTGGAGGTTCGTCTCATGAAGTCTGGTTTAGCATGGGTTAGAATAACAGGGACAATGGGAGCTGTGCGTGGTTGACTTGTGGGGTTGCATGAGGTGCTCAGGGTTTTAGAGTCGCCCGAGGTTGATAAAATACTGCTTATGAGAATGTGCCTGGGTTATGCATTGGGGCTCATTGGAAGGCAGTGAAGACTTTTGTTACAGATTCTGGTTTTGCTTCATTTAATGTCACCCACTGTAGTGAAGCACTTGTGAATCTTTTGATTAGACTTTTGGAGTGTGTAGATTACTGCGCTACTGGAAGAATTGAACCAACTTTCGGAGAAAAGTCTTGGCTCGCAGATTCGAGAGTTATACGAGTCTGGTGCGCGGTAGAGGACTCTGGGACTTTCAGGTAATCTGTTCGAGCGTATTCGGAGGTTTGAACTTGGACGGGTTTTGTAACAGTGGGAGCACGAGGAGTGTTTTGACATATGTTGAAATCGACGTTAGGTTCTGAAGACCAGGTTAAACCTGAATGAAATCTCTCCTGTGATGCTACCGCTAGTGGAGAGTGTTGTTGTTCCTCTGGAGTCTCTGGAGCCAGTATTTCAAATCAGTGGGAGCCGGTTGAGATTGAGGATGAGTCATTGGTGGTCTTTGCCATGACTGGGTCAGCTGTGTCTGACTGTATTGGAGCTGTTTAAAGCTTCAATGGGCCTTTCAGTTGACTGATGAAAAGGGCCGCTGCAACTAGGTACACATGGGATGTGGATTGAAGTTTGGTTTGTTCTTGGGAGCTGGACCCGTGAAGACTTTTGTTCCTATTGGTTTTTTATTGAAATCTTAGCTGGTTCATGGAGAACTGAAGACTTGGGAAACTTTCGTTGTTGAAGTTTTAGTTTATTCTTGGAACTAAAGGCTTGGAAGATTTCTGTTAACTGAAGATTACGGGATATTGTGTGCTTGAATGGCGGGCTGAAGTTTATCGCAAGGCCTTCAAGTGGGAGATTGTTGGGTTGTGAAGGCCTTACGGGCCTGTTGGTTCTGTTTATTGATTAGGAAGCCCAAATTGGTTTCCTTGTTCAACAAGCAAGAAACCCTAGCTGTCCTCCTATATATACCCCTCATATGTAATTGAAATTTCTATGGTTCAGAGCATCAATGAAATAACCTAGTTGCAGCCGGTGGATTAGGCCCCCCACTGGGGCCGAACCACGTTAAATCTCGTGTCGTTTATCTATATTTTCTCGTTTTATCTTCTTGTTTAATTGCTTCCGTTGTGCTTAGCTAAGGCTGTTCCTAACAGAAAATTGACCTAGTTGTATTTTAAATGTTGTTTTGTATATTTGCCAATCTATAAATTATTCTATAATCTGTCATCAAAGTGATAAAACCCGACATGTCGCATAACGGTGTCTTATATAAAGTTTGTCATGACAAGTTTTTTGTCAATCAAACAACACTTGCATGGTATAAATGATAAAGTAACATTGTTTTTCATTAGAATTGACTTGGTAACTAAGTTTTGTATGGCGTGTAAATTAGTAAACGTAACACTAAACTAGATTGTTTTCGGAAATGCATGTTTTTGGGTAAAAGGTTACCCTGGTTAGACTGGGAATACATGTTTTAATTGTTGAAGTTCAGCTATGCTCATAAAGTTGTATGACATAAATACAAATTTGTCATAGTTATACAACCTAAGTTGCTTTAAGAACATGTTCTAGTTTTTCTAATATTGGGTAGAAAAACTTTAATATAGTTTAGATAAATAGATCATTTACCCGGATCAGTTTATATGTTCCTTAACTAGGTCAAAACTATCGGCATGCCGAGCAAGTATAATTTCATAAAGAAAAAAGGCTGCACATGAATATGTACCCAAGTCAATATGTTGGATCTTATTGCCTTAGTTTAAGGCATGATCTCTTTCAGAAGACCCATTAGCTGTTAAATGTGGCAGTAACAGCTGTTTATATTATCTGTTATACTCTTCTTTTAATCTATTGAAAAATTGAGGAAGATGTAGCAAATTTTACTAAGAATGTTAAGATCTGGGTTATGTATAGATTTGTGTTATAATTTGTCACTAACGGGTCAGATAGGTCCAATATGTTGAAAATTGCCCAAAGTGTATTCATATTTAACACGTTAGCAATTTATAAGAAATTAACAGAATGAACCAAAAAACGTGTTGATCAAGCCAACTTTTACTGACTCATTCGACCTCGTACAATTAGTTACCCAACCCACCCATTTTCCCACCTTTATTGAAGATCACCTATGTTGTTTTAATCATTCTTTCTGGGCTTGTGTGATGAAATTTTCTTTGTTTTAATCAAATTTCTCATACTTAGGTTAATCTTATGGTACACCAGGGGACGGTGGTTAATTTGGTAATACTGTTTAAACTATGCTCTTCTCTAATTGCAGGTGACTGTTCTTGGAACATCTGGAATTTCTGGTTCATTTATCGAGCACAGAGCAAATATCAGTTAGTGAGAGATGCAAAACGTTGTTCATATAGGTCACCTTTTATCCGGCCAATTACTGTATCCATTTGTTTCTTCCAACGTTGGTTTGGTTGAATTTTGCTGTCTGCTTGTCAACTAGCAGAAAAGCATCATGTTAGAACTTAGAATTTGAACTTGTAGTGTAGTCATTTTCACACAGACGAAAATGTCACTCTTGAACTTGTTTCTGTAATGCCCCTGGTTCTATTTATTTGAAATAAAAATAACCATGAAGATGGTAGTAAGTAAAATGTATAGCGGAAGAAAATGACCATGGTTATTGGTTAATTAAGCCAAATTCCCAGTATGATAAAGCTGTTTACTTGAACTTGCATATTACGATTACATCTATCATAACCATCAAGTTATCATTTTCTAAACAGATTATTGGATTGAATATTTATAACTTGGAAATAATCAAATAATCCATAAGAGTTTGCAAGTAGATATGACGATGGATAAGATCCGGTGAAGCCATGTCCATGTATGCTTAACTTATAAGACGATATATGTTTTGTGATTATGCAGCCACAACAATAGTAATCCTACTTGAATACTGATTTTTTTCAAATTTATACTTTATGACAGATGTATGATCCCCTCAAATCAAGCATATATATTCCCTGGATATACTACATTGAAAATATAACGATGTCTGAAACTATAAAGATGTATGAATGTTTCCAAATATAAGTCCATTTTCGAATATTACCATGAAAATATATCAAACTCGAAAGTTAGGTAAATGTTCTTAAAACATCAATGTTTGGAAAAATAATTATTTTTGATTCACCAGACTCAAAGTTGTAACATAGAAGTATTTTGCATTTGAAGTGGTTCTAAACTTGGCAGGAAACTAACACTTTGGTTCATGGTTTCATTTTGTTAAAACTTTTGGATTTGGTCCAGTTCTTGTGACCATCATACATTCCTATTGAACCAAAACAGTTTAAGCTAAGAATTTGATATTGTATCACACAATCACAAATTCTGAAATTCACTATCTGTCTATCTGTGGCCAAATTCGATTCTGGCCCGGAGTTGCAATTTATTTGCCTTGCAGTTTTATACTGATTACTGTATGTATATGTTTGTACTAATCAATTAATAGCCAATCTTTCTTTTCACAATATATAATAGAAGTTGTAGTGTTTTTCAGATTTTCTGACTCAAAACGAACAAAACCAAAACCATTGTTTAAAAAGAAGAGCTAAATTGACATTCAAGTACAAATGATTCATGCTTTTCTCACTTAAGAAACTCATAATACATATTTCTCATTGATAGCCCCAAAATAGAAAAAGAGAAGAAAAAACAACACAAAAAATACTTCTATACCAATTCCCACTAGTCCACCACTGAAAGAAAAAGAAAACACATCTATTAACATTTAAACATTAGCCTTTGGTGGTTGAGGTTTTCCACCACCATTAACAACCATTCTGCCACAGTCGTCCGGCGACTTCCTCTTAGGCTTAGCTTCTTTCAACATTGTCACGACGTCTCTCATTGAAGGCCGGTCTGCCGGGTTCCTACTTGTACATAGCATTGCTATCTTCAATATGCACAACATTTCTTCCTTGACCGAATTACATGAACCGCCTGCATTTTTATGATTACTGTATGTATATGTTTGTACTAATCAATTAATAGCCAATCTTTCTTTTCACAATATATAATAGAAGTTGTAGTGTTTTTCAGATTTTCTGACTCAAAACGAACAAAACCAAAACCATTGTTTAAAAAGAAGAGCTAAATTGACATTCAAGTACAAATGATTCATGCTTTTCTCACTTAAGAAACTCATAATACATATTTCTCATTGATAGCCCCAAAATAGAAAAAGAGAAGAAAAAACAACACAAAAAATACTTCTATACCAATTCCCACTAGTCCACCACTGAAAGAAAAAGAAAACACATCTATTAACATTTAAACATTAGCCTTTGGTGGTTGAGGTTTTCCACCACCATTAACAACCATTCTGCCACAGTCGTCCGGCGACTTCCTCTTAGGCTTAGCTTCTTTCAACATTGTCACGACGTCTCTCATTGAAGGCCGGTCTGCCGGGTTCCTACTTGTACATAGCATTGCTATCTTCAATATGCACAACATTTCTTCCTTGACCGAATTACATGAACCGCCTGCATTTTTATCTAGCACTTGGTTTGTACCCTCTTTGCTCTTGATTCTTGACCTCACCCAATCCACAATGCTATTTCCTTCCCCAAATTCCGAATTCACTGATCTCTTTCCGCTAATGAGCTCCATTAACAACACGCCGAAACTATATATGTCACTTTTTTCATCCACTTGTAGAGTGTATGCATACTCTGCACAATACAAATGTAGTATTAATTAACTAACTTTAGCCAAATCAAAAGTCAGACTTATATAAACCTATCCAAATATATAAAAACAGCCTACATAAATTAGTTCAGAAATTGCTAGAAACATTAAAATAAACCATAAATGAGCAAACTTTGACCTCTATTCAATAGCTAGAATATAAAAAACATATAGATCAATGTAAAAAACATACCAGGGGCAATGTAGCCATAAGACCCTGCAATCACCGACATCGATTCAGCACAATGTATGAGCTTAGCCACCCCAAAATCCGCGACTCTGGCTTCCATATCTCCATCCAAAAGAATGTTGCTCGGTTTCAAATCACGGTGCACAACCACCGGATCACAATCGTGGTGCAGGTAACAAATCCCTTGAGCCACCCCTAACGCGATCTTATACCTTGTGAACCAATCCCCAACCAAATTCTCACACTTATTCTTTCCATGTAACAAATCATCCAAACTGCCATTAGGCATGTACTCATATAAAAGCATTGTACATTCCCTATTGCTACAACACCCTAGCAATCTCACAATATTCCGGTGCCTCACGTTTCCCAACACCTCCACCTCAGCAAACACACCTTTCCGCCTTCTCGTTGTGTCCTTGTGCTTTGCACGAAGCTTTTTAACCGCTATGATCTCGCCACTTGGCATTTCTGTTTTGTACACGGTCCCAGCTGAACCTGACCCGATAATCTTACCTGTCATGGATAAACTCTCTGCAACATCATCAGCACTAAAATTTAACCGTTGGAAAGCCGTTAGCTTCCACGGCCCGGTTTCCATTTCCTCCTCTACAAACCGCTTTTGGTACTTCGCTTGGAAGCACCGGATTCCCGCCACAAGAATAAAAAGCCCAACCCCAAATGCTGCAGCCATTATCCACATGACCGTTCCACCTGCTTTTTTCGGCTCATGTGGTTTCACTTCGGGTTCATTTTCCATTCTACACAGCTTATGAATCACTTCACCACATAGTCCTTCATTTCCTGCAAACGAAGAAGGATGCAAACTCGAAAACGCAATGCCAGATGAAGGGACAGGCCCAGTAAGCTGATTATAAGACACGTTGAATCCTTCCAAAGTTCGGGTACTGCCAAAACTTGAAGGAATCGTACCCGTGAGCAGATTATGAGATAAATCAACTTCTGTAATCGATGGCAAAGAAGAAAACTCTAATGGAATGATGCCCGATATCATATTTCTTCGTACATTTAACGAAATGAGCTTCTCACAATGATCAATATCTGAAGGGATACTACCATTTAACTCATTCCCTTCCATTTCAATACTATAAATTTTCTTACACTTTCCAAAATTCGGAATTTGACCTCTAAGTTTACTAAAACTCGCCGAAAATATCTGCAAACTTGGCGAATTCCACACATTTTCTGGCAAATCATCCTCAAACGAATTCCCGGATACATTTAAGTACTCCAAATTAGGCCCATTGGTTAAATCAGGTGGAAATGGTCCAGTAAAATTATTATTACTCATATCCATGAAACTAATACTTGGCAAATTACCAAACCCGATAGGAATAGACCCATTTAACATATTGTTTTGGATCCGAAACCTATACAATGAAGTACATTTTGCAAGAGACGTTGGAAGCCCGCCAGAAAACTTGTTTGAAAACAAAATAACTTTTTCCAACAAATTGCCAGAACACAAATGAGGCGGAATTGGCCCGGATAGCAAGTTAGACGAAACGTCTAGTCTTTGTAACTTAGAATTTGAGCCTAACTTTTGTGGCAAGCTTCCAGTGAGCGAATTGTTCCATAGGAACAAATATTCGAGTACTGGAAGCTCGCCGATTTTTTGAGGAATATTTCCACTTAAGTTATTATTCATGAGACTCAAGCGCTTTAGATTTTTCAACAACGAAATTTGTTCAGGTATACTATCCGAAAAAAGATTATCTGAAAGATCAAGAATCTGAACAGATTGTAATTTTTTAATCTCAACTGGAATGTGACCATGAAGATTATTTTTAAAAAGGTACAAAGTTTCTAGCTTTGTTAAATTTGTAACACCAAGAGGGAACTCACCAGAGATTTTGTTATTTGAAACATCAAGAAAAGATAAATTCGATAAAAAAGAAAATTGTGTAGGAATTTCGCTAGAAAATGCATTGTACCCGATTTCTAGATGTTCTAGAGATGTAACATGGCCTAATTCTGATGGAATTTGACCATGTAGATCATTTCCTGCTAAGCATAAGAATTTTAGTTTTTGAAATGAGCCATAAAGTTTTGGGATTTCGCCTTCGAAGTAGCTTCCAGCTAGATTAAGATGCTCGAGAAACGCTAAACGAACGAATTCTGTTGGTAATGGGCCTGTAAAGCTGTTACTATAAGCATCAAAGTATGTAAGATACTTAAGTTTCGAAATCCCTGGTGGGAATTGAGAGCTAAGAAGATTATGATTGATATCTAGAGTTTGAAGAAATGGAAGATCAAACAATGTAGTTGGAAATGGCCCGGAAAATTGGTTTTTACTAATGTTTAGATAACGTAAACTCGTTAAGTAAATGATCTCTTTTGGAATGATACCTGAAAGGTTGCGGTTAGAGATGTCTAAAGAGATGATTTGGTATGAATTTGGGTCGCATGTGACCCCGGACCAAGAACACCAAATGGGTTCTGTTCCGGGCTCAGATACTTCCCATTCTTGAAATGTGTTTAGAGGGTCTTTGAGAGATGACTTTAGGGAAAGAAGTGAAGCAAGTTGCGACGGAACAACAGCTTCCGTCGCAACTTGGAAGAACAAGAGAAGGAGAAGGATGTAATGGTGATTCATGGTTTAAGTTTTTGAAAATGTGATATGGTGGTGGTGAATGTGGTGATTTTGGGTGAAGTTTAAAAAGGTGGTGAAATGAGTTGGAAATGAAATTTGTTTTATTGAAAGTAAGATGAAAAATGTAGGATTTTGATTGTTGTTGGTGGTGCTTTTTAGGAGTGGTGTAAGTGCAGAGGATGTTTCATGATGATTGTTATGTTGAGTGGGGTTTGTTTTGTTTTTTGGTATGAAAATAAAGATATATAGATATAGAAGCACATAAGCCACGCCCTCCAACCGGTATGTCTTCTTTCTTTCATTTTGACTTCTGTTCACACACATTCTTGCTTTTCTTCTTTTTGCTTTTCCTTTTTCTAAAAACTGTACATTTTTTTAGTTCAAGATGAGGTGGGAAGCTTAACGTCTTAAAAAATCTTAGACGGGCAGTCCCTCTCTTGATTTTTTAGCAACGGTGATCCCTAAAGACATGTTTCAGTTGCAACGGTGGTCCCTCACTAACAAAATCGTTAATTAGTGTCGTTAAGTTTCCCATGTGAGTAGCACATGAGGGGTCCTTCCACCTACACAAACATAGGGGTGTTCAAAAGTATTTGTATCCAAATACGTTATTTAAAAATCTAATCCAATATTATTTGAAATGTCGGATATTCAAATTTCGGTTCGGATTCGGATTCAGGTAAAGATTTTTGAAAATTTCGGATATTCGAATATCCAAAAGTCGGATATTCGAATTTCGGATATCCAAACTTTTGGATATGTGTTCGGATATTCAAATCCACTATCCGAAATTTTGAATATCCGAAATTCGGATAGCCGAATTTTAGAATAGCCGAATTTTAGAAAAAATAAGTATCCTAGAAAAAAATATCTCAAGTATCTGAATTTTAGAAAAAAAATAAATATCATAGATATTTTCGTATTATTAGATATTGAGACTAACGTTTTGGATATTTTCGTAAGTTTTAGAATATTTTTTGATATTGAAACTAGGCTTTTTCGATATTTTTTGATATTTTCGGATATTTTCGAATTTTAAAAAAATGATATTGAAATTTAACCAAAAAAAAATATTCTAGATATTTTCAGATATCCAAAATATCTGAAACTTTTCAAAAATCACTATCCGAATTTAAATCCGAAATTTACGCTATCCAACTTTTCGGAGAAAATCGGATCGAATTTTCGGATCATGGTTCGGATACTTTTGAACACCCCTCTGTTTATGTAGGAGGAAGGACATTAATACCTCTCATTTGCTACTCACATGGGAAACTTAACGGCACTAACTAACGGTTCCGTTAGTGAGGGACCACCGTTGCAACTGAAACATATCTTCAGGGATCACGGTTGCTAAAAAATCAAGAGAGAGACTGTCGTTGCAAAAAATGACAAAATTCTTGCATTTAACTCAAAATCTTAAGTTCAATTTTTAGCATAATGTTTAATCACTAATTTGAGATGTCACTTTGCCTTGGGTTGACTTTAATAAAATTTGCAATTCAAAAAAACTATTAAAAAATTTAATATTTTTCTTAATGCGGTATAGAGTATCGAAATCCTTTAATTTGTTAGAGTGCGTGTTATTTTATGTAAAACACGCTCTATCACATGAATCGAGCAATTTTTTTCCTTTTCCAGATGATCGGCATGATGTGCTCATAAAAGTGTTAATCACAAGATACGTACATGGGTTTCTTAACTCAATTTTTATGTACTACACAATGTGATTACTACAATACAAAACAGATGTAATAATTTATCTAAATATTTACCCCAAAAGCTTTTAGAAGATCTTAAAAAAGGTATTAACATGATTTTATGAAGTACATTTTATTAATCTTATATAGTAAGTAAATATGTCATGTTTCCCTTGTGTGATATAGTAGTAATAAAGTATGAAAATTACATATAAAATTAAAGACAATAAATAGTTGTGTGCTAATAAGTGCAAATTAAATAGGGCATGAATCCAGAGAATGGATGACCGAAAGGTATATATGCATTGGGAAACATGAGAGTCATGTGTGACAATGTAACCGTCTATCTTAGCTACTAAGGCTAAAAGTAGTGGTATTGTCGGGGGTTGGGCTATTTTCACCACAGCGCGCCATGTGACTTCCTGGGTTGCTAGGGGTTGCCTGGAAAAAAGAAGGGGAGTGGTATTGCCTGAAAGGTGGGGTAAGTTAATGATTGTTTTTTATTTTTTTATTTTTTTTGTGTTTGACTTGTAAATTAAAAATAATTTTACACTTTTAGTACCTAAATTTTAATATAAGTTATATTTAAACCAAACTAAATAAAATTACATTAATATTAAAACATTACAAAGTTTTAAAAAATTAAAAACAAGTTACACTAATTAAAAAAACAAGTTATACTAAAACAAGTTACACTTATCAAAAAAAACTACATATATCCATATTTTTCACGGATATCTTGTTGCGCCTTCATCATGATCGAGCGATTGGGTTTTGGAAGATGACTATAGTCGTTAGTCAACACGTTTAACTCGGCGAGCTTAATCTCACTTTCCTTTGTCTTCATCCTCATCTTACTCAACTTGATCTTCTCCTTACCCATACCAACACGCTCCTTGCTTATGTCCATCAAACCCTCCAATTTGACCGTTAAATTGTCAAAAGTCTCTTAATACCTAGCCTTCCCCTTCCCTTTTCCTCCCGAACCCGATGAGCCCGATTACCAAAACCCATCCGTAATCCGACTCCAATATGTCCTTTCCTTTGTGTGCACGCCTTTTTCGCGGGTTTCTTGAACCGCCCTCTTCAGCTTCAACCTCAACTTCGGGTTGAGTTTCTTGAACGAACTCGACATCGGAAGAACGTGGTGGGGTTGGAGCAAGTTGTTGACGATCAAAGTGTTGTTGTGGCGTATCTTGAACGCCACGAAAACCGAAGTTTTCTTGTGGCGTATTCCAATTACCAAAACCCATTTGTGGCGTAGGTTGTGGCATAGATGATTGAAGATTAACGTTCATTTGTCGAATTAGGTGGATGAAAGCCGCGTTGTTTAGTAAGTTTGGATCGTTAAAGTCGATAAACGGACGTTGTTGATTATTTGGGTTGGTGTTGGGATTATTTTGATTGTTGTTGGGATTGTTTTGATTATTGTTGGGATTCATTTTTAGTTGGTATAAAGTGTGTGAATAAGTTTTTTGAGGTAAGAATTTGAAGTGAAAATGTTAAAATGGAGTGAAAAGGATGTGTTTTATATATATGTAAAAGTAAAAGGTAAATAAATAAATAAACATTCAAACTAGCCGTTTGAATTTTCAACGGTTGAAAATTCTAAAAACTAGCGCCGGTCAACAAGTTTTCAAGCAAACCGTGGGGGTTGCTACAAAGGTGGATTGCTACCAAGGGGTGGTGTGCCCGGCGACTCGGGGGCGAAATCCAGTGGGTTGCTACCGGGTTTGCTACCACTCCGTTCAGCCTAATTTAATGGTGAACTTTATTTTTCGTATATCATATCATATGTGTACTATGAATATGTATGTATCTTAGACATTCTTTTGTCACAGCTTTAAGATTTCGTTTTTCACTAACCTTCAATTTGTAAGAATAGTAGTATCATTTTGTTTGGTTCATTAAAGATCGAGAAGAATAATAATTTGAACTAAGTTATAATACTAGTTATTTATAGTTTTCAACTTAATTAAACTTAATAATTAAACTTAATAATTAAGAACTTAATTATTCAGTCAAATTTTATGTTTTTTTTAACTTAATAAACAAAAATAACCGTCAATTACCTATATTTTACTTAATACAGACAGACAATTTTTTTATATATTCAGTCACTTAATACACTCAACACTTAATAACTAAAAAACGAAACGGACCCTAAGACTACCAATAACACAATTCTATTGTATATTTATCACTCAAAATTAGTTTTAGTTACTTTTATCTTGTCACAAAAAAAACAAATTCAAATTTTACACATAAAATGTAAGCATTGGTAAAAATATCTATCAGTATTTAAAACTATTGTATATGGTTTATGATTTTCAAATTTTACACGTAAAATGTAAGCATTGGTAAAAATATCTATCAATATTTAAAACTATTGTATATGGTTTATGGTTATTTGTCACCAAATGCTTTAGAATATGGATGACCATGTGACCTGAAAATCCGAGACCTAACCAGGACCGCCCAAACCCGACCCGACCCGACCACCCGAATGGTTAACGGGCCGGAGCACGAGTTCGAATTTGTTGCACTGTCGGGTTTTGGGTTGTGTCAGGTTTTGACACGTGATGAATAAATGTCACTTAAACGCGAGAACCGAACCGACACAACCGATAGGATAACGCGTTGGGTCACGGTTTCGATTTTGTTGCACTAACGGGTTTTGGGTTTGCACGATTCAGATCGGGTTTTGACCCGTGTTCATGTCTACTTTAGAACTAGCGTTATGTACTTTTAACTCTTTGAGTAAACAAATAACCTTTATCAAAGAAGTTGCCTCACAAGTCGCAAAATCTGTTTCTAAAATTATCCGTCGGATAAGACTTACGGTCTTTAGGCATTGCTTTTAAGCAATATTACATCATTGTGTTGTAAAAGTATATTTCACATTATACCATAAACTCAAGTATTGATTGGTCGTATTTAGACCTTGTTTTCATGGTGGATAGGATGTCACGCCACTATTTTTCCTCATTAATATACTTCCAAATAGTAATGCCAGTTTTCTCGTATACATTTTCGCACGATAATATCAATTTATTAACAAAATTCGCTAAAACAATATGGAATGTAATAGAAAACCCACAAAATAATAGTATGCACATGACATAAAATATGATTAATCTAAATGCTCGTTGACAATTTAAAATTACGATAAAAATCATAAAATGAAAGTGAGGTTGACCAGTATTTGCTTGATATTCATGAAAACTTTGATTTTTAGAAATACTTCTGATTCCAAAATAAATTGCTTCAAAGCCAATGTTGATGTTGGGATAATAAAAGTTACCAAAATACACAAACTTTTACTTTGGAAACGACAATTTGAAATGTTTCTCATTTTCTGAAAACTGCCATTAACATTAACACTACACGAAACATGTAACTTTGTATATAATTCTTTTTTAATATAACCTTTGTTTAAAGTGTAGACATTTGTGAAAAAATAATGAATGCTTGTAGATTTTTGAGTTCTCAAATGGTACACATCGAAAACTCGGTTTGCTACCGTCACGTCAACAGAACATTGGACTACTTTTACCTTCAATAATAACACACTAGTACTCATACACCTGAAAAAAGAAAAACGTTAATTACACGTCGTGCTAGGAAAATATCGAAGCTAACAAACCACCTGGCTAGCCAAAGCCCCAACAATAACAATCGGAGGTTTGATGCACTCGGGGGCAAATCGCCCACTCGATATGGTCTTAGAGGTTTGAAGAATACCGATGGGACCAAGCCTACACATTAAAAATGGTTTGGTTCATTTTGTAAAATTGTGTAAATGTAAAGATAGATGTAAATGGAAATATAAACATTGAAAGGCTGATACTACAGTACTACGTATTATGTCATATGACATTGTGACGTGTGACCCGCCCAAGTCCCGCGTTGTTTTTCGGAATTTTTTTTTTAAACGAACGTTTTACAAGAGTGTTTTGTCAAACAAGTTTTTGAGAAAAAATTTTTATGAAACCGGGTAAACCGGTATTGGGAGTACCGGTTTCAAATATTTGGCCCGAACCCGGTATTCGCAAAACCGGGTTCAATTTTTGAAGCTCGAAACCGGTATTAGCAGAACCGGTGTCGCAATGAACTGACAACCTGCAGCGGCATCTATGACTGATACAGTGGATGTGACATAAAGCCTGAACCCGGTTTTGCCAATACCGGGATCGACCGAAACCCTACACGTGGCGGATCGTGGTGAAACCCTAATTATGTGTTGTCTAAACCAAATATATATATAGGGGACCCTTATTTTGAGAACCCATTTTTTTGTAAAAACCGTGAGAACTCTTAAATTTCATATTGGATCACATGTTTTTTTTGTTCATTCACATGTGAAACGTTATAAAAATATATGTTGCAGAAGAAAAAATTTTCAAAACCTTATATGTAGTCGTTTGTCACATGTGAACAAATTCATTCACAAGTTCATAAAAGGCTATTTGGAAGGTTTCATAAAAAAGTTTCTTCTACAAAATACATTTTTATATCATTTCACATGTGAATGAACAAAAAAAACATGTGAACAAATATATAACTTAAGAGTTCTCATGGTTCTTACAAAAAAAAATGGTTCTCAAAATAAGGAAACTATATATATATATATATATATATATATATATATATATATATATTAGTATTCATGTGATGATGTATCTTCAACCATTATCAGTATTCTAACAAATATTTTCAGATAACATTTCAAACACTTTGATAAACTATATTTCCAAAAAATGGCATCTTCATCATTCAACCCAATTATGGTTCAGTTAATTTGGGATGATTGTGTATCATTCGTAAATGGGATCCTTCAAAATGCAGATGCATCTAAAAGAAGAAGTTTTCCTCTTTTTCATGTAATGACTTATTCAGAAATTTGTGAAGTCACTTACAGTTGTTTTGGTGTTTCAAAACAAGACTTCAAACTGCAATTATATTTATGGTATGAATTTAAGGGTGTTCCTTTTAGAAATTTAATTACAGATGATAATACTTTGGGAATGATTTATCATCTGGGTGATGCGCAATTTGAAGTGAAGTTCGAGCCTACTTTTACAAACCAGTTGTTAAGCTTGACTCAAAGTCAATGTTTTTTTTCAACCGGGTAACCAGTCACAAGATAATGAAGATCATGAAGACAATGACGATGATGAAGACAATGAAGACGACGACGAAGATGATGAAATTGCACCAATGGTTGATCAATCTGGTGATGAGGCACCTTATACAAGTGATGATACCATCGAAAGATATAGTGTTAATGGGGATGTATCTGGAGATGAAGATGATGAAGGGGCACATGTACAAGGTCCCTTGCATCAGCAACAACATCTTAATCTTGAAGATGATGATGATGATCGTCTTATGCCATTCAATGAAGTTGAAGAAGATGTGGTATTTTGGTCGAAAGAAAGGAATGTTATAGAAAAAGGAATGGTTTTTCAAAGCAAGGCGGAACTTGTAAACGCTGTTAGGCTTTGGAACATAAGAGAAAACAGAGAACCTATTGTTCAGATACGAGGCCACGATTTTGGAAAGCACAGTGCATGACCAGGGGGAAGAATTATCGTGGTGTTATGGACCGGGTTCCATGTAGATGGGTTGTAGTTGGATCTAGCAGAAACAATTCAGGATTGTTTCGTATCACAAAGTGGGTGGATAATCACAATTGTTATGGAGAAGTGATAGCTAACAACAACTGATGTATGACAGCAAGTATGATAGCTTCTGAAATTTTGCCCCAGGTGAAGGCGAATATAACTTATCAAGTGAAACACATCCAGACACAAGTTAAAACAACTTTCAATGTCGATGTGAGCTACGTCAAGGCGTGTAATGCAAGAAGAATCGCAATTGAAAGGTTGTATGGAACTTGGCCGAGTAACTTTGATTCATTGCCCAAGTATATTGCTGAATTACAATGTGCTAATCCAGACACTGTTGTGGAATCGCTCCATTCTCCAACCAGTTCAAGTCATATACAAACATTCAAGTATGTATTTTGGACATTCGGACCGACAATTAGAGCATTCCAACTTTGTATTCCAGTGATCTTTGTCGATGGCACTCATTTGAAAGACAGCTACACGGGTAAGTTGCTAACTGTAGTGACAAAGAACGCCAATGGACAATTATTGCCTATCGCTTTTTCCTTGGTTGATGAAGAGTCTAATTAAAGTTGGGGATGGTTTTTAAATCTCTTTCAAGAGCACCTCGGATCGCAGCGGCAGGGTGATTTGTGTATCGTTTCAGACCGTCACCAAGGCATACTTAATGCAGTGAACCAAATTGACGGGTGGCATCATCGGTATTGTTTGAGGCACGTTTGTAGCAATGTCAACTCGCACTTCAAGAACAGGCGTGTCAAAAATTTGACTTGGGTTGCCGGTTCCACATCCCAACAATCCAAGTATTCTTGGGCGGTGGATGAAATCAGAGGTGAAGACGAGGCTATTTGGCCCTATTTGAGAAACATTGGTTTTGATAAGTGGACTCTAAAGCACGACTCGGGACTTCGTCGTTGGGGTAACTTAACGACAAACATTGCCGAGTGCCAAAACAATATCCTTGGTTTAGCTCGTATGCTACCTATTAGAGCTTTAATTGAGGCTACTTTTAATTGGACAAGAGACCATTTTGTCAAGCAATACCGGAAGGCCAGCAATTGGAACCCACCACTAGCTCGCAAAATGTGGCAGGTTTATCAGATGCGTGAAAGAGCCTCAACAAGCCATAGGGTGGAAGTGTATGATGAACGTCAAGGTTTGTACACGGTTAGAACAAACCAAAGAAATGCAAATGGCGAGTACACATACAATGTAGTCATGGCGGACAATAGGAAAAAATGCTCTTGTGGAGCTTGGCAGCATAAAAGGTTTCCATGTTCTCATGCCATTACTATTTGCGGATATAGATAGGAGGGGGCTGCTAATCTTCCAAGTAAGCGGTACTCAACCAGGACGTGGATAAATCAGTATAATGTTGCACTTGCTCCCCTCCGAGACGTTCATCACTAGGCAGAGGTAGATTCGAAGATCCAATGAGACCCGGGAAAACTGGTCACGCATAGGGGTAGGAGACGCACCAGACGGTACCGGAACGAGATGGATGAGAGTTCTACCAGCAGATCTTCAACCTCAAGACAACAAGCTAGATGTGGCCTTTGCAACGGATTGGGTCATAATCGGAAAACATGCACTCAAGAATTTCAATAATCTTGTCGCGTTATCTGTTTCACTTATTGTTTGTTTTTTTAATCTGTTTTAAACTGAATTTGTATGTGTTTTCTTGTAATGTGGCACCTTTTAATATCAATTTTCTGTTTTTTTTCTTATTAGATGTTCTTGTCACCTTATAATAAAAAACAAATAAAACCAACATTAAAAACTAATAAAACGAGATACTTTATTTAAAACTTAAACAAATTACATAAATCCTAATAATTACAATTACAATAATTATTTTAGCCTCTATAAGGCGAACCAAATCGAGAATCAGAAGACGACACGTCACTGTCACCATCATTACGGTGAATGTATTCATAGTGTTCATAGTCAGGTTATGCAGTTTAGGGGTCTTCGGCGTATTCCTATCCCGGGTCAGTCACGTAACCTTCAGGCCGACTACCAACGTTAGGACGCGACACAACATCGTTTCGCCATAATTCTGCTTGCTCAATCGTATGGTTTATTGAGGTATCGGCATGAGTAAGATGGTGAATGGTTAGTTCCAATCACCCAACCTTCTGCTGCAGGTATGCCAGGTACCCGGTGTCGTGGAAATTAGGGCGGACCACTGTTAAACGTTCGGCAATCTCGGCGTCGTAAGCCGACTTTCTCGCACTTAACCGCTGAATTAAAGCTCCCACGTCTGTTTTATCCCTGTTATCACCAACCATGTGTTCCCGAATGTTGTTTTTCATTCCGAACTCAGTGATGTTTGGGAATGCACCACCACCAGAAGATGATTGACCCGCCATTTCTGTAAATATATAAATATCTATCTGAAAATTGAGTTGGGTTTTATTTTGAATGTTTTGAATGTTCAGTAAATGAGAGGTTCGTATATATATTCATGTTTGTGTAAACTCAGAATAATTGATGCTTGCTGCCGTTTTGTCGTGACCCTCGAACCCGGTTTTCCCAATACCGGGTTCACAGTGATATGTCGCTATCAACCTGCATGTTTACTGTTGGTTCTGAAAAGCTAGTACGTCCTTCGAAACCGGTAATGCCAAAACCGGTGTCAAATAACTTTTTCTGAACCCGGTTTTGCGAATACCGGGTTCGGGCCAAAAATGTGAAACCGGTACTCCCAATACCGGTTTACCCGGTTTCACAAATTTTTTTTTGCAAAAACTTGTTTGACAAAACACCCTTAAAAAACGTCCGTTTCAAAAAAAAGTTCTTGTTTTTCGAATCTTTCCACTTTCCATCACATATTTCTCATTTTTCAAATATATTTGTTGAAACATAGTACGTAGTCATTTTTCATTTAAAATAATTATTGATACTGTTATTATAAGGATTTGTTCATTTAAAAACCATAATTTCCTTAAAGTTCAAAGAATTAATTTTGACCCTCTATTTTATTACATCTAAATATCCTTCTCTTTACTCTCTTCTCTTTCCGTGACAAACACGCAACCACACACACTTTTTCTTTCTCCTCTATCTCTCTCTGGCGACATGATAGCAACCGCCACGCACCACCACAACCATTATCTCTAACCACCACCACCAACACACACTCACTCTCCTCCTCCTTCTCCGGCAAGACAACCACCGCGACCACCATCATTTTCAACCACCCCAGCAACACACAAAAACACAGTCACTCGATCTCTTTTTTTTTTCTCTCTCTCTCTCTCTCTCTATCCCCTAGCCACAGCGCAGGCGCCGACAACGACAAGGGCGGATCCCATACCGTATCCAACAACCACCATCTCTTGGATCGTCGTCCATCAAATCCATATCATTCTCATACGCGTCCGCTGGCAACCCCTTTAGATCGGATAAGGGCAATGTCGGTACCGTATCCACCGAAAAATGAAACTGATGTCGCCTGAGATGTCGTCGACGATTACGCCATCACCGCGGGAGATGAAAATGACCGCCGGAGATGATCGGTGGTGATTACATCCGTTGATAAAGATTATCGGAGACCCTTCAATGTGTAAGTTTGCTTTTAATCTTAATCATTGATGATTGTTGGTCTAATGGTTAAGATTAGCTCTTTGAATCTCACTAATTTTGGTGGTTTCTAATGAATACAACCCTGTTTTTATATGAAAATATCGAAAAAAAATAACTTAAAATTCAATTTTGACAAAAGAACTTTAAATATATGGATGTCGAAAAGAGTGTGAAATCCAATTTATAATATCTAGGGGCATACTTACATGGTTACATATATATTAATATGTTTTAATATTCACTAGACGGAACCCCGCATGATGCACCGACAATGATGGCCGCGACGGCGATGACGAGTAGTATAGATTATTGATGCAAAAGTTATTGATGCAAAAGGAATAATGTAGTTATATTAAGAGTTGTAAATGTTGTAAATTAACTTTATAAACACTATTATAGGTATATCGAGTATAGATGTTTAAAATAGTGAATAAAGGTGAAAAACATTTTACGTAGTTCAACTTCTTTTTTCAACAATTTCGGGGAGAGGGTGAAATACGTTATATAGCATTATAGATATATATATAGATATGTTAGTACAGGGTGAGTTAAATTAAGAATACCTTTTAAAAATAACAAAAAAAAAAATTAAAAACTTATACATGTATAAGATATATAAATTACACATGTGTAAATACAAGAAAGAAAACGAAATTAAAAGTCGTCAAAAATATATCGAGTCGCATCTCTAAAAAGCAACGAATTTTAAGACTACCCATACTTTTTTTTGGTCTAACGATATACGATTTTTGATATAAAAGTTTTTTAATGAATTAGATTAATTTAATTATTTTAATAATGGGGATAAATGTGTGGTTTAGAATTATTCTTTTTGGTTTTTTAGTAGGTTTTTTCAATCTTAACTTTTTTTTGCTAGCACATATGCAAGTAAAATGACATATGACGTAGCAAAACTCGTCATGGAAGTAACTTACATGGACGTGCTTTGTGTATATTTGTATGTTTATATGGGTAAGCCATCTTAATGTAAGTGTGTCCTTGTAAGTTATATCGATCGTATTGAGTTTGTCACATCATGCGCATATATTAAAATTAAGGGAAAAATCCATAAATTTTTACACAAATTTCTTATTAAAGGGAACCTATTTAGTTTTCGTCTATTTAAAGGATTTCAATTTTAAAAATTTCGTAATAAAGGAAATGTCGTTAGTTTTTAACGTCATTCATCCGTTAAATGCCACATCACCACTGTCACGTCATCAAAATTGATTATTTTTAACCTTTCCTTCTTCTTCCTTGCACCCAAGTCCTGTTTATTACTAAACAAATGCTCGCGCGATGCGTCGGTGTGGCGGTGGTGGCGGCGGGCGGCGGTGATGATGACGGCGATGAGTGGTGGTGGCGGCGGTAACGGTGTGATCATTAATGTAAAAGTAATTGATATAAAAGAGGTAGTATAAACATTTTAATAGTTGAGGGAAAAAGATGTATGTTGTAAAGAATTTCATTAAGAGTATTATAGGTATATTATGTGGAGATATTAAATTATGAATAAATGACAGAGATATTTTGAGGTTATCAATTACTTAAAGTTAAAAAAATGGAGAGAATAAATGCTTTATAATGTAGTTAGATATAGATGATATTCTTTCCCCCAAAACTAACATTTTCCCAACATACTACTTAAAACTGCCAACTTGAACTTTAATAAACATGATGCGAGATTGCGAGCTTCCTAAACTTGGAAATTATTAAATTAAGAAAGCCTTTCCATGGGCGGTGACACCGTAACCTTACCAAATGAGTTGTTAACAATCTTACCAACAATCACATATCAATCGGATAATTAAAGTTTTACAATTGCATGTCAGTAGTGATGATATTAACTTAATAACAGACTTCTGTCCTTTTTTTTCTTCTAATCGAATAACTTATAGAGTATTAGGTTATCTGTATACCAATCCAGAAAAAAATACTCGCGCATTATAATTGAAAAACTTAAGTTTTTGTAGCCTGCGGATGGTTTTGAATTATCTAACATTGTATAATACACCGTGTCGTAAAAACAAAGGTAAAAAGTGTTGGTCATTACTAATTCTATATAACTATATTATACATTATATCGTAAAAGAAAAACTAAATGACATATCATTTTCATAATTAAAAAGTTTTTAAAACTTTTGAATTTTAAAACACAAGTCATTTCAGTATAGATAATTTGATACACATCACCTACAATTAAGTGTTGATCAATCTCTGACATTTTTTTCCCCCTTTTCTCGCAACAGCATATCGTTTTGCTACACGATTCATAAATCAGATTGCACTTTATACATATGTGATATGCGATTCGAATTTCCATAGTTTGTACAAAATTTGTTTCGACTGATGCAGATTGTACATATTTTTAGAAAAAAAGAAAGTGAATTCATCACCAAAAATGAAATAAAAATACAACAATAATGCCGAGAAGAGAAAGAATCAAAAGCTCACATCTGGACATGATGGAAAACATAATCATTTATGTGTTGAAACCCACATAAGTGTCCTTGTGACCAACATGCTTTCAAATCTTGGCACATTTTATAATTCTATTTCTATTATTTATGAAAAATATACTAATTTGATTAATCTACTGAATTTTTTTGTAATAATCTTGTATGAGTGTTTATGTTGAAGTATTACAAATATTTTCTTTTAAGATGATTAGAAAAAGGAAAAACCTATTAATGATTATATCACATTTTTGTTACACAAGGTATTCATAAGTTACTTCTTTTATTTTGATCGATTTTGATTTATTTAAAGTCTAAATTACACCCAGCTTCTTCTTTTTTATGAAAAGTAAAATTTCTATTATCATTCACCCCGACAAATCGCCGGCGGTATATATACAACAATTTACAAAATATTAAATTTACACCAATCTGCCCACGTAATACTTTTTGTGTTTTGACCTCGTATTATACCATAAATACCCTAGCGATTTGATATTTTGAAGAGTCCTCGTATCATTTCTTTTAGCATTGTCGAATTTGATGTCATTCTTTGCCTTCTAAATGCTCCAACAGCTTATCATTATGATTCCTTTAATTGCCAATTTCTCTTCCTTGCTCCTTCCCGATTGCTCGTGGTAAACCAACAGGTCCTTGACACATAATACAAAAAAAGGTGGCGATCTACACCACTTGCTGATGGCGTGCCACATTCTTGCTGCCAACCCGCACTCACAGAAAAGATGCTCGATGTTTCATCCCACACCCAGCTTGTAATCTTGTATATATTCACATAATAGTAACTAAGAATGGTTATTATAAAACAAATATACAAATATTAATGTAAAATAAATAAGATAGAATTTTAAGTGTTGAATCATGATATAATTGATATGAGAAGATTTATGAAACACATATTATATCCTTATATTAACAAGGATTGAATCATGAACATTAAGGGCGCGTTTGGTTCACAGAATGTTTTTAGGAGGAATGGAATCTTTCAATTGAATTGGAATTTGAAGTAATGGAATTTGACGGAATGTTTTTGATTTTTTGAAGATTCAAGTAACAAATGGAATGAGATTCCTTCCCCCATCCTCAAGGAATGGAGATTCCATCAAATGATGGAATGTTTACATTCCAATGGAATGATATTCCTTCGTCTTTGAACAACCAAACACACTAAGGAATGGAATCTCATTCCAATTCCATCAGATTCCATCAGAATCTGTAAACCAAACGCGACCTAAGTGGATGAATAGTAACGGCCTACGTGGCCACACATCCTAAACCATTAATCGGATTTTGCCACATCGCATTTTGTTCGAGGTTTCAAACACGAGTTATTTATTGGTGTTTTTTCACACTTTTTTTCTTTTGGGTTTCCAACTAATATATTGCAATTTTTTCGTCGCCATATCTCGAACCATTGTGTACCACTATTTAGTTTTTCTCACACCTTTTTTTGATGTTATTAACTAATATATTAAAACCTTTCATTTTAAATTATTTTCTTTCACTTTTGATTTTTGGTTTATTGCACATATAAAATATATGTATTCGTTAATATAAATTTTTAGAATTGTTTGTGGTTTTGACTTTAAGCAAATATGTATTTCATATGTTAAAATTTTTAACTAACATATATAGCGACACATCATCAATAACAAAGTCTAATCACAATAATTGAAATCCCGTAATGCGCAGAAGTAACCTAATATGGTTTGCCCTTAAATTAATATATATTTGAAACAAACTTATCAATGATATAATCATACTAATTAGACGGTTGAGAGTTCAACGCAGTTATACTAAAATTTTTACTAGTATATACATTAAATCTATGAAGATTTTCATAATGGACACCAATTTTTATGATAAAATATTTGTTTTATTTTTTTATTTAATATATGTTTTATTTGAAACAAAATCTATATGTACCCAACATTTTAGATTTCTCTTTTAAAGAATTGTTATATTTAAAACACTTAAAAAGGTGGAATAAGGGGCCTAAAGAATTTTAAGATGTGACACAAAGATTTCATTATGAGCCCACCTCATGATGGGCCGATGGCATGTTAAAAAACTTAAAAGTAGGGATAATTTTGTGGGTGAAAACTCTTTACTTTCTCAAAGATACATAAAACAAAATGTAAAAGTCTTGGAGAATTCTGCTGTTAAAAATAAAATAAAAAATCCTGAGTTACTTATACTAAATAAATTGTCAACTATCAACGACTAATTACTAATAAATTAATTTACTGGTAGGTCATTTGTGCCACAATCTACTAAATAATTGAAGAATTTTTTTCTTAAAAAGTTAAATAACTAAAAAGCTAGAAGTTGGTAACTAGGAGTCTACAATTTTTTCTCTCTGACTTCACTATTACAGTATGAAGCTCGTTGGTAAATAGTTTGAGGATCTAATCACTTCATTCCTTAATTTTGAATGTGTTGGCAAGTTGTTGCTTTGATGAAAAGAGTTTGACTAATAAACAAAACAAGGTGAGTCCCTAATAACCTTAACCAAACTTCCAAAAGAGTTCGATATGCAAAATCATGGACCAATATTAGAAATTGATATAAGCAAAATGGGTCAATATATGTTTATATCAAAGTGGATTGATTTTGTTTGGGTTACATGGTCATACTTTTTGATATGTACACAATTTTGAAAGAAAAGTCTAATTTTATTACCAAATTTTTGGTTACCCACATAAAATCACTATTGATGAAAATATTAATCTGTATGCAAAATTCTGTGTTTTTTTTAATAAAAATGTTTCAATTGTCAGAGACTATGATTGAGCTATGACTTGCTAAAAGAAAGATAAGTAAGAGTTAATGGAAGGTGATGTTTTGGAAATTCACTCAAATTAAAGGTTTTTGACTTTTTTCTTTTATAATTGTGTAACTAATTGAGTATGATAGGAACAGAAAGAACATTTGAAGTAAACAAGACACCTAATTTATTTGACATTCAAGAACTCATTTGTCATATGGAGATGATATATTCTTCTAACTCATTACACTAAAAATCATCGTAATAATTGGATGATGACATTTGTAAAGATCTAAGGGATAAAATTAGAAAAGAGAATAAGTGAAATTCACATGTCACATATATAAATTTTTAAGCTAATGTTTAGGAGGATTAATCATTATTCTTGTCACGTTAGACTTTATAATCTTCACGATTTTACCAATAGCAACAAATAAAACCTGCTACTAATAGCAATAGAGAAGTGATTACAATGTCTAATTAGCAGGCTTAAAAATCAGTCTAACTCGATCCATGGTTTACACATGGCTGAAGTATATTCTCTATTTCTATAACTTTTTCCTTTATTTTGTGCCTAATCAAATGTTTATAATTATAAGACCTACCAATTAGATTTGTTAATCGTTTTTATATCAAATAATGATAATAGTAACGACTTAGTGAAGGATTCAATTACAACTTTTGCCCGCGGACGCCAACCAATTGCAGACCGATCATCCAACACGACTAGCTATCTTTTGCCTGTCAAAACCCACCAACGATCACTTGCGACTCTAACTGGTATCCAAAGCTTTGATATACAACTCAACTCAACTCGACATCATTAGTTATAGTTAAAACTTTTCATCGGATGCCATATATGCTATAAAGTAAACATCATGAACTTTAACCCATGTTCAAAAAAAAAAAGGATTTCAATTTGACATAATGACTCTATCCATGTTGGTGCCACAATGTCAAAACATAATAATTTGTAATAATGATAATTTTATACCCCTATAAGATTACAAATATATATTTAGCTATTTCTCCATCCATCCAATCAAAATTACAATTGATTCTAACATAAATCCAAAATCATACATCGAATAACACCAATAGCAAGAGGAATACAACATTTTAAGCAAAGATCAAAATGTATCATGATGTTGTTTTAGAAGATTAGGACTTTTTTACAACTTTTTTTTGAAACTTTTTCACTCTTTGTTTGTTAGTATTGAAATAAAGGTCTAAAAGTTGTACATTCTAATCATCATTTTTTGATTTATTGGTATCTCCTTTTTTCTAACTCCAAACATCTTAATTGCCAAGTGCATGAGTTGTTCACTTTATCAATAGTTCATCACTTTATCTCCATCTAGACCCTAACCTTCATACCATATTGTACAAGTACAACTGTCTAAGCACGGATTACAACTACGGAAAAAGGCTGGCATTGCTATTGCTATAAGTAACATATATAATTCAGCAATACTGTTTTGTCTAAACCAGAAAGTGTGCTAGTACCACAACAAGTTATATTTTAAGTATTTGTATAAATTGTTTATAATTGTATGAACCAACACCGTGTAGCTAAATGTTGTGTGCATATGACCTACTCGTTTGAATGTATAATACAAAAACTAGAAGGGTACCCACGCGTTGCAGCGATATCTTTTAAAAGCGGCAGTTAAATGGCGGTGTTATTTGGGTGAGTGTGTGATGTTTGTATTTTTTGTTGTGTGTGTGAGATAACGCTAAGTTAAGCCGTTAGGGGATAAGGGAGGTAAGGGTATTTTGGGATATTCAATGGATAAATGGGTAGTAATGTTTATTAGAGTAAGAGCATATTTGGTAATTCAGAAAAGTTTAATGGAAAAAAAGAGGCATTCTCTTATAGATAGAGATAGAGATATATAGAATAACTGGAAAAAAATGTCAAACGTTAGTTTATTTATGTATTCTATCTATTGCTTAAATAACTACATAATAATAATAAAAAAAAATACTTAATTAAGTCTTCTTACAATTGAATGATTTATTTTTCGTAAAGCTACATATACTAATGATAATAAAAACGAGTAAGACAATTTTAAACTAAAAGGTTACATTTTTATTTTTATTTTTTGAAAAAAAAGGAGTGGGGGTAGACCGACTGAGTCAGTGGTGTATTGGTCCAATTACAGAAATTGGTGGAGGATTCGGTGCAAAATAGATAGTGGCATCACCTTTGTTACTACTTCAGTCTTTGAGTCTTGACACAACTCCATTGCTTATTTTGAAAGCATAATAGTAGTGCTATTAGGGGCAAGGGTGTAGTGCCAAAGTTTTGATAGATTGGCTAGTTTGGCAAGTTATCGACGAATCACAATTCGCCACGTGTCGTTGCCAAAAACTAGCCAAAAGTAGCCAAAACAAGTGGTGTAGCAAAGAAAACTAGCCAAACTTGCCAATTTGAAAACTAATAAAAGGTAACCGGAATTTTTAATCGAAGTTGCCAGAAAACTAAAAAAGTGACCCTTTTTTTGTATAAAATAAAACTTGGGCTCAGAATTTGGGGGTCGGGAATTTCGGAAGTCGGAGACGCCATGGCTGCTAACCCGAAGGTTTACCCCGCCAAGATACGCCTCGGATCATCCGAGTCCCATTTTTACGAACAATTGTATCATCATCGCCCATTTTTAGTAACACCGGCAACCTAAACTGTTCAACGATATCATCATCGGCTAAAACTACTTTTTCCAGCTACATATTGCTTTAATGGAACAAAATCCGGTAACACTACCAAGGAAAAATCCGGCAACGCTACCGCTCACTACCAAGCTAATCACAAAAACGCAATTAACGACAATGTAAATAAGATAAATATACATATAATCATACGCATATGTAGCAGCAGCAGACCGGAAAACCCAAAAGGGCTCGCCGGAAAATACAGCCGCCGTAAGCAGCAGCAGCAGCAAAAGTTAACCGGGAAACCCAAGAAAGGGATCGCCGGAAAACCCAAGCAACATGCAGCATCACCAGCAGTTCACCGGAAACCCAAAAGGGCTCGCCGGAAAACTCAACCAATAAAGCAACAGGAAACCCTAATCGAAGCAACAAGTAGTCAAATAGCCAACTACACCCTTGCACAAGCCAAACAAAGTTTTGGCCGTTAAAAAAGTGAACGAATCCGGCCGGCAACCACCGGAAACCCCTTTTTGGGGTTTCCGATCTCACCGGAAAGGGTGATATATAACGTTAAGGAGCATCGGCAAGTTTTATCGGCACGTATTCCGGCAATAGAAGCCAAAAAAACATAGATCTAGCCTCAAAATCGAAAACCCCCAAATTAATTTTTTAGGTTTCCGGCGAAGAAAGATGATTGGCACAAGAACCAAAAAAAAAACGGTCACAAGTACACGCTCCCAACGTTCATTAGCATCGGCCAAAACATGCCGATATATATAGCCAAAACTAGCCAATTAAACTTGCCAAAAGAAGCCGATGCATGTGCTATAGGGTTGCCAATCTGCCGAAGCAAGCCGATGCTTTTTGCCGATATAAATAGCCGACTACACCCTTGCCCCTTATAACTTCATATAACTTCATTCCAGCTGGCCATTTTTAAACTAAAAAAACTTAGTGAGAAAAAACAAAAACAAATTGTCGACGATATATACATCACTTTTTTAGTCGTACACTACCTGTTAGACCATTTCCTGTGTAAAATATCAATCTAAAGTCAAGTCACCAACTTAGTGTTAAATTTAGTACAACACTAAATTTATGAACAGTTTAGACCAATTTGGTACAATATCAAACTTCAGTACCTTATATTGGATTGAGATTCTCTACATTTACTTCATTTTGTATTTGTTTTAGTGTTTTACCATATATCTACCTATTATCTGTTAAACGTGAACTATTAATATTTTTTTAATAATTATATATATTACAATTGAGGTCCGCTTAGGAATAGTAACTTGATGACGTCATGCTGACGTCACGCTGACGTCATCTTTTTTCTTTTTTTCTTTTTTTTAAAGAAAATTTTTCTTTTTTTCTTGGTTCTTTTTTTTTGTCTAATTTTTCCCCCCTTTTTTACATAAACTCTTTTAAAAAAGAAAAAAAATTATACTTTTCCCTCGGTAATTAGACAACTAACTAAAAGTCTACAACATTACACTTTCCTCTTTTTTGCAAAAACTGTTTTAAAAGAGAAAAATAATTATACTTTTGGTAAAGGTAATTAAACAGGTAACTAAAAGTCTAAAACAATTACACGATGAACAGACATGTATAACAATATATCGTACTACTTTTGTATCACCGACCTTATACACAACTTACGTCTTACATACCGTTACGTCTCCCGGAGCAACGCCCGGGTTACAATGCTCGTATATATACAAAGAAGAACACCCTTAGGAATAGTAACCGCTTACGTCATGCTGACATCATCTTTTTTTTTTTTTTTTTTGTTCTTGGTTTTTCTTTTCTTTTTTTCCTTATTTCTATTAACTAATATTTTTTTTACATAAGTCTTTTAACTAAAAAAAATATATACTTTTTACTCCGGTCATTAGCCACGTACCCACAGACTAACGGAGAAATATAACAGTATATTTTACTGTTTATGCTATAACAAAAGTCTCAATTTTTAAAACTTTTTATTTGTCAAAAAATGCTTTATTTTTTATATTTCATTTTTTGGTTTTAATTATTTCTTTTAAATGATTCTAACAGCTAGATAATCACCCACCAACAGCTAGAGTATCATGTAATGTTTCCGCCCGAACTAAATAATTAGTTTTCAAATAGTTTTTTATTCCCGTTTTTATCGTATGTTTATTGTTATGTATGTGTCAGCGATCTTATACACGATCTACCTTTTACGTATCGTTATGTCTCCCGGGGCAACGCCCGGGGTTAAAATTCTTGTTTTATACATTTGATGCAAACTTTTAAACTGGGTTGAACATTTGGTATATACATTACAGTGAAACCAAATTTAATATAAAAAGATTCACACTTTACACTAAATTTGATACGTACATTGGGCATGCCTTTAATGGCTGACATTCTGACAATGTTATGGTCATTTAGCCCTAAAACATTTTGTTAGAGTAGAACTGTAGAAGTGCACTTAGTAACTAGGTTAATAATCATCACTTGTGATTGGAATAAATATTTTGCGAGTTTAATGACACTCCACACATATGCAATAAAAGTAGCATAATTGTGGAGTTAATTGAATCGATTTCTGCTGTATAGAGGCGTAGTTATAGCCTGCTGTGAATGTTGTGCCTGTACATAATTTTGTATATTTATGAAAACTTTTGACTGTTCAAAAAAAATATCACCATTTCAATGCATGTGATACAACACTCTAATGCATATATTTAGTGTACACATCAAAAAATTTATGCAAATCACTTCAATTGTCCAAAGTCAAGTCATAAAAAATGTCTTCCATATCCGCATGAGTTATAGTTGCAGTCGATCTCAATCATCATTGTCACTACACATTCAGATCTCTGAATGGAACTTTAGATGTTGGTATCCATATATCCCCAGTGGGTTTTTTCATAGGAACATAACTGATAGTAACGGATAGTATACGTTACATTTGCTAAACTATTCCGTTGAAAATCTAAAAGTATGGATGTATTCCAGGAGGAAATGCAAAAAAAGACGAGCATCGAGGTACAGACTAAAAAACTTGGTATATACCCGTTTTGTTTTTAGCTACATTTCAAAAATCAAGATTCAAGATAACATCTTCCACAGATGGACATAGATATTGAAATCTACATGATCTCAGAGGCATGTATCCTAGCAGTAATATAAATCTTGCATACCTTCGCCGATCTTGTTTTTGAAAAGGTTTTAGAGGCAAGCTCGGGATAAAACAGATCTGCTTGAAAATAGTCATATCCACCAGGCAAGTCTCAAAGGAAAATTGTCTATGCAGAAACGATATGAGAACAAAGACTGAAATGATTTGGTAAACAAAATGATGGTAATACATTGTGGCTATTTGTTGTGGAATTTAGTCAGATAAATGAAATGTCATATAACTCTATACCCATGGTTTGGAAGTCATTCAAAGGGTACCGGCATTTCTGTATGACTGTTAAAACAATATGCGAGACTCTCCTTGCAACCTAAAAATTAAGGTAGTATGCAGTGAATGGTCCTACAAGCTTTTGGTCATCGCTCCACGGTAAGAAAGCTGTTTTCCCTTCATGATCTTGTTTGCCTAAACATATAGACCAAACATATTACTCAGGGTGGGAGACACTTAGCTATCGACATTGATAGAGGTGGCAAGATGGGCTGGTTGAATAGCCAGGGAAAAGGGGTAGGTTGAAATGTGTTGTTTATTGGTTCGGGTCGCGTTGAACTTCAAATACTTTTTGGTCCAATTTTCATTACCTTTATAAATACTTGATACTTTTTTGTCCATTTTTCATTAACTTTAAATGAACATAAGCAAAATCAAACTTTCATAAGTAGATGGGTAAAAAACTGCAATATCTAACATTCAGTGGAAGTTTGATCTCACCTAAATCCACTTGGTGTCAGTCAGAATGTTCACGGAAGCGAACAACTTTATTGATGAAAGATCTCTCCCGGTGGTAACTGTGTGCACACACAAAAAAAGGTATTGGTAAGGAAACA
This sequence comes from Erigeron breviscapus, assembly GCA_034093135.1. Classification (NCBI taxonomy): domain Eukaryota; kingdom Viridiplantae; phylum Streptophyta; class Magnoliopsida; order Asterales; family Asteraceae; genus Erigeron; species Erigeron breviscapus. Next base: position 2,549,840 of record CM067167.1, read on the forward strand.
TTATCAGGTTTATGTCATTATTCTTCACTTCTAAAAAGTACTGTCTATTGTGGAAATTCTTCGACAGAAATAGTGCCAGAAGGTAGAACAGACAACTTACATTACAAATGATGAAACACAGAAGCAAGTGAACCCAATTGAAAAGTGTATGCAAAATGTTGGCCAGAAGTTATCACGGTCCAGAAATACTTTTTCAGATACGAGGGTCACAGCACTTGAAATCAACAAAATTGTCCAACCAGCAGGTAAACAGCTGTCGAAAGAAAATGATGAAGAATCCTACAACAAGGCCATACCGCCAATACATCAAGTTAAATTCAGCAATAATGTTCCACCAAAACTATAAATTAGTTTGATGATAATTTGCTTGTGGTATCTTGTTATATACCTGAAAGTATCGCCTGATAAAAACGGCAGAGTAAATTATCCGAAAAACCATATCTAACTAGCTGTCAAGGTGCCATAATATTAACTTTAATCAAAACTCAATTAGATGTTGCAAAAATGTGCCAATCACTCTATGCATTCCATCAATCAGTTGCTTATTGGTCATCAATGCAAGAGAGAGATAATTGGTAATAGTTGAAAAGCTAAAAGCCTATATCCCAGAAAGCATTGCTATGAATGCTGAATATACTAACAAAATGCTAAACAGATTAAATAAGTTTCAAAAATCTTAAAGAGTAACAAACTAAAGACTCACTTTTTTTCACAATGGCTTCCAATACTATTAAAATATGACAACATTCATATAGCAAGATGGAAATCACTTGATTCAATAATATAACTTTTTGTAATACTATCTCGCAGGCTAATCATACACGCCCTCTCTCAACCTGCATCAAAATTCAAAGTTATATTATTTGACATATTACCTAACCAGCCTAACCCACCGCCACCCTTAAGAAACCTTAAAAACCTCTTTGACTGATCCGATAGATCTTAGTATCTAAAAACTGAGCATTTCACAGAGATTGGTAAGACAGTGGAGGAAAAAAAATCAAAATGATGATCAATTAAGGCAGAACTAGTTATGCTACAGCATAAACCCAGGCCACATAGGGACTTATATGAAGGATACTCAGAGCATTTGCAAATATCAATCCTACTGCACCAGCTGATCGGATGAGCAGGATGTTGAGGACTACATAGATAACTGAAAACAAAACCAGTGAATTGTTTGAACGTTTGAGTTGATCCTCTGTTGCAACTGCGTGCAAGAAGGCTTCAGATGTTCCTATAAGAACAGAAGATAAACCAGTTGAAAGACCAAAATTATCGGTTGCACCAATGCTCTAATCAGCAACGAATGTAAAGTCGGTGAATATTAATTCTGACAATGTTTTAGGGACACTTGTGATTGCATGAAGCAAGGAAGATTACTTAAGATTCTTTTTGGTACATTAAAATTCAGTTACAAGTTTAATTCAAAAAAATTGAAACAAAGAACAAGCGAATGAAATGGCACTTACCATTCATAGCCAGAACAACGACATACAAACAATAATATCGAAGAGCTGCAGAGGCTTCTCCATCACTCCATTTGCGACCATATAACAATCTTATGAGTGAATAAGAAAAGCTGGGCCCAAATGCCATAAATATCAATCCTACGTAGCATGTAACAAGAACAGAAACCAATTAATAAGTATACATACACGCAACAAAAACAAATCAACTGTGACATCATACCAATTAAGGTAACAAGCTTTAAAGCATCCCTTAGGGAAGTCTGCAATCTTCTTTTTTTGTGCATGTCCTCTCCTGCCAATAAATAAAGTAATACTTTTAACCATTTATGTAGTATAGAATCAGATTAAAAAAATTACATGATTTATTGCTGGCAAAACATTCTTAAGATAAAATAATACTGAATGGGAAATTGCAGAGCAGTATGTGGTATTACAATTAATACAGTAACACACGTTCAAAACATAGACCAAACTAAAAGCTTGTTATAGCATATTAAACTTTACTATTTACCCATGCATAATGAAACAAAGAAATGCAGAAGTCCACATATTATAAACACCACTAGAAGTTCGTGTGCAAAAAAAGATACTTGCAAACTTTGAATTTGAAACCACTTAGAACACAAAATGCAAACAAATATAAGAGAAGTAGCAGACCATATAATGACATGGAGAAACGACATTCACTAATAAAGTTTCCATCCAGGGGATAAGGTTTGAACCAAAACCATTTTGTATGTAGTAGATTACAGATAACATATATCAGTATTATACTGCATAGACTGCCATTGCGTAATAGAAGAAAACTTATGATAAGAATTAAACCTGATGCAGACCTTGCAAATGTTGTATACGAACTTTCTTCAAAAGGAAGCAACACCAACCTCACCACTAAGCTACCTAAAACACAAAAGATGACTGATTAGGCATGCTAAAGGAAAAAAGGTAGATCTAGATCTCTATGCCATTTTTCTTGGACAGGTTGGTCAATCATTGATTTGTCCTATTTAAGACTTTTTGGACCGCAGATCCTTAAGAGCAAGGTGTTTTCTGGCCTCAGTCAAATGAATGATACAATGTTTTGTATCTTCATTCTTCAAAAGACCATGAAAGAAGAAAATGATTTTGCAGAATAATATCTGCTGAAAGAACTGTCCCAAAAAGAACTAAAAAGGCTAAATCAACGGAACTTTATACTTGTGAGCTTTCAAAGAGGTCGCATGCAGAATCTTTTCAGAAAGTATAATAAGTTTCTGGAGAAAGGCACATACATACCTAATTTGTCTACGAGCCCATATACAGCTTGGTTATATGGTGTATCAAACCACACAAGAACCATCTTTTCTCCTTCTTGAAGAATCAACTTTTGGAACGACTGAAGGGTAAATAACGTACACATTTTTGAAAGATTCTTGTCATGGTTTCCTACCCTGCATACATTGCGTATTATATACGCGACAAGACAAATTTAATGCAACTCAGCAAATGCTCTTTGACACATTCATTTTCAGTCCTCAATCATGTTTTAATATAGAAACACTGTGAGATACAATGCACTAGTTTCATAAGAAACTGATACCTGAAAGGAAACAGAACAGAAAATGTATATCCATGCAGCAGCAGGAAATAACCCCAATAGCACAAGAAAATGCATCCTCCGTATGCAGTCTGAGACAAGGCAAATACAATTGCTCTCTCCTGCAAGACAATATAATATTGTTCGTATAAACACGAAATTCAAGTATTTAGGTGCATATTATTTAATAATGTACACCCAGATCCCTTATTTGTGCCTTCTAAATGGAATCGGCAAAATGAGGCGGTCACAGGTTGGGTAACGGTCAACAGGTAATTTTTGATATGCACACAATACGGGTTGACATTGCTAACCAACATAATCAGCCTAGATTGTGTATTGTTATTTGGCCCATTAGCCCAACATGTTCAGGGCACGGCCATTAGCTTATTCCTGCATAATCTATCAATTCATGACCAAAAATAAGTAAAGAGATGAAGGGAAAACATATCAATTTTCAGACACAACACTTGCTGTTTAAAATGATATTTTTTAAAACTTTGCCATATATAAAGTGTGAAAATATGATTACAAAAACTGTATGATGCCAAGATCCTCAGACTTTTTGAAAAAACTGATTTAGAAGGTTTTATGCATCACATAACGCTTTAGACAACTTTGGCCCCATTTGACCTGTTTCCTAATAAACTAATCTTGTTAAGTGAAGGGCACATGGATCTCAAGACACCACACATAAACATTTTAACAAGGAAACACTTTTGTGTACTTTCAGTATAATATATGCTTATTACCAACAGAAAACATTAAGTGCAAGCTAAAACTATTCAAATTCCAACAGCTGATCACTGTATAACTGTATAAGTTGCCTGTTGCTCACGTGAATATTCTAGAAGTGGTTCAACATAAGACTGCTATGGTCGATATTTACTATAACTAACTTCCTTACCACGTCAATCTGCATGACGATAAAGACGTAAACTGTTATGCATCGCAAAAGAGTTGCAGCAGTTTCAACCATCAACCGAAGTTTGAGAAGAAGTAAATTTTGTGAAAGTATATACAGGGGTTCTGCCAGTAGCTCCAATATACATGCAAAAGCTGTAGATTAACATCAAATTTCAAGATAGTTTAGTTCATAACATTCGGTACTACGAAAAGCATTGACAAGTGATCTTTTCAAAAACAGAAATCACATATTACCATTAATTAAGATGGCTTGCGCATATGCATTTGAGAAACTTAAAGCTTGCATCCAGAAGACAAACATGCATCCAATAATTGTAATAATCACTCCCCAGGGGATGGTGATCCAGGCTAACTTCAACAGCTTTGCAGCATTTTCACCAGTTAAAGTACCTTCACTAACAAAAAAGAGAACTCGGTAAGGTACAACATGTAATCTTCCACGATTTCAATTGTCCATAGCTGTAACGTGGCATATGATGATCATGCAAGATGATGCACATGCACTATGGGGCAAGTCATTAGATATGTTTTACTTGTGATTGAGTAATAAGATAAGCCTGTCAAAGTACCATCTAATATCTGCCCTCATGCATGCTCTCCGGAAACCCTCTCGGCTAAGGAACAAGACACACGTGACGAATAGATGGAACTGCACAGCATACAGCTGCATTGTTGGAAAAAAAATTGTGAGACATTTATCAACAATAAGCCTTATTGATAAGAAATTGGTTAAGCTTTAAGTATTCTTTTTTCCTTGAGTTAATAAAAGCGGAGAGAAATAACCTATCATTTTGCAACAAATCAATTATCCAACTCATCAGTGATTACATGATAAATCATGAAAAGAAGAAAAACATCATAATCTATCAGCTACTAATTTATGAAATTTTTCAGCACAAAGGCTTTTGGTTTTGCACAAATAGAGGATAAAACGTGTAAACGAAGGAGGTTTTCCCTGTTCATGTACGCGATCTAACCGAGGTATCCACGTGCAAGTGTCCAAACCCCAAGATGTTTACATAAGGAGGTTCTAATGTCCGACCACTATGCCACCTTGGTGGTGGTTTATTTTTGTTGTGTATTCAGAGAATGAATAGCAAATTTCAGATTTACAAAAAGGAAAATTACCATTGCTACACAAACAAATAAAGGTAACCAACAATCTACAATTTGATAGTGTGGGTTCCTAAATTTGTCAAAAATCAAACTTTTACAACTAACTCTGTCAAAGATTGAACCTTTTTAAGAGAAAAAAGGAAAAAAAGATTCCGGGCACCCGGCATTGTCAAACTGGAATCCTTGGTAACTGTTTTATTGACGATCTTTCCCGATTTTAAATACAATAGAAGCCTAAGATAAGTCATTGAGCAAATGATCATCTAACATATAGTTCCAGTAGTAGAAAGAAGGAATCAAGCTATACTAAGTTGAAGGAACATAAAAAAAAAAAAAAAAAAAAAAAGGAGAGTGAACAATTGTTGTTGACTTACGGCGTAATCCTGTTCGGTTAAATGTCTGACAATCCATGAATTAAAAATGAAGGGAATTCCTCTAGATAGAAACTGTGTTGCTGTCACATAACATAATACGAGTAATAATTATAAAATTATTTAACATCCAATATAAATACATAATAATACTGATCATTTGTAATGATACCTAATAAATACTTGAAAGTGCGAGGGAGATTAGCAGCAGCAGCAGCAGATACACTAGTTGTTGATGTGGATCCATTATCATCTTCTTTATTCATCTTTTTATTATTATTATATATATATCAAATTTTAATTTTAATTGTTTTATATATTGGTAAACCCTAAACCCCCCTTTTTAAAATTTCAATTATAGAGCTATTATAAGTGTTTTATACAGCCGTTCCAAAAAAAAAGTGTTTTCTACAAACAAAAAGAGATATATATTGAAATTTCTAAGAAGAAATCGTGATATGTATAACAAATTTGATTTGATACGAGAAAGACTAAACATTCAAAGTAGATGTCAGCCCACATCAGCCCAAGGACTAACCAAGGACTAATACCCCAAAACACCCACAATGCCAGAACTAGTCTAGGACCCACCATTTATTTAATTTTAAACATTTAAAAATACAATATATATATAATTGTAATTTATTTTAAACATTTAAAAATACAATATATATATATATAATTGTAATTATATTAACAATAACAATAAGAAAAACCATTCAATTAATTAAAAAAAAACATACTTCATTAATAAAAATTAAAAAATATAAAAAAACTTAGAAAAAAAAGTACAACACACAAACAATACATATTATAAAGTCCGGTACAGAATAATTATTAAAACAACATATTAAACCCATTAAAAAACCAACTAAACACCGCCGGGACCTCGGATGATGGGTGTATACTCTATCATCATCTTCTTCTTCGCGTCCTTGATGAACCTCTTCTCCTCCTCGTCCAACTCGGTCGTCCCCATGAAACAAAGTGCCGAATACATCGTCCGTTTCGTTTCTTCCTCGCGGATGAAAGCTAGTGACTCCTTCTGGGACTCCATAATCTCTTGTCGGGTGTTACAGTGCCTCTCGAGTCGGGCGGCGATGTCTGATGCTGATGAGCGAGCTGAACCTGCATCGGAAGACACGGAAGTGCGGGGAGTCTTTGCTTTAGCTGGACGCGCATACGGGTCGGGCCCGAAGAGTTCATTTTCGGTTCCAAGATCGACGGGTTCATAGGCGGGAACATCCTCATCACTCTCAACATTAAGCGGATCATCGACGACTCCCGGTCTCCTGTTTTTCATATTACGACCCAAAACGTCCACAGCGGAAGGCGCGAGAATCAACGACTTATCCTTCAAAAGTAACCAACATTCATACATGTTAAACGCGACACCAACTTCGGTTTTGTAGGCGGCTCGCGCCTCTTCCATCACTTGGGTGTCGTTTTCTCCGCTAGTTCGGTTATCATCGTACTTGGACCAAATGCCATTGAACTTGGCAACTTGGGCTCGAATCTTCCTCCATTTGAACGTCATTTGTTTCTTGTTTCTATGATATTCCACTTGTGCATTGTAGTTCTCAATCACCGTGTCCCAGAAATTGTCACCCGTTCGATCATTCCCAAAAACTGGATCCTCAGACGCATCGAGCCAACACTCGGTCAAAATCTTCATCTCGTACTCGGTCCAAGCTTTCTTCGAGTCAAGCGATGGCTCGACTGCATCTCTCTTTTTGCGGTTCGCCATTCGTTTTACTTTCCTTTTTGGTTGGGAAGGCTCGGGTGCATCGACTGGTGGTGGCTGTGGTGCGGCTGGTGGTGGCTGTTGTGGTGGTTGGGGTGGTGGCGGTTGGGTTGAGGGGTGTTGTTGTTGGGATAGCCATTGTTGATAGGGTAGCCATTGTTGGTATTGATAATCGTTTGGTGATGGTACGTAGGGTGGATATTGTGGTGTGGATGGTGACGTGTGAGATACTTGAGATGGCGCCGACGAGTAGTTAAGTGCCGCATTAAAGAAATCGTCACCCCGTTGATTGCTAAAGTTCCTAGACATTTTGTATGGTGAAGATGGGTGTTGTTTTGGAGAAGATGATAGATATAGTTATATATAGAGTTAATTACTTAAATGGTACCTAACGTTTGCGCGATATTGCTGGTTTGATACCTTTCCTTTTGAAATTACGCGGATCATACCTAACGTTTCCAAAACTCCACTCGGACCATACTGGAACCAAACGCCGTTTGATGGCCGTTAAACCCCCCCCCCCCCCCCCCACGTGACTTGCACGTGTAACAACCAAAACTCATAAGGTAAAATGATTCAAAAGTTAAAATTTTTTTTATTTTTATTTATTTTTTTTTTTTACAGCAACATACCACTGCGCCGCAGTGGGGTAGAACTCCTCCCACTGCGTCGCAGTGGAAACTTACTGGACAGCGGGTCAAAATCCCCCACTGCGCCGCAGTGGGGTTAAAGCACTTCCACTGCGCCGCAGTGGAATGTTTCTGGTCCAGACCTGCCCAAAAACCAGCAACCCAACATTTCCTTTTAACACATGATCAACATTACAACACCCAAATTTTTAAACCACACTTTGAATCAGAACGTTTCATACCTCAACATAATAATGGACACCACAGATAATACTTACAACCAAAGTTTTGAGCCAAAACGATAAATGTCATCAAACGGGTCGTTTTGACCTAAAGAAAGAAAACGACCAAGTTACCAAGTTATGACCAAAAACAACCAGGTGACCCAAAATCCTTACATGATTATAGACTTTTACAACCAAAAGACTTGATCAACCAAAACAAACTTGTATCAAGAGCCAAATGGTCAAAAGGGAATTATCTACCGTAATTACCCAAGTTGCCAACCTTCAAGATGGCTCTAATTTCTTCAATGATCACTTCACTAGATCAAGTCCTTGCCTTTGCTACTACTACCAACTCCTATAAAAGAATTAAACAACTAAAACATAAGCAACGCTTAGTGAATGCATATACATATATCCATAATCAAGTTACCAAGCAATGTGCCTCAAGCACCACATATAGCCTATCCAACGATAGCAAAGTCAATCATGACATAATTTCTCTTTCACATGGCCATGGAAACATGCTAGTAGGAATTTACCCACCTACTAGCAATAATCACAAATGGATTAGTAGGAATTTACCCACCTACTAGCAATAATCACAAATGGATTAGTAGGAATTTACCCACCTACTAACCCTAATAACAAATATGCTAGTAGGAATTTACCCACCTACTAGCAATAATCACAAATGGATTAGTAGGAATTTACCCACCTACTAACCCTAATAACAAATATGCTAGTAGGAATTTACCCACCTACTAGCAATAATCACAAATGGATTAGTAGGAATTTACCCACCTACTAACCCTAAATCACAATTTGGCTAGTAGGAATTTACCCACCTACTAGCTCAACAATCAAATGGATCATAGGAATTTACCCACCTATGACCCCAAATAACAAGAACATGATTATATGCATATACACTCACCTTGAACTTGGCTAATCGATTCTATGGCTATAGGCTCAACTAAAAGGTCTTCATCACCTATACATAATACAATTCACACAACTATGAGTTCTATAACTCAACTAATTCAAGGTCAAAAACTTGCATTCAACATGCATTCCATTTTCATGGTGTTTGGCATTCACAAAACACTTTAACAATTTTCCATAATCAATATCAAATCACCATTTAGCCAAACACCCAAAACATAAAGTTTATTACTTTGGGTTTCATCTTAAACTCATTTACAATTACCCAAGGCTTATCCTTTTCAATTTCATTAGGGTTCATCATCACAATCCCCAAAATGCCAAATCCCCAATTTCAACTATGAACCCTAATTTCAAAATCAAGGAACCCTAAATTCAGAAATTGAAAACTGAAGGAATTTCTTACCTCAAGAACAACAACAATTAAATTTCCAGATTTTCCCCCTTTTCTTCTTGATAAATTCGGCCCCCCACTAAACCACCACAAGCCCTCACTTTGCTTATTATTTGATTGAATTGATTAAATTGATTTAGGGGGTGAATTGCCTGCAATCCTTTTGATGTGTTTGAAGGAAATGGAAGAATTGAGAGGTTTGAGGGAAATAAGGTTTAGTGGGTTATGAATCATCACTTTGAACTTGGCTGGACACCCTCCCCCTTTGCCACGTTTCTTTTCATTTTTTTAAGGATATTATATCCGCTAGCCACTAAAGTTCCAACTAAACTAACCCCTTATCTCAAAACAAAATACTAGGAAACTAATTTAATGTCAAAACTATAAAAAGGGTAAGTTTTCTTTTACCTTAAAATATTGGGGTGTTACAAATCTCCCCCACTCAAAATCGATCACGTCCCCGTGATCCAAGCCATATGTAAAGACGGGTAGTACACCAACATATCATGCTCGGTTTCCCAAGTATACTCCGAGTTCCTTTGGTGCTCCCATTGTACCTTGAAAGTTCGTACCGTCTTATTGTTTATCTTTCTCAACTCTTCTTCAACAATAGCAACCGGTTCTTCGACATAAGTCAACTTCTTGTCTAATTCGATTTCATTCAATGGAACACATGTTGCATCATCAACAAGACATTTTCGGAGTTGAGATACATGAAAAGTGTTATGAATTCTAGATAACTCTTCGGGTAACTCCAATTGATACGCTACCTTGCCAACACGGGCTGAAATCCGAAACGGGCCAATAAACCGTGGACTCAACTTTCCACGTTTGCGAAATCGCAGCAAACCTTTCCATGGTGACACTTTTAACATAACCCGGTCACCAACCATGAACTCAATGGGTCTCCTTCTAACATCGGCATACGACTTTTGCCTATCTTGAGCCGCTTTGAGTCTCTCACGAATTTCATCTATCTTTTGAGTAGTCTTAAGGACAATGTCGGTCCCTCCTATTTCTCGTTGACCCACTTCCCCCCAACAAATGGGAGTTCGACACTTCCTACCATAAAGCATTTCATATGGAGGCATCATAATGCTAGAATGGTAACTGTTATTATAAGAGAATTCCGCCAAAGGCAAATACGCGTCCCATGGTCCTCCAAAATCAATAATGCATGCACGTAGCATGTCTTCCAACGTTTGGATGGTTCGCTCACTTTGCCCATCCGTTTGAGGATGGTACGCGGTACTCATGTGTAACTTAGTACCCAGGTCTTCATGAAATCTTCTCCAAAAGTGGGAAGTAAACCGTGTATCCCTATCCGAAACAATAGAAACGGGAATGCCATGCCGAGCTACAACTTCTCTCAAATAAATATCGGCTAACACTTCAGAAGATGATGACTCACGTATGGGCAAAAACAAGGCACTTTTCGTCAATCGATCTACGATCACCCATATAGAGTCAAATTGATGCTTGGGCGTTTTAGGAAGTTTGGTAATGAAATCCATAGTCAAGTGCTCCCACTTCCATTGTGGTATATCAAGCGGTTGGAGCTTCCCGTATGGCTTTTGATGCTCCGCTTTAACTTGTAAACAAGTCAAACATTTTTCCACATACTTGACTATGTCCCGTTTCATACCCGGCCACCAATAATCAACCTTCAAGTCATAATACATTTTCGTTGCACCGGGATGAATAGAATATTTGGACTTATGTGCTTCATCGAGAAGAATTTCTTTCAAAGGGCACGAAAAAGGAATCCAAATTCGTCCATAACGAACCGTAAGACCACGAGAGTCTTTAGAAAAATGCTTCATTTGACCCTTAATTCTTTCTCGTTTAGGATCACGTTGTAAAGCTTCATCTTGAGCTTCTTTTATGCGTTCCAAGAAATCATTGGTAATCATCACCCATAAGGGTGAAACACGAATGAAAAAGTGAGAACTCTTTCGGCTTAAGGCGTCGGCCACCACATTGGCTTTTCCGGGGTGATACAAGATTTCACAATCATAGTCTTTCAATAAATCTAGCCATCTTCGTTGACGGTTATTAAGATCTCGTTGCTCAAAGAAGTATTTAAGACTCTTATGATCGGAATAAATGGTAAACTTAACACCATAGAGATAATGGCGCCAAATCTTCAAAGCAAAAACAACCGCAGCAAGTTCTAAATCATGAACAGGATAAGACTTCTCATGAAGTTTTAGTTGTCTTGATGCATAAGCGATGACTTGCCCCTTTTGCATAAGAACACAACCAAGACCATTAAAAGATGCATCACAATATACCGAGAAGTCTTCAACTCCATCTGGCAAAGTTAGAACGGGTGCTTGACTCAACTTCTCTTTTAAAGTTTGGAAGGCATTCTCTTGTTCATTCTTCCATTCAAACTTCTCGTTCTTTCGGGTCAATTTAGTAAGAGGCGAGGCCAATTTAGAAAAATCTTGAATAAAGCGACGATAATAACCCGCCAACCCAAGAAAACTACGGATTTCAGTCGGAGATTTGGGAGGTTCCCATTTTGTGATTGCACTAATCTTTGCCGGGTCTACTTTAATTCCTTCTTTATTCACAACATGTCCAAGGAATTGGACTTCACGTAACCAAAATTCGCATTTAGAAAACTTGGCATACAATTTCTCGCGACGGAGGGTTTCAAGAACTTCACGAAGGTGTTTCTCATGATCGGACTGACACTTTGAATAGATCAAAATGTCATCAATGAAAACAATAACGGATTTATCAAGGAAAGGACGACATACACGATTCATAAGATCCATGAAGGCTGCAGGAGCGTTTGTCAACCCAAAAGGCATGACCAAGAATTCATAATGACCATAACGGGTCCTGAACGCAGTTTTTGGAATGTCTTCTTCACCAACCTTTAGTTGATGATAACCCGAACGAAGATCAATCTTCGAAAAATACGATGCTCCTTGAAGTTGATCAAAAAGGTCGTCGATACGAGGCAGAGGGTATCTATTCTTGATGGTAACTTTATTAAGCTCACGATAATCAATGCACATCCGCAAACTACCATCTTTCTTTTTAACAAACAGAACAGGAGCACCCCAAGGAGAACTACTTGGGCGTATAAAGCCCTTATCAAGAAGTTCTTGGAGTTGTTCCATCATTTCTCGCATTTCAGTTGGAGCAAGACGATATGGAGCTTTAGCGATGGGTGTAGCACCCGGAATGAGATCAATCTTGAAATCTACTTGTCTATCAGGAGGAAGACCCGGTAGGTCATCGGGGAAAACATCAACAAATTCGTTAACAATCGGAATGTCAGGAATTGATTTAGATTCCTTATCGGAATCAAGAACATGAGCAAGAAAAGCTTTGCATCCACGGGAAATAAGTCGGCGAGCTCTAGCATAAGTACACAGCGGTAAAGAGTCTTGATTTCTTTCCCCGAAAACCACCATATCCTTGCCACTAGGAGTTTTGAGTCTGACACTTTTATCACTACAACAAATACTCGCCCTATGTCTACCGAGCCAATCCATGCCCAAAATCACATCAAATTCGCCCAAACCCATAGGTATAAGATTGGCTTTAAAATTTTCAAAATTTATGGTCAAGCTACAATCTAAATACACATTTTTAATTACATAAGTTTGATCACCCGCTACTTCCACTAATAACGGAGGTTTAAGCAAAGATACTTGTAGGGGAATACATTTAGTGAATCGAGTAGCTACAAAGGAACGGTTTGCCCCGGAATCAAATAGAATTTTAGCGGGAGTGTCATGGACTAGAAAAGTACCTGACACAACATCGGTTGATTCCTTAGCTTCCACCACCGAGAGTTGGAAAGATCTCCCTTTAGGAGTTCCTACTTGTCTCACCATCCTTCTCTCATTCATTTTTCTTACTTCCGCTTGCCTTTCTTCATTTGACAACAATGGGCAATCACTTCTCATATGCCCCTCTTTAAAGCATTTAAAGCACACGGTAGGCTTGTTTGGAGAGAACTTGCAATCACGACTAATGTGACCCGGTTGGCCACAAGTGAAGCACCCTTTCTTGGGTGATGAAGGACAAACTCCGAAATGATATTTCCCACATTTGTTACAAGCGGGGGCGTTTCTCCTAAATGTATTGTTTCCCGAGCTTCCACTTGGCCGGAACTTCTTGTTTGGCGAATCAATTTGCTCCGCTTTCCTTTTGGAGGAGTCTTCATCCGGCATGCCTTGTTCCACCTCATACCACCTTGCTACATCAATCAATTGATTGAAAGATTCAATTTGGAGAAGAGTGATCTTCTCACGAATATTCTTGCGGAGTTTCCGATAGAAGTGTTCCTTCAACAACTTATCATCTTTCAAATACTCGGGACAAAACTGTGCTTTGTCAAGAAACCGCACACGAAATTCATTTACATTCATCGAACCTTGAGATTCATTCATGAAATCACTTCTAAGTTTAGTCACATCGGACTCGGATCGAAATTCTTTGAAGAAAGCCGCTTTAAAATCTGCCCACTCCATACTCATCACTCCTTCACCCTTTGTCACAATTAAGCTGTCCCACCATAACTTAGCCCGGTCTCTCAACATGCTTGACCCATACAACGTTTTGTCTTCAATTGGAGTCTTGGTAATGCGGAAAGCTCCTTCTATCTCATACACCCACTTGGTGCTTACAATGGGGTCGGGGTTCCCATTGTATGTAGGAGGACTTGCAATGGTGAAATTTTTGAGATCATAAGGTTTTTCATTGGTGTTCTTTGGAGGATTCTCATTTGTTTGTGTTTCCGGTACTTTGTCTTTAGGAAAACGCTTATCGAACTCTTCTTGTACCGACAAAGCTACTTCCTCCCTAATTTTGTTAGCAATGGCTTCACTCATTGCTCCTTCTAGAGTCTCATTCAACTTTTTAGTGATAAATGGAGAGAAGTTCTCCAAGGCCTTGCCTATTTGCTCACTTATAAAATCACCGGTGAGGACTTCCCGTTCCGACGATTCTACATTCTCTATAACTTTATCCCTAATCCGAATTGATTCGTCTTCGTTTTGAAAAGATTCCATACTACAAATTTAACAACTTATAAATGAACATTCAATACACTAATTTGTCTCTAATACCCCAAACGCCCACATCCGATCGTTTCCATTTTTAGTAAGTTTGATTTAGAACGTAATAGCTTATGACCAATAATAGGCCGGCTCTATTAAGCTCATAAACTATTTCATTTTAAATCAATCTTACTAACCATTTCCACTTTCAAACGTGAACACCCCAATCCTAGGGTCAAAGTCAATCCAATGGTTCAAGTCTAGGCATCCTATTCGCAAAGATCGAATACCTAAATCCCTTGAACCATGGCTCTGATACCAAAAATGTAACAACCAAAACTCATAAGGTAAAATGATTCAAAAGTTATAAATTTTTTTTTTTTTTTTTTTTTTTGACAGCAACATACCACTGCGCCGCAGTGGGGTAGGACTCCTCCCACTGCGTCGCAGTGGAAACTTACTGGTCAGCGGGTCAAAATCCCCCACTGCGCCGCAGTGGGGTTAAAGCACTTCCACTGCGCCGCAGTGGAATGTTTCTGGTCCAGACCTGCCCAAAAACCAGCAACCCAACATTTCCTTTTAACACATGATCAACATTACAACACCCAAATTTTTAAACCACACTTTGAATCAGAACGTTTCATACCTCAACATAATAATGGACACCACAGATAATACTTACAACCAAAGTTTTGAGCCAAAACGATAAATGTCATCAAACGGGTCGTTTTGACCTAAAGAAAGAAAACGACCAAGTTATGACCAAAAACAACCAGGTGACCCAAAATCCTTACATGATTATAGACTTTTACAACCAAAAGACTTGATCAACCAAAACAAACTTGTATCAAGAGCCAAATGGTCAAAAGGGAATTATCTACCGTAATTACCCAAGTTGCCAACCTTCAAGATGGCTCTAATTTCTTCAATGATCACTTCACTAGATCAAGTCCTTGCCTTTGCTACTACTACCAACTCCTATAAAAGAATTAAACAACTAAAACATAAGCAACGCTTAGTGAATGCATATACATATATCCATAATCAAGTTACCAAGCAATGTGCCTCAAGCACCACATATAGCCTATCCAACGATAGCAAAGTCAATCATGACATAATTTCTCTTTCACATGGCCATGGAAACATGCTAGTAGGAATTTACCCACCTACTAGCAATAATCACAAATGGATTAGTAGGAATTTACCCACCTACTAACCCTAATAACAAATATGCTAGTAGGAATTTACCCACCTACTAGCAATAATCACAAATGGATTAGTAGGAATTTACCCACCTACTAACCCTAATAACAAATATGCTAGTAGGAATTTACCCACCTACTAGCAATAATCACAAATGGATTAGTAGGAATTTACCCACCTACTAACCCTAATAACAAATATGCTAGTAGGAATTTACCCACCTACTAGCAATAATCACAAATGGATTAGTAGGAATTTACCCACCTATGACCCCAAATAACAAGAACATGATTATATGCATATACACTCACCTTGAACTTGGCTAATCGATTCTATGGCTATAGGCTCAACTAAAAGGTCTTCATCACCTATACATAATACAATTCACACAACTATGAGTTCTATAACTCAACTAATTCAAGGTCAAAAACTTGCATTCAACATGCATTCCATTTTCATGGTGTTTGGCATTCACAAAACACTTTAACAATTTTCCATAATCAATATCAAATCACCATTTAGCCAAACACCCAAAACATAAAGTTTATTACTTTGGGTTTCATCTTAAACTCATTTACAATTACCCAAGGCTTATCCTTTTCAATTTCATTAGGGTTCATCATCACAATCCCCAAAATGCCAAATCCCCAATTTCAACTATGAACCCTAATTTCAAAATCAAGGAACCCTAAATTCAGAAATTGAAAACTGAAGGAATTTCTTACCTCAAGAACAACAACAATTAAATTTCCAGATTTTCCCCCTTTTCTTCTTGATAAATTCGGCCCCCCACTAAACCACCACAAGCCCTCACTTTGCTTATTATTTGATTGAATTGATTTTTTAAAATTATTTTTATGATACTTTATTGCTATTTTTGGTTATTTGTGAACTTTAAAACTTATATTTTGTTATGAGTTACCTATTTTGTATTATTTTTGAGTGGATTGTAAGTGCATTTTGACTATTTTTGTTAAATTGTAACAAGTTTTGGAGAATTTTTATAAAAAAAAAAACAAATCTAAAATAGTTGCACCGGTCGGTATTTCCGGTAATACCGATAATACCGGAAATTTTTCCACACCGTTATGACTAAAATACCGGTTTTTAAAACATTGATTTAAAGCGAAATTCACCTTACAAAATGAAAAAATACAAAAAAAGTTAATAACTAAACATTAGGTACCATTTAAGTAATTAAGAAACATTAGGTATGAAACTAGCAATATCATGCAAACGTTAGGTACCATTTAAGTAATTAAGAAACATTAGGTATGAAACTAGCAATATCATGCAAACGTTAGGTACCATTTAAGTAATTAAGAAACATTAGGTATGAAACTAGCAATATCATGCAAACGTTAGGTACCATTTAAGTAATTAAGAAACATTAGGTATGAAACTAGCAATATCATGCAAACGTTAGGTACCATTTAAGTAATTAAGAAACATTAGGTATGAAACCAGCAATATCATGCAAACGTTAGGTACCATTTAAGTAATTAAGAAACATAGGTATGAAACTAGCAATATCATGCAAACGTTAGGTACCATTTAAGTAATTAAGAAACATAGGTATGAAACTAGCAATATCATGCAAACGTTAGGTACCATTTAAGTAATTAAGAAACATTAGGTATGAAACTAGCAATATCATGCAAACGTTAGGTACCATTTAAGTAATTAAGAAACATTAGGTATGAAACTAGCAATATCATGCAAACGTTAGGTACCATTTAAGTAATTAAGAAACATTAGGTATGAAACTAGCAATATCATGCAAACGTTAGGTACCATTTAAGTAATTAAGAAACATTAGGTATGAAACTAGCAATATCATGCAAACGTTAGGTACCATTTAAGTAATTAAGAAACATTAGGTATGAAACTAGCAATATCATGCAAACGTTAGGTACCATTTAAGTAATTAAGAAACATTAGGTATGAAACTAGCAATATCATGCAAACGTTAGGTACCATTTAAGTAATTAAGAAACATTAGGTATGAAACTAGCAATATCATGCAAACGTTAGGTACCATTTAAGTAATTAAGAAACATTAGGTATGAAACTAGCAATATCATGCAAACGTTAGGTACCATTTAAGTAATTAAGAAACATTAGGTATGAAACTAGCAATATCATGCAAACGTTAGGTACCATTTAAGTAATTAAGAAACATTAGGTATGAAACTAGCAATATCATGCAAACGTTAGGTACCATTTAAGTAATTAAGAAACATTAGGTATGAAACTAGCAATATCATGCAAACGTTAGGTACCATTTAAGTAATTAAGAAACATTAGGTATGAAACTAGCAATATCATGCAAACGTTAGGTACCATTTAAGTAATTAAGAAACATTAGGTATGAAACTAGCAATATCATGCAAACGTTAGGTACCATTTAAGTAATTAAGAAACATTAGGTATGAAACCTAGCAATATCATGCAAACGTTAGGTACCATTTAAGTAATTATAAAAAAAAAAACAAATCTAAAATAGTTGCACCGGTCGGTATTTCCGGTAATACCGATAATACCGGAAATTTTTCCACACCGTTATGACTAAAATACCGGTTTTTAAAACATTGATTTAAAGCGAAATTCACCTTACAAAATGAAAAAATACAAAAAAAGTTAATAACTAAACATTAGGTACCATTTAAGTAATTAAGAAACATTAGGTATGAAACTAGCAATATCATGCAAACGTTAGGTACCATTTAAGTAATTAAGAAACGTGATATTACATATTTACCCCTCACGTGCAAGTCACGTGGGGAGGTTTTTAACGGCCATCAAACGGCGTTTGGTTTCAGTATGGTCCGAGTGGAGTTTTGGAAACGTTAGGTATGATCCGCGTAATTTCGAAAGAAAAGGTATCAAACCAGCAATATCGCGCAAACGTTAATTATCATTTAAGTAATTAATTCTTATATATATGTGTACAGATATAAATATATACAGAATGTATATATGCATGCTTTATATTTTGGAAAAGATGAGTCAGGTCAACATGACCGTTTGTATGCATGCATGTATGGGGGTGGTCAATATGACCGTTTGAACCCAACGGCTACTTCAAATTCAAATTTAGTCCAATTAAAAAAAACAACCATTTGTAATTCGTCTCTGTGGGAACGGATACGCTGAAAACGAACGAAGGACGAGTCACACCTAGTGGTGTGCACTCGTCCTCCATGCTTAGACGAACGGGGGAACGAGCCTGAACGAGGGCGCTGTGACTACTATAAGCTACTTTGCTTAAGCACTTGTTATTTTTCTTGGGTCCGACTTTTTTTTTTGTCAATTCCATATATGTAGGTTTGTTTATTTTCACAACACAGATTTCGTTTTATTCATGTTTATTATATTTTTATATGTTGTTGTTTGATAGGTTTTAATTTGGTTTCCATTTTACTCATATTTTTTGGGTTTGGATTAAAGTATTTGTATGTAGGGTGTAAATGAGTCGAGTCGAGCCTGATTTTAACAGTATTTGAGCTCGAGATCGTTTTAGAAGCTCGGGCTCGTTCGAACCTTAATGTTTAAACTCGAGTTCGGCTCGTGATGTATTAAGAAAGCTCGAACTCGACTCGAGATCGACTCGATTGTAAAAAAACTTAACGAATTCGAGCTTGGTAAGTGATCAAAACTAAGTTCGATTATTTGAAAGTTGTGAAATAAACTCGTTCATGCTCGAATTGATTAGTATTTTGAAGCTCGATTAATATAATATGTATGTATATATATAAATAATTATATTATTATATTATATATATAAACTCGTTTAGCTCCAGCTCGAAACGAGCTTTATACGAATCGAATTCGAATATCGAGCAGGTTTGACTCGTTATCACCCCTACTCGTATGATAGGTTGCATGTTTGCTATTTTTCTTATTATGTAGTTAGGTGATATTCGGACGACAAGTATAGTTAGTAAATTATTTACGCCCCGTGCTTTTTAATTTTATTTTGATCACATGTCTTTATGAAAACAGTCTCACTATCTCTAGTAGATACAAAACTGTCTACGTCTCACCTCCTCATATCCCGAGATTAAGTCTTGTTGTTGTTGATGAAGATGGAGATTTAATAAAAAACTAATGGAGATTAATTATTAATCAGGTTTTCGAGAGTCTTGGGTTTCATATCAGGCATATGTGGTTCGAGCACCGCATACTGCCTAATTGGATGTCACTATGGTGTTTCGCCTGCTAACTATTAACTCGATATTAAAAGAAAAAAAAGATATATATCCATCGACATCTATATTCCTTTACAAAGGGAAGCGTCTCCCTCTTTATATTAATTAAAACTTTGAAATACTAAAATTGTCCCTCGACAATCTACCTCTATAACAATTCACCTTCTAATCTATCAAGAATTTTTCACCTAACAAAATAATTTATGACATAATATTTCTCTCAACCCATAAATAATTACAATACACATTTTAAATAAAAAACTTTTACATTAGGCCATTGACTCCATTATCACCCGTCGCGGCCCCACGACCCGTCACCGCTACGCCCGGCCGCATCGCGTACACAATTCTAACATTGGGAGTGGTCAAGGGCCCCAATCAATGGCTTACACGTATTACTCTTTTTAACGGAGTAATTCTTTTCTGCACCGACTTCTTCCCTCTACTCACCTTCTTTTCACTCCCCCTTTTCTTCCTTCTGCGATTAATTATTATTAATTTAAATATAACAATAATCCACTGTTCCTGAAGTACAACAACAACCTGATTAGAGGTATGTATTTTACATCAATTAATTATGATATCAGGTCCATGTATTTCTTTAGTCTTCTGTTTTCTATATATATATATACACACACACACACACACATAAATAATCTGCTGCTATTTTCGACCGAACTTTTACCCTTACTAAATAGGTGATTAATTAGTCTTTGGTGTAGTTACGATATCATGTCTGTAATCAGAGAAGCTATATCTTATTCTTATATTATTCCTACTGTTGTTAATGGCATTACTTTCATTATTAGATATCTGGCACAATTTATAAACGTATCATACTAACTGATGAAATGGGCAATGTTTTCTTCATTCACAATAAGTACATTCAATACTCATTTGAAATAGCATTTGGCCTTGGCACATACAAAAAAGTAACCCCAAATGCCGTCTTCCACGGGTTTTGGGTCCCAATACCGTCTTCGACGGTGTATGGAGGAGGTTGATATGTAGACAGCCTTACTCCTACCAAAGGTAGAGAGGCTGCTTCCAGGTTCTACCAAATGTAGAAAAGGACCTTCCGCCTTGCTGGGCATGAGGATCGAACCCATGACCTCTGTCTCCAGAGGCAAAGGCTCCAACCACCGATCCAACCCACTTGGTTTGGCCTTGGCACATACAATTCCTCCAATAAATGACACGGAGTTGATAACTAAGGCTTGAAATCCAATATAGAAGGTACCTTATAGACTAGATGATTTAGATAAAAATTAAATTTGCTCCGTTTTCTTATATTTCACTTTTAAGAATCGATGTTTTACAATCGGGCAAGCACACATTGTTTTCCACTTAAACCAGTGCTTAACATTTAGTTTGTTCTGTTTGTTTTGCTCTATGCTTACTAAATTCTGCCCAACAGATATAAATTTCGTTTATGTTTGCTTAATTTTGTAATGTCCCATAATGAAAACTTGACTATGTAACAAAATAATAACATTGACTCACGAAGTAACAAGGCTCAGATACACAGCTCCAATAAGAAGGCTTTTATTGAACTATTTATGAAACAAAAAAATAAAATAATAAGAGTGGCACAACTTGAAGATTTTTTTTTTTGTTCTAACTACGAAGAAGTGTGTCCCTTAACTTCTGAGTACAAGTGTTTAACCTTCTTTCATGCCCAAATAGTATTTAAGCTCTCAAAGATGTTAAACACATAAAAGTGGTTGGGTAATGGGTCAATAGAGGTTAGCTGCCGTTGGGCTTTACTTGTCGAGTACCTCTGCATATCTGCGAAGTCCATCAGCTAGCGCCCATGGTTTGCCACAGCCAATGCTGCTGCTGGTATTACGTGCTTCCAATGTCATTGTTTCTGTTGTGAATCTTTAATGATGAATAAAAGATTCTGATAACCATCCTTTCTTGATGATACTGACAAATTGTGCTTATTTTCCCGGTTTGTTCTTCGTATGAGAAACTTTGCCATTGAATTGATACCTTTAATGCCAATATACAACTGATCTTGCATTGGTGTAGGCTTTATGAGTATTGTAAAATAATAATGTGCTAATATGATTACTAAAACTATACCAACAAAATAACAATCTTAACTTTTTGTAATAAGTGATTTAGGAAGTTAAGCAGAATGCACTTTGAAAACCCATTTGACTTATAAAGTGATATAGAAGGCGTAAGCAGGATACAATCTAGACGAATATCAACTCATTTGACCCGCCTCGTTTTTAGTTAATCTATTAAAATTTTCCCATCTGACCCGTTAAATCGACGTATTCTTTTTAATTGGTCAAAAGAATATCAACGCAAGGTCTCCGTATTCTTTTTAATTTCATCTTTAAGGTCTATATAATTGGTTACAATAAGATCTGCGATTTCGGTTATTATTATTATTATTATATTATATGAGTGCCTTACATTACTGTACATGTTATACACTATGAAAGTTGTTGTTTATTGAGGATAAGTTACGTATACGGTTTAAATTTTAAAGGAATATTTGTTTAATTTGAAACCAAATGGATTCTGAAAATTGAGATATCATATGGAAAACATGGTAATTCCCAAATGCAAGAGTTGATATCTTTTTTTGGTTGCCAAGTCGCCTACATTTTTCAGTTTATAGGTCCTACATCAAGCTCAACTTAAATGCATTCATATAATTTTTTTTTTGAAGCAAACGTAAAAAGTAAACCATTCGACTGGAGAAGCCATAAGTATTTAACTAGTTCTCTTTCTTATCTGTGATCGGATTTAATTATTGCCTTATGATATCGGATTAGATTAATCAGATCAAACGATGAAGTTGAACCATAGCTACACTTTTGAGACATCTAGTAAAGCGAGATAACAAACATAACCTTCAATTCCAAGCTATTTTGAAAGTGAATGAAAGTATGTCTCAATGAATCTTCATTTCGGTTAACTTATCCTTTTGTGGCGGCAAGTCTTTTAGGTTATATTACTATGTTTGAAAGGACTTCTGCCAATCGATGTGTTACAATTTGAATTTGGCCTTAGTTTTGAAAGGACTATCGTATCTTACAAAATAAACATGAATGAAGTATTATTTACACTTGAAAAGTGACGGGAACGTCTGTCTCCCGTGGACCCTGACTACGACACAGAGACTCTAAGAGAACAACATTTGCATCATGCATCGACTATACTTAACGACAATAAGAATCTTGCAATTAGTTACAGTACTTGAACGTCATCCGAAGCTTCTTTAAATCGTGACATTCATGATTAACTGATGGACGTTCTTGGTTTGCTTCTACATGCTCATACTACCTACTTAAATTATGGGTTGAGTTGGATTAACAAGTTCATGGGTGATTATATTCATTAGGGTCAGCTAGAATAGTTGTATCACATATTCACATGTATCATCAGGTTGGTATTTTAGAATAATGATGGAATGCATCAATATTTGGATGTAAGTTGATTTCGTAATTAACTATGAAAATCGTGGCAGTTAAATATGGTTTTGTGAATTGTGCCAGAAATTAAAGACAAGAACTTCTGACTGTTGCAAATGATTTTACACGAAGTCATATGAACTATGTCAAATAGCATTTACAACTACTCCAATTTTACATTTTTACCATTGTCCACTTAATGCAACCCACTAGCAATATATGTGTATTCAGCCAAATTCTTAAATATGACCCAAACCCTTTCTCTTATTGGATTAGTCTTACATTATCCATATCTGTGTGTGGCCTTATTGAGCATTCTGGATCACAAGTGGTATACTATATACCATAACATGTCAACATCTTTATTATTTGCTTTTCTGTCAAATTGATTTTAATTTTTCTTTGTACAGGTCCAACACAACAGCCAAAGACAAAGAAGTCTATTATGCGCTTTTGTACATGACGACCTCCTAAAAAGCACACACTTTTGTATCTCTCATCAGGGTAACCAAATAATAACAGCCTTTTTTGTAACACAACACAAATGTGTAATGTATCTCATTCACTAACCCTTCTCTATACGCAAATATATCATGCTTAACAACATAGTTACCAAATTGTATTTGTAAGCTTATGATTTACTCAAAATTCCACTAACTAACAAGCCTGCCGCAACGTGCAGGGATCAAATACGAGCTAAAAAATAACTAAACACTTTCTTTTCCATTTCACTGTGTCAATCAAGGAAACATGAGCAGGTATTATTATGCAGTTTAAAGTTTAATATCTATTTGTTATTTATATTTGATCCTGTTATTGAATTCATTTTTTTTTGAACGGCTATTGAATTACGAGTAATTAACTGTTATATATGAATATATATATATATATATATATATATACTGTACTTTTATTTTTCTAATATATGAATTTAACAACATACTTACAGACACTGCTTATATATATATATATAAGTAACATATCCTCTATGAGTGTATGACCTAAATCCCAGTTTTTCCACAGTTGAGTTGAGTGAATGTAGCGACTTATTTTGTAGTTAATTATTATTATGTGGTTTCTACAAGCTACCAAAAAAGAAGTAAGATTATTAAATTGTAAAGGGAAACGATAAACATAGGCCCACCTATGATTAATTTGTTCCACTTGATGTTTTATCATATATGTGAAACTTCTAGTATGTATTTGTTTCTCTTTTTTGGGATTAAATGTTAAATGTATAATGTGCTATTGGAATAGGTTGATTGCAACAAGAAGGGTTGCTGCAAACATCATTTCACCGAGACTAGCTACAAGGACGTTCTGTAGTGATGTACCAGTCACGTTAAACAACGTTCCCGCAGATATCCATTTGAACAAAGTAATGTGTTTGCTTGGTGTCCCCTTGTAGATATATTTGCATTTTGTCATAGCAATTTGAACATATGCTAGTTCATAAGTCTGCACAACTTCACTTGTGATGCCAATGTGGTGGCTTGTTCTTTTTTTTCTTCCCTTTTTTTCTTTTGGCAAAGACTTACGCGTAGACCTTTAGTCTGTAAAAAAATTATGTTAGAAAATAAAGGGAGATGGATGATAAGGTACAATATCGATCATTATATCTAAACATAGATATTGGGGGATCAGGTGATATGGCTAGGTGATATAGCTGCCCTGGTTTTGTTTACAAATTTTTAGTTAATGTATCTGGCTCCTCAGTTACATTGACATATATCGTTTTCTTGTTTTGTTTGTTCACTTTGGTGAATACATTTTCATTTTAGGAGTCTGAGGGCGGGGAAGGTTCTATGCGTGACATTCCTCAGCATGACATTGCTATTGTTGGGGGTGGGATGGTTGGGATGGCTCTTGCTTGTTCACTAGGTATATGTGTACCTTGTTCTTTATTATAGTTCATAAGCTCTTTTATTGTTTTTCGATCCTCAAATGTTTCTATATCTGGTACTTTATGCATTCTTTTGTTCTATTTCATGTCTTTTTGCAGCAAGCATGCCATTGACAAAACACTTGTCTATTGCCATCATTGATAGCAATCCTGCTTTGTTGGATGGGCCCTCCATTAAAAAAGATGATCCTCCAGATCCAAGGGTCAGTACAGTCACACCTGCAACCATTTCTCTCTTTAAAGGTATTAAGTTCAATAATCTTGCCAATTTATGTTTTATGCAGATAGGAACTTGATGCTTACATACTTTTCAGGCCTTCTTAGAGATAACTGATGCACCATTTCTAGGGGATAGAGTCAATATTAACTTATAAATGCTTAGTGATTACTATTTTTAGATAGAGCCGTCAAATTGGAAAATCTTGTCATATATTATATATTACGCTGTAAAAGTCATATTTACAGCTGCAATTAATCATTTTTTTTATAACTAACTGAAGACAAGTCACGCAGGGCCCTTACTTTAGTTTGCATACATAGTTACTAGAGTAACAAACTAGGTACCAGTGAATATAGGATCAATAAATGTTTTACAAATTGATTATAAGCAATTATTGGAATCTCTATATTTGCAGGTATTGGTGCATGGAAATTTGTTCAACAACATCGCCATGCCTATTTTGATAAAATGCAGGTAATATTCACTAATAAAAGGCTAGTGCATGATCTTTTTAGTTGGAGTGAACTTCTCGCTCTATAGTTTACATTTTCACTATTCATTAATGTAGTATTGTACTGTTTGTACACTAATATTACATTTAAAGAAAATCTCAATGTACATTTTGTACAGCATCATTGTCATCATTCATCAGAAACTTTCGACTATTCTTCTTCATAAAGCAATACAGAACCTGAATAATCTTTTGAAAGGGAACTAATTATCCATGTCTGTGTATACTTATTGTGTTTAAGGTGAAAAGTTATCTAAATCCTAAAGGAGATTAAATATTGCTAGTTAATTTCAATGCTGTTTGTTTTAATGAATGTCTGAGTTCTTAGAAATAAGCTTTGTAATAACAACTACATTAGAAACCTAGATGTATTGGACTATTGGTATGCTGAAGATGCATCCATCGTGAGTTGCTATTGAAGATTGATTACTCTTTACTAGGTATGGGATTATACTGGGTTCGGATACACAAAGTACAATGCAAGAGATGTAGACAAAGATGTTTTGGGGTAAGAACATATTTATATTATTATTATTATATCTCATATGCTACTTGTCGAACTACCTAATCATATTATTTTGGGACTTCAACTCAGATGTGTTGTGGAGAATAAGGTGCTACATAAATCTTTATTGTCATGTTTACAGGTAAGTAAATGGGCATTCTTTAAATGACTTTGCACAAATACTTTTAGTATCTTTGACTGATACAAATCCAAACCGAACAGGAAAATGATTTCAAGAAAACAATCTATCCTACAAGATTGTCATCCTTATCCCTTCCAACCCGTTCCTCAGTTTCTGCTACAGGAGCCTCAGTTTATAGTACATCATCAAAAGGTCTTGCAAATTTAGCAAAGCTGGAGTTGAGTGATGGCACAAACTTGTATGCTAAGTTGGTGGTAAGTTTTAAATGCATGGAAATCTATTATTTCATGTAACAGAAGTTCATTTCCAAAAATTGTTAATGTTAATATTATGTAGAGAAAGCTAAATTGACCCATTAGTGTAGTAATAAATCATTATGGGTTACGTTTGGTCTCAAACTGGTCTATTCAAATTTTTTAGCTAAAAGGAAATGGAAACGGGTTAAAAGTTGACTATAATGTATTTCTAATGCATGAAACCTCGTATATTGCTTCTTTTGGATTATCATTTTAGCAATGATCATGGGTCTATACAACCCGGTCTGCTCAAAAGTTACCTGTTTCGACCCAAACCGTCAATTTGCCACATATAGCTTTGTCATTAAAGAAAATGACCTTTTTCATATATAGTAGCAGTATTAGGCATGTGGTGAATTTCTGATATATGATGTCTGCTAACAGGTTGGGGCCGATGGTTCTAAGTCACGTGTTAGGGAGTTAGCAGAAATTAAAACCACTGGATGGAATTACTCGCAGAGTGCAGTCATATGCACTGTTGAACATCCCACAGAAAACTTCTGTGCATGGCAACGGTTTCTACCGGCTGGTCCAATTGCACTTTTGCCTATTGGCGACAACTTTAGCAACATTGTGTGGACCATGTCTCCCAAAGATGCATCAAACCATAAAATAATGAATGAAGAAGATTTTGTGAAGGCTGTAAACCACGCTCTTGACTCTGGATATGGTCCTCGTCCCGAATCACGGGTATTTGGTGGTGATCTAATTTCTTCCTTTTTCAAACCAGATGTAACATCATCCGTTAGTGAAGGATTTGAACCACCGCCAAAAGTGTTGAGATTAGCTTCAGATAGAATGGCTTTCCCCCTTTCTTTGATGCATGCAAATCAGTATGCATTAAAGCGTGTAGTTTTGGTTGGTGATGCAGCTCATACTGTTCATCCCTTGGCTGGTCAAGGAGTCAACATGGGATATGGAGATGTATCTTCACTGTCAAATGTTATTGCTGATGGTGTTGCAGTAGGATCTGATATTGGCGAGGTAAGCTAGTACTTTCTTCTGTAGTTAAAGACCTCAATAGTCAAACCAACTAATCTACAACATCAGTTGATGCAAATTGCTTGCTCATTTTTAGACAATTACTATTTTAATTGCTCTTCAAGCAGAAAAGTAGTGGCATAATGGGCGGGCCTGGCATTGTTGGATAATGGGTCAAAACAGGTAATTGTTGTGGGATGAAACATCAATGGTTGACTTGAAACACTTTTTGTTCATTGACTTTGTTTTTACTTAAATATATACATTAGTATAATTTTATATTGTATTATTTTAATAGGAGGTTTATTTAATTAGTACAGATTTGAGCAACTTTCAACGTTGGACCCATTTATCTCATTCCTTTAAAGCTAATTAATTTGATTTTAACCTTTTAACCTGTTAGACACATAATTGACCCCGGCTTCCATAAACCATAGCAATTTTTGACGTTTGTAGAAAAGTTAGTATGAAATGGTTGAAATTGTCATGCTCAATAAGAGACTTGCCATGCATCATCTGTGCAGGTAACTTTGATGAAAAAGTACGAAGCAGATAGGAAAACTGCAAATATAGCAATGATGGCTGTTCTAGATGGTTTCCAGAAAGCATATTCTGTTGATTTTGGGCCACTTAATATATTACGAGCTGCTGCATTCAATAGTGCAAATGTTTTCGCACCATTGAAGAGGAACATCATCTCTTATGCATCAGGAGAGCGTAGATTGCCTTTTATGTCATAATGTTGATAGACTTTCTAGTTGGAATAAATGTATTACAGTATGTAATAGGGAAAGTGTTGCACACTGGTTGCGTTAACGGATGTTTTACAAAGTTTCCATAATCCGTGCAATTCCAAATATATGAAGTGTTGATTCATAGTTGTGTATTGACAGGGTGTTTATACCTGCATGTGAATGAGCAAATGTGAAGAACAATGAAACTTGCAGAATTTGAGAGTAAACAGTTGATATTTTATTTTTTCGGGTAAAAGGACTTTTACCCCAGTTAGCTTTATATACAAACCAACAAGATACATAAGTTCAGGCATATCGGCTGAATGCCAATATGACTTGTACAAAACATACAAAAGCCACAACCAAACTCATGAAAAGTGACAGGCCACTCACACGAGTACCTCTATTCTAGACACATAATATAATAAATGACTAGAAACAGCCACAAAAAACTAATCCAGCCATCTAAGCTTTAAGGGCATATCATAAGTTTAAGCCCTGTATTATTTTCCTTTTACAACTTTACATTTGTCCATCTGCCACGTTGCCTGTCCTATAGTTCTATACAACTGAAAGTTTCAGGTAAGTGTAAATGTGTCATGTGTGCGAGCCAAGTAGACTAGTAGAAGAAGTTGAACTCAGGTATAATAATAGAAGTTCGAAAACAGTTCCTATCGTATGCACAGTTGAGTGGCCACTTGCAGCTGTGAGCTGTCCTAAATTACAAAATTGTATCCCGAATCAAGCAATCTAACTCAGAGTTGTAAAATTACAATAGGTGTTAGACAACTTTTAAGTTCCTGGATTCGGTTGGATATCCCGAATGCCTTACCTGATGATATTCTGAATTGGTGTCACTCCTTGAAGGGCTCGAACAGGTATCGTGATAGAGTGGAAGCAATCGTTCTTACATGGTGGTGGTACATGTGGAAGTCGAGAAATAACAGTCGTCATAACAATATTCAAGAGAGTAGTCTCGAGATTTTTAATGCTGTCGTTTCTTTGGCGTATAACTGGATTCATCATCGCGATATAAAAGATAATATGAGTTGGTATGATTGGAACGAGATGCCATTCAAATCTCCTTGAGCTACAGGTCTTGAAGCTTTCTTTTGTATTTTCTTTGGTATTGTATGGTCGTGTATTTTTTTTGTTCTCTGGACCGAACCCATCTTTGTGCTTTTCGTGTGTTTTTCTTTTTTTTGGCCCGGTTTTGGCTCGGTTTGACCCCGGGACAAGGTTGGGATTACATCAAAAACACCACGAAGTGAAAACCGGTGGCTCGACCTTCGTTGGTTGGGAGTTTTTCTCGGGTATTGGGTCACCGTAATCGACACGAGTTTTTTTCACTCCTTTTGTAATCCTTGCAGTTATTGTTTCGGGATGAGTCTAGATTAGTTGTATTGGTTTCTTTCTAGATTTACACTGTAACTGTACTTTTGGCAGCTAGCGCCTTGCTAGTTGCTTTCATTATATAAAATTCTGCCGTTCGTAAAAAAAAAAGCCATAACTCAGGATGATACTACTTAGCACTTCAGGAAGCACTTTGGCTGTAAACCAGACATTATGGGAATAAGCTCTTGGATGACACGAGTCACATCTAAACTCTGCAAACTAAATTAAGGTATCTTATTGACTAGTAAAGGAAATTTGGAGTACTATTGAGAGTATAGCAATGTCTTTTTATTAGTACCTGATTCGGTGGTCGTGGTCTTGAGCAGTTAGAAATTCAACAATCTTTTGAACATTGTTTAATATAACTTTGTCTTCCAAAGGTAGGAAGCATGCTAAAAACTGGTGTAGGATTTTAATTTTCCAAAACTGACATCACTTGGACCAGCTGTTCTTTAGTAACAGCGTCAATGCCTTAATTTCACAATCTGTCAACATAAAATTAGTAACTTTAGCACAGTTTCAAATTCATTTTTGACGAATTATTTGCACGACCTTAATGTGGGGTCCAAACCAAATGTATTAGCTACATACAAATAGATGTGACCATTTACTTATAATTGGTGATTCGGGTTCTGTTTTGTCTCTAATGTGTCAAAAGGCTAAGACAAATAAGTTTAGAAGGAGATAAGCCAACTAGTACTATAAACGAGTAGAAAGTTGACTGGAGTATATATTTTATACATATGACCCTCTAAATCATTTTTTGACATAATATAGCTTACATCATTATACGTCAACTACGTAACATTACATTTTTTAGACCAAAGTGTTACGGATCAACCAACTGGTCTAGGACCCGACTCATCTAGACTTGCACAACAATAAACTTGTTAACCTGAACCCATTTCCCCAACCCGCCTGATGCCCATTTGGTTATTTCTGCTATACACGATAAAGTGGCCGGCCAAATCATAGAAGGATGATAAAATGACTGTTGTTCAAGAGGAATTTTCGGAAGAAACTTTTTCCGTTGTCAGACAGCAGAAATACCAAAGCTGCTCTTGTTTGAACTGGCGATTCTTGAGAACCAACTGACTGGAACCGGAACCTTAAAGTTTGTCTGATTTAATTTGTATAATACCAAGTCCAACCTTATATATCATCATCCAGATCTTCCACGCCACCACCTTTGGCTGCTGATGTTATGAAACTCTAAAAAGATTGGATCACATATTTATAAGTCTTTTAACATCAAAAACTGTAGATTTTTTTATATACGGTGTAACGCAAAGCACTCCTTACACGTGGAGATTCATCATCACAGCAGACAACAAAAAAGTGTACACTTTAAGTTTAGCCAGGTATGAAGCTGATGCATTAAGAGAGTATCAGAATCTCATATCACTTATTGTTAATCTATATTTGCTATAAAAACAAATCTTCACATACCAGGACTTAATTAACCATGAATGAATGCACTATATCATGAATAGTTATATCTTGCAAAAAGACATCAACTAACAAATGGGAAGTGATAATCGTACCACAGAATTTGATAAAAATTTACCATCTTTATGCATTACATACTTGTACAGTACGCTATTATATATGTACAGTGTGGTAGATGTATCAAATTTTGTGGTACGATTATCACTACCCCTAACAAATACATCTTTTCAATTTTGTGACTCTAGTTAACTTAAACAAGCGTGATTTCACACTTTCCTAACTTGTATTAAAGGTTCACTCAAAATCCCTTGATCTCAAGTAAATCACAACTACACTTAATGACAATTAGTACTAAAATCACCAACACCAAGTAGTTGGGTTGGGACAAATTTACATTAATATACATATCTAGATTTTGGATAACATGATTAATACGTATGTGAACTAGAAATGCTGTGTGGTCCACTGTTTGATTCCTTTGAAAAGGACAAGATGGTTGACTTGATAGCTAGAATGTCGACTTACACAGACTGGACCTCCACGCAATTTGCTCGAAATGACTAAGACGATATATATTTCATTTTACTAAGACGACCTTTAAAAGAATACTTGCAAGTCTTTTTGAAAACAAATCATTTGTTTTTCTATAATACATTCACTTCAATTCACACCATTGTTTTTACACCCCGACCGCCTTTAGTTTATCTGAAAATTTGCAAGTTAATTTATTTCCCTTATGGAGTCCTACTCGCCAGATCACTATTACCGAGTTCAGGATGACCTGTATAACATCCAACAAAACATTACAGCAGATACTTTTAATTTCTTTTACACCTTGATGAAAGAAAGAGATGAACAAAACAGGTTTGGCAAACCTATGATGTGGATTGGGATATATATCGCACTAGCTTCTGTTTTCTGCATCTTACCGATGCTGGCTGATCTATTACATGGTTTTAAAACTAAAAAACTATGGTTTCCATGTAAATATTTCACTCTGAATGCCGCTTCTCTCTCTGTGATAGCTGTCGCAATGAAACTACCCATGGATCTAAATAATCCAATGCCAGGTTTTGCAGACGGGGCTGCAAAGGTTGTAAGCATGGGATTTATGATCACCATGATGGCCAACTTATTGCCTTCCCTGGCATCCATGGACGGCAAGGAACTTGTCACAAACATCATAGCTTTGGGTGTTTTGGTAATCACCATGGTTGTGAATGTTTGCATTCAAATACACACCGGTGTTGTAGGCTTACAAATACAATTCTCTCCTTTAATGGCAACCATTGATGTTGTTATATTATCCTTAATGCTTATTATATATACGAGTTCAGCTTTAACAATTCTGAAGTCTAAACAAATACTGGAGTCAAAATACCAAGCTAGTCATGAAAAAGCTTTGATTGAGTTAGCAGAGCAACAACCAGGACGACTAACTGTTATGAAGTTAAAGCAACATGTGACCAACCATTGGATCATGGCGGAAACTGGAAGCCCCCAATTCATGGTAGTGTGCTCTGCTACAAACTCTGCTGCTGGGGTAATATGCACTATAAGCACTGTTCTATATGTATCTGTTATTGTTATAATAATGATATTCAACAGTCAACAACTTATATGGGAATGTGCGTCAGATTATAAGTGGTCGACTTCAGTAATCCTCATAATGCAACTTCTAGGGATACTTACGGGTACAATTGCCCCAATTTCTAGATGTTTTGCATCCTTAAATTTAAAGTTTTCCAGAAAATGGATTTGTAGTCATATCAACGTCTTTAAAGTAGAGAGCTACTGTACACAAAAGCTATACGATTGGAAACGGAGCAGTATACCACTTTCATTCAAAAGCCGGAGATACAAAGTTGTGATTCACAATTTGAAAGTACTAATTCTTAGTTTTTGTATAGGACTTCAAATGGCAATTGTGGTAGCATGCAAGATGGTATCATTGATCCTAATACTTTTTGTTATTTGTGTTTTGTTCTGTTGGAAGTGGTTGAAGGCCATGTTTAGTGCCTTGGGTTTTGTGTTGGGAAAAGAGCGTCAACAATTACAACAAAATGAACATCCGACGCAGTATATTTTGCAACTACAAGATGATGTGCAGCTTGCTGATAGAACGATGAAAGCCATGTTAAATTCTGTGAACCACTTGATCCAAAAGGCCGAAAATCAAAAACCTGTCGAGCTAATGAAGCTTCTAAAGGGATCTAGCGGTTATGAAGGAGTTGGAATGTATGACATGCATCAAGTTCCACCTTTACTTAGAGATAAATATTTAGATTGTTGGAGCTTAACTGTGGTAAATCTGACAACCATTGCCATTTCTCTTCCTAACATCCAAAAAGACATAGTTCATCAGTTGTTGAGCGGTGTGAGTGAAGGTCTTAAATATGTCACACATGTTGAAGAAGGCCTCAATTCTACTGATAACTACTTAAACCTTCAAAAGGCGTCTAGAATGTTGTGGCTAGAAGTTGAAGTGTACTACACATGGTTAGGAAACAACCTGCAAAAAGTTGCTACTCAAGTACATTCAATAGAGCAAATCCTTCAATGGTTCACGGATACAGCTAAAAACCTGATCACCGAGGTGGAAAATACAAATATTGAAGTCGCAAATGATAACTCGATCAGCTGGTCTATTTCTGCAAATTCAATGTATTGTATCACCCAAGCAATCTTACGTTCCTACCACGACAACAACGACATTGACATTAATGAGGTAACAGAACACGACCTATTTATGCAATTATCATCAATGATCTCAGACATATTAGCTGCTTGTCTCACCAACTTACCTCAAGTCATAACATTAAAATGCCACACAAATGCCATAGAGAAAAGGGAGGCTAGTGTTCATGCTGCAGCCCAACTTCTTGGTCAGACTATCGAGATAATAAATAGCCTTCAAGATCGTGGACTTCCAAACTTGAATCCAGCTGAGTTGCCATCTATTAACAAGTGGCGTAACTATTTTAACCGCATTCCGTAAAAACCATTTATGTTTGAGTAGTAATAGAGCAAGTTTATATAAGACTTGTCAGTATTTCTTTTAATTGGAAGTTTATATTGTTTTATTCAATCTCAATGGTTTGATTTTCATTTTTGTTCCCTCCATTACCCTATCTCAATGGTTTGATTCTTATGGTTTTTTAATAAAATTTCTATTAACAGTTTCTGTTTTTTGAATTTTTTTTTTCTATGTGCTGCTTATCTTATTTTGTTGCTGTTTTTCAAAAGAAAAAATTTGTTGGTTTTTTGCATCTTTTTTGGTGATGTCTATAAGCTATTTGGAAGCTGCTTGTAAGTTGTATTACTGCTGTTTGGGACCTGTTTGCAGTATTTATTTGCTGTTGTTTGGGAAGGGACCTATTGACTAGGGCTGTAAATTAACTGAACAGTTCATGAACAGTTCACGAACCCTTCGGCGGGAAGTTCGTTCGTGTTCGTTCGTTTAGTTAAATGAACGAACATGAACAAGGTCGTTCGTTCGTTCGTTTAGTTAAATGAACGAACATGAACAAGTCGTTCTGTTCGTTCGTTTAGTTAAATGAACGAACATGAACAAAGCTCGTTCGTTCATGTTCGTGAACACAACATTATGTTCGTTTATCCGTTCGTGAACCGTTCGTTAAGTTAAACGAACGAACATGAACAAGGTCCCGTTCGTGTTCGTTCGTGTAGTTAAATGATCGAACATGAACAAAGCTCGTTCGTTCATTTATGTTCATGAACGTTTGATAATCTGTTCGTGAACGTTCGTTCGTTTAGTTAAATGAACGAACATGAACACAAAAATTTGTTCGTGTAGTTAAATGATCGAACATGAACAAAGCTCGTTCGTTCATTTATGTTCATGAACGTTTGATAATCTGTTCGTGAACGTTCGTTCGTTTATGTTCATGAACAATCGTTCGTGAACATCGTTCGTTGATGTTCGTGAACAATCGTTCGTGAACATCGTTCGTTCATGATCGTGAACATTCGTTCATTATGTTCGTTTACATATGCTAATACCTAATCAACTATACCTAAAAAATAGCTTAAATATAAATATTTTATTTATATTATATACATATGATATATATATATATATATATTATATATATATTAATGTATATTAAATTATTAATACCTACATCTATATTTTAAGAAAAAATTAAATATAAATACTTCTTTTATGTTAAAAGCGTGTGATCGTGGGATATTGGGCTCAAAGTATAAGCTTTTAACTCTAGTTTTTGGAAATGAGAGGATATAAACTTTTTTTTTTATTAGATTAATGTTGTATATTCAACTATTCGTATCATAAGTGATTATTTCGTAAAACTTATATGTTTGTTCATTATTGTTCGTTCGCTTGTGTGCGTTCGTTTGTGTTCGTGAACATTCGTTCATGAACATAAACGAACAAACATAAACAAGCCATTATGTTCGTTTATCCGTTCGTGAACACAACATTATGTTCGTTTATCCGTTCGTGAACCGTTCGTTAAGTTAAACGAACGAACATGAACAAGGTCCCGTTCGTGTTCGTTCGGTTCGTTTACTGCCTACTATTGACCCTTTGCTCTCTAACCGACACAAATATATTGGAACCAGGAACATATCATGTAACATCCGTGAATTTTGACCCGTTGACTTTTTGTGTAATTTGACTAACAAACTTGTCGAATGAAATAATTGGGCCCATTTGTGATTATATGACTATGTGGTATGTTAGTCGGGTTGTTAATATGTTTGTTTGGCGTTTAATTGTGTAATCGATTGTAAATTGGCTTATAAAGGGAAACGGGTCGACCCATGGGTTGATCATGACCCATGAGTCTACTAGTGACCCATCCCCCCCCTATCCTCTCATTTCTCTCTATCCCTCTTTCTCTATTTTTGCTCTCAAGTAAAAGAACCATCTCTTGTTCTTCACCATTTCTTGCATCAAATTAGTGTTAGAGCGGTTATAACATAGAAATCACAGTCATCTACATCTCACTTTCGCCTTATTGGAGAATCAAAAGCCAAGTTCTTGCATTTTATCCATTTTGACCTAATTTTGGGTTCTAGCTCAAAGAGAAGTTTTGGTAAGTCAAATTCATCCCATTTATACCTACTTATGTTTGCTTATGCGTTTCTAGTCATCTTGAACTCTTACAAGTCCTAAATCGGCTTAAATCTAGTTTTGGGTCAAATTAGGGTTAAATTAGGGTTTGGGTGATTTGGAAACGATTGTGATGTTTTGGTCGAATTTGTGGGTTGGGTTATGTGTATTTATGGTTATTGATGTTTAGTTATGCTTCAAAATGGGTTACAAGTCGTTGTAAATTGATTTGGGTCGACCCATGGGTTGATCCATGACCCATGAGTCTACTAGTGACCCATCCCCCCCCTATCCTCTCATTTCTCTCTATCCCTCTTTCTCTATTTTTGCTCTCAAGTAAAAGAACCATCTCTTGTTCTTCACCATTTCTTGCATCAAATTAGTGTTAGAGCGGTTATAACATAGAAATCATAGTCATCTACATCTCACTTTCGCCTTATTGGAGAATCAAAAGCCAAGTTCTTGCATTTTATCCATTTTGACCTAATTTTGGGTTCTAGCTCAAAGAGAAGTTTTGGTAAGTCAAATTCATCCCATTTATACCTACTTATGTTTGCTTATGCGTTTCTAGTCATCTTGAACTCTTACAAGTCCTAAATCGGCTTAAATCTAGTTTTGGGTCAAATTAGGGTTAAATTAGGGTTTGGGTGATTTGGAAACGATTGTGATGTTTTGGTCGAATTTGTGGGTTGGGTTATGTGTATTTATGGTTATTGATGTTTAGTTATGCTTCAAAATGGGTTACAAGTCGTTGTAAATTGATTTGGGTCGAATTTAGGGGTTTGGGTGATTTGGAAACGATTGTGATGTTTTGGTCGAATTTGTGGGTTGGGTTATGTGTATTTATGGTTATTGATGTTTAGTTATGCTTCAAAATGGGTTACAAGTCGTTGTAAATTGATTTGGGTCGAATTTAGGGGTTTTGGGTATATTTTTCTGCACTTAACTGCTGCTGGTCGATTTGCTGCCCAGCATGGGGCGTAACTTACGGCCCTATGGGGCGTAGGTTACGCCAGTTCATTTCTGGTTGGGCGTAGGTTACGGCCCTTTGGGGCGTAGCTTACGCCTAAGTTTTACCTTACGCCAAAAACCCACTGTTTACGCCACTCCAGACGCCAAAAGTGAACTTTCTAGAGGGCCGTAGGTTACGCCCATATTGACCGTACCTTACGCCCAGTCAAAACTCGCCCAGCGTAGCTTACGCCCCTTGCCACCGTAGCTTACGCCTGTTGTAAAAATGCCACCGTACCTTACGCCCAAA
Source organism: Erigeron breviscapus (assembly GCA_034093135.1). NCBI lineage: Eukaryota > Viridiplantae > Streptophyta > Magnoliopsida > Asterales > Asteraceae > Erigeron > Erigeron breviscapus. The sequence continues at coordinate 2,587,611 of CM067167.1, forward strand.
TTGACCGTAAGTTACGGCCTTTGTAATCCTGAACTTTCCTTGTTTGACCTAGTTTGACTTTCTGGACCTTTTTACGCGTCGAGCCTTAATCTAATTCACTTCTTGTCTTATATATCATTGATTAAGAGTCTTAGAAGTCATTTAACGTCGAGAAACACTTTGGAAACCTAATTAGGGTTTTGCCGTTTACTTGATAACTTTGTATGTGTACTTATGAATGTTGATGTGAATGTATAATCGATATTTAGGTATTGGACGCACGGAGAACATTGTACTTCCATAACTCGACTTTTTATCGACTTAACTATTCATAAGTCATCGAGGTGAGTTTCGTATCTCCCTACTCGCTTGAGATTCGGGCTGAAAAGTGTAATTCTTGCGTGTTTACTTACGTTGATGATTGTTGATCGATTTGGTTTAAATGTTGGTTTGATAAGACGGTTTATTACGTTTGTTAAGTATTTCATAAGTATTAGGTTAGACGTACATACATGGAAGTCGGTTATGCCTTCATTGGGTTTTAGATGTGGTGGGAAGGTTGCGGGTGACCCTATATATAAGCATCTGGGACTCGAAGAAAGTAGAATCCTCTTAAGTGTATGTACGTATAGAATTGGTGTTGATAGTGATTGATTGGCTCATGTTTGTCGAATATCGATTGTTGGTTCATGTTCATTGTATTGTGATTAATGGCTTATGATTGACGAATATTGATTGTTGGTTCATGACGGACGATTGTGATTGATGCATTTACGAATAATTGTAAGCATGCATACGTTGTACATAATCCCTCGGTTGAGGATTCAAACATCCTAGTGTATAGATGTATACACTTGTCCTGTGAGATGTTGGAGACATGACATCCGGGTATATAGACATATATACGCCGATGATTTTGAGATGCCGCTTTGTTCATGGTGATGACAAGCGAGTATCGTTGCATAGGTGACCGGAGATCACGCATAAGATAGGCATTTTGGCTTACTTACGCATATGGCATTGCATTGATACTCATATCATTTATGCATTTCTTATTACACGCTTTTGTACTTGTGTGATCTTGTTGTTGGACATTATTGTGTTACTTAGAGGCTCGCTGTAAGTCATGTCTAGCCTCTACTCGTATATTGTGATTATTGACGTTGGTTCTTTATGGACCATTACTACGAACTCACCAACCTTGTGTTGACTATGCTTAGTACACTTTTCAGGTAATCAGGTTCTCCCCGGACGTGGAGTTTAGTTGCTTGCTTGCTGTTTAACCCGGGCTTTGGACTTCATGAATCAAGGATTCATCGACCTTCTCTTTTGCATTATACTTAGGATCGATTTGCCATCTTTGAGATGTTCCTTTGTAAACTTTGATGGTTATTTGCTCCTTATGTATTTTGGTACCTGTTTCGTATTGTATTGGATTCACTGAATCTTTATTTGCATGTAGTTCTTGCTCTATTGTAATTCCACCAGGTGCTATATGATTTCCGTAATATTTCGAGCCTCGGCTTGGGGTGTTACAGAATGGTGGCCCATGCGTGGTCGTAGAGAATTAGGCGGTTTGACTTAGACTACGACTTAAGTTAAAACTCTTCATATAGCATGCATGGTTAGGAAATTTGTGTGCAATGTGAATTATGTGAATCCCCGTGTGAGTTCGTAGTTAAGACCACTTGTGTGATAACTTGAATTAAATGTGATGAATGTGGATTATGGTTAACATGGTTTGTTGTTGTTAATTGTTGAGACTAATTTGATGATTTAGGGCAAAATGAAGGGATGCCATTAACTTAGTATAATATTGTGGCAACCCTAAAAGAACCCGATCAACTCTTTTATGGTTACCCGATATTATAGCAAGTTCATGACATCGTGGATTGCGCACGTGTGGCTTAAAGTATAATAAGGAACCGATATGCTTAATGGAAGTTGATTAGGTGGAAGGTTAGCCGTTGGTACACCTTGTATACATACCCGGTCAATAACTAGAGAGCATATCGAATTCGGATTATACTTTGAATCATTCGTGTTAGTTGTTTGATTGCATGATGTAATGAGCATGATTACTTGATGTTATGATATGTAAAAATTCCTTATGATTCTAACACTTTTGCCTTAGCATAATGTTATGAAATGAGTATGTGGTATCGGTATGAGAGCATTGACTACTTGTGTGACTAACATGCGAGCATTTGAGACTAACTCTCGGGTCAACGTGTCACTTGTTTTATAGAAATGGTGAGACCAAGGAGAGTCGGAACGAACTATAGGGCTGAAGAGGAAGAAGCTCAACCGGAAGCTCAACCGGAGGTACAAGGAGGTAGGGGCCGTGGTAGGGGCCGTGGTAGAGGTCGTGGTAGGGGCCAAGGAAGGGGTCGTGGTGAAGTTCCTGAGCCAAATATGGCTGAGGTGATCGCTCAAACGATCGCCAATATCATGCCAACCATTATTGCTCAAGTCACGACAAATCTTGGGCAAAACAATGGGCCTCAAAACAATGAAGCCCCAGAAAATGTGAATAATGAAAATGCTCAACCTCATGCCGAAGAAAATGAAGAAGAGGGACCAGTGGGAGTTGGTAACGGTATGCCCATGTATAATCAACAGGGAGGATACCGCCAAGGGTGTATATTTAAAGACTTTAAAAGTTGTGGGGCACCGGAGTTCGATGGGAAAGGTGGTCCCACGGAATGTATAAGGTGGTTTGAGGCGATAGAGGCGGTGATTGAAAGGAGTCATTGCACTTATAATGACCGGATTTCCTATGCATCCGGCATGTTTAGACATGACGCCTTGAGTTGGTGGAACCAAGAAATAACGTTGGGGCGGACTTATAATTTGGAGTGGATTGACTTCAAGAACAAAGTGAAAGCAAAGTTTTGTCCTCCGTATGAACTACAAAATTTAACAATCGAGTTTGCAAATCTCAACATGGAGGGAGCCGATTACAAGGGCTATGTTAGACGATTTCAAGAGTTGTCTACCGTCATTCCTCACTTGGTGGGTACCGAGCCTCAGGCCATCCAGAAGTTCGTATTGGGCTCGAATCCTCAAGTCAGATCTTATGTAAACTCCAACATGCCTACTTCTTTGGCTAATGCGGTTAACCAAGCCGGGAGTGTGACTGAAGATTTATTGAGAAGTGGTGTGTTGAGCAAATCCTCATCAAACAAGAGGAAAGAAGTGGGAGAGTCGAGCGGGGTAAAGAAAGTGGGGAGGTTTGACCCCAAGAATGCTTATAGGGGTAGAGTAATGGCGGCGGTGGAACCAGCTAGGAGGCCTTATACTGGGCCTCATCCTTTCTGTGGGAGGTGCAACAGACACCATCCCGCCAATACTCCATGTGGGGCATGCTATAATTGCAACCAAGTTGGGCACGAATCCAAGAATTGTAGAGCTCCAAGAACGGGCCCAATGAATGTGGCTCCTGTTCGGGTCGTCCCTCCTCAAGGTAACCAAAGAAGAGGGGAATGTTTTGAATGTGGTAGTCGTGACCACTACCGTAATAATTGTCCTCGATGGGTGGGACAACAAGTGCAAGTAGCCGTCCACCCCAACCAACTCCAAATGGTCGGGCCTAACCAAAACCGGGGACAACAAGGCCATCAAGTGCAACCACGCGGCCGAGCCTTTGCGGTCAATGCAAATGAAGCCCGCAACGATCCCAACGTAGTAGCAGGTACCTTTCTCCTTAATGGTCACTATGCAACCGTCCTATTTGATTCCGGGGCCGATTATAGCCTCGTGTCCTCTAACTTTGTTCCTTTGATTGATGTGAATCCTTGTGCTTTAAACTATGTGCTTGACATTGAAATGGTAAACGGGTCACTAAGTAAAATTAGTTAAATACTTCGCGATTGTGTCTTGACTTTGGAAGATGTCGATTTCTTCATAGACCTTATGCCTTTGGATATTGGGAGTTTTGATGTTATTGTGGGTATGGATTGGTTGATGGCGGTAAATGCAACCATTGATTGTGGCGAGAGAGTTGTTAAGATACCTTTGACTAACGGTAGAATTCTTAGGGTTCAAGGCGAAACCTCAGATTCCTCTAATCTAAAGTCTTTAGTGCTACCATCACAAAAGTAGAATTGAAGACCGTTCCTATTGTTCGTGAATTTCCCGATGTTTTTCCGGATGACTTACCGGGATTACCTCCAACTCGTGAACTTGATTTTCGTATTAATCTTATTCCCGAAGCCGCGCCCGTAGCAAAAGCTCCTTATAGACTAGCCTTAACCGAAATGCAAGAATTACAAACTCAACTCAAGGAGCTCCAAGATAAGGGTTTCATTCGCCCTAGTCAATCTCCTTGGGGTGCTCCTGTTCTCTTCGTCAAAAAGAAAGACGGGTCCTTCAGAATGTGTATTGACTACCGGGAATTAAACAAGCTCACAGTGAAGAACCGGTATCCCCTCCCAAGAATCGATGACTTATTTGATCAACTTCAAGGTGCTAAGCACTTTTCAAAAATTGACCTTCGCTCGGGTTATCATCAACTCCGAGTACATGAAGATGATATCCCCAAGACGGCCTTTCGCACAAGGTATGGCCACTTTGAATTCACCGTGATGCCCTTTGGGTTGACTAATGCACCGGCGGTGTTCATGGACTTGATGAACCGGGTGTGTCAACCATACTTAGACAAGTCTGTCATTGTGTTCATTGATGACATACTTGTATACTCGAAGACGAAGGAGGAGCATATTGAACACTTGCGTGAGGTGCTTGAATTACTACGAAAGGAGAAGTTGTATGCAAAATTCTCCAAGTGCGAGTTTTGGTTGGAAGAAGTCCACTTTCTTGGTCACGTAGTGAGCAAGGATGGTATTCACGTGGACCCAAGCAAAATTGAAGCGGTCAAGAATTGGAGAAGACCCGAAACGCCATCCGAAATCCGTCAATTCCTTGGATTGGCGGGTTACTATAGAAGATTCATTGAAAACTTCTCCCGTATTGCACAACCACTCACCCTCTTGACTCAAAAAGATAGAAACTTTGAATGGGGCGAAAGACAAGAAAACGCCTTCCAAACTCTTAAAGATAGGTTATGTGACGCTCCTATTTTAACGCTACCAGATGGGATCGAAGATTTTGTTGTTTATTGTGATGCTTCGGGGCAAGGGTTGGGTTGTGTTCTTATGCAAAGGGGTAAAGTCATTGCTTATGCCTCTCGTCAATTGAAGGTGCATGAGAAGAACTACCCGACACATGATTTGGAATTGGGAGCGGTTGTGTTTGCTTTGAAGTGTTGGAGGCATTACCTCTATGGCACCAAGTGTGTGATTTATACCGATCACAAAAGTCTCCAACACATCTTCACCCAAAGTGAATTGAATATGAGGCAAAGGCGTTGGTTAGAACTATTTAGCGATTATGATTGTGACATCCGTTATCACCCGGGCAAGGCAAATGTAGTAGCCGATGCCTTGAGCCGAAAGGAGAGAGTGAAACCAAGACGGGCTAGAGCTATGAGCCTCACGGTAGGACCAAATATTCATGATCGGATCATTGAAGCCCAAATTCAAGCCACCCTACCGGAAAACTTTAGAAACGAGAACCTAGATGGCATGGAACAACAATTTGACCGAAAGAATGATAATGGGCTATACATGGTTGAGAGACTTTGGGTTCTTATTTTCGGTGATTTAAGAACCCTTATTATGAATGAAGCTCATCAATCGCCTTATTCGGTCCATCCCGGGTCGGATAAGATGTACTTTGATTTGAAAGACTTGTATTGGTGGCCGGGCATGAAGCGTGATGTGGCTAAGTATGTGAGTGAATGTCTTACTTGCTTACAAGTCAAAGCCGATCACAAGAAGCCACCCGGATTGTTGGTACAACCGGTGATGCCCGAATGGAAGTGGGAACATATTTCGATGGACTTCATTACTAAACTACCGAAGACGAGAAGCGGTCGTGACACGATTTGGGTGATAGTAGATCGGTTAACGAAGTCGGCTCACTTTTTAGCCATTCGTGAAACCGATAAATTTGACACATTGGCTCGTTTGTACACCAAGGAAGTAATATCTAAACATGGAGTGCCGATTTCCATCATCTCTGATAGAGATGCCCGTTTCAAATCAAACTTTTGGGAAGCTTTTCAAAAGGCAATGGGTACTCGACTTGACATGAGCACGGCGTTTCACCCTCAAACGGATGGGCAAACCGAGAGAACCATTCAAACACTTGAAGATATGTTGAGGGCTTGTGCAATTGATTTCGGTGGAAGTTGGGAAGACCATTTGCCACTAGTTGAGTTTTCATACAACAATAGTTATCATGATACCATTCAAATGGCGCCCTTTAAAGCATTGTATGGTAGGATATGTCGTTCTCCTCTGGCTTGGGCGGAAATGGGAGAGAGCCAACTTATCGGGCCAGAAATTGTGATTGAAACGACTAAGGTAATATCTCAAATTAAGGAGAAGTTGCAATTGGCCCGCGAACGTCAAAAGAAGTATGCCGATGTGAGGCGGAGACCGTTGGAGTTTGAAGTTGGTGATTTTGTACTTTTGAAAGTGTCACCTTGGAAGGGCGTCGTACATTTTGTGAAGCGGGGAAAACTTGCACCAAGGTATATTGGTCCTTTCAAGATTCTTGAACGGTTGGGAAAGTTGCTTATCGGCTAGAATTGCCTCAAGAGCTTAACGGTGTGCATGATGTGTTTCATATTTGTAACTTGCGCAAGTGTTTGGCGGATCCTACACATCATGTACCTATGGACGAAATTAGGGTTGATTCGAATTTGAACTTTGTTGAAGAGCCGGTAGAGATCTTGGATCGTCAAGAAAAGAAACTCAAGAGTAAACGCTACACGATTGTTAAGGTTAGATGGAATGCTAGACGTGGAGCCGAGTTCACTTGGGAGCGAGAGGATCATATGAAGTCTAAGTATCCGCATTTATTTAGTAATTAGTGTTTTATTGAATTTCGGGGCGAAATTCCTTCAACGGGGGGATAATGTAACATCCGTGAATTTTGACCCGTTGACTTTTTGTGTAATTTGACTAACAAACTTGTCGAATGAAATAATTGGGCCCATTTGTGATTATATGACTATGTGGTATGTTAGTCGGGTTGTTAATATGTTTGTTTGGCGTTTAATTGTGTAATCGATTGTAAATTGGCTTATAAAGGGAAACGGGTCGACCCATGGGTTGATCATGACCCATGAGTCTACTAGTGACCCATCCCCCCCCTATCCTCTCATTTCTCTCTATCCCTCTTTCTCTATTTTTGCTCTCAAGTAAAAGAACCATCTCTTGTTCTTCACCATTTCTTGCATCAAATTAGTGTTAGAGCGGTTATAACATAGAAATCATAGTCATCTACATCTCACTTTCGCCTTATTGGAGAATCAAAAGCCAAGTTCTTGCATTTTATCCATTTTGACCTAATTTCGGGTTCTAGCTCAAAGAGAAGTTTTGGTAAGTCAAATTCATCCCATTTATACCTACTTATGTTTGCTTATGCGTTTCTAGTCATCTTGAACTCTTACAAGTCCTAAATCGGCTTAAATCTAGTTTTGGGTCAAATTAGGGTTAAATTAGGGTTTGGGTGATTTGGAAACGATTGTGATGTTTTGGTCGAATTTGTGGGTTGGGTTATGTGTATTTATGGTTATTGATGTTTAGTTATGCTTCAAAATGGGTTAAATCGTTGTAAATTGATTTGGGTCGAATTTAGGGGTTTTGGGTATATTTTTCTGCACTTAACTGCTGCTGGTCGATTTGCTGCCCAGCATGGGGCGTAACTTACGGCCCTATGGGGCGTAGGTTACGCCAGTTCATTTCTGGTTGGGCGTAGGTTACGCCAGTTCATTTCTGGTTGGGCGTAGGTTACGGCCCTTTGGGGCGTAGCTTACGCCTAAGTTTTACCCTACGCCAAAAACCCACTGTTTACGCCACTCCAGACGCCAAAAGTGAACTTTCTAGAGGGCCGTAGGTTACGCCCATATTGACCGTACCTTACGCCCAGTCAAAACTCGCCCAGCGTAGCTTACGCCCCTTGCCACCGTAGCTTACGCCTGTTGTAAAAATGCCACCGTACCTTACGCCCAAATTGACCGTAAGTTACGGCCTTTGTAATCCTGAACTTTCCTTGTTTGACCTAGTTTGACTTTCTGGACCTTTTTACGCGTCGAGCCTTAATCTAATTCACTTCTTGTCTTATATATCATTGATTAAGAGTCTTAGAAGTCATTTAACGTCGAGAAACACTTTGGAAACCTAATTAGGGTTTTGCCGTTTACTTGATAACTTTGTATGTGTACTTATGAATGTTGATGTGAATGTATAATCGATATTTAGGTATTGGACGCACGGAGAACATTGTACTTCCATAACTCGACTTTTTATCGACTTAACTATTCATAAGTCATCGAGGTGAGTTTCGTATCTCCCTACTCGCTTGAGATTCGGGCTGAAAAGTGTAATTCTTGCGTGTTTACTTACGTTGATGATTGTTGATCGATTTGGTTTAAATGTTGGTTTGATAAGACGGTTTATTACGTTTGTTAAGTATTTCATAAGTATTAGGTTAGACGTACATACATGGAAGTCGGTTATGCCTTCATTGGGTTTTAGATGTGGTGGGAAGGTTGCGGGTGACCCTATATATAAGCATCTGGGACTCGAAGAAAGTAGAATCCTCTTAAGTGTATGTACGTATAGAATTGGTGTTGATAGTGATTGATTGGCTCATGTTTGTCGAATATCGATTGTTGGTTCATGTTCATTGTATTGTGATTAATGGCTTATGATTGACGAATATTGATTGTTGGTTCATGACGGACGATTGTGATTGATGCATTTACGAATAATTGTAAGCATGCATACGTTGTACATAATCCCTCGGTTGAGGATTCAAACATCCTAGTGTATAGATGTATACACTTGTCCTGTGAGATGTTGGAGACATGACATCCGGGTATATAGACATATATACGCCGATGATTTTGAGATGCCGCTTTGTTCATGGTGATGACAAGCGAGTATCGTTGCATAGGTGACCGGAGATCACGCATAAGATAGGCATTTTGGCTTACTTACGCATATGGCATTGCATTGATACTCATATCATTTATGCATTTCTTATTACACGCTTTTGTACTTGTGTGATCTTGTTGTTGGACATTATTGTGTTACTTAGAGGCTCGCTGTAAGTCATGTCTAGCCTCTACTCGTATATTGTGATTATTGACGTTGGTTCTTTATGGACCATTACTACGAACTCACCAACCTTGTGTTGACTATGCTTAGTACACTTTTCAGGTAATCAGGTTCTCCCCGGACGTGGAGTTTAGTTGCTTGCTTGCTGTTTAACCCGGGCTTTGGACTTCATGAATCAAGGATTCATCGACCTTCTCTTTTGCATTATACTTAGGATCGATTTGCCATCTTTGAGATGTTCCTTTGTAAACTTTGATGGTTATTTGCTCCTTATGTATTTTGGTACCTGTTTCGTATTGTATTGGATTCACTGAATCTTTATTTGCATGTAGTTCTTGCTCTATTGTAATTCCACCAGGTGCTATATGATTTCCGTAATATTTCGAGCCTCGGCTTGGGGTGTTACAGAATGGTGGCCCATGCGTGGTCGTAGAGAATTAGGCGGTTTGACTTAGACTACGACTTAAGTTAAAACTCTTCATATAGCATGCATGGTTAGGAAATTTGTGTGCAATGTGAATTATGTGAATCCCCGTGTGAGTTCGTAGTTAAGACCACTTGTGTGATAACTTGAATTAAATGTGATGAATGTGGATTATGGTTAACATGGTTTGTTGTTGTTAATTGTTGAGACTAATTTGATGATTTAGGGCAAAATGAAGGGATGCCATTAACTTAGTATAATATTGTGGCAACCCTAAAAGAACCCGATCAACTCTTTTATGGTTACCCGATATTATAGCAAGTTCATGACATCGTGGATTGCGCACGTGTGGCTTAAAGTATAATAAGGAACCGATATGCTTAATGGAAGTTGATTAGGTGGAAGGTTAGCCGTTGGTACACCTTGTATACATACCCGGTCAATAACTAGAGAGCATATCGAATTCGGATTATACTTTGAATCATTCGTGTTAGTTGTTTGATTGCATGATGTAATGAGCATGATTACTTGATGTTATGATATGTAAAAATTCCTTATGATTCTAACACTTTTGCCTTAGCATAATGTTATGAAATGAGTATGTGGTATCGGTATGAGAGCATTGACTACTTGTGTGACTAACATGCGAGCATTTGAGACTAACTCTCGGGTCAACGTGTCACTTGTTTTATAGAAATGGTGAGACCAAGGAGAGTCGGAACGAACTATAGGGCTGAAGAGGAAGAAGCTCAACCGGAAGCTCAACCGGAGGTACAAGGAGGTAGGGGCCGTGGTAGGGGCCGTGGTAGAGGTCGTGGTAGGGGCCAAGGAAGGGGTCGTGGTGAAGTTCCTGAGCCAAATATGGCTGAGGTGATCGCTCAAACGATCGCCAATATCATGCCAACCATTATTGCTCAAGTCACGACAAATCTTGGGCAAAACAATGGGCCTCAAAACAATGAAGCCCCAGAAAATGTGAATAATGAAAATTCTCAACCTCATGCCGAAGAAAATGAAGAAGAGGGACCAGTGGGAGTTGGTAACGGTATGCCCATGTATAATCAACAGGGAGGATACCGCCAAGGGTGTATATTTAAAGACTTTAAAAGTTGTGGGGCACCGGAGTTCGATGGGAAAGGTGGTCCCACGGAATGTATAAGGTGGTTTGAGGCGATAGAGGCGGTGATTGAAAGGAGTCATTGCACTTATAATGACCGGATTTCCTATGCATCCGGCATGTTTAGACATGACGCCTTGAGTTGGTGGAACCAAGAAATAACGTTGGGGCGGACTTATAATTTGGAGTGGATTGACTTCAAGAACAAAGTGAAAGCAAAGTTTTGTCCTCCGTATGAACTACAAAATTTAACAATCGAGTTTGCAAATCTCAACATGGAGGGAGCCGATTACAAGGGCTATGTTAGACGATTTCAAGAGTTGTCTACCGTCATTCCTCACTTGGTGGGTACCGAGCCTCAGGCCATCCAGAAGTTCGTATTGGGCTCGAATCCTCAAGTCAGATCTTATGTAAACTCCAACATGCCTACTTCTTTGGCTAATGCGGTTAACCAAGCCGGGAGTGTGACTGAAGATTTATTGAGAAGTGGTGTGTTGAGCAAATCCTCATCAAACAAGAGGAAAGAAGTGGGAGAGTCGAGCGGGGTAAAGAAAGTGGGGAGGTTTGACCCCAAGAATGCTTATAGGGGTAGAGTAATGGCGGCGGTGGAACCAGCTAGGAGGCCTTATACTGGGCCTCATCCTTTCTGTGGGAGGTGCAACAGACACCATCCCGCCAATACTCCATGTGGGGCATGCTATAATTGCAACCAAGTTGGGCACGAATCCAAGAATTGTAGAGCTCCAAGAACGGGCCCAATGAATGTGGCTCCTGTTCGGGTCGTCCCTCCTCAAGGTAACCAAAGAAGAGGGGAATGTTTTGAATGTGGTAGTCGTGACCACTACCGTAATAATTGTCCTCGATGGGTGGGACAACAAGTGCAAGTAGCCGTCCACCCCAACCAACTCCAAATGGTCGGGCCTAACCAAAACCGGGGACAACAAGGCCATCAAGTGCAACCACGCGGCCGAGCCTTTGCGGTCAATGCAAATGAAGCCCGCAACGATCCCAACGTAGTAGCAGGTACCTTTCTCCTTAATGGTCACTATGCAACCGTCCTATTTGATTCCGGGGCCGATTTTAGCCTCGTGTCCTCTAACTTTGTTCCTTTGATTGATGTGAATCCTTGTGCTTTAAACTATGTGCTTGACATTGAAATGGTAAACGGGTCACTAACTAAAATTAGTTAAATACTTCGCGATTGTGTCTTGACTTTGGAAGATGTCGATTTCTTCATAGACCTTATGCCTTTGGATATTGGGAGTTTTGATGTTATTGTGGGTATGGATTGGTTGATGGCGGTAAATGCAACCATTGATTGTGGCGAGAGAGTTGTTAAGATACCTTTGACTAACGGTAGAATTCTTAGGGTTCAAGGCGAAACCTCAGATTCCTCTAATCCTAAAGTCTTTAGTGCTACCATCACAAAAGTAGAATTGAAGACCGTTCCTATTGTTCGTGAATTTCCCGATGTTTTTCCGGATGACTTACCGGGATTACCTCCAACTCGTGAACTTGATTTTCGTATTAATCTTATTCCCGAAGCCGCGCCCGTAGCAAAAGCTCCTTATAGACTAGCCTTAACCGAAATGCAAGAATTACAAACTCAACTCAAGGAGCTCCAAGATAAGGGTTTCATTCGCCCTAGTCAATCTCCTTGGGGTGCTCCTGTTCTCTTCGTCAAAAAGAAAGACGGGTCCTTCAGAATGTGTATTGACTACCGGGAATTAAACAAGCTCACAGTGAAGAACCGGTATCCCCTCCCAAGAATCGATGACTTATTTGATCAACTTCAAGGTGCTAAGCACTTTTCAAAAATTGACCTTCGCTCGGGTTATCATCAACTCCGAGTACATGAAGATGATATCCCCAAGACGGCCTTTCGCACAAGGTATGGCCACTTTGAATTCACCGTGATGCCCTTTGGGTTGACTAATGCACCGGCGGTGTTCATGGACTTGATGAACCGGGTGTGTCAACCATACTTAGACAAGTCTGTCATTGTGTTCATTGATGACATACTTGTATACTCGAAGACGAAGGAGGAGCATATTGAACACTTGCGTGAGGTGCTTGAATTACTACGAAAGGAGAAGTTGTATGCAAAATTCTCCAAGTGCGAGTTTTGGTTGGAAGAAGTCCACTTTCTTGGTCACGTAGTGAGCAAGGATGGTATTCACGTGGACCCAAGCAAAATTGAAGCGGTCAAGAATTGGAGAAGACCCGAAACGCCATCCGAAATCCGTCAATTCCTTGGATTGGCGGGTTACTATAGAAGATTCATTGAAAACTTCTCCCGTATTGCACAACCACTCACCCTCTTGACTCAAAAAGATAGAAACTTTGAATGGGGCGAAAGACAAGAAAACGCCTTCCAAACTCTTAAAGATATGTTATGTGACGCTCCTATTTTAACGCTACCAGATGGGATCGAAGATTTTGTTGTTTATTGTGATGCTTCGGGGCAAGGGTTGGGTTGTGTTCTTATGCAAAGGGGTAAAGTCATTGCTTATGCCTCTCGTCAATTGAAGGTGTATGAGAAGAACTACCCGACACATGATTTGGAATTGGGAGCGGTTGTGTTTGCTTTGAAGTGTTGGAGACATTACCTCTATGGCACCAAGTGTGTGATTTATACCGATCACAAAAGTCTCCAACACATCTTCACCCAAAGTGAATTGAATATGAGGCAAAGGCGTTGGTTAGAACTATTTAGCGATTATGATTGTGACATCCGTTATCACCCGGGCAAGGCAAATGTAGTAGCCGATGCCTTGAGCCGAAAGGAGAGAGTGAAACCAAGACGGGCTAGAGCTATGAGCCTCACGGTAGGACCAAATATTCGTGATCGGATCATTGAAGCCCAAATTCAAGCCACCCTACCGGAAAACTTTAGAAACGAGAACCTAGATGGCATGGAACAACAATTTGACCGAAAGAATGATAATGGGCTATACATGGTTGAGAGACTTTGGGTTCTTATTTTCGGTGATTTAAGAACCCTTATTATGAATGAAGCTCATCAATCGCCTTATTCGGTCCATCCCGGGTCGGATAAGATGTACTTTGATTTGAAAGACTTGTATTGGTGGCCGGGCATGAAGCGTGATGTGGCTAAGTATGTGAGTGAATGTCTTACTTGCTTACAAGTCAAAGCCGATCACAAGAAGCCACCCGGATTGTTGGTACAACCGGTGATGCCCGAATGGAAGTGGGAACATATTTCGATGGACTTCATTACTAAACTACCGAAGACGAGAAGCGGTCGTGACACGATTTGGGTGATAGTAGATCGGTTAACGAAGTCGGCTCACTTTTTAGCCATTCGTGAAACCGATAAATTTGACACATTGGCTCGTTTGTACACCAAGGAAGTAATATCTAAACATGGAGTGCCGATTTCCATCATCTCTGATAGAGATGCCCGTTTCAAATCAAACTTTTGGGAAGCTTTTCAAAAGGCAATGGGTACTCGACTTGACATGAGCACGGCGTTTCACCCTCAAACGGATGGGCAAACCGAGAGAACCATTCAAACACTTGAAGATATGTTGAGGGCTTGTGCAATTGATTTCGGTGGAAGTTGGGAAGACCATTTGCCACTAGTTGAGTTTTCATACAACAATAGTTATCATGATACCATTCAAATGGCGCCCTTTAAAGCATTGTATGGTAGGATATGTCGTTCTCCTCTGGCTTGGGCGGAAATGGGAGAGAGCCAACTTATCGGGCCAGAAATTGTGATTGAAACGACTAAGGTAATATCTCAAATTAAGGAGAAGTTGCAATTGGCCCGCGAACGTCAAAAGAAGTATGCCGATGTGAGGCGGAGACCGTTGGAGTTTGAAGTTGGTGATTTTGTACTTTTGAAAGTGTCACCTTGGAAGGGCGTCGTACATTTTGTGAAGCGGGGAAAACTTGCACCAAGGTATATTGGTCCTTTCAAGATTCTTGAACGGGTTGGGAAAGTTGCTTATCGGCTAGAATTGCCTCAAGAGCTTAACGGTGTGCATGATGTGTTTCATATTTGTAACTTGCGCAAGTGTTTGGCGGATCCTACACATCATGTACCTATGGACGAAATTAGGGTTGATTCGAATTTGAACTTTGTTGAAGAGCCGGTAGAGATCTTGGATCGTCAAGAAAAGAAACTCAAGAGTAAACGCTACACGATTGTTAAGGTTAGATGGAATGCTAGACGTGGAGCCGAGTTCACTTGGGAGCGAGAGGATCATATGAAGTCTAAGTATCCGCATTTATTTAGTAATTAGTGTTTTATTGAATTTCGGGGCGAAATTCCTTCAACGGGGGGATAATGTAACATCCGTGAATTTTGACCCGTTGACTTTTTGTGTAATTTGACTAACAAACTTGTCGAATGAAATAATTGGGCCCATTTGTGATTATATGACTATGTGGTATGTTAGTCGGGTTGTTAATATGTTTGTTTGGCGTTTAATTGTGTAATCGATTGTAAATTGGCTTATAAAGGGAAACGGGTCGACCCATGGGTTGACCATGACCCATGAGTCTACTAGTGACCCATCCCCCCCCTATCCTCTCATTTCTCTCTATCCCTCTTTCTCTATTTTTGCTCTCAAGTAAAAGAACCATCTCTTGTTCTTCACCATTTCTTGCATCAAATTAGTGTTAGAGCGGTTATAACATAGAAATCATAGTCATCTACATCTCACTTTCGCCTTATTGGAGAATCAAAAGCCAAGTTCTTGCATTTTATCCATTTTGACCTAATTTCGGGTTCTAGCTCAAAGAGAAGTTTTGGTAAGTCAAATTCATCCCATTTATACCTACTTATGTTTGCTTATGCGTTTCTAGTCATCTTGAACTCTTACAAGTCCTAAATCGGCTTAAATCTAGTTTTGGGTCAAATTAGGGTTAAATTAGGGTTTGGGTGATTTGGAAACGATTGTGATGTTTTGGTCGAATTTGTGGGTTGGGTTATGTGTATTTATGGTTATTGATGTTTAGTTATGCTTCAAAATGGGTTACAAGTCGAAAATCTTAGTGGTTACTGAGGGGACCCACCAACCAAGAGGTTTTGCGTTCAAGTTCCACATTTGACGAACATGTGTATTACTATGATAATTCAAGAAGAAAAAAGCAGCTATCGATGGGTTTTTCTTGTCGTTGAAAATTTTCCTAATCCGTCATTGAGTTTATCCTTTTATACAATCTTGCATAGAATGAATGTAATCTCTGAATATAGCCTGCCGATGAGTGGAAATGCTGTAAAAGCATATGGAAGGCATGATAACAGGGATTATCGGGGATTTCATGTCCCATCTCCATATTCGGTTTCCACTTGTAATTTTTTATACCCGTTCTCAATCTCGTCGAGGAATAAAGTTACATTGCCATACTCATCCCCTTCAGGTATGGGGAATCCTCATCGGATATTGAGTATATCATATTTGAATAAGCATAAATTCACTTAGGTAGTGTTTGTTTGGGACTTAATAAATTAAGTCATGACTTAATCAAAATTACTTATTTATCCATTTTGACCTAATTTCGGGTTCTAGCTCAAAGAGAAGTTTTGGTAAGTCAAATTCATCCCATTTATACCTACTTATGTTTGCTTATGCGTTTCTAGTCATCTTGAACTCTTACAAGTCCTAAATCGGCTTAAATCTAGTTTTGGGTCAAATTAGGGTTAAATTAGGGTTTGGGTGATTTGGAAACGATTGTGATGTTTTGGTCGAATTTGTGGGTTGGGTTATGTGTATTTATGGTTATTGATGTTTAGTTATGCTTCAAAATGGGTTACAAGTCGTTGTAAATCTTTGGGTTACTGAGGGGACCCACCAACCAAGAGGTTTTGCGTTCAAGTTCCACATTTGACGAACATGTGTATTACTATGATAATTCAAGAAGAAAAAAGCAGCTATCGATGGGTTTTTCTTGTCGTTGAAAATTTTCCTAATCCGTCATTGAGTTTATCCTTTTATACAATCTTGCATAGAATGAATGTAATCTCTGAATATAGCCTGCCGATGAGTGGAAATGCTGTAAAAGCATATGGAAGGCATGATAACAGGGATTATCGGGGATTTCATGTCCCATCTCCATATTCGGTTTCCACTTGTAATTTTTTATACCCGTTCTCAATCTCGTCGAGGAATAAAGTTACATTGCCATACTCATCCCCTTCAGGTATGGGGAATCCTCATCGGATATTGAGTATATCATATTTGAATAAGCATAAATTCACTTAGGTAGTGTTTGTTTGGGACTTAATAAATTAAGTCATGACTTAATCAAAATTACTTAATCCATTAAGTCATTAAAAGTGTTTGTTTTCTTGACTTAATAAACAAAAAACAACTGTATTGACTTAATCTATACATACATTATTTATCCATTGAATCACTTAATCAATTCAGTCACTTAATAGTTAAAAAAACAAAGAGGCCCTTAGATATACTACATAAAACTAACAAGGATATGGTGTAGCACAAAATTTTCACTCATAATGTACCAATATCTTTATATAGGAACTCCTATCCATGTTAAGTTATTGTTAAACAAAATGTGCATATAAAAAGTTTTAAATAAAAAGTTAAAATTTAAATTATTACCTTAAAAAAAATGAGACACAAATTAAATTGCATGTAATTGGATTAGTATATGCGAGTATGTACATAAAATTTTCGGGCTCAGGTTTGAGGATCCCCCGAGATTTATGATTTCCATCCCCGTCTCCATCCCTGTCAGAATTTATGAATCTAACTTTTGTTATATTTTGCATTCATATTTTCTATGTTCTTGAATCTAACTTTTGTACGTTGTATTGGATTTCTGATTAATAAAATAGCAATTTTTTTTTTCTCATATCACTCCCGATACATAATATAAGCAAACTACAGATGTAATTATGAATGCAAGAGTTGGCTTCAGGAACATAGAAAATATGGATGCAAAATCGTGTTGAATTTTGAGACAAGACTTCATATATTGGAGAACTCAGATAACTTGATTAAAAATATGATTAACGAAGAAGAACATCAGCACTATCAAGTTCAACTTCAAATAACTGCAAGATGGCCATAAATGAGTAAATTTAAGCAACGATAAAGAAAAGTTTTCAACCTGTCAGTGTTGACACATGCATGAAATACCATGTCAAGGGAACTTTATGTATAGTAAAAATGTTAGAGGTGCCAAACTTATGTAAATTAGGAATATCATAAATGATGAAGACGTACGGTCATAAAAATAGCATTGATAGAAGTATTAAGCCCTTAGGACTGTATTTAGGTGCATTGTACATTTATCATAATATTTAGGGGTTGAGTTTTTGATATGGAGCATTTTCCTTAAAAAATTTATGTTTCAAACTCCCTAAATTTTTTTCCAAACTTAGAATATAAGGCTTAAACAATAGGGGAGAGAACGGATGAAGGATTTCCATATTTAAGACATACATATATCCATAATCACAATGACTCGAGAAAATACGTAGAGGGTCGCTCAACAAAAACTCTGTATGATAAAACAGTACAATCAAAGCCTTTCCAAAAAAAAAAGTACCGAATGATCCAAAGACTTAGTGCTGAATAAAAAGATGTAACACCCGCCATTTTGACCGGTCAACGCTAGCGAACTCGTAAAACGAAAATTAGTCAAATTAAAGTAAATAAACTTTTGTAAAGAAAAGATAGACATGTGAATAGTCATTAGGAGCGTAATTTCGAAATATGTTTGATTGTGTCAACGAAATATTTGAACAAGTCTCGTGTAACATTCGTAAAAATTGACTTTTGTTGACCCGTTAATTTGGTGCATATTTGACTAATTAATATTAAGTAATTAGTATATGATCGAATTTAGTTGTGATTTAATAGTGTTCGAGGGGAATATATATATATATATATATATAAATAATTAATGATCATTTTAATTAAATTGTGTTCGTGAGCTAGTCTAAGGTATGTGGTCGATTTAATTGTTTGCTCGTCGATGGTTGTGGTATAAGTAAATTAGAAATTTGTGGCTTGGTTAATCTATGGGTCAACCCAAACCCATTGACCCATACCCTTACCCATAACCCATCGACAACCCAACCCTATCCTCCACCCAACCTCTTACACTTTTCATCCATTCATTCATTTACTCTTTTCTCTCTCTCACTAAATACAAGAACTCTTGCAACTCTCTCTCTCTCTCTCTCTCTCTTTTCTCTCTCTCTCTCTCTCTCTCTCTCTAAATTTAATACATCAAATTTAATGTTTCAGGCAAGATTTTTTTAGGGGTTTTCATCATCAACATCATTTCAACATCACATCAAAAATCGGGTTATCAAGGTGCAAGTAATAGCTCAATTCGGGTCAAATTCGGAATTTATCACTTGGTGGAAGGTTTTGGTAAGTAAATGCAACTTAAAATTCACCCATTTATGTTTGACATCATACTTCTAATTCGTTTCATGAAAGTTTTGGTCAAAATAAAGTCAAACTCGGATTTTTAGTCAACCTAGGGTTTCTTTAGGGTTCAAAAACGGGTCAAAGCGATTCCGGGCTCAAATTGACGTTTTGAAGTGAAATATTGGAATGGGTTATGCTCTTTTATGTCAAAACATGTTGATTATACTTCGAAAAAGTCTTAAATCCTTTCAAAACTAGTTCTAGATCGATATAGGGTTTTTGAAGCTTGAAATGGGTCACAATCGATTGGAACAAGAAAATGAATGATTATGAAACAAAAATGAAGCAGGGATTAGATTTATTTACGTCAATATTGTCTAAAAATGTATGGAAACGAGCTGTGACCTTGTCCTAATCGAATTAGTAGCCAATTTAGGGTTCTAAGGCAACTTGGGTCGTGTTCTTCATATTTCACTGCTGCTGTTCAATCTGTTCAGCTCCCACCGTCTGGAGCGGTAGCTTCTAGCGTCTGGGACGCTCCCCTATTCTGTTTAGCGTCTCATACGGTGTGTATACCGTATGAGACGGTGGTCTCAAAACGCCAAAAAGGCCTTACGCTAGCCAGACGCTAGTTTCCTCTGAGCTACGGTGGATTTTGTGGTGCTAGACACTGAAATCATCATTTGTGGGCCACCGTCTTAGATGGTGGTGTCCACCGTCTATTACGCTAGTGTGCTATGAACCACCGTCTTGGACGGTGGGTTGCACCGCCTTGGACGGTCACCTAGCTACCATGTTTTCCTGTTTTGCCCTAGCTTCCCTCCCTTAATCCTTGAGTCGTAGGCAGTCCATTATTGGGTCCCCGCTCGACTCCTAAGGTGTGGTATTCAGATTGGGATCATCATTTAAAGTCAGGCATGTCATCTATCCAATTATTTAGACATTTATATATATACACACACACACACACACACACACACACACACATTTATATATATATATAAAGAAAAGTGTCAAGGGTATTGATATGTATGTATATATATATATGGATAGGTCGAAGGCACGGGGCGAATATCGAGCATCTATAATTCATAATAAACTCGCGTTGCCTCGCAAAGGTGAGTTCGTAGCCCCTTCCTTTACATGACTTTGGGGTGAAAATTGTACAAAGTGTACTTTGGTTCGTTTGATCGTATTGTGTTCGTTTATCGAAGTAATCAAGGCTATATGATAGTTTGGCTATTTCAATCAATTTATGTGAATAATCAAGGTTATATGATAGTTTGACTATTTTATCAAGGTTATATGTTCGTTTAATTGTTGAATCAAGGTTGTATGATTGTTATATGTTCGTATCAAGGTTATGAGGTTCATTAAATGATCCAATCAAGGTTTCAAGGTTTTGTGATCGTTTATCGATCCAAATTATGAGATCATTTAATGACCCAATCAAGGTTTCAAGGTTATATGTTCGTATCAAGGTTATGTGATCGTTATGATGTTAATCAAGGTTAAACGGTTGTTATCCCGACACTTGTTTCTTATAGTCAAAACCTACGAACTCACCAACTTTATGTTGACGCATTTTAGTACACTTTTCAGGTAATCAAGTTGATCAGAGACGTGATGGATGATTGCATTGCATGTGATAGGATTGGGCTTGGACTTTTGTGGATCCGTGATTCATTGTTCCCGTTTATGGGTTATGCCTAGGATCGTTAGCCATCATTTGATCTATTTTTGTAAACTATTGATGGTGTTGTGCTCCTTGTGCATTTATTGATCCAATACTTGTATCTAGACAATTAAAGGTGCATGAAAAGAATTATCCAACACATGACTTGGAGTTAGGAGCGGTCGTATTTGCTTTGAAGTGTTGGAGGCATTACTTGTATGGCACCAAAAGTGTGATTTACACTGATCACAAAAGCCTACAACACATCTTTGATCAAAGCGAATTGAATATGAGGCAACGGAGGTGGCTAGAACTTTTTAGTGATTATGATTGTGTTATCCGGTACCACCCGGGTAAAGCAAATGTTGTAGCCGATGCCTTGAGCCGGAAGGAACGTGTACATCCAAGAAGAATTAGAGCCATGAGCTTCACCGTGCAAAGAAGTGTTCGTGACACCATTATTGAAGCTCAAAGAGTGGCTACCTTACCGGAAAATTTCATCAATGAAGCATTACATGGCTTGGAAGAACAATTTGATCGGAAGGATGATGATGGTTTGTACTTTGTGGATCGATTATGGATTCCCGTCTTTGGGGGTCTAAGGATGAAATTGATGAACGAAGCCCATAAGTCGGCATACTCGGTTCACCCGGGGTCCGACAAGATGTACTTTGGTATGAGAGATTTGTATTGGTGGCCGGGGATGAAGAAAGATATTGCTAGGTATGTGAGTGAATGCATTACATGTTTGCAAGTAAAGGCCGATCACAAGAAACCACCCGGTCTACTAGTTCAACCGAGGACACCGGAGTGGAAATAGGAAGATATTGCTATGGACTTCATCACCAAGTTACCTAGAACAAGTAGCGGTCGCGACACCATTTGGGTGATTGTTGACCGATTGACTAAATCGGCTCACTTTTTAGCTATTCGGGAAGATGACAAGTTTGACACCATGGCACGCTTGTACATCAAGGAGGTGATATCCAAACATGGAGTGCCAATTTCCATAATAACCGATCGGGATGCCCGATTTACTTCAAAGTTTTGGAAGGCGTTCCAAAAAGCAATGGGTACTCAAATTGATATGAGTAAGGCGTTCCATCCACAAACCGACGGTCAAAGTAAAAGAACGATCCAAACGCTTGAAGATATGTTGAGAGCTTGTGCCATCGAGTTTGGTGGCAATTGGGATGTGCATCTCCCTTTGGTCGAATTCTCATACAATAATAGTTACCATGCTAGTATTCAAATGGCGCCGTTTAGAGCTCTATATGGGAGAGTATGTAGGTCACCATTAGCTTGGGCGGAGATTGGCGAAATCCAACTCATTAGGCTTGAGATTGTCATTGAAACGACCAAGGTGATCTCACAAATCAAGGAGAAATTGAGGGTGGCTCGAGAACGTCAATTGAAGTATGCTAATGTGAGACGAAGACCCCTCGAGTTTGAGGTAGGTGATTTTGTCTTGTTAAAGGTGTCCCCGTGGAAAGGAGTGGTTCGTTTTGTGAAGCGTGGCAAGTTGGGCCCAAGATATATTGGCCCATTCAAGATCTTGAAGCGTATTGGTCCAGTTGCTTATCGTTTAGAGCCCCCTCAAGATTTGAGTGGAGTTCATAATGTGTTTCATGTTTGTAATCTTAGGAAGTGTTTGGCGGATCCAACACTTCATGTGCCTCTTGAAGAAATTCGGGTAGATAAAACGTTAAAGTTTGTAGAAGAACCGATAGAGATACTTGATCGTCAAACTAGAAAGTTAAAGAATACTCGATACACGATCGTCAAGGTGAGATGGCAAGCTAGGCGCGGACCCGAGTTCACTTGGGAACGTGAAGAATCTATGAAAGCCAAATACCCACATTTGTTTAGTGACTAGGGTTTTGATCGAATTTCGGGACGAAATTCCTTTAACGGGGGAATAATGTAACATTCGTAAAAATTGACTTTTGTTGACCCGTTAATTTGGTGCATATTTGACTAATTAATATTAAGTAATTAGTATATGATCGAATTTAGTTGTGATTTAATAGTGTTCGAGGGGATATATATATATATATGATCATTTTAATTAAATTGTGTTCGTGAGCTAGTCTAAGGTATGTGGTCGATTTAATTGTTTGCTCGTCGATGGTTGTGGTATAAGTAAATTAGAAATTTGTGGCTTGGTTAATCTATGGGTCAACCCAAACCCATAACCCATCAATACAACCCAACCCTATCCTCCACCCAACCTCTTACACTTTTCATCCATTCATTCATTTACTCTTTTCTCTCTCTCACTAAATACAAGAACTCTTGCAACTCTCTCTCTCTAAATTTAATACATCAAATTTAATGTTTCAAGCAAGATTTTGTTAGGGGTTTTCATCATCAACATCATTTCAACATCACATCAATTCGGGTTATCAAGGATCAAATAATAGCTCAATTCGGGTCAAATTCGGAATTTATCACTTGGTGGAAGGTTTTGGTAAGTAAATGCAACTTAAAATTCACCCATTTATGTTTGACATCATACTTCTAATTCGTTTCATGAAAGTTTTGGTCAAAATAAAGTCAAACTCGGATTTTTAGTCAACCTAGGGTTTCTTTAGGGTTCAAAAACGGGTCAAAGCGATTCCGGGCTCAAATTGACGTTTTGAAGTGAAATATTGGAATGGGTTATGCTCTTTTATGTCAAAACATGTTGATTATACTTCGAAAAAGTCTTAAATCCTTTCAAAACTAGTTCTAGATCGATATAGGGTTTTTGAAGCTTGAAATGGGTCACAATCGATTGGAACAAGAAAATGAATGATTATGAAACAAAAATGAAGCAGGGATTAGATTTATTTACGTCAATATTGTCTAAAAATGTATGGAAACGAGCTGTGACCTTGTCCTAATCGAATTAGTAGCCAATTTAGGGTTCTAAGGCAACTTGGGTCATGTTCTTCATATTTCACTGCTGCTGTTCAATCTGTTCAGCTCCCACCGTCTGGAGCGGTAGCTTCTAGCGTCTGGGACGCTCCCCTATTCTGTTTAGCGTCTCATACGGTGTGTATACCGTATGAAACGGTGGTCTCAAAATGCCAAAAAGGCCTTACGCTAGCCAGACGCTAGTTTCCTCTGAGCTACGGTGGATTTTGTGGTGCTAGACACTGAAATCATCATTTGTGGGCCACCGTCTTAGATGGTGGTGTCCACCGTCTCTTACGATAGTGTGCTATGAACCACCGTCTTCGACGGTGGGTTGCACCGTCTTGGACGGTCACCTAGCTACCATGTTTTCCTGTTTTGCCCTAGCTCCCTCCCTTAATCCTTGAGTCGTAGGCAGTCCATTATTGGGTCCCCGCTCGACTCTTAAGGTGTGGTATTCGGATTGGGATCATCATTTAAAGTCAGGCATGTCATCTATCCAATTATTTAGACATTTATATATATACACACACACACACACACACACACACACACACCATTTATATATATATATAAAGAAAAGTGTCAAGGGTATTGATATGTATGTATATATATATATGGATAGGTCGAAGGCACGGGGCGAATATCAAGCATCTATAATTCATAATAAACTCGCGTTGCCTCGCAAAGGTGAGTTCGTAGCCCCTTCCTTTACATGACTTTGGGGTGAAAATTGTACAAAGTGTACTTTGGTTCGTTTGATCGTATTGTGTTCGTTTATCGAAGTAATCAAGGCTATATGATAGTTTGGCTATTTATCATGGTTATATGTTCGTTTATGTGAATAATCAAGGTTATATGATAGTTTGACTATTTTATCAAGGTTATATGTTCGTTTAATTGTTGAATCAAGGTTGTATGATTGTTATATGTTCGTATCAAGGTTATGAGGTTCATTAAATGATCCAATCAAGGTTTCAAGGTTTTGTGATCGTATCTAGATTATGAGATCATTTAATGACCCAATCAAGGTTTCAAGGTTATATGTTCGTATCAAGGTTATGTGATCGTTATGATGTTAATCAAGGTTAAACGGTTGTTATCCCGACACTTGTTTCTTATAGTCAAAACCTACGAACTCACCAACTTTATGTTGACGCATTTTAGTACACTTTTCAGGTAATCAAGTTGATCAGAGACGTGATGGATGATTGCATTGCATGTGATAGGATTGGGCTTGGACTTTTGTGGATCCGTGATTCATTGTTCCCGTTTATGGGTTATGCCTAGGATCGTTAGCCATCATTTGATCTATTTTTGTAAACTATTGATGGTGTTGTGCTCCTTGTGCATTTATTGATCCAATACTTGTATTTTGAATTAAAGGTGCATGAAAAGAATTATCCAACACATGACTTGGAGTTAGGAGCGGTCGTATTTGCTTTGAAGTGTTGGAGGCATTACTTGTATGGCACCAAAAGTGTGATTTACACTGATCACAAAAGCTTACAACACATCTTTGATCAAAGCGAATTGAATATGAGGCAACGGAGGTGGCTAGACTTTTTAGTGATTATGATTGTGTTACCGGTACCACCCGGGTACAGCCAATGTTGTAGCCGATGCCTTGAGCCGGAAAGAACGTGTACATCCAAGAAGAATTAGAGCCATGAGCTTCACCGTGCAAAGAAGTGTTCGTGACACCATTATTGAAGCTCAAAGAGTGGCTACCTTACCGGAAAATTTCATCAATGAAGCATTACATGGCTTGGAAGAACAATTTGATCGGAAGGATGATGATGGTTTGTACTTTGTGGATCGATTATGGATTCCCGTCTTTGGGGGTCTAAGAATGAAATTGATGAACGAAGCCCATAAGTCGGCATACTCGGTTCACCCGGGGTCCGACAAGATGTACTTTGGTATGAGAGATTTGTATTGGTGGCCGGGGATGAAGAAAGATATTGCTAGGTATGTGAGTGAATGCATTACATGTTTGCAAGTAAAGGCCGATCACAAGAAACCACCCGGTCTACTAGTTCAACCGAGGACACCGGAGTGGAAATAGGAAGATATTGCTATGGACTTCATCACCAAGTTACCTAGAACAAGTAGCGGTCGCGACACCATTTGGGTGATTGTTGACCGATTGACTAAATCGGCTCACTTTTTAGCTATTTGGGAAGATGACAAGTTTGACACCATGGCACGCTTGTACATCAAGGAGGTGATATCCAAACATGGAGTGCCGATTTCCATAATAACCGATCGGGATGCCCGATTTACTTCAAAGTTTTGGAAGGCGTTCCAAAAAGCAATGGGTACTCAAATTGATATGAGTAAGGCGTTCCATCCACAAACCGACGGTCAAAGTGAAAGAACGATCCAAACGCTTGAAGATATGTTGAGAGCTTGTGCCATCGAGTTTGGTGGCAATTGGGATGTGCATCTCCCTTTGGTCGAATTCTCATACAATAATAGCTACCATGCTAGTATTCAAATGGCGCCGTTTAGAGCTCTATATGGGAGAGTATGTAGGTCACCATTAGCTTGGGCGGAGATTGGCGAAATCCAACTCATTAGGCTTGAGATTGTCATTGAAACGACCAAGGTGATCTCACAAATCAAGGAGAAATTGAGGGTGGCTCGAGAACGTCAATTGAAGTATGCTAATGTGAGACGAAGACCCCTCGAGTTTGAGGTAGGTGATTTTGTCTTGTTAAAGGTGTCCCCGTGGAAAGGAGTGGTTCGTTTTCTGAAGCGTGGCAAGTTGGGCCCAAGATATATTGGCCCATTCAAGATCTTGAAGCGTATTGGTCCAGTTGCTTATCGTTTAGAGCCCCCTCAAGATTTGAGTGGAGTTCATAATGTGTTTCATGTTTGTAATCTTAGGAAGTGTTTGGCGGATCCAACACTTCATGTGCCTCTTGAAGAAATTCGGGTAGATAAAACGTTAAAGTTTGTAGAAGAACCAATAGAGATACTTGATCGTCAAACTAGAAAGTTAAAGAATACTCGATACACGATCGTCAAGGTGAGATGGCAAGCTAGGCGCGGACCCGAGTTCACTTGGGAACGTGAAGAATCTATGAAAGCCAAATACCCACATTTGTTTAGTGACTAGGGTTTTGATCGAATTTCGGGACGAAATTCCTTTAACGGGGGAATAATGTAACATTCGTAAAAATTGACTTTTGTTGACCCGTTAATTTGGTGCATATTTGACTAATTAATATTAAGTAATTAGTATATGATCGAATTTAGTTGTGATTTAATAGTGTTCGAGGGGATATATATATATATATATGATCATTTTAATTAAATTGTGTTCGTGAGCTAGTCTAAGGTATGTGGTCGATTTAATTGTTTGCTCGTCGATGGTTGTGGTATAAGTAAATTAGAAATTTGTGGCTTGGTTAATCTATGGGTCAACCCAAACCCATAACCCATCAATACAACCCAACCCTATCCTCCACCCAACCTCTTACACTTTTCATCCATTCATTCATTTACTCTTTTCTCTCTCTCACTAAATACAAGAACTCTTGCAACTCTCTCTCTCTCTCTAAATTTAATACATCAAATTTAATGTTTCAAGCAAGATTTTGTTAGGGGTTTTCATCATCAACATCATTTCAACATCACATCAATTCGGGTTATCAAGGATCAAATAATAGCTCAATTCGGGTCAAATTCGGAATTTATCACTTGGTGGAAGGTTTTGGTAAGTAAATGCAACTTAAAATTCACCCATTTATGTTTGACATCATACTTCTAATTCGTTTCATGAAAGTTTTGGTCAAAATAAAGTCAAACTCGGATTTTTAGTCAACCTAGGGTTTCTTTAGGGTTCAAAAACGGGTCAAAGCGATTCCGGGCTCAAATTGACGTTTTGAAGTGAAATATTGGAATGGGTTATGCTCTTTTATGTCAAAACATGTTGATTATACTTCGAAAAAGTCTTAAATCCTTTCAAAACTAGTTCTAGATCGATATAGGGTTTTTGAAGCTTGAAATGGGTCACAATCGATTGGAACAAGAAAATGAATGATTATGAAACAAAAATGAAGCAGGGATTAGATTTATTTACGTCAATATTGTCTAAAAATGTATGGAAACGAGCTGTGACCTTGTCCTAATCGAATTAGTAGCCAATTTAGGGTTCTAAGGCAACTTGGGTCATGTTCTTCATATTTCACTGCTGCTGTTCAATCTGTTCAGCTCCCACCGTCTGGAGCGGTAGCTTCTAGCGTCTGGGACGCTCCCCTATTCTGTTTAGCGTCTCATACGGTGTGTATACCGTATGAGACGGTGGTCTCAAAACGCCAAAAAGGCCTTACGCTAGCCAGACGCTAGTTTCCTCTGAGCTACGGTGGATTTTGTGGTGCTAGACACTGAAATCATCATTTGTGGGCCACCGTCTTAGATGGTGGTGTCCACCGTCTCTTACGATAGTGTGCTATGAACCACCGTCTTCGACGGTGGGTTGCACCGTCTTGGACGGTCACCTAGCTACCATGTTTTCCTGTTTTGCCCTAGCTCCCCTCCCTTAATCCTTGAGTCGTAGGCAGTCCATTATTGGGTCCCCGCTCGACTCTTAAGGTGTGGTATTCGGATTGGGATCATCGTTTAAAGTCAGGCATGTCATCTATCCAATTATTTAGACATTTATATATATATATAAAGAAAAGTGTCAAGGGTATTGATATGTATGTATATAGACATTTATATATATATATAAAGAAAAGTGTCAAGGGTATTGATATGTATGTATATATATATATGGATAGGTCGAAGGCACGGGGCGAATATCGAGCATCTATAATTCATAATAAACTCGCGTTGCCTCGCAAAGGTGAGTTCGTAGCCCCTTCCTTTACATGACTTTGGGGTGAAAATTGTACAAAGTGTACTTTGGTTCGTTTGATCGTATTGTGTTCGTTTATCGAAGTAATCAAGGCTATATGATAGTTTGGATATTTCAATCATGATTATATGTTCGTTTATGTGAATAATCAAGGTTATATGATAGTTTGACTATTTTATCAAGGTTATATGTTCGTTTAATTGTTGAATCAAGGTTGTATGATTGTTATATGTTCGTATCAAGGTTATGAGGTTCATTAAATGATCCAATCAAGGTTTCAAGGTTTTGTGATCGTTTATCGATCCAAATTATGTGATCGTTATGATGTTAATCAAGGTTAAACGGTTGTTATCCCGACACTTGTTTCTTATAGTCAAAACCTGCGAACTCACCAACTTTATGTTGACGCATTTTAGTACAATTTTCAGGTAATCAAGTTGATCAGAGACGTGATGGATGATTGCATTGCATGTGATAGGATTGGGCTTGGACTTTTGTGGATCCGTGATTCATTGTTCCCGTTTATGGGTTATGCCTAGGATCGTTAGCCATCATTTGATCTATTTTTGTAAACTATTGATGGTGTTGTGCTCCTTGTGCATTTATTGATCCAATACTTGTATTTTGAATTGAATTGTGAATGGAAATGTCCAATCCTTGTTGCATATAGTGTTGTCTCTACATAATTTTCATGTCGTGCTGACCTTTCTTCTAATGCCCCATATTTCCGCCTTGTTGGGGTGTTACATCTCGAGTTAAAAGTTTTAACTAAATGAATCATTTATTGGAAGAAACCGGAACTAGTCGCGAGAGTGCAAGAGGGGAACAAAACCCCTCCCCACCTCTCATTTCTCCCTTATCTTTTTCTCTAACACACACACACACACACCCTCATCTCTCTCTTTCTTCTTTCTTCCCCCAAATTTGCAAGAACATCATCATATCTCCTTCTTCTTTCTTCAAATTTTCGGATTATACATTATTTTTGTAAGCAAAATTGTTAGAAACTTGTGAAATCATAATAATAATACTCAAAAGTTCAAGCTTTCCTTTTTGGTTGCAAGTGTTCTTCACCTCCTAGCTCCGAATCCAAAATTTGTGGTTCAAAGAGTTTTGGTAAGTGTTTTTCTTTCTCAAATTACTTGTTTATCTTGCTACAAGTTATGGATTACTAGTTGTTACAAGATTTTTGGTCAAAATGGTGTTCTTAAGTTTTGCAGCCACATTAGGGTTTCAAAAGAGGGCTTTTGGTTCGGGAATGGTTTAGTGAAATAGGAGTGTTTATTATAGCTTGTTTATACTTGTGTCAAGTTGTGTTAAAGTTTGGAGCTTTGATTTTGACGTTTGGTTGGCCGATTTGAGTTGAAAAATTGAGTTCAGAACAAATTTTCGCGCCATGAGTGTTAATCTTCGTGGCGAGATTCAGCACAGAATGGGTGATTTTCAAACGTCCTTAACTTTCAAGCCGTAAGTCCGTTTTCGACGATTCAAGCGGCCACGGAAGCGTAAATGAGTCTACTTTCCAATGGTATAGGCGTCTGAGTCCAAAACATAGTTTGAAAAAATCAAAACGTTTGATAAAGAAACAGTGGTCAAGTCTCGACTAGTCATTGTTAAACAAAACGTAATGATTCCACCTTAGTTGGATCAAAGCCTTATAAAATGGACATAATAAATCTTTTATAGTAATATTAGGTCAATATTGATAGAACCTTACCTCTTGATATGCTTTAGGATTAATGTGATACGTGTATGATAGGTTTCAGCTATCGTGGACGTCGGTTCTACTTCCTTTCATCGTGGGGTTGTTATTGCTCGTCATAGGTGAGTTCCGTAGCTCCCTACTCAATAGAGATTTGGGATGAAAAGTGTACAAGTTTTGTGTGTTGACTTGCTTGATTGTGCAATTATATGTTTGCCTTGAATGATGACGTAGTTTGATTGTGCATACGCTTGATATTCTTGATTGATGACGTTATTTGATTGTGCATACGTTTGACTGTCTTGATTGATGGTGTTGTTTGATTTCGCACACGTATGACATGTATTGTTGGTGACATTGATTGATTGATTGATTTGATTGACGATTTGACTATTTGCTTGGTTGATTATGCATTCGATTATGATTATATGTTGTGATTAGGATAGTTGTACATACATGGAAGACGATGATGCCTTCAAAGAGTTATAGATGTGGTGGGAAGGCTGCGGGTGACCCTATATATAAGCATCTATGACTCCTTGAATGTAAAGTCGTATGAAGTGTATGTGCATTGTGGTTTTTGGTTGTTTTGTTGGACATTGGACTTGTGATTGAGATGGACATTTACGCATTGTTACACTTGACACATTTCAAGTATTGTGAGACTTGACGCTTATTGGTGAAACGCTAGACGCCCCATTGGGGAGCCAAGTACTTCCAAGTACTTGATGATATGTACGGGACGTACACAGACATGCTAGACGCCCCATTGGGGAGCCAAGTACTTCCAAGTACTTGATGATTTGTACGGGACGTACACAGACATCCAAGTATATAGACGCATATACTTGATGATTTTTAGATGCCACATTGGTCGGGTCGACGACATCGTGAGTATCGTTGCATTGATGGTGTTATGAAACACACTCGGCACATATCATGATTTTGACATCACATGTGCATATTCATTTACACACATTTGATACATTTCATGACATTGACATGCATTTGGTACATTTCTTGACATTGACACGCATTTGGTACACTTCTTGTTATTGATATCACTTGTGCATGTTCATTATACGTTTTCTAACTATCTTGTATAGTTACTTGTATGATTACTTGTGTGTGACGAGGTTTTGCTATGAGCAAACCTATATTACGTGTCATGGTTTGTAACACCCCCAACAAGGCGGAAATATGGGGAGTTATAAGAAAAACTCAGCGTGTCATGGAAATTAAGTAGAGACAACTAAATGCATTCAAGGATTAGGGCAATCCATATATAATTTAAGTACAAATACAAGTATCAGATCAAATAATGCACAAGGAGCACAACGCCATCAATAGTTTACAAAAATAGATCAAATGATGGCTAACGATGCTAAGCATAACCCATAAGCATAACCCATAAACAGGAGCAATGAATCACGGATCCACAATAGTCCAAGCCCATATCCTAGCAAATGCCATGCAATCATCCATCACGTCTTTGGTTAACTTGATTACCTGAAAAGTGTACTAAAATGCGCCAACATAAAGTTGGTGAGTTCGCAGGTTTTGATAATAAAAACAAGTGTCGGGATATCAACCGTTATTCATAATTCATCTCATCACGATCATATACCCTCGATTTGATCAATAAACGAACATATAACGAACATATAACGATCATATAACGAACTTGTAACCTCGATTCAATAAATAAACGATCATATACCCTCGATTTGATCAATAAACGAACATATAACGAACATATAACCTCAACTTGGTTATAAACGATCATATAACGAACTTGTAACTTGGATCCAATAAATAAACGATCATATAACGAACTTGTAACCTCGATTCAATAAATAAACGATCATATAACGAACTTGTAACCTCGATTCAATAAATAAACGATCATATAACGAACTTGTAACCTTGATTCAATATATAAACGAACATATAACGATCATACAAGCAAAACCAATACAAGTACACTTTTCACCCCAAAATCGTATAAGGTAAGGGGCTACGAACTCACCTTGGTCGGTAACAATAAGATTAGATCGAATTAACATGGATTTATAAACGTTCAATGAGCTCCACGCATCCACGACCTAACAATATACATTTCACATTATAAGACGAATTCCCATCGAAACCCTAGAAACCACATGTGACTTTGAGAGACCCTAACGACTACTATACATCTCCAGGGATGACAAGGAAAGACTCAATCGAAAGCTTGGATCGACCCTAGGAGGATAAAAGCGAAGCTAGAAAGAAATTCTGGAAAACTGGAAATCCGTGGCACCGTCTCACACGATGGGACCAGACGTCTATTACGTTGGCCCGGTTTGGCTTGGCGTACAAGACGGTGGTTGGAGGTTGGCACAACGTTTGATACGGTGGAACGTGGCATTTGTTACGGTGGCTTGTAAATGAGGTTTTTGGCGTCTGGATGGTGATAAGTGGCGTAAGTCAGCAGGTGGGGGTTGTAAATTTGGAACTTGACTATTGAGACCACCGTCTCATACGCCAGGTGGGGCGTATGAGATGCCACATTTTGACCAGCAGCACCAGCAGACCCAAACAAGGCCAAACACGACCCACACCGGCCTTCCCCAAGACCCTAACTTGACTCTTAAATCGTTTTAGGAAGCTTAAAAACTCAATTCCATCAGTAATTAAACATGTTTAAACATAAATTATCGTAACCCACTTCATGAACTTAAATCATAACACCAAAATCATGCTTTAATTCGGCCCAAATTCATTCCAAGAACACCAAAACCCTAAGTTGACCTATGAACCGATTTAGTGAGCTTCTAAGCTTGTTTTGAACGTAAATCACCAAGATTAGCATGAATAAACATAAACCACATCATAATTTACATCCATAACATCAATTTCTTGCAAAGATCCATTTTGACCCATTTGAAAACCCTAAAGAAACCCTAGATGACCCATATTTGGCTTTTGATCCGAATTTGACCAAGAACTCACAAGATTTGACCATGAGACAAGTTTATAAACATAAAATGATGAATTTGAGATGAATTTGACCTACCAATTCTTCCACTAGAGTGTTTGACCCGAAATTTGACCCAAATGAGAAGATTCTTGCACTTTGATGAACCCAACTTTTGGTATGTTGATAAGATGGTGATGATGATGGAAAACCCTACTTAAATCTTGCTTGAAACTCCAATTTGGTGCATTAAATTTAGAGAGAGAGTGAGTGAGAGAGTGTAAGACTTGTTCTTGCATTTACTTAGAGAGAGAGAAGGAGATGAAAAATGACTGAGTGAATGAAATGAGTGGAAGGGTGGGGAGTGAGAGGATAGGGTTGGGTGGGGCAAATGGGTATGGGTCATGGGTTGACCCATGGGTGTCCAACACATTTTCTAGTTAACTTATACCCCGACTAACATCGAACATTCAATTAAAACAATCAATCAATCACATATTGCACCTCAAGCACAATTTGGGTCACAAATAACTCGATTATATGTTACTAACTAAATTAGTTAATCAAAACGTACATATAATTTATGGGTCAAATTTCACAAATGTTACATGGTTGTATAAGGGCTACATGTGAGTTATTACTTGCCTTTATCTTGTTCATATTGTGATTATTTGACGATGGTTCCTTGTGATCCATTACTACGAACTCACCAACCTAGTGTTGACTTTGTTTAGTACACTTTTCAGGTAATCAAGTGAATCCGAGACGTGATAGTTGATTGTTGCATTTGCTAGGGCTTGGACTTACATGGATCCGTGATTCATTTGCCC
The DNA here is from genome assembly GCA_034093135.1 of Erigeron breviscapus. Lineage (NCBI taxonomy): Eukaryota > Viridiplantae > Streptophyta > Magnoliopsida > Asterales > Asteraceae > Erigeron > Erigeron breviscapus. Next base: position 2,621,640 of record CM067167.1, read on the forward strand.
TTTTATGGTTTCATGTTCTTTATGTATATTGTACCTTGAATGTTTGATGTTGGATTCACCGAATCCTTTTATGTCATATAGTTCATGTTCTACGATAATTCCATGATAATGCTATATCTTTTCGTTAATATCCCAGGCCTAGCTTGGGTGTTACAAAAGAAGTACCGAATCATCCAAATTCTAGAGTTCGGGTGTTCAAATGATTGTTTGATGAGTTCTCTTAGCAGACAATTTAAATGAAAGAAAATTAGGGCGCGTTTAGTTCGAGAAATCACCCCCGGCCTGTTTTCCATTTTCATTTTCTAATAAAACCTGAAAAACAGAAAACGTGTTCAAATCTTAGTTTTCCAAAAATGTTTTCCAGAAAAACAGAAAACATTGTTTTCCACTAATCTATGGAAAACTTGAAAATACTTTTATATTGTTTTCCACTTTTCATTTTTCATTTTTTAAGTTAAAAAACTCATATTATATTAATTATCCCCCTACGCACCCGTCCCTGCCCCCTGTCACCCTTTGCCCCCGCCCTTCGCCCCCGCCCGTCACCCCCCGCCCCCATTCCATATCCAACCTCCCACTTAACCAAGTATATTAGAATATGTTTTTAATATGGAAAATGAAAATAATTTTCTAGTTTTGAACGCGTTTTCAAAATTTTCATTTGTTTTCTAGAGAAGAAAACTCCTTCTTTTTCTAGAAAATTAGAAATAGAAAACTAGAAAACATTTTTCACAACTAAACGTGCCTTTAACATTTTAATCTTGTGTATTATTTAGTGCTAAATAGATACTACTGTTTAATAAAGTATTAAGTGTTCTGGATTGATAAAATTTAATACGTATGTGAACTGAATTAGTTTGGTTGGGCCAAATTTACATTCACATGTGTAGACATTGGATAACATGATTAATAAGTATGTGAACTAGAAATGGTGCGGGGCCACTTATTGATTGATTGAATTAAATATAGAGAAAATTACATTTTTGGTCCCTCAAGTTGGCAGGATTTTCAGTTATTGCCCTTAAGTGAATTAATTACAGAAAAAACCCTAAAGTTGCTCAACTTTTTCACTTTTCACTCCGTGACTAACAACTGTCAATTAGGTCCGTTAAGTGAGGGGCAGATTCGTCATTTCACCATGATCCCTTCTTCTTCTTTTTCTTCCACACTCAAACACTACGGCGGAAAAGTTAAACAATACGCCGGAAAAGTTAAACAATACGCCGGAAAAGTTAAATTCGCAATATCTCTTCCTTTTCTTCGATTCTGAACACGAAACCGGTACGAAAAAGGTTAGAATATAAGTCCGAACAAACCCTAACCAACAGATTTCTGATTTAACGGTCGCCGGAAAATTTAAAACCTCGCCGGAAAACTAAAAATGTCCCTCACTTAACGGACCTAATAGACGGTTGTTAGTCACGGAGTGAAAAGTGAAAAATATGACCAACTTCAGGGTTTTTTCTGTAATTAATTCACTTAAGGGCAATAACTGAAAATATTGCCAACTTGAGGGACCAAAAATGTAATTCTCTCTAAAAAGACGAGATGGTTGACTTGATAGCTAGATTGGATCGGATTTGCTTGTTCAACTCACACTGAGTAAAGCTCCATGAAAGTTGTTGGAAAGTGGCTCGAAATTACCACATATTCAGTCATTCATTCTTGTCCTAGTTTAAGAGCACCATATATTACTAAGAAGAAGACATTTAAAGGAATACTTGTAAGCCTTTTTTGAAAACAAAACCTGTGGTTTCCTATAATATATTCACTTCAATTCGCAACATTTTTCTACACCCCGACCTTTAGTTTATCTGAAGATTTGCCAGTTAATTTATTTCTCTTATGGAGTCGTACTGGCCAGATCACTATTACCAAGTCCTAGCTGACCTGTATAATTTCCACAACATTACATATGATACTTTTAATTTCTTTTACACCTTGATGAAAGAAAGAGATGAACAAAACAGGTTTGGCAAACCTATGTTGTGGATTGGGATATATATCGCATTAGCTACTCTTTTCTGCATCTTACCAATGCTGGCTGATCTATTACATGGTTTTAAAACTAAAAAACTATGGTTTCCATGTAAATATTTCACTCTGAATGCCGCTTCTCTCTCTGTGATAGCTGTCGCAATGAAACTACCCATGGATCTAAATAATCCAATGCCAGGTTTTGCAGACGGGGCTGCAAAGGTTGTAAGCATGGGATTTATGATCACCATGATGGCCAACTTATTGCCTTCCCTGGCATCCATGGACGGCAAGGAACTTGTCACAAACATCATAGCTTTGGGTGTTTTGGTAATCACCATGGTTGTGAATGTTTGCATTCAAATACACACCGGTGTTTACTTTATACAGTTTTTCTGTGGCAACCATTGATGTTGTTATATTATCCTTAATGCTTATTATATATACGAGTTCAGCTTTAACAATTCTGAAGTCTAAACAAATACTGGAGTCAAAATACCAAGCTAGTCATGAAAAAGCTTTGATTGAGTTAGCAGAGCAACAACCAGGACGACTAACTGTTATGAAGTTAAAGCAACATGTGACCAACCATTGGATCATGGCGGAAACTGGAAGCCCCCAATTCATGGTAGTGTGCTCTGCTACAAACTCTGCTGCTGGGGTAATATGCACTATAAGCACTGTTCTATATGTATCTGTTATTGTTATAATAATGATATTCAACAGTCAACAACTTATATGGGAATGTGCGTCAGATTATAAGTGGTCGACTTCAGTAATCCTCATAATGCAACTTCTAGGGATACTTACGGGTACAATTGCCCCAATTTCTAGATGTTTTGCATCCTTAAATTTAAAGTTTTCCAGAAAATGGATTTGTAGTCATATCAACGTCTTTAAAGTAGAGAGCTACTGTACACAAAAGCTATACGATTGGAAACGGAGCAGTATACCACTTTCATTCAAAAGCCGGAGATACAAAGTTGTGATTCACAATTTGAAAGTACTAATTCTTAGTTTTTGTATAGGACTTCAAATGGCAATTGTGGTAGCATGCAAGATGGCATCATTGATCCTAATACTTTTTGTTATTTGTGTTTTGTTCTGTTGGAAGTGGTTGAAGGCCATGTTTAGTGCCTTAGGCTTTGTGTTGGAAAAAGAGCCTGAACAATTACAACAAAGCAAAGATCTAAGCCAATATGTTTTGCAACTTCAAGATGATGTGGAGCTTGCTAATAGAACATTGAAAGCCATTTCAAAATCTTGAACATTTGATCCAAAAGGCCGAAAAGCAGCAACCGACCGATCTAATGAGGCTTCTAAAGGGATCTAGCGGTTTTGAAGGAGTTGGAATGTATGACATGCATCAAGTTCCACCTTTACTTGCAGATAATATTTAGATTGTTGGAGCTTAACAGTGGTAAATCTGACAACCATTGCCATTTCTCTTCCTAACATCCAGAAAGACATAGTTCATAAGTTGCTGAGCGGTGTGAGTGAAGGTCTTAAATATGTCACACATGTTGAAGAAGGCCTCAATTCTACCGATAACTATGTAAACCTTCAAAAGGCGTCTAAAATGTTGTGGCTAGAAGTTGAAGTGTACTACACATGGTTAGGAAACAACCTGCAAAAAGTTGCTACTCAAGTACATTCAATAGAGCAAATCCTTCAATGGTTCACGGATACAGCTAAAAACCTGATCACCGAGGTGGAAAATACAAATATTGAAGTTGCAAATGATAACTTGATCTGGCGTTCTGTTTCTGCCAATTCAATGTATTGTATCACCCAAGCAATCTTACGTTCCTACCACGACAACAACGACATTGACATTAATGAGGTAACAGAACACGACCTATTTATGCAATTATCATCAATGATCTCAGACATATTAGCTGCTTGTCTCACCAACTTACCTCAAGTCATAACATTAAAATGCCACACAAATGCCATAGAGAAAAGGGAGGCTAGTGTTCATGCTGCAGCCCAACTTCTTGGTCAGACTATCGAGATAATAAATAGCCTTCAAGATCGTGGACTTCCAAACTTGAATCCAGCTGAGTTGCCATCTATTAACAAGTGGCGTTATTATTTTAACCGCATTCCGTAAAAACCATTTATGTTTGTTGGACCTTTAATAACAAAATTAATAGTATTAGAATGTATTTAGTCTAATTAATAACGGGTTGCAATGTAAATATCTGGGCAGTTAAGAAACCGGTTGTATAACTGTTATACCAACAGATGTGTTGTAACGGTGTGATGGTTAAAAGGCACCGGTTGGTTTAGTATAAATAGGGCAGAAGTCTGTAAACAAAAACATATCCCATTCGTGATTTATATATCAGTTTATATATATATTCTCTGTCTCTCTATCTCTATCTTTTCTTATGGTTCACCCACGATTCAAACCACTCATCAGAGGGATGAGAAACCCTCAGATAAATTCTCTACATTGGTATCAGAGAAACAGGTTCAATCCTGGAAGAAATACTGCAATTAGGGTTCCACAAAGATACCAGCAAAGGGAGAACAGGAAACCATTTGCAGTCAAAAGAAATAATGCGTTTAAGAGGGGTGTTTGGAATTACAGCAGGAACAACATCCTGGACAGACTCGAAAGTCTGGAAATTGCACAAAGGCGGGACAGTTTCAAAGGAAAATACATGGTGCGAGGAATTCAAAAGACCCGCTGTTATACTTGCAATAAAACGGGCCACACTTTTCGAAACTGTCGCAACCAATGCACCAAGCACTCTCTTAAACCATTGAAGCTTACTGAAGGGAACCGCTCGGTTGGAAAAGTCACTGACACCGCTGAACAATCCACAGGAAAGGGTCGAGTGGAACAGATTTCAATCAAAGGCGACTCGATGGTGTTTGGCACAGATTCTGGCAATTGGGATCACATATGGTATGTAAACAAAACCTCTCCTAATCATGTTGCATCTACTATGAGCGTTTTTGTTAAACACAAAACTGTTGAAACCGATATAGAAGGGAAAAAGTGCAACCAGATTATAGGAGAAGCCTTAGTTAGTACCATGGATCGAGATTTTGTGATACCATATGTCACCCACACTCCAAACTTAGGATTTAACATACTCAGCCTACCCCAATTAATTAAACAAGGCCTTGAAGTTGATTTTTCAGAGGGTAAATGTGTGTTAAAACCTATGTTCGATGAGGAAATCGGTGACAACACTAGTAGTGAGACTAGGAACACAGAGGAAATCGATGTTGGTTCTATTCAGGAAAAGTTGGATGAGATGGAAGAAATTGTTGGGTCAGATATCATGAAAAGAATGCTGGCAGAATATGTAACTCTTAATTCTGATAAAATTGGTGAGACAAGTACAAAGGGTTCTTCTAGTGTTTGGGTTGGAGAAGACATGGTTGTCCCTAGTGACTTATATAAGGTTAAGGAATTTTTAGATCAGATTCTTAACGGGAAATTTTCTGAAAATTTGAAAGATATGTACTCCACCAACTTTGACAACATGGTAGCATGGTTTTACAAAGAATTCTTGGACCGCCCACTTTCAAAAGAAATACCACCGGTTGTTGGGAACAACAAAATCAGTTTGATGGATCTCTTTAGGACTATAAACGACATGGGTGGGGCAGGAATAGTTTGTGTCAAAGGAAAATGGGAAGGACTCGCAATGGGAATGGGTTATCCAAAGGATTATGCTGTCGAAATCAAAGAGTGTTACTTGGAATACTTGCAACAATTGGATTTGTATTACAATGTCGCAAGGAAACTATTGGAAGAAGCCGATAAGGATTGTGTCGTTTGGAAAGGAGTGAAAACCAAATTGGAAACAAATACAATCCAAGGATTCAAGGTTTTCATGGGGATAATGAAGCACATGCCGACGGCTATGAAATACAAGGAACTACTCAAAGGGAAGATAAACGACTTGGTTGGATGGTTTCACAAGGTTTATATGGATTGTGTGTTTGAGGCACCATTACCACCACACATCGGATACACCGAAATATGTTTGTTTGATCTCTATATTTTGGTGGACAACATGGGAGGAAGCAAAGCTGTAAGTGAAAATGAACAATGGAACGAGGTTGCTATGAGTTTTGGGCTACCAGCAGGTTTAAAGAACATAATCCGAGGAATTCATGGAAGGTACTTGGAGATTATGGACTCGTACTACAGTTCAATCATGGAATCAACAGCACACCTTGAAGGCGGGGCTGGAAACGCAGGAATGTGCGCAAGAACTGCGGACTACATTGTTCTTGACGAAGACGATGGAAAACACATGATGGCTGGAAATTCAGAGTGCAAGGAAGGGAAGACCAAAACTGATGGGAACTCGGGTGATAAGGAAGAAACTGATGCAAATCAGGAAGAAGGCTGCGCTTGTGACTATGTTAACGTTGTCTATGACGACGGGGAAAAACTTGTGATAACATTCGACAAGGAAGATGACAGCACCAAGGAAGATGATAGCGACGAGGAACCAAGCATTGAAGAATACTGCAACAGTGAAGAAGACGAGGACAACGTTAGCTTGGACTCGGAATGAAAAACAATGGCTAAAGGACTTTGTTATTAGGGGGGAGAATGTTGGACCTTTAATAACAAAATTAATAGTATTAGTATGTATTTAGTCTAATTAATAAAGGGTTGCAATGTAAATATCTGGGCAGTTAAGAAACCGGTTGTATAACTGTTATACCAACAGATGTGTTGTAACGGTGTGATGGTTAAAAGGCACCGGTTGGTTTAGTATAAATAGGGCAGAAGTCTGTAAACAAAAACATATCCCATTCGTGATTTATATATCAGTTTATATATATATTCTCTGTCTCTCTATCTCTATCTTTTCTTATGGTTCACCCACGATTCAAACCACTCATCAGAGGGATGAGAAACCCTCAGATAAATTCTCTACAATGTTTGAGTAGTAATAGAGCAAGTTTAGATGAGACTTGTCAGTATTTCTTTTAATTGGAAGTTTATATTGTTTTGGTTTTTTAATAAAATTTCTATTAATATTTTCTGTCTTTTTGGCTTTATATTCTTTTTGCTGTTTATCTTATTTTGTTGTTGTTTTTCAAAAGAAAAAAAAGGTTTGTTGGTTTTTTGCATCTTTTTTGGTGATGTCTAGAAGCTATTTGGAAGCTGTTTGTAAATTGTATTACTGCTGTTTGGGACTTGTTTGCATTATTTATTGATGTTGTTTGGGAAGGGACCTATTGACTGTTGGAATTTGTAATTAGTTTAAGACTTGGGGGATAGAAAGTGTAAATGGCAATAAAAGGAAACGACATGTCTGTTCAAGAAAAGGGAGGCAGTTTTGGGCCTCTCTTAACAAACCGACATGAAGACTTGTGAAGAGACGTGATGTTTCGAAGCAACGTGATGGTTAGAGATTAACCGTCATCCTAGACTAGTAAAAATATGTGTGTTTATTTCAGTTTTTTTAACCCCAATTGTACAAACGATAGTGATTATTGTTTGATATCAATGGAACCAATTCTTGCAAATTCTTGTTAATTCGATCTTGTGGAGTGATTCCTGTAATCTCAACATTGACCCTCTGCTCTCTAACCGACACAAATATATTGGAACCAGGAACATATCAAACATTTTTTTGGACCCTGTCTTGTGCCACCCACAAAAATATGTTGTGAACCACTGCACTTGGAGCTGATGCCGGTGCAGCCACCACATTCGCAACAAGAAATTCATACCCACTAGCATCACCTCATCAGGTTTCTCTTCAAACATATGTTACAAGTTTTTGGTAGAACACCTGAAACTTTGGTCATTAATGATTATTCTTTTTGTGTTGTGCGAAAAACCACATTTCAAGGTGTGGCCATTCAAGCCCCACATTGGACAAAAATGTGTGATACTTTGGTAACACAGGGGAAACAACAACCAATCAAAAAAACTTTATGGTCGTTGAAACTTTTCCTAATCCACCATTGAGTTTTTCCTTTTATCCAATCTTACATATCAGCTGGCTGACAGACTTGGGTTCATCAGAACTGCTATTCAGGTTTTGCCCGACTCTGTGTACTTTGTTGTTAACAGGTTGCGACTGATCCCTCTAGCTACCTAATCCCCTGTGATGATTTCATATATTAATTGGTTATTAATGTAATGTAAAATGCAAATTTGATTAAAAATGTGGTGATTTTGATGCAGGGGTGCTTATGTATATCTCAAGCCACTACCAAAACGACCCATTCGTTTTGGATGCAAACTAACTGAAATAGTTTGGTGAAATTTTTTAGCTTATTAAATACAATATTTTTCACTGAAAGAGTTTGTGGATAATCTTAATTTATCCATTTTGACCACAATACACTTTGACTTATTATCTATTTTGCCACCCCTGGCATTTTTTTTCAAGTACCTAGTCTTTTTCAAATTTCTTCATGTTTAAGGCTCGAGCAACTCATATTTGTTTGGAATGTGGACACATATATACGTTACCCAAACCTTTCGAAGAGCAGGCAAGCTCTTGACACTTTGTTTTTTATTGGTTAGAGAACATAAAATTACGAGTAATTGCAAACAATGTTGGTTTTGCCTTGGAAACTTGCAGCCGGATAAGTACTTGTGCCCCCAACGTAGAGCACCCAAGAAGAGGTTTGCAGGATATAATCATATCACCGGAAAAGCAATTGAGGGGAGTACATTGCCTCCGGTTGGTATTATCATTGGACTTACCTAGTCTTGGAGGAGTTTGAGCATTGCTTTTTTATGGTCTTTAGCAAATAGCAACCAGGCTTCCACATATTACTTCCAACAATATGTATGCTTGCCAGCTTGTGTTTTGTCATTCTCATTTTTATTATATTCTGAATGATACTAGTGTAACGATAATGACTAAAAGTATCATCCACTTCGAGTCTTTGAATCAGATCCATAACATGTCCAAGTTGCTTTTATTAAAAGGAAAATTTCATATATGTCATTGAAAAACTTGTAAATATCCATATTTGTCCAATCAAATTTCAAAATATCATGAATGCCATTATTAAACATGAAAAATATCAAAAATACCAAAACGCTTATTAAAATTTTTTTAAACTATAAATAATATTGCTATTTTACAATTATAACCTTTCTAATTTTATCCTTAACTACACTATATGAAAAATACTTCACACTCATCGACATATATACTACTAGCATTTTACTCGCGCAATGCGACGGTGGTAGTGGTAGCGACGGTATGGTGTTGGCGGCGGTGTGGTGTTGGCGGTGGTGGTGGTGGTTGGTAGTGGTGGTGGCGTGACGGGTGGTGGCAGTGTGGTTATTATTGTAAAAAAATTAATGTAAAAAGGGTAGTGTAGTTATTTTAGAGTTGATGAGTCTATGTTGTAAATTATTTCATTAAGGGTATTATAGGTATTTTAAGTGAACATTTTATGAGAGAGAATGTTGAAAAGTGTTAGGAAAGAGAGTATGATAATTTTTATAAGGAAAATGATAAATCCTCCTAAAGATTAGCCTAAAAATCCTCCTAAAACTATAAGAATGTGACATGTGGTATCCACAAATTCTCTTTCCTAATCTTATCCCCTGATTTTTCCACATGTCATCATCTCATTGTTAGAAGGATTTTTAGGCTATTTAGTTAGCAGGATTAATCATTTCCCTTTTTATAAAGTAGTAAAGATAAAATCTAGTCCTTTATACGAGAGCAATTATATCTCAATACAAAAACATCGAAGCATATGATAAAGTTTATGTCAACCATTTAGGATGGAAAAATCCTGAGATAGTTAATGAGGATGCCAAAGAACCTGATGAACGAAACCCATTCGTTTCGTTATTATCTTTCTCTGATGAGGACCTAGATGAAACTACTTGAATGTTTCTAACAACCCATAAGTTCACGTGGTGTACAATACAACTTATACTAGTGAAATGGATAGATGAGATGGTTTTGCTATTGATCACTGATCACATTATTTTCGTCCAAGTTAATCAAGCGAGTGGATATGTGAAAGATAGAAATAAGATTATCGCATTTATTTTATTAGTCATTTGTAGTTGAAGGTGGCTTGAGAGATTCGAACCCTTGAACTCATTAGGCTAACGTAATTTAGATAGGCTGGTTAACCAACACAACAGAGTGGGTTATTTAATTATTATTAGTCATTTGTTTGAATGAGTATAGTATCATATATATGATATGATTTAATTAAGGAAAATGATTAATCCTCCTAAATATTAGCTTAAAAATCCTCCTAACATCATAAGAATGTGACAAGTGGATTCCACTTAATTTCTTTCCTAATCTCACCCCTTGAATTTCCACATGTCACCATCCTATAAGTTATAAGGATTTTTAGGCTAATAAATTAGGAAGATTGATCATTCTCCTTTAATTAATACTCGAGCAGTTGAGCAGATCCAGACTTTGATAAGATAATCTGTACATATGCAAATATGCAATCTCATACTTCATATGTATTTCGGATTGATTGATAGAGACAATCCAACTTTCTATTTGTAACACCCCAACTTGGCGGAATCATGGGATGTCACGCGAAAAGCATAGCATGACATGGAAATTAAATAGAGACGATACTACATGCAATTAAGGATTAGGCAATCCATGAAATTAGTTCACATACGAGTACAAATACAACATGGGATCACAAAATGCATAAGGAGCACATGCCATCAAAGTTACAAAAGAATATAATCCAAAAATGATGGCCGATAATCCTAAGCATAACCCGTCAAGGGAATCAATGAATCACGGATCCAATAGTCAAGCCCAAATCCTAACAAAGTCATGCAAATCATCCATTTCGTCCTTGATTAACTTGATTACCTGAAAAGTGTACTAAAACGGGTCAACATAAAGTTGGTGAGTTCGTAGGTTTAAACGTTAAAATCATAGTGTCGGGATAACAACCGTTAAGGGTAATTAAGGATGAGGACACTTACATCATCATCCATACGTTCACAATTTATCATAATCAACGTTACGTTACAACCAAACATTCATACACAATGTACACGTTAAACAATATTGTTTACAACAACGTTATGCCACAAATGTGGACTTACTCGTTATGCCATTAACATGGACTTTACGTTATGCCACTAATCGTGGACTTACTCGTTATCACAATCATTCATCACAACAAGCATTCATAGATACGTTCATGGAAAACAAAGCATCGTTTAATATCAAATCATTTCAAATAAATCGTTAAAACGTTTAAGTAAAACAAGTACACTTTTCACCCCAAATGTAAGAGAAAACAGGGCTACGAAACTCACCTTAACCGGCAACGATAAGTTTACAACAACTTATATCGGTCCAATGTTCGCCACATGATCACCACCTATCAATTATATAACATACATTTACGATCATTACATTAGGTTGGGGCCAAGAAGTGGTGCTAGACTTTAAACGACTACCGGGACTCTCAACAAGGCTCAAGAGAAGCCAAGGGAAGACTTGAACGAAAGCTAGACTCGAGCCAAGGAAAAGGGAATTAAAGCTAGTTAAAACTAAAAAGCAAACAAGCAACAGGCCGTAATTTACGATGATAACCACCGTAAGTTACGGTAGTCCAATACAAGGGGGCGTAAGGTTACGGCGGGAGAGGCGTAGGTTACGTCGGGCTATATCATGACCAGCGTAGGGTACGCCAAAACTGGCGTAAGGTACGCTTGCCTGGATCATTCAATTTTAGCGTCTGAAACTTCCTTTTTGAGCGTAAACAGAGGGTTTTGGGCGTAAGGTGAAAACGGCACCTAGAGATAAGCGTAAGCTACGGTCATTGAGTCGTACCTTACGCCACCACACCCAGCTCCACCGTATGATACGCCATGAATGGGCGTAATGGGCGTCCAACCAACACCAAGCCAGCGTAAGATACGCCAAGGCATGGCGTAAGTTACGCCAAAAGGGATCTGGGCGAGCAGCAGCAGGAAAAAGCTTCCAAAACGACCCATTTCATCTCAAAACCATACTTTTGACACACCAATCAGTTTCAAAGACTTGGGAACTCATTTAAGACATAACCAACTGTATTTTGACAAAACCCAACTCGTAAATCTCGATTAAAACGCACAACAAGCTTGCACTTGATTCATGACCCAAAACAAACCCTAAAGAAACCCTAGAAATCATTTTGACTTGAAATCGCCCAAGAAATTGTAATTTCAGTTAAGAGACACATTTAATGACATGAATAGAAGCATTAGAACTAGATTTCACTTACCAAATAACTCAACTCCTCAAATTTCGGATTTTGAAGCTTAAGTAGATGAAGAACACTTTGAGAAGTCCAAATTCTTGCTTAAGAAGATTTAATTATTATTAGGGTTTTAGTATATATTAATTACGACATTAAATCACAAAAACACAAGCATTTAATATGAATTTAAGTAGGGTTTGAGAGGTAGATTGGATGAATAAAGATGAAGTAAATGAGAGGGAGAAAAAGAGAAAGAGATAAGGTTGTTTGGTAAAGTAAAATGAGTGAATGTGTGGGAGAGAGAGAGATGAGGGACGGCCAAGGGGTCTCAAATATGAGGCCCCGCTCCGCTAAATTCGACAAATAGCTATACGTTATCCGTTTATTCGCTAAAACAAAACCGTAACCACAATTAAATTCAACGTTATATTAAAACACGATAAAACGTTCAATAATTCATATAAATCCACGAAATCATTTACATTCAACTACGTTAAATTACAAGTCAACAAAAGTCAAAATTCATGGGTGTTACACTATTAACGCAGAAAATTAAAAAATTATATCTCAATTATATCGAGACATTTTTGTATTAAGATATAATTGCTCGTATAAGGGACTTAGTTTTATAGTATACAAGGGCTTAAGACCGGTGCGATGCACGGGAAGATTGAATGAGAAATGATTTCATGTTATAGCTGATTGTATAAGTTTGTTTAATTCTTCATTGCATAATATCATGTTGGGATGCAAAAGTTGTTGAATATAACCCGGCTAAATTCATCTGCAACTCCCTGAACATCTTCTTTCAGTGTTAGTTTCCGTCATGCAAGGCAAATTTGAATGGTAATTGATTTCATGGAATGGTTGATCTTCTCAACTTTTGTTTTGCAATTTATTTTTGCGTTGTGTGTTGGAACGTGGATATCCGTTTTGACGCTATAAGCTCAATTTGAAAGGGTTAGAAACGACTTTCACACGACCGATTCAATACACTATCTTGTGACCACTAACTCCTCTGACCATGATTTGAAAGGCTTTGTGGTTTTACGAGTGACAATGCAATCTTTCTAGAATGCAAGAGTTAAAAAATAGCTTAAGTTTGTTAGACTAAATTCCTTTTTTCAACATCTTCTGTCATTTAGTGATACTTTGCTGCAAATCGAGCCAATGCAATATTGTAGGCACTTAAAGTTATTGTTCTTTATAACAACATGAGGATATATTAATGTACCTAATCAAACAATAATAAAAGTAGACGTATATATGATCATGGGGGATAGGTAAAGTCATATATTGAGCTTTGAATGTATTTTTCATTGATATAACTTTCATTATGTATTATGTTATACAAATAAAAATACTTATGGTCAAAGTTAGAAAAGAAAGACTCAGCAAGTCAAATTTGGACATTTAAATTGGAACGGAAGGAGTAGTTATTTAAAGTTTCTCTTTATTATATAGATCTTCTAAAATATATATATATTAGGGGGAAGTTATTTTAGGATCACTCCTTATTTTAGGACCATTAGGACCATGTGTAAATTGTAACTTACACATCATCATCATCATCATCATCACATCATCATCATCATCATCATCATCATCATCATCATCATCATCATCATCATCATCATCATCTCCGACCACCACCATGATCATCTCCGACCGCCACCACGACTTACACACACATGTGTAAGTCGTGGTGGCGGTGGTCGCCGTCGCCGGATGATCATGGTGGTGGTCGGAGATGATCATGGTGGTGGTCGGAGATGATCATGGTGGTGGTCGGAGATGATCATGGTGGTGGTCGGAGATGATCATGGTGGTGGTGGTGGTGGTGGTGGTCGCCGGAGATGATCATGGTGGTGGTCGGAGATGATCATGGTGGTGGTGGTGGTGGTGGTCGGTGATGATGATGATGATGTGTAAGTTACAATTTACACATGGTCCTAATGGTCCTAAAATAACCCACCCCTATGTATGTATGTATATTTATATAAATATTAGCAAAGAGTAATGATATTATTTAAGGGGGGAGGGATGGTCATCGGGGAAGGAGTTTACCGCGTGGTGCCGGACGGTAACACCGCCGCCGCGAGTTTACCGGAGGAGAGAGGGTATAGAAATCGGTGAAGTTCACCGCGTGAAAGAAAAAATGAGAGAGGAGAGAGAGGCGTGTAGAAATCGGTGAAGTTCACCGTGTGAAAGAAAAGAAGAGAAAGGAAAGAGAGGGTGTAGAAATCGGTGAAGTTCACCGCGTGAAAGAAAAGAAGAGAGAGGAGAGAGAGAGGGTGTAGAAATCGGTGAAGTTCACCGTGTGAAAGAAAAGAAGAGAAAGGAAAGAGAGGCGTCGTGATTGGCCGAGAGAGAAACACATGGATCCACATAATATGACTTTTTTTAAGTGTGATCAATGGAGCCATGGAAGATTTATATACGAGTATATATGTATGTATATGTATAGCATAGATAATGAAGAAGAAAGTCTCAGATGTGTTTTATTTTTTTAATATTGTTATTTATTGTTAATTACATTTCAGTCCCTGTAGCTTGTTAATATATAAAATTCAAAACTTTTTATTTATGTTAATTACATTTCAGTCCATGTAGTATATATGCATGTTAACTTTTTATATTTATTGATTGTATTTGTACATATATATATATATAGGGTTAATTACAAAAATGGTACCTGAACTATCCACCATATTGCACAAATCATACCCAGGGTTTATTAATTACGCCCGTCATACCCAAACTTACCATTTTTCCATATGTATGTATATGTATAGCATAGATAATGAAGAAGAAAGTCTCAGATGTGTTTTATTTTTTTAATATTGTTATTTATTGTTAATTACATTTCAGTCCCTGTAGCTTGTTAATATATAAAATTCAAAACTTTTTATTTATGTTAATTACATTTCAGTCCCTGTAGTATATATGCATGTTAACTTTTTATATTTATTGATTGTATTTGTACATATATATGTATATTATTATTTATTTTAATATATATATATGGGTTAATTACAAAAATGGTACCTGAACTATCCACCATATTGCACAAATCATACCCAGGGTTTATTAATTACGCCGTCATACCCAAACTTACCATTTTTCCACTCGGACCATACCTGGACCAAACGTCCGTTAGTTGTGCCGTTAAGTGCCCCCATGTGCCGTGCACGTGAGGGGTATTTTCGTCATTTTGCACGCTCTATTTGATGTACAGGTATGAAATCTGTAATTTTTACTATACTTCAGGTACCATCTTTGTAATCTGCCCTTATTATTAATACTTTACTTTATATAATTATATTTTATCAATAAGTATTGTAATAATTAATTAAAAATATTATGGCTGATGATTATTATGTAGTAATAAATTATAATTTTTATAAAAATTTATTAATATTTTATAAATATTTATATTGTTTTAAAATATAACATTTTATTTTTATAAAAAAAATTATTATTAGTCTATAAAAGATATTATTTTTCTAATATTTTTATTTTATTAAAAACTATTACATATTGAATTATATATCTATAATGATCTTGATAAATATGTATCTCTTGTATCGCATTAGTACCTACACAACCACCATGCAATATTTTTTTAATAAATAAATATGAAAATACGCATTTATCAAAATAATTATAGATCTATAATTCAATATATTTATAGTTTTCAATAAAATACATTTTTTTATAAAAATTAATAACTTTTATAGAATAGAAATAATCTTTTATAAAAATTAAATATTACTTCATAAAACAAAAGTAAATATTTTTAAAAAAATAAATATTTATAGAATATTAATAAATTTTTATAAAATTATAATTTATTACTAAATAATAGTCATTAACAATAATAATTTTTATTAAATAATACTATAAAATATAGTGTTATAAACTAAAATATTAATAATAAGAGTAACTTACAAAAATGGTACCTGAAGTATAATGAAAATTACAGATTTCATACCTGTACATGGGGGCACTTAACGGCACAACTAACGGACGTTTGGTCCAGGTATGGTCCGAGTGGAAAAATGGTAAGTTTGGGTATGACGGACGTAATTAATAAACCCTGGGTATGATTTGTGCAATATGGTGGATAGTTCAGGTACCATTTTTGTAATTAACCCTATATATAAAATTGTTTTAGTTTATATAATTTTTAAAAATATATAGTATTGAAAATAAGTGAAATAAAAATGATGAGGTGGAGATTTGGGAAAGTTTGGTAAAAGTGGCGTCAGTGATTTGGAAAAGTTTGGGGGAAATTGAGGTGGAACGTTTTTATTAGAGAATGATGATGTGGATAATTGGTAAACTTTGGGGAATGAGTGACCACTCCCTCCCCCCTTAGGCCCCTCGTAGTAAGCCATGGACGAGCTCGTCCATGGCCGCTTCCTCCTCGTCAATTTAGGACATTAATGCCACGGGACTCGTCTACCTCGTCCAAATGAAGCTTGTTCGGAATTAAGAAGGTGTTGGACGAACGTGTGTGGGGCCGGGGAGCGTGTTCAAGACCGTTTAAAAAAAAGTTTTTTTTTATACATAACGGCTATTTTAGTTTTAAATACATATATTTATATCTATATAAACACCATCATTTTACAACAATCAATCAAAAATAACATACCATTTCACATATCAAACTATCATTCTAACATTTTCATATCAAACAATCAAACATATTAACCACCATGTCGAGCTCAGACGACGATGATTCGCGTTCATATATAAGTAAATATACGAATCCCGACTTGTTCCAAACGTTTGTTAATTTCTTACAAAATGAAGAACAAGAAGAGGCCGAATCCTCAAGGGTGCCAAAAATACCACGAAGAACCATACCCAGAAATCACGTCGAAGCCGCACATCGTTTGTTTTCTCATTACTTTGCTCCACAACCGGTCTTCCCACCCGATTATTTTCGAAGGCGTTTTCGAATGCCCAAGGATATGTTTATCCGCATATGTAGAGATATTCACTCCTTTAATGGCGTGCAACCATTACCGGATTACTTTCAGTATTTCCAACTTGCTCCAACCGATTGCGTTGGTCGACCAGGGTTCAACATCATGTACTGTTGTGTGATCTTACACAACATGATTGTAACACCCGTCGTTTAAAGATATGGATTTCCAAAAATTTTCTCCTAACGGCGTCAAAGAAAGCGGAAGTAAACTTTAAAAGACCAAACCAACAAAATCTGTTTGGTTCATTTATTAACTGGTGTTACTAGCTATATCATCAAAACAAGTTCAAATGGAAACCCATCGGTTGCCCAACATTAAACAACCGACAACATAGTAAACGCAAATCAATAATGTCTAATCAAAAAGCAATCATCTAAAGCGAGCAGCCACTATGGGTAACTATAGCCATCCTCATTGCAATCTACCCATGCCTCGCACTTCTCACATCTACCTGCTCTCTAATGTTGGACCTGAGGGCACAACACGTTTAAAAAGAACAAGTGTTAGCTAACGAATTAGCTAAGTAAGATAACACATCATTAATAAAACATTTGTCCATTTAAACATTATGGAAAAGTCATTTGAATCGTTAAGGCACAAATCACATCATACATTACATCTCACATAACTAATCATCACATCAAACATCTTCATATAGGATGGGTCATCCCAAATGTGCTTAGTCATCTTTTGCATCTTCACATATAACATCTAACATCTTTGTATTTGTGATATAAGCCATGCATCTCATATAACATATACATATTTGTATTTGTGACATAAGTCACGCATCTCATATAACATATACATCTTTGTAAGGGTGACATAAGTCACACCCGGCTAGATGGACAAACCTTACGGCTGTACATCAATGTCGCTAAGGAATGGCAAGCCAATCCCGGAGTAATCCGTATGTTCAAGACAAATGGGGCGGGTCAGACCTCCCATATTACTCTTCACATCTTTGACCATGTTGCAAGGAGCCACCCGAGCAACCACATCTACGCACCCGCCGGGCAAGGGCAAGTACGGGTTAAGCTTAACACTTTCACATCTAAATTACGAGCTCGATTTCACATCTCATATGGTTTAGGTGTGCACATTACCTAAACATTCATCATATAGTTTCATCTTAACGTTTGGGCCCTTAAACGTGCACGTGTCATGGCAACTTAATAAGTCTAGTGGACTAGATGAACATGCCATACAATCATGCACATTTCACATATCACCAACATATCATCACATTTCAATTCATCTCAAGACATTACATAGAATTTCATAGCATATCATTACATCTCATATCATTTCATAACATTTCATAGCATATCATTACATTTCATATCATATCATTACATTTATATCATAGGGACTGCATTTCAGGCCTCAACAGTCATTTACATAGCCCATATCACCTCCCATGTAACCCCGAATACCCATAAGCAACCAAGATATCAGTTGGGAAGTTATTATATGAAAACCATGTTTTTGTTGAACCCTCAGCGTGTCAAAGTAGTGTATCTTACCTCGTAGAAGCGTACAACAAATGATAACGTAAGTTACCGAGCTTTGCAAGTATTCCCGACTACCTAATGATCCAATGAAATCATTGATTAATTAACCCCTACTTGATTTGCATCACAATAACAAACATTTAATCACTCAAAACAACGTTAATCGATTATTAAACGCAACCGAATTCACCCCAACCCTTATGGCCAGGAATGTGATGATAGAATGGACCAATCAAACATCAAATCAAGAAGAGAATACCTTAATTACCTGTAGGCAGTGATAAGGACATAATCTATGAACCAAATCTCACTCGAATCACCATTGAATCGCAAGAAACACACACGAATTGCTTGAGAGGATGAGGGGGCGGCTTTAGGGTTTGAGAAGAGAGGAGAAACTGAATTATGTGTGTGAGTAGGGTCTAATTACAACCTAATCTGCTGTAGCAAGTTTCCCCACTTGACACCTTGAGTTAGGGATGAGCGTGGGACTGGTACCGTCCCGTACCGGTCCCGGTACCGACGGTACCGATCCCGAAAATGGCCAAAATCTAGTACCGGTCCCGGTCCCATTTGAGTCGGTACCGGTCCCGGTACCGTACCGGGATGGGACCGGGATATCGGTACCAAATCCCGACTAGTCCCAATTATAACTTAGACACTAATGCATTCTACAAATGTATTTGTTCCAAGTGCAGGTAATATACTCCTTATGTCTTATTAATGTTAATGTATTCATTCCAACTACATGAAGCATACCAGATTTTAGTAACAAGAATAGCATCATGCCTTCAAACATCTAACTCTTAATATGATCTCCAGAATATATGCATGACATTAATATGAACAAAGATAGAAATAAGAATATAAGAAACGAATTTGTTAAGTTTTTAGGACTACCAAAAAATTATATATATGGTTTTAGTGTAGTTTTGACCTCTTCATATGCTGGTATTTGATGTATTAATGCAACTATCATTATTGTAAAAATGAAATTATTATATAGTTTCCAAGCATACATTTGATATTCAACAAGTATTGAGATTGTAACAGAAAACAAACCATGTTACTTGACATTCGATATGTCCAAAATCCATCATTTATGCAATTTAAGAATAACTAGTATACACTGATTTACCAAATAGCTGTAAATACAAAAATTGGTTGAAGACTTGAAGCTAGTAAAATAACTTTTACAAAAACGTGCTACTGAGTATGGTGGACCTTAATGAAATAGTTAAAGCATCCATGTACAATAAAGAAATTTCATAAAATAACATCAGATTGAAGTTTATATGGGACTAATCGAGACCTTTTCGGGATTTCGGGATTTTCCCGGTACCAATCCCATTTGGTACCGATCCCGCTAACTTATAAAAGTGGGTACCGGTCCCGGTCCCACGTGGGACTCGGTACCACTTCCCGGTACCGGGATGGGATCGGGATTTGGTACTTTTTGCTCATCCCTACCTAGAGTCCCTCAACCTTAAGACATCACATTAAAGGCTCAAACCAGCTAATGGGAATACTTATCGACACATTAAACACATCTTGAACATATTAAACATGTTAACACATACATCATTAAGGCATTAAAACCTTACACACATAGCACATTAATCACACGTGAGCATCAAATCGTCTAGAGACTTAACGGAGGCAAAGTGTTGACTTAACGACTCAGGTCAACCGTTAGACCAAAAGTTTGGGATGTTACAATTACCTCCCCCTTAAGAGGATTCCGTCCTCGGAATCACTTCAACCACGAACAGGTGGAGTAGTTCCCCCTCAGCATAGACCCGGTTTCCCAAGTCAAACTTTCTCCAAGAGTATGCCTCTATTTCGCAAACACAAAGTCAATTTGCTTCATACGAAGCTTATTTACTTAAGCCAAGAATCTTAAACGGCTCATATATAATCACTTTCTTAGCACCAATACTCCCATCTTCCAATGGTGTCACATTGGTTTCATTATCACAGCATATGTTCAATAACAGTCACGAAAGTACCATGGATGTCATCTACAAGCAATACACAAGCACATATCATATATCTTCTAGAGGTTACCCTTTTATGAAGATCAAACACAATACTTAACGGGACTCCATGCTTACTTCACCTATATACAAAATGACAAGCTTCACCACGCGTACATACTCATGAGTAACGAGAAAAGAAGCATTTTTATCAACTAGTCTATAACGACCCATATCACATCATTGCCCTTAAGGGTTATAAACAACTTCGTCACATAATACGTAGTCATCATATAAGTACATTTCTGCTTCGGAATAACCAATTGTTGCATATTTTCCATATAGCGTTCGGTGCTCAGGTTTGACTTGAGCACAAGTCACACATTTTTGTACACACACTATCACATCACTCTTGATATTTGGCCATCATAAAATGGGCTTCAAATCAGCATACACCTTTGTACCACCTGAATGAATATAATATCAGGACATATGGTCTTATCAACTTAGCATAGCCAAACTCATTGAACTTCTTACATAGTCTTTTCTACTTTCACTTTACATTTCATCTGTTTCGTCATTTCTTTGGTGCAATCTTTAAATCAAAACAAGTAATCACCTCATTTCCTAAACCTTCATAAGTAGTACACACATTACATTTGGCGAAAGCTATTCATGTGGCGATTAAGCCCCTCATACGCATATTCTTATTAACTTGCTACCATAACTCACATGATTCATTTGAACAAAGGGTCGACTCGCCATAACTTTTGATGCATAACATATCCCTCCATAGAGTCTTATCGTTAGACCATAATACCCACTTTGTTCGTAATAAGCTTTCTTTGCTCACCACAAAACCTTCAGTCACTTTTGAGCTAATCAGAACACTTCTTTAACGATTCCAACTTTATGAACTATTATCTTCATGACCTTTGGCTCCATAACTTTTCTTTCAATAACATGTCGTATCATGAAGTGACATCCAACGCCTATGGCATAACCATGGTTACATATGAACACAACAATAAACCTCAATGCACCATCGCACAATCATATGATTTTTTTTTCCTGAGTTTCTAAACCATTCTTCCTCTTTCCCATCAATCTAGGGGTGATAGGCACAATTTAAGTTCACCATTCCCTTCATACTTTGCCCAACATATTTGAAAATTATTTACATAACGACCGTCTTGATTTGAAGCATTCAGCAATTAGCTTTCACACTTTAAGAGAACTTCTTTAACATACATCTTCTCTTTCATGTCCAATGAAACGGTGCAATAGTTCACCAAGAAATGAGCATTCTTGGACAACCTATCTACTAATGGCTCATATCATATCATTACCTTTAGCTTCCCACGCAACCTTGTCTCTTAGTCCATGATAACGTGACTCCTCACTTCCGTTAAAGGATCATTAAATAATTATTTTGTAACAAAACTCTCGGTGTCTAGTCTTGGCTTTTAACCCTATCACACGTCAACATATAAGATTTACTACACCTCGTATCATAATAGGTCGTATCACATTTCAGGCGGCATCCAAATAAGCATGTCACCATGGTTCATAAGCCTCCTCAAGTACAACTTTTGGTCATTTCGTTCTCGGATACCGAAATCTTACTTTTATACGTATTGCTTCATGATGGTTTATCTCGTCTCTTTTGACTATGCTCCAGTTCTACTACATTCTTTATTTCAAAGAACATTACCTTGAGCAGATTTGCCGTAGTCAATCACTCACCATAACCTCGCAACCACGGACTTAGCTAATAAATAGAACTTTGTTCCTTTCAACATTAAGCGTCAGCTGCTCCCTTAACTTTTACTCACTTTTGACGAATTTAATACTAAGCCTGTTCGAGTTGAAAATCGTAATAACGCTCTTTACGCAAACATAATGTTCTTCGTCATACTTAGAATAGGCAAGATTTTCATTGTTAAACGTAATGACTAAACGATCTAGAGAAAACTTTAGACTTGATTCCTTAAATTCATACACAACAAGGACTTTCGTTATCATGAAGGTATTTCGAGAAACTCAATAGGGTCATAATGAGGATAGAAATAACTACAACAGGACTTTCATCATCAACAAATGGTAGCAAACTCGTAAATCTATCTTATAAAAAGAAATACATCCCACAATCGAAAACATTAACTTCTTCCTATAATGGAGAACAAAACGGAAGATGCGTTTGCATGAAAGTAGCACTAGACACACATCACTTGAAGGCTCGATCACACGTTCACAACGAAACTGGGAACATTATTAGAACATCTCAAAACTACGGGTGGCCTCACTTTAGAAATATAATCTTTGCCTTACATGGGTGAATCACATAGGCGAGAAACATGATCAATTCGGAATAAGATGTTCTTAAAACTTTTACTTCTTCTGCTTTAAGAAACTATAAATAACTCCATCATCCAACGTCTTAACTTTTCTTTACTTGCTTCAACTTCATCATTCTTTAATCCATAGATACATGACTACTCTTCACATGGTTAAATATGCTATCATCCAGTGATTCCATCATTCTCATTTTTACTTCATTTGGATCAGCACAGACACAGTCTCACAAACACACACATGTTGTGATACATTTAAAATTACGTTCGCGGCCGAAATTGTAACTGTATCCTTCCATACGCGTGCCGGTAACCCTTCTATGTGTCACCTACTTATAACCCTCCAAGTATCCAGCATCAACTCTACTCGTCAAACTTCAAGTCCATGTCTTTTAAACCCGTGGGCACAACAACATAATACATCACTTCATAGAAATCTTACCAACTTTGTTACTTTCTACTCCGGTCAACACAAGCATGGTCGTACAAACACGCTCGCGTCGTGATACGCTTGCAATTTATGTTCCGGACCATAATTGTAATTGTGTCACTTCACATGTGTAACAACCCTCCCTTTTTAATATTATATATGTTTCCTATGACCTCGCAAGCCATAGTTACATTAGAAACTAGTAGATGATGCCCCTAAATTAGCAATCTAAAGCTATTGTTTGGTCCTAAATTGAATCCAAGACAAAGCCATTGAACAAAAACTCTATTGTTGATTCAATCAAATTATATAAATAATAATGCGAGTCTCACAAGTTGAGATAACTATCAAAAATCCTTATAAATGTCCAACAATTTAATCATTAAGTTAATTAAAATATATATGGGCATGAAAATGAAATTTCTATCTCAAAACATATTTATAAATTTATATGTGCATAAAAGCGTTTAAATAATAGTAATTACATATATATATGTATATGCCTAAAATAAATACAAGATTATAAATAATGGCCTATGTAATAAGCTAAAAACACAAAAATATATACATATACATATATACATACGGCCACACATACACATGGACATACTAGAACAAACAATTAACTTACACTACAAATAAATACATATTACTTTTACAAAACAAACACCCACTTAAAATCTATACATACATATACTTACATATACATCCTTATACAAAAAAAAAAGACTCTTCATTTTCCCCCATATGCCCCCCCCCCCCCTTCTCCACATTTACACCTCAATTCAAATCTATTCCATGCATTAGTCTTGAAACTCCCAACTCTTCACACACTTCACACTCTCTTTATTCTCTCAAGAAAAACTTTCTCTCCTCCCTCTTTCTTCTTAACACCCACGACTCAAAAAGGAGCAAGAAACCAAATCAAAACTCAAGTTTAATCAACAATAATAATAAGGTACTCTTAGGTTTAAACAAGGGTTAATACAAGGATAGATTAAGGGTTGTTTAGGGCCTGAAAGAAGGGTTATTTGAAGCTTAAAGGGGTCCGAAAATTCTGCCATAATCTCATCTCAAAACCGAGTTCAACAAGGGTATAACACTTCATCTTTTTACTAGATTTAATCTTGTTCTTGTTTATATTCAAAGGTTTTATCAAAAGTTTATGTTTTCTTCTTGTTTTCTTGGTAATACACACTTGATGAGGGCAAAGTTGATAGGATGTTTCTCCTCATGCATATGCATGTCGAAATCCATGAGAAAGATCCAAGGATTCAACAAGTTTAAGACCCAAAAGTGTTGTTATAGATTAAGTAGCTTTTAAAGTGATTTCCTTTTGATAGATCTATATGTTTTTGTATATTTTGAAGAATATATTTCTGAGATTTTTCATTAAAAAGATGTTTTTATGTTGTTGAATGTTAGATCTATAAAAGTTGGGATTAAAAAGTGTTGATTTGAATGCATGCATGCTAGATTTAAGAAAGTTGGATCTTTTGTTGGATTATGAGATGGATATGGACTTGTTATAAGTGAAAAATATGTTAATATTAATGTCAAGATTCTGGAAAAATTAATGAAATAACAAAGAGACAAAGCTTGGACCAAAACTAGTAAAAATAAGCTTGAAATCACAAACCGAAAACATGCAAAAAGCTATTTTGAGCACACACTTGCACCATAATCAAAGGACAAGAAAAATATATTAAACTTACTGGAAATAAGTTGTTTCAAAAGTATAAAACTCAAGTCTTTTGGTTCATGACAACAATAAGCTCAAAAATCACCTTTTCGGGTCAAATAAGCACTAACCGAAAGCACTAAATTGCACATATCACACCACCACCACTATCACGACTTTGAACACCAAAATATGATGAACTTTCTGGAAATAATGAAACAAGAATGAAAACCCCTTTTGAAGCACTTTAATTGCTTAAGAAATGAGGCTAAAATCACTATTTCGGTAAACGATTTTTAAGCTTAAAGTCCTCAAAATAAGCAAGACACAAGAGAGGTTAAATTGATATGAATTTTTATTGACAAAAGTTGCCTAAAAGGCCTGGGATTTTTGGCTAAAATGTTTAGTGGGGATTTCTAAGAATTTCCATGAATTATTGAATTTAAATGGTAATTAAAAGACATATAAATCAATAAAATGAATAAATAATTAATTAAATAATATTAAATTAAATAAAAACTTATAAATCAGAAAATATTCACAAAAATGAATATTATTAAGTAACTAATGACAAGTATGAAGAATGAGTAAAACCCACAATGGAAACCATGACAATCAAAGTCAAGATACCGAAATTCCAACAATGCTAAATTACGTATAGCGAGAAAATGACTTTCTCCATCAAATATCTTCCAACCAAACATTATGAACAATGTAACACCCTTTAACTCCATAAACTAATAACAACCAAAGGAGGGCAAGTCTACTAGTATACATCTCATGACCTAGCTCACTAGTTCATGTCACACGAACTTACGTCGTGAATATATACGTTATGGTTTAGGCTTGCTTGAGGCGCACCAAATCTAGGCGAAGGACTCGCGTTTGATCAGCCCATTTCACTCTCAAATCAAGTGAGTCATAGCCCCCTTTCAAACTATTTTATGTGTTTTACTTACGGGGTGAAAAGCATGATTAATTAAATTGACTTTCTTTTATGAAAATGCTACATTGAATGAACGATGATTATGATATGGGAATTATATTGTATGTTCAACGTGTGATATATTATATGATGAGCTTGAGTACTGTCAAACTGTTTCACCTCGGTACACTACTATTAACTCTTCGAGAGGCCTGTAGTTTGAGAGTTGCGCAACTAGGACTTGTCCCCTCACCCAATGAGTAACGGTGGGATGTTTGGTTGCCTTTGTGACGACCTTCATTCCAGTCCGACCACGCGGTGCTCTAGCTACTATATCAGTGGTCATGCCACGCCCCTTCTATTATTGGCCGTCTCCATGGCACGACCCCTTTATTATTATTATTGCACATGATTGACGGCATGTGCTTCTTATTATCTTGGACATAACCGGTTTTAGTAGTGGCTCAGGCACAAACTCATCAATTATGCCTTTGTCCAAGTGTTATTGATATCATTTATGGTTGGTTATTATTGTTTGAACATACGGTTTGGGCATGGAGACTATGATGAAATTATTGGAAATCTTATGACATAATTCTTCTTAAATCTTATCAAATGAATACTTGTTTGTAGTATAAACCTATGAACTCACTCAACTCTCGTAGTTGACACTTTTTCTTCATGCTTTTCAGGTATAGAGCAATAGGTACTAAGCTTGACCTCCCCTATGGAAGCTTATTTGTAATGTGCTTGGACTTATGTAATGCAAACATTTGGTCTTTTGTTTATGAACTTGGTTATGTAATGATTGTTAAACGTCGACTTGAACTTGTAATCTTTTGGGGTTCAAATGTCATTTGGAACTTTACGTTGATGTTTTCTACTTAATCTTTTTGTACCATGTCGTTCTGTGGCATCTCGTGTTTCCGCCCTAGTCGGGGTGTTACAGAAAAATGGTATCAGAGACAAGGTTATAGGGAATTTTTACTATAACCTACGTAATTTCAAAACGAGTCGA
This sequence comes from Erigeron breviscapus, assembly GCA_034093135.1. Lineage (NCBI taxonomy): Eukaryota > Viridiplantae > Streptophyta > Magnoliopsida > Asterales > Asteraceae > Erigeron > Erigeron breviscapus. The sequence continues at coordinate 2,648,727 of CM067167.1, forward strand.
ACATCTCTTAAAGAATCAATTCGATCATAAAGTGTTCGCCTTAGCGAAGCGTAGCCTGGCCAACTACGACTAGTTAAGGATGTAACATGGAGTGATCGAATTAATTGTCTAAGAAATGTTCAAAAATGAGTCTTTTAAAAATGAACTTGAAAAACGATTCTTGGTGCAAAAAGACACAACCAAATCCGATGTTTGCATTACTCATTAGAACCCATAGTTCATAACCCCCACTTTGCTAGTATTACCTTGCTTATATATAGAATCATTACATGAGAGTCGAGCACAAGTCGGTCAATAGTGACTACGCCGTTTAGTAGTTGTCATGTTGGTTGTTGGACGTCGTGTTGGTTGATGGTTGTCACGTCGGTTGTTCGGTCGTCGAGTTGGGTGGTTAGACGCCAAAAGGTTGAGGTCGTCTTGTGATCCGTTATGTCGTCAAGCTGTCCGTGAGTCGTCACGTGAGTCGTCAATGGTCAAGTCGGTCGTGATGGAGTAGTCTAAGCGTCGGGTCGAGTCGGCATCTCATGTTTTATGTAACTTGTGTAGGAAGCACCATGTCGCAAAGGGGTGAAGCATCAAGAACCTCCAGTTACCTGAGGAACCTTTATGGATTCGCGGATAGGGTGATGGATCGACAGGAAAGGCAAGAAGAAGAAGAGTCCGATCCCTCAGAAGGATCCGAGTCTACTAGGAACACACAACAGCCTCCCCAACCCCGCCAAGAAGAGGAAGAATCCGAGCCGATGGAGGACTCATCGGAGAGTGAGAGGGCGGCTAGCGTTAGGAGCGTCGCTTCTAACCGGTCTGGGCGCCGCTCACCTACACCGCCACCAGCACCACCAGCCCCTCGAGTTCCTACTCCTCCAAGGCGAAATGCCGCCTTGAACCTTAGTGATGGGCGCTTCCCAGATCAGGACCCATACTTTCCACCGCGCCTTCCTCGTCACCACCCCATGTACCACTTTGGACGAGGACATCATGGAGGGGACCCACATCGTCCTGTTTATGGAGTACCCCCTCCACCTCCGGTTGGCATGACTCGGGAGGAAAGAGAGCGAGTATGGGGCATAGCTAGTGGTTTAAGGGACGCAAGAGCAAGAGTAAGGCATCAGGAGATTATGATGGAGAGGGCTATGGGGATAATGGACCGATCAGCAGGATATTCGGGGATGGCTATATCGGAGGTTCGCAGGATTAATGAGGTGATTCTAGTGATGGGATGTGTACTCTCCGCCGTATGCGTTCTTGTGATTGCTCTCATACTTAGGGCATGGACCTAGGAACGTTCTTTTAATTATGGACCTATCTTAATGTATGAACTATTATGTCTTGTTTCCGTTTCTTGAACATTTCTACTTGTGTGTGATGATGATCGCGATGTATTTGGCATTTAGCAAATTTTGTAAACTTATCTTAAATGATATATATATATATATGCTTAATGCCTTTCTATGGTTACATGATGTGTTACTTCCCTCGTATTATTGCTATCCTCATTGTGAAGGTTGTTGTTGCAATAGAATTCCAGATCTGACCACTTTTGGTAGAAAAATCATAACTCGAATTATACTTCGTCTTTTGACCTGATTCCAGTGGGAGATGAAAGTTAACTCATAGGGCTACGTTTCATATTTTATGGGTTTTGTCCAGTTCATCCGTCTTAAACCACTTTTACACGCTCCAAGTTCAGAAACAGATTCTGTGAACTTTTTGGTCACTTAAGAGCATGCTTGCTTTACTTTAAAATACCCCACCACTTATTTAATTTTAATGGGAAGCTTGGCGCGAATAAGAAAGGAAGATGGATTTAGATGTATATAAATATATGGTGGTCATGTAGTGACCTTATGTAAAGCACATTCGCAACACTTCAAAGCTCAACTATTGTGGCCATGAACAATAAGTTCGAACTTGGGATAGGTAATCATATAAGTATATGTATACGCGTATGTACTCGTGTGTGATCGCGAAGTTGTGAGTTGAAACTATATCATACGATTTAGCGCAAGAATAACTAAACTACCTTACTCTTTATTATAGAACTATGGCGACCCGAAGAAACACCGAAGAAACAAGCGAGGAGGCTCAACGCCGAGCGGAAGAGGCCCGACGACAGGCTGAGCTGGCCAATTTGATATCCCAGCAGATCAACTCCGTCATGCCAGCCATAGCCACTCAAATTGCGGAAAGCGTGACCGCCACACTTAACACGAACCGAAGGCAAGATGGGGGAGGAAATGCTATTGACAGGAATGCTTACAAGGCTTTCACGTCTTGCAACCCCAAGGAATTTCATGGGACAGAAGGTCCTGTTGGGTTGCTTACTTGGTTCCAAAGCATGGAAGCCAACTTGAACATCATTGATTGTGCACCGGCTGACCGTGTTAAGTTTGCTGCTAGTAAGCTTCAAGGAAGAGCTCTTACTTGGTGGAATCTCCAAGCGACTACTAGAGGTCCTGCAGCAGTCAATGCTTTGACTTGGGAGCAGTTTAAGGAAGAGTTGAAGCGTGAGTATTGTCCACGGGAAGAGGTACAAAAACTGGAGATGGAATTCTGGAACCATGCCATGAGGGGACTGGAATTGGAGGCATATGTGATCCGCTTCCACGAGTTGAGCGTGTTGGTGCCGGAGATGGTAACCCCTGTGGCTAAGAAGGTTGAGAGGTTTATCTACGGGTTGGCACCTGAAGTTAGGTTGATGGTCACTGCTGCAAGCCCTACCACTCTTGAGCAGGCTATAAGCTTGGCAACCAGGCTAGTAAATGACTTGGTTAGGCGTGGGAAGTACACGAGAGGTGAATCAAGTTTGAGACAAGGTGGAGGAAATCGGTTTGGCGATCGCAAGGGGAATGGGCCGGATAAGAGGCAAAAGATTGTGAGGAACTACGGTGTTGTCGATGCTAATCCCAACACGTATCGCGGCGCGCTCCCAAGGTGCAACCGATGTGGTTATAGCCACTTGGGTGAATGCAAGCGTTGCACAACTTGCAACCGCATGGGTCACCTTGCTACTCACTGTCGGAGCGGGCCAAGGAATGAAGGACCACGAGGGGGATGTCACGAATGTGGAAGTACGGATCATTGGAGAAATGCTTGTCCTAGGTTGAGAAGAGCACAAGGCAACCGTGGGAATGGAAATGGTAACCGTGGCAACTTTAGAAATGTTGGAAATCGCGGGAACCAAGCAAACCGAGGCAACAATGGAAATCAAGTTAACCGAGGAAATGTTGGGAATCCAGCTAATGTGGGGAATCAAGGAGGTCAAGCTCGAGGAAGGGTGTATGCCATGGGAGTGAATGAGGCACGTGATGACCCTAATGTCATCGTAGGTACGTTTCCACTAAATAATGTTTATGCATCTATGTTATTTGATTCTGGAGCTGAAAGAAGTTTTATTTCGTTTGAATTTAAAGAATTGATTGATAAGAAACCTAGTGAACTTGATGAAACTTATTATGTTGAATATGCCAATGGAAACGAGTATGAAACTAAGGAAATTATCCCTGATTGCAAGCTGACTTTAGATGATAAGAGCTATAGTATTGACTTGATTCCCATAGAAATAGGAAGTTTTGATATAATCGTAGGAATGGATTGGTTGTCAAAAATGCGTGCCGAAATCATTTGTCATGAGAAGATCATACGGATTCCCTTGGAAAATGGAGAAGTGTTGATAGTGCAAGGTCATAAGGCTGGAGTCCAACCTAAGTTGGTGTCGTCCATGAAGGTGAGGAAGTACCTACGGAAGGAATACCACACGTACTTGGCACAAGTAGTGGATAAGCGAGTGAAGAGCAAGGATCCTCACAAGGTGACAGTGGTCCGGGACTTTCCTGACGTGTTTCCTGACGAACTACCTGGACTTCCACCTACGAGACAAGTGGAATTTACGATCGATTTAGTTCCCGGGGCAGCCCCCGTAGCTAAGGCACCTTATAGACTAGCGCCCTCCGAGATGCGAGAACTATCCGAGCAATTGCAAGAATTGCTTGATAAAGGTTTGATCCAACCTAGTTCGTCGCCATGGGGTGCGCCGATCCTTTTTGTCAAAAAGAAGGATGGGTCTTTGAGAATGTGTATTGATTACAGGGAGTTGAATAAACTGACTATAAAGAACAAATATCCGCTGCCACGAATAGATGATTTGTTCGATCAACTTCAAGGAGCGTCGTATTTCTCTAAGATCGACCTTAGATCCGGCTATCACCAGTTGAAGGTACGAGAGGAAGATGTACCTAAAACGGCTTTTAGGACTCGCTATGGGCATTATGAGTTCCTAGTGATGCCATTCGGTCTTACCAATGCGCCAGCCGTGTTTATGGACTTGATGAATAGAATTTGTAGACCATACTTGGACAAATTCGTGATAGTATTCATTGATGATATTTTGATATATTCAAGGAGCAAGGAGGAGCATGAGAAGCATCTGAGGATGGTCTTGCAGTTACTTAGAGACGAAAAGCTATATGCTAAGTTTTCTAAGTGTGAGTTTTGGCTACGCCAAGTCCAATTTCTTGGTCATATCGTGAACGAAGAAGGAATCCACGTAGATCCGTCTAAGATTGAAGCGATCAAGAAGTGGGAAGCTCCCAAGACGCCAATGGAAGTGCGTAGCTTCCTAGGCCTAGCGGGCTATTATAGGAGATTTATTCAAGGATTTTCGAAGATTGCGGTACCTTTAACTCAATTGACCCAAAAGTCAAGAGAGTTCGTGTGGGGTAAAGAACAAGAGCAAGCGTTCCAAACGCTAAAGAACATGTTGTGTGAGGCTCCAATACTAGCATTGCCGGATGGAATAGAAGGTTTTGTAGTGTATTGTGATGCGTCGAATAAAGGGCTAGGGTGCGTACTAATGCAAAGAGACAAGGTCATTGCATACGCATCTAGGCAACTAAAACCGCATGAGAAGAATTATTCGACACACGACTTGGAGCTAGGAGCCGTGGTGTTTGCCTTGAAGATATGGAGACACTATCTTTATGGCACCAAGTGCACCATATTTACTGACCATAAGAGTTTGCAACACATCTTTGATCAAAAGATGTTGAATATGAGGCAAAGGAGATGGGTGGAGCTACTAAATGATTATGAGTGCGAAATTAAGTACCACCCCGGAAAGGCAAATGTTGTTGCTGATGCACTTAGTAGGAAGGTGAGCACTAGGGTGCCAAGGGCTAGAATTAATCACCTACGAGTGAGAATGTCTCTAAGAGACCGATTCTTAGAAGATCAGGCAAGGGCCTTTGAAGGTAAGAATATTGAGGAAGAGGCCTTAAGCGGAATAGAAACAAGGTTTGATAGGGATGACGAAGGCATATTGTATTTTAAGGGAAGAGCTTGGGTACCAAAGGCGAATGGATTAAGAGATGTACTCATGAACGAAGCCCATAATTCAAAGTATTCGATCCATCCAGGAGCGGATAAGATGTACTCATGAACGAAGCCCATAATTCAAAGTATTCGATCCATCCAGGAGCGGATAAGATGTACCAAGCTCTAAAAAGGGACTTTTGGTGGCCTGGAATGAAAGGCGATGTAGCCCGATATGTGAGCCGATGTATGACTTGCGCAATGGTCAAAGCAGAGCATCAAAAGCCGGCTGGATTGTTGAAACAACCTAAAATCCCCGAATGGAAATGGGAGCAAATAGCAATGGACCTAGTGACGAAGTTGCCTAGAACCAAGAAAGGCCATAATGCTATATGGGTAGTTGTCGATCGTCTTACGAAATCAGCCCATTTCATTCCAATAAGAGAAGATTGGAATACCGAGCGTCTAGCTCGCCTATATGTTGAGAAGATTGTGATATTACATGGCGTGCCATTGTCCATAATATCCGATAGGGATGGCAGATTTACCTCACGTTTTTGGGGTCTTGTGCAAGAGGCAATGGGAACAACATTAGCATTAAGCACGGCATACCACCCTCAAACGGATGGACAAAGTGAGCGTACGATACAGACATTGGAGGACATGTTGAGAGCATGTGCATTAGAATTTTGTGGAAATTGGGACGAGCACTTACCGTATGCGGAGTTTACTTACAATAATAGTTACCATTCTAGCATACAATGTGCACCGTTTGAAGCCTTATACGGACGTAAGTGTAGATCACCCATGTGTTGGATCGAAGCGGGTGAAAGAAGTCTAGCTACCGTCGATTATGTCCAAGAGACAACGGACAAGGTGGCCATTATAAAGGAAAAGCTCAAAGCCGCGAGAGATCGGCAAAAGAGCTATGCGGATCAAAGAAGGAAGCCTCTTGAATTTGAAGTTGGAGATAAAGTACTACTAAACGTATCGCCATGGAAAGGAACCGTAAGGTTTGGCAAGAAAGGAAAGTTGAGCCCTCGATACATTGGGCCGTTCAAGATTATTGCTAGAATAGGCCCCGTGGCCTACAAGTTGGAACTACCCCAAGAATTGGGAGATGTCCATGACACGTTTCACGTGTCAAACCTGAAGAAATGCGTGGCAGATGATTCGAAAGTGGTCCCACTCGAGGAACTACGAGTGGAAGATAAGCTCCAATATCGAGAGGAGCCGGTAGAGGTTCTAGACCGCGACGAAAAGCGCCTTAAGAGAAGCAAGATCCCTATCGTTAAAGTTAGATGGGATTCGAAACACGGACCCGAATTCACATGGGAGCGTGAGGACTTTATACGGGAGAAATACCCGCACCTTCTCCCTAAGCAAATTCAAATTCCGAGACGGAATTCTTCTAAGGGGGTAAGGATGTAACAACCCTCCCTTTTTAATATTATATATGTTGCCTATGATCTCGCAAGCCATAGTTACATTAGAAACTAGTAGATGATGCCCCTAAATTAGCAATCTAAAGCTATTGTTTGGTCCTAAATTGAATCCAAGACAAAGCCATTGAACAAAAACTCTATTGTTGATTCAATCAAATTATATAAATAATAATGAAAACCCCTTTTGAAGCACTTTAATTGCTTAAGAAATGAGGCTAAAATCACTATTTCGGTAAACGATTTTTAAGCTTAAAGTCCTCAAAATAAGCAAGACACAAGAGAGGTTGAATTGATATGAATTTTTATTGATAAAAGTTGCCTAAAAGGCCTGGGATTTTTGGCTAAAATGTTTAGTGGTGATTTCTAAGAATTTCCATGAATTATTGAATTTAAATGGTAATTAAAAGACATATAAATCAATAAATAAATTATGTAAATCAAGAATGTGGTTAAATCATCATAACCAATGGTAAAAATAACTCAAACCTACTGGAGAAAAATAATTAAAAGCTAACAAACAAGTGTTACATGATTTAAAGGTAAATAATTATGTAAATCAAGAATGTGGTTAAATCATCATAACCAATGGTAAAAATAACTCAAACCTACTGGAGAAAAATAATTAAAAGCTAACAAACAAGTGTTACATGATTTAAAGGTAAATAATTATGTAAATCAAGAATGTGGTTAAATCATCATAACCAATGGTAAAAATAACTCAAACCTACTGGAGAAAAATAATTAAAAGCTAACAAACAAGTGTTACATGATTTAAAGGTAAATAATTATGTAAATCAAGAATGTGGTTAAATCATCATAACCAATGGTAAAAATAACTCAAACCTACTGGAGAAAAATAATTAAAAGCTAACAAACAAGTGTTACATGATTTAAAGGTAAATAATTATGTAAAAATCACTAATTAATCACTATTATTAAATTAATGGAAAAATACACAAATAAATATATAAAACATAAAATTCTAAGTTAAAAAGCATAAAAGTCAGTATATAACTCAATTATAATTATTCATAATTTATAAAGATAAATATGGAACTTAAAAGTATTTTTAAGGAATTAATTGATTAATAAATCAATAAATAAATTATGTAAATCAAGAATGTGGTTAAATCATCATAACCAATGGTAAAAATAACTCAAACCTACTGGAGAAAAATAATTAAAATCTAACAAACAAGTGTTACATGATTTAAAGGTAAATAATTATGTAAAAATCACTAATTAATCACTATTATTAAATTAATGGAAAAATACACAAATAAATATATAAAACATAAAATTCTAAGTTAAAAAGCATAAAAGTCAGTATATAACTCAATTATAATTATTCATAATTTATAAAGATAAATATGGAACTTAAAAGTATTTTTAAGGAATTAATTGATTAATAAATCAATAAAAAATGTAAATCAAGAATGTTTAAATAATTATGTAAAAATCACTAATTAATCACTATTATTAAATTAATGGAAAAATACACAAATAAATATATAAAACATAAAATTCTAAGTTAAAAAGCATAAAAGTCAGTATATAACTCAATTATAATTATTCATAATTTATAAAGATAAATATGGAACTTAAAAGTATTTTTAAGGAATTAATTGATTAATAAATCAATAAAATGAATAAATAATTAATTAAATAATATTAAATTAAATAAAAACTTATAAATCAGAAAATATTCACAAAAATGAATATTATTAAGTAACTAATGACAAGTATGAAGAATGAGTAAAACCCACAATGGAAACCATGACAATCAAAGTCAAGATACCGAAATTCCAACAATGCTAAATTACGTATAGCGAGAAAATGACTTTCTCCATCAAATATCTTCCAACCAAACATTATGAACAATGTAACACCCTTTAACTCCATAAACTAATAACAACCAAAGGAGGGCAAGTCTACTAGTATACATCTCATGACCTAGCTCACTAGTTCATGTCACGCGAACTTACGTCGTGAATATATACGTTATGGTTTAGGCTTGCTTGAGGCGCACCAAATCTAGGCGAAGGACTCGCATTTGATCAGCCCATTTCACTCTCAAATCAAGTGAGTCATAGCCCCCTTTCAAACTATTTTATGTGTTTTACTTACGGGGTGAAAAGCATGATTAATTAAATTGACTTTCTTTTATGAAAATGCTACATTGAATGAACGATGATTATGATATGGGAATTATATTGTATGTTCAACGTGTGATATATTATATGATGAGCTTGAGTACTGTCAAACTGTTTCACCTCGGTACACTACTATTAACTCTTCGAGAGGCCTGTAGTTTGAGAGTTGCGCAACTAGGACTTGTCCCCTCGCCCAACGAGTAACGGTGGGATGTTTGGTTGCCTTTGTGACAACCTTCATTCCCAGTCCGACCACGCGGTGCTCTAGCTACTATATCAGTGGTCATGCCACGCCCCCTTCTATTATTGGTCGTCTCCATGGCACGACCCCTTTATTATTGGTCGTCTCCATGGCACGACCCCTTTATTATTATTATTGCACATGATTGACGGCATGTGCTTCTTATTATCTTGGACATAACCGGTTTTAGTAGTGGCTCAAGCACAAACTCATCAATTATGCCTTTGGCCAAGTGTTATTGATATCATTTATGGTTGGTTATTATTGTTTGAACATACGGTTTGGGCATGGAGACTATGATGAAATTATTGGAAATCTTATGACATAATTCTTCTTAAATCTTATCAAATGAATACTTATTTGTAGTATAAACCTATGAACTCACTCAACTCTCGTAGTGCATCTCGTGTTTCCGCCCTAGTCGGGGTGTTACAACATGCATGTTAATTACCACATTTGTGTATCACACTCTTTCACCGATTCCATTCACACAATCCTTATCATCCATACAACATCTCATTTCTGTTACGGTCCTTGTGACTAACCTCGTGGGTTGGACACCATTGACGGGACACCATTTCACCTAATCCAACAAATTTCCTTTCATTTCACCCACTTCACACATAAATGTAAAGCACAAGGTTATCAAATTCAATTAGAGAAATAGAAAACCACCTCGAGGACCGTCTATCGTAGCAATAGAATAATTAGCGATGGAGAAGCGAGAAATGGAAGAATAAAGGCTAAAAGACACATTCACATATCAATAACACTCATCACATAGCCTTAATCCTACACTCTCACTCATCCCAAACCCGTCCTAAGGCATTTCATCTCAAAGGCTAAGCATACCTACTTAAAGCCTAACTTGATCTCTATCGATTTAAGTCCAATTCCTAAGGCAAACCTATAGTCATTGGTTCACTTAAACTATTTCTCTGATACCAACTTGTAACACCCGTCGTTTAAAGATATGGATTTCCAAAAAATTTTGCCGAACGGCGTCAAAGAAAGCGGAAGTAAACTTTAAAAGACCAAACCAACAAAATCTGTTTGGTTCATTTATTAACTGGTGTTACTAGCTATATCATCAAAACAAGTTCAAATGGAAACCCATCGGTTGCCCAACATTAAACAACCGACAACATAGTAAACGCAAATCAATAATGTCTAATCAAAAAGCAATCATCTAAAGCGAGCAGCCACTATGGGTAACTATAGCCATCCTCATTGCAATCTACCCATGCCTCGCACTTCTCACATCTACCTGCTCTCTAATGTTGGACCTGAGGAGCACAACACGTTTAAAAAGAACAAGTGTTAGCTAACGAATTAGCTAAGTAAGATAACACATCATTAATATAACATTTATCCATTTAAACATTATGGAAAAGTCATTTGAATCGTTAAGGCACAAATCACATCATACATTACATCTCACATAACTAATCATCACATCAAACATCTTCATATAGGATGGGTCATCCTAAATGTGCCTAGTCATCTTTTGCATCTTCACATATAACATCTAACATCTTTGTATTTGTGACATAAGTCACGCATCTCATATAACATATACATCTTTGTATTTTTGACATAAGTCACGCATCTCATATAACATATACATCTTTGTAAGGGTGACATAAGTCACACCCGGCTAGATGGACAAACCTTACGGTTGTACATCAATGTCGTTAAGGAATGGCAAGCCAATCCCGGAGTAATCCGTATGTTCAAGACAAATGGGACGGGTCAGACCTCCCGTATTACTCTTCACATCTTTGACCATGTTGCAAGGAGCCACCCGAGCAACCACATCTACGCACCCGCCGGGCAAGGGCAAGTACGGGTTAAGCTTAACACTTTCACATCTAAATTACGAGCTCGATTTCACATCTCATATGGTTTAGGTGTGCACATTACCTAAACATTCATCATATAGTTTCATCTTAACGTTTGGGCCCTTAAACGTGCACGTGTCATGGCAACTTAATAAGTCTAGTGGACTAGATGAACATGCCATACAATCATGCACATTTCATATATCACCAACATATCATCACATTTCAATTCATCTCAAGACATTACATAACATTTCATAGCATATCATTACATCTCAAATCATTGCATAACATTTCATAGCATATCATTACATTTCATATCATTGCATAACATTTCATAGCATATCATTACATCTCAAATCATTGCATAACATTTCATAGCAAATCATTACATCTCAGATCATTGCATAACATTTCATAGCGTATCATTACATCTCAAATCATTGCATAACATTTCATAGCAAATCATTACATCTCAGATCATTGCATAACATTTCATAGCGTATCATTACATCTCAAATCATTGCATAACATTTCATAGCATATCATTACATCTCAAATCATTGCATAACATTTCATAGCATATCATTACATCTCAAATCATTGCATAACATTTCATAGCAAATCATTACATCTCAGATCATTGCATAACATTTCATAGCGTATCATTACATCTCAAATCATTGCATAACATTTCATAGCAAATCATTACATCTCAGATCATTGCATAACATTTCATAGCGTATCATTACATCTCAAATCATTGCATAACATTTCATAGCATATCATTACATCTCAAATCATTGCATAACATTTCATAGCATATCATTACATCTCAAATCATTGCATAACATTTCATAGCAAATCATTACATCTCAGATCATTGCATAACATTTCATAGCGTATCATTACATCTCAAATCATTGCATAACATTTCATAGCAAATCATTACATCTCAGATCATTGCATAACATTTCATAGCGTATCATTACATCTCAAATCATTGCATAACATTTCATAGCATATCATTACATCTCAAATCATTGCATAACATTTCATAGCATATCATTACATCTCAAATCATTGCATAACATTTCATAGCAAATCATTACATCTCAGATCATTGCATAACATTTCATAGCGTATCATTACATCTCAAATCATTGCATAACATTTCATAGCAAATCATTACATCTCAGATCATTGCATAACATTTCATAGCGTATCATTACATCTCAAATCATTGCATAACATTTCATAGCATATCATTACATCTCAAATCATTGCATAACATTTCATAGCATATCATTACATCTCAAATCATTGCATAACATTTCATAGCAAATCATTACATCTCAGATCATTGCATAACATTTCATAGCGTATCATTACATCTCAAATCATTGCATAACATTTCATAGCAAATCATTACATCTCAGATCATTGCATAACATTTCATAGCGTATCATTACATCTCAAATCATTGCATAACATTTCATAGCATATCATTACATCTCAAATCATTGCATAACATTTCATAGCATATCATTACATCTCAAATCATTGCATAACATTTCATAGCAAATCATTACATCTCAGATCATTGCATAACATTTCATAGCGTATCATTACATCTCAAATCATTGCATAACATTTCATAGCAAATCATTACATCTCAGATCATTGCATAACATTTCATAGCGTATCATTACATCTCAAATCATTGCATAACATTTCATAGCATATCATTACATCTCAAATCATTGCATAACATTTCATAGCATATCATTACATCTCAAATCATTGCATAACATTTCATAGCAAATCATTACATCTCAGATCATTGCATAACATTTCATAGCGTATCATTACATCTCAAATCATTGCATAACATTTCATAGCAAATCATTACATCTCAGATCATTGCATAACATTTCATAGCGTATCATTACATCTCAAATCATTGCATAACATTTCATAGCATATCATTACATCTCAAATCATTGCATAACATTTCATAGCATATCATTACATCTCAAATCATTGCATAACATTTCATAGCAAATCATTACATCTCAGATCATTGCATAACATTTCATAGCGTATCATTACATCTCAAATCATTGCATAACATTTCATAGCAAATCATTACATCTCAGATCATTGCATAACATTTCATAGCGTATCATTACATCTCAAATCATTGCATAACATTTCATAGCAAATCATTACATCTCAGATCATTGCATAACATTTCATAGCGTATCATTACATCTCAAATCATTGCATAACATTTCATAGCATATCATTACATCTCAAAACAACGTTAATCGATTATTAAACGCAACCGAATTCACCCCAACCCTTATGGCCAGGAATGTGATGATAGAATGGACCAATCAAACATCAAATCAAGAAGAGAATACCTTAATTACCTGTAGGCAGTGATAAGGACATAATCTATGAACCAAATCTCACTCGAATCACCATTGAATCGCAAGAAACACACACGAATTGCTTGAGAGGATGAGGGGGCGGCTTTAGGGTTTGAGAAGATAGGAGAAACTGAATTATGTGTGTGATTAGGGTCTAATTACAACCTAACCTGTTGTAGCAAGTTTCCCCACTTGACACCTTGAGTCCCTCAACCTTAAGACATCACATTAAAGTCTCAAACTAGCTAATGGGAATACTTATCGACACATTAAACACATCTTGAACATCTTAAACATGTTAACACATACATCATTAAGGCATTAAAACCTTACACACATAGCACATTAATCACACGTGAGCATCAAATCGTCTAGAGACTTAACGGAGGCAAAGTGTTGACTTAACGACTCAGGTCAACCGTTAGACCAAAAGTTTGGGATGTTACAATGATCGTTGAAAATAACGGTCATGCAATATCCCCAATTGATTTGGAGTTGTTGAACAACGTAGGTCCGCAACCACCACGTTCATGGAATCAAAGGGTGGCAACACAATTGAGGATGATGGGTGAGTTACGCGATAGAGGGACACACCATCGACTTCGCGGTGCTTTAATCGAACACATTTGGACGCTTCCAGAAAACCATCGTCAACGTTAATGTTCTTGTTTTTAATTTTCATTTTAATTTTTAGTATTTTGAATTTTATTTTTAATTTTAATATGAATTTTATTTTAATTTTATTTTAATTTTATTTTGAATTTTATTTTAATTTTAATTTTAATTTTATTTTAATTTTATTTTGAATTTTATTTTAATTTTATTTTGAATTTTATTTTAATTTTATTTTAATTTTATTTTAATTTTATTTTGAATTTTATTTTAATTTTAATTTTAATTTTATTTTAATTTTATTTTAATTTTATTTTGAATTTTATTTTAATTTTATTTTAATTTTATTTTAATTTTATTTTGAATTTTATTTTAATTTTATTTTGAATTTTATTTTAATTTTATTTTAATTTTATTTTAATTTTATTTTGAATTTTATTTTAATTTTAATTTTAATTTTATTTTAATTTTATTTTGAATTTTATTTTAATTTTATTTTGAATTTTATTTTAATTTTATTTTAATTTTATTTTAATTTTATTTTGAATTTTATTTTAATTTTAATTTTAATTTTATTTTAATTTTATTTTGAATTTTATTTTAATTTTATTTTGAATTTTATTTTAATTTTATTTTAATTTTATTTTAATTTTATTTTGAATTTTATTTTAATTTTATTTTAATTTTATTTTAATTTTATTTTAATTTTATTTTGAATTTTATTTTAATTTTATTTTAATTTTATTTTAATTTTATTTTAATTTTATTTTGAATTTTATTTTAATTTTATTTTAATTTTATTTTAATTTTATTTTAATTTTATTTTGAATTTTATTTTAATTTTATTTTAATTTTATTTTAATTTTATTTTAATTTTATTTTGAATTTTATTTTAATTTTAATTTTAATTTTATTTTAATTTTATTTTGAATTTTATTTTAATTTTATTTTGAATTTTATTTTAATTTTATTTTAATTTTATTTTAATTTTATTTTGAATTTTATTTTAATTTTAATTTTAATTTTATTTTAATTTTATTTTGAATTTTATTTTAATTTTATTTTGAATTTTATTTTAATTTTATTTTAATTTTATTTTAATTTTATTTTGAATTTTATTTTAATTTTATTTTAATTTTATTTTAATTTTATTTTAATTTTATTTTGAATTTTATTTTAATTTTATTTTAATTTTATTTTAATTTTATTTATGTAATGTAATGTTTAATTTATATGTGGTGTTTTTATTTTTTTAAAAGTTTTATTAATTTTAGATAAAGAATTTATTAATATTTGGGTTAAAATAAAATAGAATAAAATTTTTTTAGGAAGAGGTCTTAATGCTAGGGGTAGTTCTTAAATTGAAAGAAGCTGACGTGGCATTTAGGAAGTGCTGAGGAAGAGATTTAAGAACAACCTTATTAAGATGGGCCTTAGCTACATTATGTGAATAAAAAAACATATTTAAATTATCTAATACAAAGAGCTATCTACCCTTAAATAGTACAACGGTGTTTCTTATTACCAAATTCTTCTAAAAATTATATGGATATTGCTTTTGACTCTCAATTCACAAGAAAATGCAAGTTTTTAAAATTTTGTCACGATCAAAATTTGGTGAATTTTATACCGGTCAACAACTAACATTGAATATATTACGTTTCAAATTTGGTCTTATTACTTCCAAAAGATCAAAAATATTAATGTCAAAGATTTTGTTACTTGGTAGAAACACCAACAATTATGCCAGCATTTATTTACTCAAATCAAAAGATTGCATATCAAAGATATAAATGTCAACAATTACTTTACCTATAATTTTCTCCTCTATATTAACGAGCGTTTTATGTTTTAGCTAGTAAAACAAATACAATTTACTAGCAAGAAGAAGAAGAATGGCTAGAGTTTCCCCACGAGTCGCTTTCTTTATGTTTTTTATTATCGTTTCAAGTAAGTCATTCGTTCTTTCACATGACACACACAAAATTATTCATGTGATGTTAATTCATATACAATTTTATGTTTTAGCTAGTAAAACAAATACAATTTACTAGCAAGAAGAAGAAGAATGGCTAGAGTTTCCCCACGAGTCGCTTTCTTTATGTTTTTTATTATCGTTTCAAGTAAGTCATTCGTTCTTTCACATGACACACACAAAATTATTCATGTGATGTTAATTCATATACAATTTATTTTTATTTTTTTGTCGTGGCAGGTACGATGAGTTTCTTCCCTCCATCATCTCGTGCGTATCATAAATGCAATACAGACGACGACTGTCGAAATTACAAGTGTCCTAATAAGGCCATCTGTTTTATAGGACATGAATGTGCATGTCCTCCTGGTGAGGAAAACATGCTACATAAAGTCCAAGACAAACCCAAATAATGATATCAGAATAATGTAATACTCGTACTAAACTTTACCTTCAAAAAAGCAATACTCGTACCGTAAATATTTGAAACAAAATTAATTAATGTAAGACTGATCGAGATTGTCAAACCCAGATTAATTCGACCCATTGTAATCAGGGGCCTTGGCACCGAGAATTTTGACAGGATCTTGTTCAACTCTACATATGAATGCTTTATAATTAGTGAACAAGAATCAGCAAAACGACTAGTACTCATGACTCATTTTATCATTTAGATTGATTGATTCCACAAATCTTTGAAGTCTTTTTCACCAGTTTCTTTCTTTTACTTCAATTCTCTTTATTTTAATATTAATACCCTGATGATGCCAATTACTGCTAATAAAAATTACTTAGTAGATTGTTTTAACTAAATTTATATTTGAAATGTATTTATTTACTTATTTGGATCAAAGAGGATACAGGCATAGTTTAGACTCTTACGAGTCGAGTCACGTTTCGAGTCACGAGTCAAAAATCAAGTTTTCGAGTCGAGTCAAAAGTTACAAATATATAATTTCGTGAAACAATTGGACGAACATTTTCCTTCAATGGTTGACTTTCCTTTATAGACAAAGATTCATTTCAAGATGGGTGAAACCACTTGTCAAAGTCTAATTTGACAAATGCATGTTCTGACAACTACGGTCCAAACCTTTGTGTCCTTTTTGTCTTATCCTAAAGACATAACAATTTGTATGTATTCATGAGCAATTGTTGATTAATCATAAAAGAATATTGTATACTCAAATTCTTCTGAGTCTTTTATAACTTGTTCATAAAAAACTATCTCTAGCAATGGATGACACTTTGTTGTATTTCAAGTTATCATTTAGACTTTAAGATTGATTCCACAAATCTTTGAAGTCTTTTTCACCAGTTTCTTTCTTTTACTTCAATTCTCTTTATTTTAATATTAATACCCTGATGATGCCAATTACTGCTAATAAAAATTACTTAGTAGATTGTTTTAACTAAATTTATATTTGAAATGTATTTATTTACTTATTTGGATCAAAGAGGATACAGGCATAGTTGTTAGACTCTTACGAGTTACGAGTCGACTCGAGTCGAGTCGAGTCGAGTCGAGTCGAGTCGAGTCGAGTCGAGTCGAGTCGAGTCGAGTCGAGTCGAGTCGAGTCGAGTCGAGTCGAGTCGAGTCGAGTCGAGTCGAGTCGAGTCGAGTCGAGTCGAGTCGAGTCGAGTCGAGTCGAGTCGAGTCGAGTCGAGTCGAGTCGAGTCGAGTCGAGTCGAGTCGAGTCGAGTCGAGTCGAGTCGAGTCGAGTCGAGTCGAGTCGAGTCGAGTCGAGTCGAGTCGAGTCGAGTCGAGTCGAGTCGAGTCGAGTCGAGTCGAGTCGAGTCGAGTCGAGTCGAGTCGAGTCGAGTCGAGTCGAGTCGAGTCGAGTCGAGTCGAGTCGAGTCGAGTCGAGTCGAGTCGAGTCGAGTCGAGTCGAGTCGAGTCGAGTCGAGTCGAGTCGAGTCGAGTCGAGTCGAGTCGAGTCGAGTCGAGTCGAGTCGAGTCGAGTCGAGTCGAGTCGAGTCGAGTCGAGTCGAGTCGAGTCGAGTCGAGTCGAGTCGAGTCGAGTCGAGTCGAGTCGAGTCGAGTCGAGTCGAGTCGAGTCGAGTCGAGTCGAGTCGAGTCGAGTCGAGTCGAGTCGAGTCGAGTCGAGTCGAGTCGAGTCGAGTCGAGTCGAGTCGAGTCGAGTCGAGTCGAGTCGAGTCGAGTCGAGTCGAGTCGAGTCGAGTCGAGTCGAGTCGAGTCGAGTCGAGTCGAGTCGAGTCGAGTCGAGTCGAGTCGAGTCGAGTCGAGTCGAGTCGAGTGAGTCGAGTTACGAGTCGAGTCGACTCTTACGAGTCGAGTCGATTTAGAACGACAACGAGGCGACTCGTTGTGTGACTCTTTTTTCTCCTGACTCTTACGAGTCGCGGTGTGAATTTTAAACGAGTCACTACGAGTCGCAAACTTATGATTGTTGTAGTTTGATAATATGGTTATATATTATATATCATATTTATGGTTACATTATTTTGTATGTTATATATGTATTTTTTATTCTTTTAGTACGAATTTGGAGATAAAGTGTAAGTTTATGACTTAAAAGTTTCGAATATGTGATATTTTGGTAATGTATTAAAATAATCAACTTATATTTTGTTTATAAATACGTCACATATATATAATTATACAATATTATGTAGTATATACAAATGTCCGGACTCTTACGAGTCGAGTCACGTTTCGAGTCACGAGTCAAAAATCAATTTTTCAAGTCTAGGCAAAAGTTACAAGTCAACAACTATGGATACATGTTACCTAAGTAAGGTGTCATATGCCGATTGAATAAAGCTTTAATCATATTATAATATATTGGTAAGTGGATTTCATACATATCAATTATAATAATTTATGTACTGGTGGAGTCGTTAGGAGCATAATTGCTTTTAAGACCGACAGTCATTGTTTGATTCCTGGCTAGCCTCGTCTATATCTATACTACCTTATATAAAACATTTATCACTTCTCATTCTTTCAAAAAAGAATTTGATCTACCCAAATTACTCCTCTCTTTTATCCATTAGTTTGAATATCATCACCTAATATACCTATAATACCCTATAATCTCAACCACTTATTTTTTTTCTCTCTCCTCCATAAATCATTTTATCCCTCTAATTTATTCAAAATCTTTTATCTCAAAAACTGTACATCGATAAATTATAAAATTTATATGGGTGCTCTTAAAATTTCATGCTCTTTTATTAGAGGGGTCATTCGATATACTTTCGACGAATTTTTAAATCCGAGGGCGGAGCCCGTACGGCTAAGGGCGGAGCCCGTCAGGTAGATCACCCCATCACCGATCACCCCTATGACCTATCACACTCTATGACCTATCACCCCTACCATCTCACCGCCGCATTGCGCGGGCATTTGGCTAGTTTATAAAATAATTATTTTCACATTCCTTTAATCTCCGTCAAACACTAGTTTCATACATATTAGTTGCACATGTCTTCTCTAGATCTAGCTAATCTTTGTCAAACTCATAGCAATCATTCCTAGCTAGTTGACTTAGTCAACTCACACCATCTTTCTACACCCCGTCAAACCATAAGCCTTTTTTAAATAAAATCCTGTGTTTTTCGTTTTCCATATATAACATATTCACGTCACTTCTTACCATCTTTCTACACCCATCCCGGCCTTTTTAGTTTATCAGAAAATTAATTTTCCAATTATTAATTTACGCCACGCGTACCCCGACCATGGAATAAAGGGTAACCGGACCAGAAACTTTCCGCGGCGATGTCGCCGCGGAAAGTCGCGCCACGTCATCAATCCACCAACCACCAGCATTAATTGAAGCTGACTTTTGACCAGACTTTCCGCGGCGACATCGCCGCGGAAAGTTTCCTCGAAATTTGTGATTTAAGTTCGACCGTCCGTTTCTTATGTCGCCGTGGAAAGTTTCCTCGAAATTTGTGATTTAAGTTCGACCGTCCGTTTCTTTCTTCTCTATCCCCTCCTTTCTTACTTATCCCCACCCCATTCTTTTATCTATCTGAACGAAAAAAACACACAAAACTCATCTCTTTCAAAACCAAAAATCAATTCCGGCCATCACTTTTTCCGGCATTTTTCCCGCAGGTATTATTTTCCGGCCATTACCCTTTTTTGTTTGCTTTTATTTGTTTTTTGATAGTTTTGGTATATGTTTGTATTTTATTTTCTATAGATTTGTTAGGATTATTAGTATTGTAAATTGATGTGTTAGGATTATTAGTTAGTATTGTGATTGTTATAAGTGATAAATTAGTGGTTTGTAATTGTTGTTATTCTTGTGTTATTGGTAAGCAAATTGTTAGTGTTAATATGTTAGTGTTGTCAAAAATCCCCAATAGTTTAAGAAAAATGAAGTAGAAAAAAATCATAAAAGATAGGTAGAAAAGATTATATAGAAAAAAATAATTTGTATAAAAGTAGATTATATAAGTATAAAAATAAAGTTTTAACAAAACTTTAAAAAAAAATTATAAAAAAACAAGGTATAAAAAAAGAAACATAAAAAAATAAATATAAAAAAATATATATAACTAGAGTATATAAGTATGAAAAACAAGTTTTAAAAAAATACTATCAAAATAAGTGAAAAAGAAATATAAAACAAATTTAAATAAGTATATAAAATTATAACTTTAAAAATATACGTATAAAAGTAATAAAAAGATAAGTTGTAATTTGTATAAAATGTATATTAAAAATGAAGTATAAAAAATATATACAAAAATAACTATAAAAAGAAATATAAAATAATATAAAAAATATAAAAAATATATATAAAAAAAGTAACTATAAAAAGGTTTTAAAAAATAACTATAAAATACTTTTAAAAAATATAACAAAATTTAAGTACGAAAAAAAGAAATATAAAACAAGTTTAAATAAGTATATAAAATTATAACTTTAAAAATATACGTATAAAAGTAATAAAAACATAAGTTGTAAATAGTATAAAAGTAATAAAAACATAAGTTGTAAATAGTATAAAAGTAAATGTGACAATTTGTATAAAATGTATATTAAAAATGAAGTATAAAAAGTATATACAAAAATAACTATAAAAAGAAATATAAAATAATATAAAAAATATATAATAAAAAAAGTAACTATAAAAAATGGCGTTGGTTCGTTTCAAATACCATATCAAAGTAAATAAATATTAAAAAATGTATATTTTATATATGTAACCTGCATTGGAGTTTCCCCATGTTTTTCGGCCGCCCTCTTCCGTAACGTTTTTAGAAAATTGTGAATGTCCTCCTTGCGGCTCAAGTTTCCTGGAAATTCATCTTTCAACCGCTTTAGAATATGACGGGGATCTGTACCGCGATGATATTCAGCTTCCACAAATGATTTTTCAGCTTCACTCATCCTTCTTGCGTACGCGTAACCCTCCAGATTGTTAGCTGAATAGTGATTATGTCTCGGGTCTATAATGTTGACCGTCCAACCACCATCGCTTGTCAAGCGGCCGTCCAATCTAAAGGGGCAGTCAATTTTTACTGACCTTGTAACGAGCCCAAGTAACCTTTTATCTTTTCCCCCATGAAGATTACACATTAAGGTCATTTTATTGACAACACCATCTGAGTTGGAATTTGTTCGTCGTTTGATTAAGACATAACCAAGCGCATTTGCTGTTCTTTGGGCCCAGTTGAACAGTTTTTCGTGTGAATGAAAAACCTGAAATAGTAAAGTGTTTCCGAAACAAACAAAACTCATTATCGTGACAAAACTTTTAAATAAACGTTGATGTCATCATTTAATAATACCTCCTCGGTGTAAAAATCGTTAGCGTCATAGTCAAATTGGGGGGCCACCTCCGGGGTCTCAAATTCTTCATCAGGCTCTTCTAAATTAAACTCAAAATTTTGATCTCCCCACAAATTCTCAAAAGAATCCATCTGAAAACACATTTATATCAATAATATGATTAAACATAATACATATGTATGGATAAATATCTAAAGTTATAATATACTATATATATATAAATTAATGTATGGCAATATAATAATATATATATATATAGAGTAACAAAAAGGATTATGAGCTATCCTTTCTTTTTCGGAACAAGTATGTAGATGGAGATTTGTTACACGAAGGAATAAGGAAATTGCTGAGTTGAAGATCGTCAAGGAAGGCGAGATGAAGTGAAGAGCAGGAGATCCCTCACATTTTTCTAGAGGAAAAATGTTAAGGGGGTAATCACAGCAAAGGTAGATACTCGAACAAGGAGTATGAAGCGCAAGATCTTACTTTGTCTTTCAAGAAGAGTTACTCACTAGCGTCATTGAAAGAGATATGAAGTAGAAAGTAAAGTAAAGGAAGGCGATTAACCCAAACGGAAGGTGAAGGTATTGACGTCATCTACAAGATGTAGTTCTGAAGGTGTTCATCTTTATGGCGCTCCACGCGTTATACTTTAAATACCTATTTGAAAACCTTTATCGAAAGACAAACTATTAGTAGAGCATATCAACTAAGCTGAGAGGAAGCGGTATACGCCCAACACCCGATGGAGGCAAGCTTTGCTAAAGAAGGGGAGTATGGTCGATAAGTGGAGGAAGCACGATGACCTGTGATGGATATTCCCTCAAGGTCAACGGTCGTATGGAAGTACGCTAAAATAAGATGAACTTGGGTGAGAAATATGTGGCAACACATGGTGAATCATCAAGGACCATCGACCCACGGAGTAGTGCGCCCAAGAAGAGTGAAGGAGGAAAACAACATGAAATCGCTAAAGTTAGTAGTGAAAGCAAATAAGGAATACGACGCTAGAAGTCAAGGCACATACTACCACAACGATTAAGGAAGTTGGTCGTTGAACTACTTTTCAAGAAACTACAAACTCCGGGAGGAGCTAGTTATGGAATATTTGAACGGAAGGGTGATAAGGATAATTCGCATTTGTGATGAGTTAGGATCAAAGGACCCGTATCAACATGATGTGAAAAAGAATAGTGGAATTAACTTCAAGGACTAGCGACTGCGCGTGTGTCATTCAAGACGATGATTACTCTAGTAAGAGATCGGTCCGAGTGGCGAAACAGTAAGGAGTATAGTTACCCATAAGAAAACAGAAGGAAAATGAAGGGAACCAAATGGTTGAGAAAAAGGATAAAGTAACCGATGTTTCCCCTAAATTATATTATATCACAATTTCTAAGGACATTAGGTTATTGTATTTGAAAAGAAGCTTAGCTTAGAAAGCTGGAAATGGATATGAGGCTCAGGAGAGCAAAGTAATTGACAGTTTTGTAGAGGTCAGGAGGACCTACGAAGGATTATTTAAAGGAGGAGTTCATACGAATAAGGACATCGAAGTGTTTACCTTGAAATGATGGTGGTGATATGGTTACTTAAGAGCATAAGGATTGTGTAAATCCTATCATGAGGAATGCGTAGGTATAGCAAGGAAACCGAATAGATTATATGTGCGATGTTAAAAGAGATTTGTCGGTGATGAGCCATAGATAATGTTCCTTCTAGCGTAAAAAGGAGGTAACTAAAGGTACCTTCAAACGATTTGAAAGCCAACATCGGCAAAAGCAAGAAAAATTGGTAACGATGTGACTTAACGAATAATGAAAGAGGACTTTGGGAAAATAAGGACGAAGTTGAAAAGACACAGGCGAGTATGAGGAGTAAGATGGAACTATCATCAACCAATTCATGACTTCCTTTCACGCCATAAAATAACAAAGACAACACTAGAAAACCCTAAAGTGAGGTACTACGAAGATGTACCATCGCAATTTTAGTGCAACTTGACATATTGGGTTAGTATCACTCTTGTTAAGGGGGTAATCCCTTAACAAGTGATTAGTCACAAACGAAGTCAATATATTCATGTAGCGGCAAACGTGTCTAACTTCAGTCTGAAGAAAGATGAAAATGGGCGAGAAGCCATTGAGACGTTTCTTTAATTGAGAAAGAAAACGATAAAGGAAGGTACACCAAGTGACAATGAGAATGAGTAGCCACCAACGAGCGATAACCCAACGTCTCTCACTACTTTATTGTAACTCACGTTACGAACCGTTTGTTCATTTTACACCTCCGTGTTGATAACCTAATCATCATCTCATTCATCACTATTGCTCTATGTGACATTACATACGATTAATCTCTAGTCGTCTCATGAAGTGAGCGACATTTGTAACCTTTTTCGAAGTTTCTATTCACGAGAAATGTTAGGGCACAGAGCAATGGATGCCCCCAACTACGGAGATCAAAAGCTTGTAAGTAACCAAAAAGGTCAGGATGAAATCCAGTTGAATTTTCACATTTTATACGCCTCCGTGAAGCTATCCTTATCGTCAACCTATTCATTCTTGCTACCGTGTGAACGAGCGAACTTCGAGGACGAAGTATCTGTTAAGGGGGTAATGATGTAACAACCCTCAATTTCCGACTAGGACAATTTACTTAGACTTATCTAGGTATCAAACCCTAGAGGTTTATTAAGAGAATTGGCCTTCTAGACATTTCGGCATGGTGATAATTGCCCTCTAGTTCAATGAAGTATTGTAGGTGGCTAGCTATCTTAGAAATGCCATAAATAATAACTATAGACGATCTCAAACTATAAACTAGTTCTAACCGAACTTGGTGAAATGTCAATGAACCAAAAACTTCATTTCAAGAAGACAAGCTATATAAATAATAATGTAAGACACACAACTTGTGACAAAGTCAATAAATCTTACAAAATGTCCAACAATTCAATCACCAAGCCAATTAAAGTATATGTGGTCATGGAGATAAAATTTCTATCTCGAGGATGAATTTATAAAAAAAAAAAAAAAAAAAAAAAAAAAAAAAAAAAAAAAAAAAAAAAAAAAAAAAAAAAAAAAAAAAAAAAAAAAAAAAAAAAAAAAAAAAAAAAAAAAAAAAAAAAAAAAAAAAAAAAAAAAAAAAAAAAAAAAAAAAAAAAAAAAAAAAAAAAAAAAAAAAAAAAAAAAAAAAAAAAAAAAAAAAAAAAAAAAAAAAAAAAAAAAAAAAAAAAAAAAAAAAAAAAAAAAAAAAAAAAAAAAAAAAAAAAAAAAAAAAAAAAAAAAAAAAAAAAAAAAAAAAAAAAAAAAAAAAAAAAAAAAAAAAAAAAAAAAAAAAAAAAAAAAAAAAAAAAAAAATAAAAAAAAATAAAAAAAATAATAAATTAAAAACACAAAAGTATGTATATACATACATATACACACGACATACATATACATATATATACTCTTGAAACACAAAACAACTAATTATACTTACAAATAAACATATATTACTCTTACAAAACAAATACCCACCCAAATATACATACATTCATACACACTTATACACTTATAAAATAAAAATAAAAAAAGGGAGAAACCCTACCTTTATACCTTTGGCCGTCCCCCTCACACACATTCTACACACTTTTCACACACACATTTTCTCTCATCCAAAAACTCTCTCTTTTCCTCCCTTTCTTCTTCATTTCGGCCAGCCCAAAAACAAAGGCCAAACAAGGCAAAAATTCATCTAAACTCATATTAATAATAAGGGTTGTAGGCTAGATTAATAAAGGTTTGATTCAAGCAAGGTTCAAGGGTTGTTTAAGGCTTAGATTAGGGTTGTTTGAGGGTTTGGAGGCCACGAATTTTCTGCACTTTTCCATCATCAAAACCAAGTTCTTCAAGGGTATAAATCTTCATCTATCTTGTTCTTGCTTATTTTTCAGAAATCTTATCAAAAGTTTATGTTTTCTTCTTGTTTTCTTTGTAATATACACTTGATGAAGGCAAGTTGATAGGATCTTTCTCCTCATGCATATGCATGTCGAAATCTATGAGAAAGATCCAAGGATTCAACAAGTTTAAGACCCAAAAGTGTTGTTATAGATTAGTAGCTTTTAAAGTGATTTTCCTTTTCATAGATCTATATGTTTTTGTATATTTTGAAGAATATATTTCTGATATTTTTCATTAAAAAGATGTTTTTATGTTGTTGAAAGTTAGATCTATAAAGATTGGTATTGAAAAGTGTTGATTCGAATGAATGCATGTTAGATCTAAGAAAGTTGAATCTTGTTGTTGAATTATGAGATGGATGGACTTGTATTAAGTGAAAAATATGTTAAAAGAAGTATAATAATCTGGAAATTTGATGTTGAGAGATATAAAAATAAAGTATTAATCTTGTAAATGATGAACTCAAGTGTTAATAAAGCAAGAATGGTCATTGGTGAGTTGTTATAATCAAAGACATTCTGGCAGAAATAATTTTCTGTCTTAAATCGGGTGAACTGAACATGTGAGGGCCGTTTCAAGAAAAACTTTCAAAATAAAAGTTGTAGATAAAAGAGTTAAGTTTAACCTCCAACTGGAATCACTCAAAAATACTAAACCAAACCAAAGATATGATTTTTCCCATGATAAAAGTTGCCTAAAAGGCCTGGGATTTTTAGCCAAAATGTTATGTGTTGATTTCTAAGAATTTCTATTAATTATTAAATTTAAATGATAATTAAAAAGGTAAATAAATAAATAAATAAATTATATAAATCATGGAAATTAAATATGAAATTGGTTAAATAATCATAACCAATGATGAAAGTGACTAAAAACTAATAAATAAATAAATAAATAAATAAATAAATATTAATTATTAAATTTAAATGATAATTAAAAAGGTAAATAAATAAATAAATAAATTATATAAATCATGGAATTGGTTAAATAATCACAACCAATGATGAAAGTGACTAAAACCTACTGGAGTGAAATCATTTCAAGTCAAAGAACAAATGTCATATAATTTAGAAATAATTAAGTAAGTGAAAATCACTAATTAATAACTATTTTTAAATTAATAAGAAAAATTACATAAATAAATATATATATCACAATACTCTAAGTTAAAAAGCATAATAATCAGAATATAACTCAACTATAATTATTCATAAGTTACAAAGGCAACTATGATACTTAAAAGTATTTTTAAGGAATTATATAATTACTAGATCGATAAAATGAATAAATAATTAAATAAATAATATTAAATTGAATAAATGATTATAAATCAGAAAATATTCATGAATACCAATATTATAAAGTTACTAATGCCAAATGACATGATTAAGCAAAGCGTACAATGGGAACCATGATAATCAAAGGCAAGTTACCGAAATTCTAACAACTTATAACTACATGTATAATGAAAGTGACCCTTTTACACCAACACTCTCAACAACCAAAAAGATGCGAATATTAACAATATACTTGGGCCCCAAAACTTATGACAACATAATGAAAGTGGCATTTCTTAGTGATGGCTTAAGATAGGAACTTACGTATATTAGTCCTATCGTAGGGATAGTCTTGGCTTTGAGTATGGTTGAGGACCACGATGGAATATTTGATCAAGGGAGCTATAGATGGGAAGTACCCATTTTGGATAAGTGAATATAATATGCGGCATATCAAGGTGAGTCATAGCCCCCTTTCAAACTCTTTTATATGTTTTACTTGCGGGGTGAAAAGTATGATTAATTAAAATGACTTTCTCTTATGAAATGATTCTTTGAAATAATGATAATGATATGGGAATTATATTGTATGTTCAACGTGTCATATGTTATATGATGAGCTTGAGTACTGTCAAACGGTGGTCCCCTGTACACTACTATTAACTCTTTGAGGCCTGTAGTTAGAGGGTTGCGCAACTAGGATTTGTCCCCTCATCCACTATTATAGGTAACGGTGGGATGTTTGGTCTGCCTTTGTGGCCACCTTCATTGCCAGTCCGGCCTCGCGGTGCTCTAACTACTATATATTTATGGTCGTCTCCATGGAACGACCCTTGGTTATCTTTATGCACGTGATTGACAGCATGTGCTTATCATTATCTTATCATTTGGGACTATATATATTTGATTATTGGGACATAACCGGTCTTAGTAGTGGCTCAAGACAATCTCATCAAATTATGTCATGGTAGTCTTACCATTGACCAAGTGGTATTGATATTATTTATGGTTGGATATTATGGATTGAACATACGGTTTGGGTATTGGACCTTATATGGAATCTTGAAAGTTGTTGAAATTGGCGATATTGAAATATAGATGACCGAATGGTTTTGGTATGATGAATGATTAATCGATTGATATATTTTTCTCTCACGATAAATGTGACAAATGAGAACTTTATAATTTACCATGAATTTCTCAACTATTTTGAAATGGATATGTAACGAGATTTACTTGCAAACCTATGCACTCACCAACTACGTTTTCGTAGTTGACACTTTTTCTTCATGCTTTTCAGGATTTAGCATTAGCTTTGAGGAATTGTATGCATCATGATTACTTGCATTGCACTTTGGAGTCAAAGATCAAACCTTGTGACGGGCAATGGAATCCGCCCTGATCAATGTAGTATACCATCTCATGTATTTGTTATTTGTTTCGTGGACTCAATATCCAAGTATAGTAGACGTATTGTACTTGGGAATTGGTTCACTTGCTTGTGCATTGTAAAATTATTTTTATCAAATAAAGCTATGGTGAATGTTATCTATTATCCTTTGTTTTGAATACTCGACTTTCTGTACATCTCATCGTTCCGCCTTGGTTGAGGTGTTACAATGTCGCCGCGGATAGTTGAATAAGACAAAGCAACAGTGATGGTTGTGACAGTCGACAGCTACTTTTGTCTTTTTCGACTTTCCGCGGCGATGTCGCCGCGGATAGTCGAGTAAGACAAATCGACACTGTTGACTGTCATAGTCAACAGTGTACGGATAAAGGTACGTGACTTTCCGCGACGACATCGTCGCGGATAATCTGGTCGGGTTACTAATTTACTGGTTGGACTACATGGCGCCTTAAGTTATTTCCCTTCTGGAGAGACACTCACCAGACTATTATTACCATGTTATAGTTAACCTGTCTAATAGCCACAACATTACAACATATACTTTTGAATTCATTAATACCCTGCTAAATCAAACAAGTCAACAATACAGGTTTATTACAGGTTTGGCAAACCTATGTTCTATAAGCACTAGTCTCCATGTTTATGTTATGATACTCAACAGTCAAGATATTTCGGACTGTCAGTCAGATTATAAGGCCTGTGCTTATAAGGAGGAGAGTCCTCCAGCTTCTTCACTGCCACGTTAGCAGGACTCTCCTCAGGACTCCCCATGCCTATAGACAAGCTTCCTCAGGACTTCTTCGCCACATCATCAATTCTTTTATATATTTTTTTATTAACAAAACACCATTCAAATAAATACTTTTATTATTAATAAAACATTACAACACTTATTAAAAAAAGTTACGATCCTAATAATAGAAAATAAATATTACGAAAGTAGACATAATACAAAAATCAACGTTGACGGTAATTTTCCGGAAGGTGCCAAACATGATCCACTAGGGCATTGCGAAGTCGATGGTGCGTCCTTCTAATAGCGTTACCGTTGGATCGGCCAAATAATCCTCCTCAAGGTCGGAAATTGAGTTACCGTTGTCTTGAACAATCATGTTGTGTAGAATGACACAAGCATA
This sequence comes from Erigeron breviscapus, assembly GCA_034093135.1. Lineage (NCBI taxonomy): Eukaryota > Viridiplantae > Streptophyta > Magnoliopsida > Asterales > Asteraceae > Erigeron > Erigeron breviscapus. The sequence continues at coordinate 2,678,286 of CM067167.1, forward strand.
CAACATACGTTTTATTTTGTTCACCGAATGCGGGCGGGTATCATTTTTAAGGATTGCCCAACGACCTTGAAGCACCCCGAAAGCTCGTTCGACATCCTTTCTTGAAGCCTCTTGGTAGCGCTTGAACTTTGTAGTCTTTGCGTCCATCGGGCATTTAAAAGACTTGACTAGTGTGGCCATTCAGGATAAATACCGTCAGCTAGATAATATCCCTTCGTAAACTCTTCGCCGTTAATAGTATATTGCATTTCGGGGGCCCTATCTTGGAGTAGATCATCGAACAAATCTGATTCATTAAGGACGTTGATGTCGTTGTTCGAACCTGCAGGGCCAAAGTAAGCATGCCAAATCCACAAATTATACGAAGCAACTGCTTCAAGCATGATCGTTGGATGTCCTTTGTCGCCTCGTGTGTACTGCCCTTGCCAAGCCACCGGACAGTTTCTCCAACCCCAATGCATACAATCAATACTACCAAGCATACCAGGAAAACCATGTATCTGTTCATGCTTACTTACCAAACGTTGGACATCTTCAGTTGTCGGCCTTCTCAAGTACTCAGTGTGATATAAATAATAAACACACTTGCAAAAGTTATGTAAACATTCAGCTGAAGTCGCACGACCCATATGTAAGTACTCATCTAATTGGTCGGCATTAGCAGCATACGCCAATTGACGTATGGCGGAAGTACATTTTTGGAAAATGTTGAAACCAGGCCTACCGCTGCAATCGGTTTGATTTTTTGGGAAAAACAGAAAATGTTTGGGTAGGGGTTCGATGGCGCTAAAGTTATGTATATCTTGGCATATTCGAAGAAACATATGCTTGTGCATTCGAAATCTTCTTCGAAAATAATCGGCTGGGAAAGTTGGTGCATCAGAAAAGTAATCATTCCATAAACGCACCGCGGCTCCGGCATGATCTCGTGATAAAACCCTTCTGGTTCGAGGAACCCGTGAACTTGACTCGACATCGTCAGCTTCCTGTTCGTTACAAATATCAAAAATGGCGCCTGCGATCTCCGGATTAAATAGCGTGTTCATTTGTGTAACGGTGTTGTTTAGAAATTTGAAATCGTCACTTGATGATGAATTAGACATAATTTTGGTGGTTTTTGATGAATGAAATGGTATGTGATAAAATGTTGTGTGTTAAAATGAGAATAAGTTGGAGTGTTTAAATAGAAAAAAAAAAAAGTTTTAGCCGTTAGAAAAAAAAAATTAAAGTTACCGTTGCATTTGGTCCCACATGCCACGTCTTCGGACTTCTTACGGAGGACACCTCCTCAAAGACGCTCGATTTGGACTCTCCATGCCACTAGCGTCCTGCGTCCCAAGCCATGAAGACGCTCGCGTGGACGACTTATAATCACAGGCCTAAGTGGTCAACTTTAGTAATTCTCATAACGCAATTTATAGGGATACTTATGGCTACCATTGCCCCCATTTCTAGATGTTTTGCATCCTTTAACTTAAAGTTTTCCTCAAAATGGATTTTTAGCCATGTCAAGGTCTATAGAGTAGAGAGCTACCATACACAGAAGCTATACGATTGGAAACACATTAGTATACCACTTTGTTTCAAAAGCCGGAGATGCAAAATTGTCATTCACAATCTCAAAGCACTAATTCTAACTTTTTGTATAGGACTTCAGATGGCAATAGTGGTAGGATGCAAGATGGCATTATTAGTCCCAACACTTTTTGTTATATTTGCTGTGTACTGTTGGAAGTGCTTAAAGGCTACGTTTAGTGCCTTAGGTTTTGTGGTGGGAAAAGAGCCTGAAGAGTTACAACAAAACAAAGATCTAAGGAAGTATGTTTTGCAACTTCAAGATGAAGTGGAGCTTGCTGATAGAACATTAAAAGGCATCTCAAAATCTTTGAACAATTTGATCCAAAAGGCCGAAAAGCAGCAACCGACCGATCTAATGAGGCTTCTAAAGGGATCTAGCGGTTTTGAAGGAGTTGGAATGTATGACATGCATCATGTTCCACCTTTACTTGCAGATGAATATTATTCAGATTGTTGGAGCTTAACAGTGATAATTTTGACAACCATTGCCATTTCTCTTTCTACGATCCAACAAGACATGGTTGATAAGTTGTTGAGCAGTGTGAGTGAAGGTCTTGCATATGTCAAACTTATTGAAGAAAGTCTTAATTCCACTGATGATTATGTAAACATCCAAAAGGCATCTAAAATGCTGTGGCTAGAAGTTGAAGTGTACAACAAATGGTTAGCAAACAACTTGCAAAACATTGCTACTCAAATAAATTCAGTAGAACAAATTGTTAAATGGTTCACGATTACAGCTAAAAACCTAATCACCCACGTGGAAAATACGGATGTCGGTGTCTCAAATGATAAATCTATCTGCAAATCTATTTCTGCCAATTCAACGTATCGTATCACTCAAGCAATCCTACTTTCCTACTACACCAACATTGAAGAGGTAAGCCAAGAAGAACTATTTACACGATTATCATTAACGATCTCTAACATATTAGCCGCTTCTTTCACTAACTTGCCCCAAGTCATAGCATTGAAATGCCACACGAATGCCATAGAAAAAAGGGAGGCGAGTGTTCGTGCTGCAGCCCAACTTCTTGGGCAGACTATGGAGATTATCAATAGCCTTCAAGATCGCGAACTTCCAAACTTGAATCCATCAGAGTTGCCATTTATTGACAAGTGGCGTGATTATTTTAAATGTCCCATTCCTTAAAAACCATTTATGTTGTTTGAGCAGTATTTAGGTTAGTATATACAAGACCTGTCAGTTCTTATCATTTTGCCTAAAGGTACCATCATTTTTTATTTGCTTTCCTCCGTTCATTTCATTTTTCCTTCGCCACTTGTACTAACACTTGAATAAGAACCGGCAAGATATAAGTATAAAACTAATGAAATGATAAGGTTACAAAATACAGGCGAGTTTAGAAATTGACTTGCTTAAATTCAAAATTGTCATACGACCACTAATAGCAAATGTTCTTCCAAAGAAAACACCAGAGTTAAATACAAGAATGCATCTTAACGTGACACATACATGACAACAAATATAGAACAAACAATCCAATTATCCAGAGGCATCATAAATTGCAAAATAGTTGCAAGAAGGCCACACAATGGTAACATAAAATGTTGGAAATTTCTAAAACACAGATTTCTGCACAATTGTAAGCACATGGGAGAAGTTCAGTATTTCAAAGCTAATATTAAATTGTGAGTGCAAATTGTTGAAATATTAGATGACCACAACTCTTTTTACTGTAAACTACACATCTCATATATTTATTTTGAATGACAATTTGCATCATAGCTTCAGATACCATCAAAATAATGTGAATCTCCATAGAAAAACATCACAAACATATTAATAAATCATCATTTAAAAAACAGTTTCATCATATTAGGATATTGCAGCAACGAGATATCTCAAACATCATCCACAGCCAAGTTACTATCAAAAATTAGTTGCAACATTTTTTAGTCTCAATTCTCAAAACAGCAGAACTTGATATCAGAAAATTAAGAGCAAGTTGATAATAGACCAAACAACGGTAAGACACAACTTATCAACGGTAACGACGAAGGGATAAAGTGTTGTTCCTCTTCCAGGTAGCCCTTCTGGATGGACGCTGCTTGTGGTTCAAGTGTCCCTTTCCACGGAGTCCTCTGTACTTTTTACCCGCAGATGTGAGTCCTCGCAGCTCTCTGTGCTTATGCACCGGGTTGCAGATCCAGTTGATTCTGGGATCGTTGCGAATAGCAGCATGTGCAGGGTCCACCAAGATAACCTCGAAGTACTTGTAAGTGGAATCCTGCATTCAAGACATATTCAGTGCAAATAAAACTCTGCCATCACTTTAGAGATGGCAAAATATAGGTGGGTCAATGGGTAACATAGGTTGTCCTATTGAGTAAATGGTCAAATCAGGTTAAGCTCAAACCTGAGTGGTTTTTATATAATGTTGAAATGCCACTGTATGACACTTGACACTATTTTCATGAAATTTTTTGGTTGATAATTTGCCTAATAAAGATAAAATATGTTAATTTGAAAATAACACAAGATTCTGAATGATCAGTGATCTATCCAGACGACTTTGCGCAATCAAATAACTATTTGATGACTTTCTGCCTGCTTAGCCTATGTTCTTTTAAGCTTATTTTTATTTTCCCAAAAGTTGACAAAGTAACCTTCGAACATAGCTCAAATCAAGCCATTTATACTTCACGTATCAAAACTGCACTGCCTGACTCACTCCATCCCGAAAAACGATCTCACTCGGATACCCAAGTAAAAGATTTTCTTTCTTGAAAATTAGTCAAGTTAGAATTCATAATTGGGTTCTATTACCTTTAAGAATAAACTGACAATACTACATAAAAAAGCATGAATTCTTTTTGGTACACAAGCATAATATAGAACTTCTCATATATAAAAAATCCAAATGAGTGTTCATATACAGATATAAACCAGATACATACCTCATTCAGCCAGTAAGAATTAAGAACCTTCAGACCGCCTAATTTTCTTCCAGCTCGCTCCTCAGCAACGGACCTCTTGCTGCGTTGAAACTTCAATTGAGTGACACCCTGGTTTGTGGGCTTTCCATACACAATACCTTTAGGGACTGGCCTCTTTCTTCCACCACGCCTCACACGTACTCGATAGATCACATAACCCTATAAATGTTATTACTAGTTTAGTACTACAAATTAAAGGTTCAACATTCAACACCCGAAAACCAAGTTTCTTTGACCATGTTCTTTTTTAAACCATAGTTTGGGACACAAATATTTTTAAAAATTCAACACTACATCTTATAGTAAGGGATACGAGTAACATAGATGTAATGGAGACTCCAAATTTATGATCAAATTCTAATAACCAATGGAATAAATCAAGTATAAAACAGGTGCCTATTAGAATTTAAAAGTCGTTAAACAATCACCATAATCATCCTAGAGTAAAAAAAATACCCAACAAAAAGACACAACCAACAATTTGACCACGAAATCTTAGTAATAGCTAGAAATCAGCTCGAAAAGCACAGCCTATCACTGAGGCCAGAGCGGAGGAGCAGCCCATCTTGCTAAAAAGGAGAGAGAGGGCCTTCACCCCTAGGAAGCCTGCTACCTTCGATAGAAGAGAACAAAAAAAGGCGCTCCCCCCGAGAAGATAGAAAAGGAACATCAGAACATTATCACTTCTGCAACTTATGAGAATTTATATAATATCCACCATATCTTTTTAGATATAAGTAAGCATTCAAAAATTCAAATCACCATTTCAATGCAATCAATTCAAAAAATATATAAGACTATCAGAAACAAAGCGTAAGCCTTCAATTTCACTTTTTTCCCTCGGAACGCCCCGGGAACGCCCGGAACAGTGCTCCGAGGGGCGTTCTTGGTCAAAAACAAGGGTAGGGCGTGAGAAAATTGAAGGAGGAAAGTAGGCGTGCTTGTGGTGGGACCAGGAAACGCTCAAGAGCGTGTTATTGCTCCGGATAAAATAAGAATAAAAATCTTAACAACAATATATATGTATATATAAATTATAAATGAGCAAAAAGCTAGAAATAAAAATGATGAAAAGAGGTGGGTATACCTGTTTGGCTTTGTAGCCCATACGGCGAGCCTTATCGGGTCGGGTGGGATGGGTGACCCGAACAATGGAAGGAAGCTGACGGTACTCCCAACACCTGACTCTTTGCATGAATCTCATCACATCTGACTGTTTCTTCCTCCATAGCTCTCCAACATATGTATACGCACCTGTTTGTTTATATTTCCACCAAAAAATTCATTATTATAATCATCATTATAACTAAAATAAATACAAACATATATAATATACATAAATAGCTTTGTGAGAGATACAGTATAAGGGGGTGAGTCTTACCCATTGTTGAAGTCTGGTTTGATCTGCAGAGGGAGAGATGGATGGCTGCTGTTTTGGTGGGAAAATGAAATCATGGATTAGGGTTTTTGAGAATCTTTTGAATGTAGTCTCCTATGGGCTGTAGCAATATAGCCCATTGTGGAATGGGTTTGGGCTTATTTGGACTTAAGGATTGGTACGGGTCAGTCGATAGATAGTCTATGACTCTATGGCCAAATGACTACATCTCAGTTAATTTTATTTTTTTTTAATAAAGGTGTGGATCATTTGCTCGCAACAGGGGATTTAGCTTAGGTTGTCTTAACCGGGTCCGCGCTAGAGAGCTTCACTGGAGGACTTTATTTGTGAAATTTTTTGAAATGTCTTTTCCATGTCTCGAACTCGAGACCTCCAACATGTAAAACTGGTGCTCAACCAATGAGCTATAATGGGAAATACACATCTCAATTAAATGAAGTTCATAAATTATTTTTTTTATCATGACGTGTTTATAAAAAAAATAAAATAATGATACGTGTAATTAATTTAATATGGTTTAACCATGCCAAAAAGCTGATGTTAATATATATACTTTAGTTTCACTCTTTTTCTTTATTTTTTTTATTAGCATCAATTATTTTAGCATATGTTTAAGCTTATTAAAGAGTTGTCTTCTAAAAATATTTTTGGAAAAAATATAATGTGCCAAACGCACATGTAAAAGTTTCAAACTTTATGTAAAAAAAATTACATTATTATCATTTCATCTATTTAACCATGGTCTGTATTCAAGGATTATCATTTCATCTAGTTGATAAGTTACCGTTGCATATCGTGCAGATATGATCCTAGTAATTGTCACATTTATGACCAAGGATTCTATTAGAACAAGAATCGAACACGAATGGTTATATATTCCTAAAACCACCATGACAGAGATATATATATGTGCTCTTACGGATCAATAATACAACTGATCGACATAATTGAAAACAAAACCTTACACAAGTGTAGTGATAGTTAAAAAAGAGTACTATAGCTCAATTGAAAATCAAAATGAAAGATGGATATATGCTTAATTAAGAGCCTATTGATGGATCATCAGTGAACTCATTCTTCGAGTTAAAAATACACTTTACTCAAAGTCGAATAGTATATTACCACTAGATTCTAATTCTAATAACAGTAATATTCTGTTTGTAATGGGAGGAGATACTAATTAGCACCAAATTTACCTAATATAAACTTAGGGTTGGTTTTGAATAGTTTCCTAACTTCTGGGTTAAGACTTTGTGCAGGATTGTAATTTTCTCTTCTTGGAGGACTGGTTCTGGACAAAGTGAAAGATGAAGGTAAACAAAGACTGGAAGTATAAATACACACTTATACCCGATTAGGGTTTAGATCTCTTATTTTTTTTTCCACACACATATTCATATCTCTCTCTCTATCGATATATTTTTGATATTATCTTGTATTTTCTGGATTGATTCATCGATCTTGATCAATCTTTCCACTGATCATCTTGATCATATTTCATTGTAATAATCGAACCTTGTAGGTCGGATAATCTAGCCAACTGATTATTGATAATAGGAAATCACATTCCAATGTTAAAAGACATTAAATCTTATCTTGGAAAGTGTTTCGCTATGAAAGACTTGGGTGAAACGGCATTTATACTTGGAATCAAGATCTATAGAGATAGAAGTAAACGGTTGATTGGATTAAGTCAAAGTGCTTATATAGATAAGATCTTGAAGAGATTCAAGATGAAAAATTCTAAGCGCGGAAATTTGCCGATGCAAGAAGGACTTAATTTATCTAGCAAGAATGGTGCTTCTACACCTGAAGAGGTGGAGCGTATGAAAAGAATCCTTTATGCTTCGGCGGTGGGATCAATCATGTATGCGGTAAGATGCACTAGACTTGATATTGCGTTCGCGCAAAATAATGTTAGCCGTTATCAGCAGAATCCTGGAGAGGATCATTGGACTGCTGTAAAGAACATTCTTAAGTACATGCGGGCTACTAAAGAATTATTCTTGGAGTATGTTTGAAATCCCAATTCAAAATTCAAAGTGAATAGAAATTGTGATGTTGGATTTCAGGATTGATAAAGATGTTTCAAAGTCGAGATATGTCTTCATTTTAAGTGAAGACACGGTGGAATGCTTTGAGCTAAAAGCAAACCACAGTTGCTATGTATGTGACAGAGTCTGAGTATATTGCCGTCTCAGAGAAGACGACATGAAGGTTGTCTGGATTAGAAAGTTTATTTTTGGATTTTAACATGATAATCCTCAAATAACACACCTATGGATCTATACTGTGATAATTCGGGAGCAATTGTCATTGCCAATGAACCTGGGGTTCAAAAAGGTGCCAGACATTACCAAAGAAGATATCACTACGTTCGTGAGCAAATCGAATCGCGTGAAATCAAAGTACTCAAAGTTCACACAGATTGTAACTTAGCGGATACTTTTACAAAGGCATTGTCAAAAGGAAAGCTCAATAAGTATGCCGTGGGCATAGGTTATTGCTAGTTATATCATGTAAATCTGTGATTGGTATTTGGATAATGGGATGTTAAACAATTGTTATTTAAATAAATGAATTTTTATACGCGGTATAAGTAGTTTCATTTTATAATAATTGTGTCCTATATTTGCATGTTTAGATCCATGAATATTTGAAAATATTCTAAACGTCCATTGTCGATTAATTATATGGGAATATAATTAAAGTAAGACAATTGTGAGAGATTGGTGAAAATATTTAAGGGAATATTTTGAAGATGGTGGATCGTACCAAACTCACATGATACTCAAAAGATGAATATTGGACTTACCCCACTTAACGAATTTTCATTTTATGGATCGGCGTCATTAAATGAAATTCGTGAAATGGTTACTTTATTTATCCTTAGACTTGAGATGCAAGTGAGTTATGCTTGTGTGGATTGCATTTCTAGATATAGTTCTAACTGTCCTGAACAAGGTAGTAATAAAGGGCTATTTTCAGAAATGTTAAGAAATGACATGGCTAGACACTTGTAGTCAAAACAGGATTTGTTCCTTCAATTTGCAACTGAAGTATGATACCATTTGGCGCCCTCATTAATTAATTAAGATGTTTGTATGGCCATACCCAAATGAACTCAAGAGGTGGTCTTGACTAATTTGGTAATCTTGATTAATTGTAGAAATGAGAAACATAATCGTTAATTTATGAAATGACATTGATCCATATTCATAATTAACAAGGGTATCTGAACAAAGGGATATTAAAGACTAAATCATTTCAAATAGGTAATTTAAGAAACTATTCTTAAATATTTCCGGGAGCATTGGCGTGTTGCTAGACGCTAACCAATGTTATTACTTTTATAAATAACATGCTCAAGTGGGAGCTGTTGGAGTGTGATCATGTTAAATATAAACGTATGTCCGGAAATAATTTAAGCCTACGGGGTCACACGAAATGACACGGTAACTCTATACATATTAATTAGTATATTAAAGTAATATATTAATTAATTTGATCACGAAATGATTAATTAAACTAAATTAAAGGGTTAATTGTATTTAATTAATTAAAGAGGAGGATTAAATGTGAAATTAGGAAATTAGTGTTGGACTCTAATTCTAAAAGGAAGGGGCCGAAATTTGTATAAGGGTTTTCCTAATCCTATACAAACTAGGTCACCAAGTCATAAACCCTTTTATTAAAGCCTATAAATACAAGGCTAAATCAAAGGGTTTTTCTCATTCCTTCACATGTAAAAAACCTCCTCTCTCTCCTTCTTGTCTTATGTTCGGCCGTAGGAAATATAATCAAGGGACTTTGGTTTTGGGGTTCGACTACCATATGAACTTGTATAATTAATTAAGATGTTTGTATGGCCATACCCAAATGAACTCAAGAGGTGGTCTTGACTAATTTGGTAATCTTGATTAATTGTAGAAATGAGAAACATAATCGTTAATTTATGAAATGACATTGATCCATATTCATAATTAACAAGGGTATCTGAACAAAGGGATATTAAAGACTAAATCATTTCAAATAGGTAATTTAAGAAACTATTCTTAAATATTTCCGGGAGCATTGGCGTTTTGCTAGACGCTAACCAATGTTATTACTTTTATAAATAACATGCTCAAGTGGGAGCTGTTGGAGTGTGATCATGTTAAATATAAACGTATGTCCGGAAATAATTTAAGCCTACGGGGTCACACGAAATGACACGGTAACTCTATACATATTAATTAGTATATTAAAGTAATATATTAATTAATTAAGATGTTTGTATGGCCATACCCAAATGAACTCAAGAGGTGGTCTTGACTAATTTGGTAATCTTGATTAATTGTAGAAATGAGAAACATAATCGTTAATTTATGAAATGACATTGATCCATATTCATAATTAACAAGGGTATCTGAACAAAGGGATATTAAAGACTAAATCATTTCAAATAGGTAATTTAAGAAACTATTCTTAAATATTTCCGGGAGCATTGGCGTTTTGCTAGACGCTAACCAATGTTATTACTTTTATAATTAATTAATGTCTTGCATTAATTATGGAGTATTTTGTTACGGCAACAATTTTGTTTTCGGATCAACAAATTGCTTCCGGTTCTAAGGGGTTGTCGACATAAGGGAGATACACAAAGGGTTGTGAAGTTCGTGATCGGGGTACTAGCATACGGTATAGGGGTGTCTAGTGTGCGATCGTAGAGGGGTTTTACTTTAAACCCTAAATAATAATAATAATCTTATTAATAATATTATTGGAAGCTTTGCGCAAAGGTACACGTTTCGATTCTCTCTTTGTTAATTAATTTGATTACATATACGTTTCTTTCCGCTGCGTACTCGTGAATTGTTATAAGTTTATGTGCTCATATTCTAACACAATATAGCCAAGCCAATGAACATAACCATTATGGCCATCCACACAAACTTCAGGTAAATCAAAGATCCTTGTAACATCCGTCGGAAACTCTTGTTTGATTGATTTCCAGTAACCTTTCCTCATACTATAGACTTCAACTGGCAACCAATAATCAATAACACAAAAGCGAATATCTTCAGAGGATGAGATGCTTGCAAGTTTGACAACTTTGTAATCATCAGTTTTGGGATCATACCCGAAACGAAAAAGTATATCAATCTCCTCACCATCTTGCAGGGGAGGAATGTTCCAAGCAGGTGGCGTTAAACAAGCGTATAGAGAAGGGTTCCAACGATGAAGTTCTGTCCAAAAGTCATTTAAAAATCTGTCACCATTTTGCCTTGAAGGCATGGTATATGGAGGCAGCTTTAATAAAGCAGATTCCAAATATGAATGTCACCCCAAAAGTTTTTATTATTTTTGTGACTAGAAAAGCATATTAAGCCGTTAACAGATCCAATAACGCCACAAAGGGTATGATCAGAAAGACTAGAGAGCTCGATATGAGGAGAATGAGTGGGGTGTGCAGTGAACGGTTTATCGTGGAAAGAAAATCCTCTGTAAAAAAGGAGGAGAATTTCATTTTTATTGTGAACCGAATGATTAAGATGCGATTTAACAAAGGAAGGACGGGATAAGAAAGCGTTGAAGGGTTTAGAAATGCATCTCATTTGAGCAAGCTGTTTCGCGGGTAATCGTATGAGTATCTCTGATAAAAGATTTTCATGGAGGTCTTCCATATTCGCTGACTGCAGTGAGGATGAATTAGCCATTTTAATTTCTAGAGCCAAATACGTAAACAAAAGCTAGGTTAATTGATCGATCAACTTGTACTATTTTGCTGGCCGTTGCATCCTTACACCCAACATTAAACTCACATTCACATTTCATTTATTTGTATTGTATTATCTATACTAGGAATGTTAAAAGTTTGTGCCTTACATTTTAAAGGAAAAACTGTTAGACCTTATGATTTCCAATGTTGTCGTATGGTCATCAATTATCTTCTTGATTATTTGAGTAAAACTAATTTAGAAGTCAAAGAAACTAAACAAAGTTTAAACGATAAACTATTTTGTTTAATTTCATGTTGCGTTCCTTAGATTACAAATTCAAGATAGAAGCTGCAGACCATATGTTCATCGAATAATGTCGACTACATTTGTCCCTAAGCTCAAAAGGAAGACCGATTTATCTTGTGTAACGCTGACAAAAGTAATAACCTCATATTAACCAGCATTACTTTATTTATTATTATGTATATATAACTAGTTTTAGGTCCCGATAGACAGTAACTTCAATATATTGTTTAAAATAATTAGCAAATCAAAATTATACTACCACAATATAAAATTAGCAAATCAAATCAAAGTCATCGATCATTGAACAATTGAAAAAGTATTTTAGAAAATCGACTGTAAAATCGACATGAAGATGAAATGGTTCATTGAACAAAAATAAGCTAATTGAGTAAGAAGAGCAAGCTTGATATTCAATTTATGCTGATATTTTTTAACATGCCATATAGTTACAAAGATTTAGCTCGTTTGTTTATAATTCTATAATTAAGTAAGAATTATTTACTGTCACGCATCGTCAAGATAAATTCCGGTTGATAATCAACCGTTAAGTTGCATATCATTCAGATATGATTCTAGTTAACATTTATGAACAAATCGTTTTTATAGGTACACCATTAGAACAAGAAACGATCACGATGTGATCTATAATTTGTAAAGATCAATTCGTATAGATGATACAATCTATTAGTTTTAGGATTCCTTGAATTTATTTTTATTATTATTTAAATAGGTTTTTTAACTAATATAATCAAAAGGACACATGTCGTTTTAATACCACGCCATGTGTCAATCAATAGAGACATCAATCCTGTTTTAGTTTATTAGTTTAGAATTCCTTGAATTTATTTTTATTATTATTTAAATAGGTTTTTTAACTAATATAATCAAAAGGACACATGTCGTTTTAATACCACGCCATGTGTCAATCAATAGAGACATCAATCCTGTTTTAGTTTATTAGTTAGAATTCCTTGAATTTATTTTTATTATTATTTAAATAGGTTTTTTAACTAATATAATCAAAAGGACACATGTCGTTTTAATACCACGCCATGTGTCAATCAATAGAGACATCAATCCTGTTTTAGTTTATTAGATGGATTCCTTGAATTTATTTTTATTATTATTTAAATAGGTTTTTTAACTAATATAATCAAAAGGACACATGTCGTTTTAATACCACGCCATGTGTCAATCAATAGAGACATCAATCCTGTTTTAGTTTATTGATGGATTCCTTGAATTTATTTTTATTATTATTTAAATAGGTTTTTTAACTAATATAATCAAAAGGACACATGTCGTTTTAATACCACGCCATGTGTCAATCAATAGAGACATCAATCCTGTTTTAGTTTATTAGTGGATATACCGTATATAGTTTCATTTTTATTTAAATAGGTTTTTTAACTAATATAATCAAAAGTTGAATCGAAACTATCTTTACAAAAAAATAAAAAATAAAGTTTCAATAGTGTTTATTTTTATGATGACGAAACATATGTAAATGTTAAATGTTAATTACTAACTCGTTGTTAAATTAAAAAAAAAAAAAAAGTTTAGCTGATCAACGGAAAAACTGACAAACTTTGATTGTTTATATGTCAAATAGTTAAAGAAAAACAAATAAAACATAATTAATCACTAAAACTAATCAATTTGAAGAATACGAAGTAGGGAATACACGGTTAATATATAGGAAGATTAGTTTCCTGATAGAATATGAATTACACTGACTTTATAGTTTCCTAATTGGATATGAATTACATTGACTTGATAATTATAAAATACTATTATAATATTAATTTTTAAAACAAATTATTATAAATTTAATATTAAATTGTAATAAAATTATTATAGTTATGATATTTAAGAATCCTAAGAATATGTAAATAGGGATATTTTGAGACGTTAATATCTTTATCTATAATTTGTAAAGATCAATTCGTATAGATGATACAATCTATTAGTTTTAGGATTCCTTGAATTTATTTTTATTATTATTTAAATAGGTTTTTTAACTAATATAATCAAAAGGACACATGTCGTTTTAATACCACGCCATGTGTCAATCAATAGAGACATCAATCCTGTTTTAGTTTATTAGATGGATTACCTAATTTATTTTTATTATTATTTAAATAGGTTTTTTAACTAATATAATCAAAAGGACACATGTCGTTTTAATACCACGCCATGTGTCAATCAATAGAGACATCAATCCTGTTTTAGTTTATTGATGGATATACCGTATATTAGTTTCATATATGGCCCCACCACTAGACCAAATTAAATTCAATAAGTGGACCGAATTGAATGGAAAAACAAGTGAAAGCAACAGCCAAGAACTGATCATATGATTGAAGGATTCAAGTATTTAACAAAGATATAAATATCATTCCTCAACTCTCAATTAGTTAATTGCTCCATCCTCTACTGCCCTCTCTCTTCTTCACCTTCACCGGCGTCTTCTTCCTTGTCTTCTTCCACACTTTCCGGCAGCTTCACTTTTCCGGCCAGGTACTTTTTTTTTTATAAGCCTTAACAGTCATATTCTTGTTCCCAACAGTCCTTTTCTTATATATGGTCTCAACAACTTTTTAATCAGATAAGCAATGAGGGTGTGGATCCAAATGTAATTACAATGAACACTTTAGTAGATGGAATATATAAAACTAATATATATAGAGGTTGAGACCGGTATTCCCAAAACCGGTCTCAGTCTCTCTCCTCTATCTCAACTGTAGCATGTCACGTCGCTGAAAAGGTGCCAGATTCTCTGCGAGACCGGTAATGTCAATACCGGTCTCGAGATTCGTTTTTTGACCGGTATTGCTAATACCGGTTTTGGGTGACTTTTATGAACCCGGTAATGCCACTACCGGTTTACCCGGTTCCATAAATTTTTTTGCCAAAATTTGTTTGACAAAACACCGCCAGATATGTCTGTTTCAAAAAAAATTTCCTATACCATACCTCAATCGAAAACAAAAATTAAATATCACCGTTGAACCATATACTAATACTAATTACTCGTAATATAAAAGAGGGATGCTTAAGAGCCTACTGACAGATCATCAATGAAGTCATAGTTACAAAAAAAAATAAAATAATTTACGTGACATGTAACTTAATTACAAATGATGATGTTTGCCATAAACCAAATAAAGAAATATATTCTTAACTCAAGCAAATTAGTTGCACTTGTAACTTTTCGATCTGATAATTCAGTTTCCAATTCGCAACGAAGCAAATCTGCTGCTAGAGGCTTTCCATTGATCGACGGGTGCTACCCAAACAAGACTGTCAACATACTGAACAACTTTGAGCGTACCACGTGAGGTAGAATTGGTATTAAATTTAAAAGATTTAACCTTAGCTCCGATTGAATCATATAATGCTAGATAACTATGATGAGGTTCAAAGAGAAACTCATTATTCAATGTAAATCCAATTGGTTCCACTTCCCCATAAAACTTAAAATCTGAAAATATATCGTTTTTCACCATGATCTGGGGAAGGCATGATATATGGAGGTAGCTCTACTAAAGCAGATAAAGAAGGGTTCCAAATATAAATGACACCCCACAAATCATTTTCTGATTTATGACTAGAAAAGCATATTAAGCCGTTAACCGATCCAATAACGCCACAAAGGGTATGATCAGAAGGAGGGATAACGGGGAGTTTGATAAGAATAGGTAGCTCGATATGAGGGGAAAGAGAGGGGTGTGCAGTGAACGGTTTATCGTGAAAAGAAAATCCTCTGTGAAAGATGAGGAGAATTTCATCATTATTGTGGACTGAATGATTGAGATGCGATCTAACAAAGGCAGGACGAGATAGGAAAGCATTGAAGCGTTTAGAAACGCATCTCATTTGAGCAAGCTGTTTCGCGGGTAATCGGATGAGTATGTTTCGTAAAGGCTTTTCATAGAGGTCTTCCATGTTCGCCGACTGCTGTGGGGAAGACATTTTAGAGGCAAAGTAAACAAGAGATTGATCAACTTATACTATTTTGCCGGCCATATGTTTAAATATAGTACTCATGGTCATATTGCTTGCTTACCCGTCCATATGGCAATATAATATATGGCATGACCACTAATTAAACTTATTCAACATCAAACTTGCATTCACATAATCACATTTCATCCAATTAATCATAAAATGCATTCAATTCAATATATCACTTTTTTTTTGCATCACTATACAAAAACGTTGTAAGAAAATGATTGATAATAATCCATTTAATTGTGTTTTAATTCAAAAATTTTAATTTTAATATATAATTATATCTATATATTAATTAATTAATTAAACATATTAACTAATTTGAGTATTCAAACAAAAAGTATTCTTGAATATGGATTTAAACAAAGACGTGTCGTTCAAATAAAACGACACAGATTAATTTTAGGCTATGTTTGACACAAGCTTTTCGAGAGCTTTTCAGGAGCTTTAGCTTTTTATTTTAAACTAAAAGCTTCTAAAGTATTAAAAGCTTTATTTGGATGCAACTAACTTTAGCTTTTATTTGAAAGAAAAAACTCCAAAATGAAACGCTACTTGAATTAGCTCTGTATCAATGAAATCTCATCATCCATACATAACGAATTGACGTGGTATATTCATATCATACTATATGAACAGTAAGAATTAGTAGTCTTGTTGAGACTAGAACTCATAGGGAATCAAATCGATTTATGGATGGAATCAGGTATGCAGTATTTACAGACAAAAGTATTCGGTTATTGGGGAAAAATCAATATACTTCTAATGTCGAATCAGGATTTAACTTTTCGATGAAGCTTATAATCCTTAAAAGTTACACAAATACCTCTTGAAATTGCAGTTACAGCTACCATACCGAACATTTTTAAAAAATAAAAACTCTAGTTAATAGCTTTGCTTAAAAGCTATAGCTTACAACTCCAACTAAAAGCTGCAGCTACAAGCTACAACTACTTTTGTCAAATATACCCGGAGTATATTGGTAGATAGATAGAGTTGTTGCCATATTGATTATTAATTCTACAACTAAAAAACATCTTAGTTACCATTTCATGCGAAAAACGAACTAAGTTGCTATGACTAAAACAAAAAAATTGTAATTTAAGCTAATTATAGATATATTTTGAGCGTAAATTCTTAAGCAATTTTTCTACCTATCATGTGTCGATTTCTAACTATGTTAATTATCTAGGTTCCATCGTAAGCTCTGGATATAATTTGTCTGTTTCTAAACCTACCGTTACTTTTTCTTAATTGTGTCAGTTTTGACTTATTCCAATTTGTTCGAACAAAACTTTTCTCATATATTGCTTGAGCAAAATTCTAGTTATATAGCCTAAGTGTGTTTAAACCAAGTCTATCTGACAAATATGACTAACGCATCACGCTTGCAATAATATTGTGAGAATTTATATGGTGCCAAACCAAAAATTCTTTTACCGCAATCTGTTCGATTCCAGGTACAACTATAATTTTTATAAGCCTTCACTAAAAAGCAAAAAGCAATAGATTAAAGGGTTAAGTATCTGGGTATGTGTGTACCTTGTATACTTTTTTTATTGTGAGAAAAAAAGAACTTTCATTTGATTTATTATATGTAAATAACTTGCATAATTGAACAAATCGTGTAAGAAAATCGGTTGGATGCTGACGTGGCACCATTTAGTATGTGAGACGTGGCGCAATGAGTGACCTCACATCAGCATTTAGCCTGTTGCTTACACTATTCGTTTAATTTTGCAAGTTATTTACATACAATGAACCAGATAAAAAAAAATTTTACACAATAGAAAAAGTATACAAGTTACATACATCTTTAGATACTTAACCTTAAATTAAACTATAGTCCTAACGTTGCCACATATTTTGAGTAACATTTTTAAAGTTTTAAAACTAAAAAAGGAACCCAATACTTATTACAAATAGCAAGAATTGTCAAACCTTACGTTTGGAAAGATTGATAAAAAAAAATGATAATGACATTCATTTCCATCCAATAACAAAAATCCTTTTGTAATTGATTTCGCAATTTGAACCAATTGGAAGATAAAAAAAATACATAATTGATCCTTTATTTGGTATTTATTAGGTTCAACTTAAATTTTTGTATTAAATTTCCACCTCAAATATTTTCAATCCATATTTTTTCCCCATATATATAATATCACTCTTTATTTATGTTGTCATTAGTCGCTTATTACATGCATAACTAATATAAATTTTCATATAACAAAATACAATTTTTAATGCACCCAAATAGTTTATACTAACAACTGTAAAGAATGGCATTAACAAAATCCGAATATAATTTTTTAGTTATTATTAATATGATTATTATTCACTTAGTTTGCTAATTGATACTAGAGGTAAGGTAATGTTTCTATCAAGCTATCAAGCTATTCATTTAGTTAAGAGTCTTAAAAGTCCACAACATATTGCTTAATTGGTTATCACAAATTCACAATACTATCAAGCTAAACACGTACTATTTAGTTAAAACTTGAACCAAGACGTACCACACTCTAAAGTTTAACAGTTACTTAATCCCATTTTTCACGAAATATGGCAAAGTGAAAAACAGCTATAAAAAAAACCCTTTATTTCGAAAGACAAAAGTGTTTACATCGGATCCAATGTTTTACCACACTCAAAAGTAAAACATTCAAATTTGTTGTTCTTAAATTGGGCTGGAGCATTAGGAAATAAGAAAATGGGCTTGTTGTATAAGAGTTCAAGAGGCCCAGTTCTGATGCACGTGAGACTAACAGTGGATCACGTGATGTCAATCGGTGGGTTTTGGTCTTTTGGATACGTGGCAGATTTATATATCAACAATACGACTATACGAGGAACAAAAAAAAAGCGGCCGTAATTTTGGTTGGTAGTTATTATAGGAAGGAAACAGCCAAATCAGATTTCATCACTATAACCAGAAAGAAACGGAACGTTATCTATTTTTATCCGTTCAAGGTAAAGTAAATAAATATCCAAAATCCAAATTATTATCATCTCATTTTTTCTTCCAAATTATCCAAGATAGCGATTTTATGTATTTTGCAATTAGACAGGTATGTACGCAATGCAGTGGCGGTGAAGGTGATGACGATGATGGCGGGTGGTGACGGTGGAAGTGATGTAGTGGTGGCGGTGTGACTATTAGTGTAAAATAATTGATATAAAATAGGTTATGTAGTTATATCAAAAATTGAAAGATATATATGTTATAATTAATTTTATTAAGGGTATTATAAGTGAAGATAATTAAATTAGTAAATAAAAGAAAAAAATTAATAGTCTAGGTATTTTAAAAGCTCAAAGTTAAAAATGAAAAAAAAATAGTTTGTTTTATATATGAGTAAAGATACATTAAACAATATGTAGACAAATGTAGAAAAGAGATCTTTATCTTTATCATACTAGATTTTTGATCCGTGTCAAATACACGGGTTTTACAATAATATCAATATAAGAATTAGTATATGGAACAAAAAAAAACCTTATACATTAAATGTAAAAATATACTTTAAAAGGAATTGAGATATTCAAATGTAAATACTGAATGCTAAATCATATCAATGCTGGATAGTGTAGCAGAGTTTCTTTTATACAACTTGCTTCCAAAAAAGCAATATCTTAACCTTGATTACACAATTGACCGAGTTCTAATTGAAGTCTTGCAAAAAACTAATTTATTTCGTTAGCGATGACCCATGGTTGTTAGGAACAATAAAAGTAGCAGCTTGTTCGTCGGGTTTTTAATACTTTCAGGTGTTCTGATTTTATTTGTAGGGTTCGGTTTATATAAGAAGAATTTGTATCCTAAATATAGTTTGATTCCAATTACTAAAATGATTATCCTAATTATAATATGATTACAATTACAATTATAGTTATATTTTGTTATTAGATTAGATGGACATTATGTAATAAAATACTAATTATTTTAAATTGGGTTAAAGTGTAAATTGGTGATGGAAAACCAAAAAGTGTAAATTAATTTTTTAAATTTGGTTAAAGTGTAAATTGGTGATGGAAAACCAAAAAGTGTAAATTAATTTAGACATGTGTTGATTTAATAATTATAAGAAATTGAGGATTGTGATTGGTCAGTTGCCTTTTAATATATATTAAGATAAGATTTAGTAGTTTTCAATTTATAATTCTAAAAGTTATCGAATACGTTTTAATTGATTTTGATTAAGTTAATCTACATGTAAAAAAGTAATAGAAATTGGAATAAAAACAATAATTTGTGAATCTTTCCATATGAAAACATATATATTCACATAATTAAAAGCTCGTAGTAATTTTCATCTAACTTACAAAACTCATGTTTCATGGAAGACATGTAAAAGATAATGGATGTTATAATTTTTATTATGATTTATACCACCAACAAAGTTAGTTCAAGTGGTTAACAATTTTGTCTTTAAAGAATAAAGGTCGGAGGTTCTTTTTTATCTTAGATAGAACTAAGGCAGCCTCTCTACCTTAGGCATGAATAAAATTGTCTACATCTTAACCCCATACACCGTCTTGATATTGAGACCTAAAACCCGTAGATATAATCAGGTTTATTGAGTTTCCTTTTGAATTGGTGTATGAACAATATTGCCTAGTGGAGATCTAATCGAATGGTTCTATTGGTAGCAGGATGATACTTCAGTAGTTCGTGAGTGATCCAAATTTGCCTTAATAGATTAATATATATTCTACTTTTTAGGCATAATTACATATTTACCCAAAGTGAAAAATTTTAATGCATAAATACAATGCTTCTAAAGCATGGTTTGAACCTTTCTTAGTGGAAGATCGGAATTCTCTTCATCACGAGACTGATCGGATCAGACACCCGAGAGACATGTAATTATGCCTAAAAAATATATATCTTTCTTTAGTTTATTATTAAAGTTTTAATAATATATGCTATTCTTTAACAGATTAATTAAAAATCAAATAAACAAAACCGTATATTCCAATGCACACACACCGTCAATAAGATATCCATACACAACTTCCACAAAACACACAAGGAACAATCAAATAGATAACAATGAGGAGATCTTTTGGGCCAAGAATGGGCGGCAGTGGGGGTGGTGGAAACGGCGGAGGCATGATCAAGTCCCTTCATCGAGCCGTTAGGGCCGGTATGGGTGGTAGTGGTGGCTCATCCATCGAACCCTACTCACAATTTTCAACAACAAGATCAACCACTAATATTAATAACCGTAGTAACATGAGCCAACCCTTAAACACACGTCTTTTTTTATCAAATAATTGTAATAGTAGTAATAGTCCTTATGTCCCAGTGACCGGGACGTCTCACTGGGACATGTTGACACCACCGGCTATAAGCGGTGATCATGAGCTTTTTGATTGGGAATACGTGGATGAAAGTGGTTCATGTGGGAGTGATGATGGTGAAAGTGTGTATGGGTTTTATGATGATATGGTTTATGGGAGTGTTCCTTCTAAAGATGAAGTTCACCATGCAGTTTCTTCTCTTCAAGAGTATGTTATATATCCATCTCATATATTCTTAATTTGTGTCTTTTCAATAATGAATTTTGATATTTGTTGTTGATATATTTAAAACCATTTCCTTGAATTTCACAACAATAATTAAAGTCTTAGGAATGGAGCTACATGGTGGCCAGCTTTGTCTGCTTTGCGGGCGTATGGACCGCCTTTACTATTGGGTTACCCTGAATAACCGGACTTTCTTTGTTGGTCGTTAGAAAAAAAAGTAATGTTATGTTTATTACTATTTCTCAAAAAACCATATCATGAATACTCATCTAGATTCAAGAGAATTAAATGATGATGGCTTTATGATATGTTTGTTGTCAAATAGATTTTGAGAATATAATATACATGTAAAAAAAAAAAAGGTAAATGGGTGGGAACCCTCTGGTCCCATGTACCGTCTTGGTACCCAGAGCGCACACCACATAGAACTCATGTTCAGTGACTCACCATTATCACACATGGGTCACAAGATAAAGTTTCTCAAATAGATTTTGAGAATACAATATACATATTATAAAAAAAAAAAAAAAAAAAGGTAAATGGGTGGGAACCCTCTAGTCCATGTACCGTCTTGGTACCCAGAGCGCACACCACATAGAACTCATGTTCAGTGACTCACCATTATCACACATGGGTCACAAGATAAAGTTTCTCAAATAGATTTTGAGAATACAATATACATTATAAAAAAAAAAAAAAAGGTAAATGGGTGGGAACCCTCTAGTCCATGTACCGTCTTGGTACCCAGAGCGCACACCACATAGAACTCATGTTCAGTGACTCACCATTATCACACATGGGTCACAAGATAAAGTTTCTCAAATAGATTTTGAGAATACAATATACATATTACTCGATAAAAAAAAAAAAAAAAAAAAAAAAAAAAAAAAAAAAAAAAAAAAAAAAAAAAAAAAAAAAAAAAAAAAAAAAAAAAAAAAAAAAAAAAAAAAAAAAAAAAAAAAAAAAAAAAAAAAAAAGGTAAATGGGTGGGAACCCTCTAGTCCATGTACCGTCTTGGTACCCAGAGCGCACACCACATAGAACTCATGTTCAGTGACTCACCATTATCACACATGGGTCACAAGATAAAGTTTCTCAAATAGATTTTGAGAATACAATATACATTATCTAAAAAAAAAAAAAAAAAGGTAAATGGGTGGGAACCCTCTAGTCCATGTACCGTCTTGGTACCCAGAGCGCACACCACATAGAACTCATGTTCAGTGACTCACCATTATCACACATGGGTCACAAGATAAAGTTTCTCAAATAGATTTTGAGAATACAATATACATATTACTCGATAAAAAAAAAAAAAAAAAAAAAAAAAAAAAAAAAAAAAAAAAAAAAAAAAAAAAAAAGGTAAATGGGTGGGAACCCTCTAGTCCATGTACCGTCTTGGTACCCAGAGCGCACACCACATAGAACTCATGTTCAGTGACTCACCATTATCACACATGGGTCACAAGATAAAGTTTCTCAAATAGATTTTGAGAATACAATATACATATTACTCGATAAAGCAATGGTTTTTTTGTGTGGTGGTGACGAATGATATGGAATTGGGGAGAAACTGTAGTATTTAAGATTGGTGAACTGTTATATATATCAAATTATGCAATTTGTTTGTTGATCTCTTGCTTTTTTTGATTTGGTTAAGCAAGTTGCTTTGCTATGTATATACAAATTACATTGATTTTCTGTAAAGTTAAGTCAAATCCTATACAAACATCCAAAACCCATCTCTTGCAACTTGTTACCAAAGCTAGTACAGCATCTGATATGCTTTTTCCATTTTCCACAACTACTTGATTAATACACCCCTAGAGACTCAGGTTCGATCCTTAAGGATGCCCAAATCATGTGGGTATGAAGTGAAGACATTTTACCGGCATCATAACCCTTACGGGGTGGGATGATGGGGATCCAATGTGGTTCCGGGGATAGGGTGCCCTCCTTTACTCTTTTTTTTATTTTTTCATTAATACACCCCTAAATATGCGTATTAACTTGAGTTCTGCTGTGTAAGTACCAGGGTCCTTGAACCGGTGTCCTTTGGACAATTGATGAAGGATCGGAGAACACATGGTAGTGATGATGATGAAGTTGGACAGATTTCAAGTCAAACTAGTTTTCATACGTCCGAGTCAGATTGGGTTGAGCCATCAATGCATAGTTTGCAAGTTCCTAGTGTTGGCAAAGTTTATGATGCTTTCCATCTATTACAAACTGAGCCTTCTGTCCAGGTATATTTGATCTTACATATTCGGACAAAAAGTTGTATTTGTCCAGGAATGTAGTTCATTACATTATAAGTTACAACCCAATTAACACATTAATTAAGTTAATCTCATTCTCATTGTTGTTGTACCTTGATTGATACAACAATTTTGTAACATGGGCAAAAGCTTCTTTATACATTATTGTTCATTGACACAATGTTATTGCACCAAGCAATGGAATTTATGACTTAAACTCAGTTTGATACAATAAATGTTATGCTTTCTCATTTGCCTCATATTTTGGTGATGCAGAGAATGGTCATGTCCTTGTCATCAGACAAGGCCGTTTGGGACGCTGTTATGAACAATGAGGTGGTTCGTGAGCTTCGCGAATCAGTCGGTGGAGGTTAGTGTGGATTTATATATATTGATGTGTTTGACACTCTTTGAATATTAGAGTGTCATTTACTGTTTCAAGTGGCTGAAATATCCAAATTTTTATGCATTATATGTACATTTAAATTGACAACATGGAGAAAAATGAGACACCATATCTGAAAGTTTGGAAAACCCAAAACGAGCTCCACACGAAAAAGAATAGACAAATTGTTCAAGTGTGGGCTTTTCTAACTTCTCTATGAGTATTGTAACTGGGTTGGGCCAACTAGAGGTGACCTTTTGTCATTGGGTTACCCCAGACGGAGTTTTGGGCTTTAGAGTTTGTTGGCCGTTAAAAGAAATTTGTAATTATGTGTACACTTTCAAGTTAGACGAAGTGCAAAATTTTTATCATACTTGTATGTAGTAATAACTAACTATAAATCGTAACTATTCTATACAGCCTTCATTTCACTTACTTTTTCTCATGTGAAAATTGCTACGAGTATAAAATAGGCACTTCAATATACATAACACTTTTTGGTCAAGTACTTCTACTTTTCCTTTTTGTCCAATTGTAGTGTTGTTTTACTTTTGCTATGTTTTTAAGTAATCTTTTTTGGGATTATTTACAGCAGACAAAAGTATATCCGTTGGCTCAGAGGATCGTGACTCGAATCCAGTTACACAAGTTCTTCGTCGGATCTTTGTGAATACAAAGGATAAAGTGATTGAAATAGTAGAGATGTTAACAAAGATTGTGAATGAGTTAATTCAACCCATGAACAAGGACGAGACGTCAAAGAGAAATGACAATGTGCCCCTTAACGCGTTTGAGGAGAACCTTAGAAGCTCCTTCATTCTCTCTATTATGGTTCTCTTGATTGTAGTTGTGACTCGAGCCAACAAATGTTGATCATGCTCTCATTCGGTGACCACGCTCACAAGTATTGATCATGATCATAGTTTTGAGCAAAGAATTGATCATTGTCTCACTTGTACAAGCCAGGATCATTTTCGAGAGCTTGATTGACATGTTTTGATCATGATCTTTGTGGTCTTGAGTCCGGCCCAAAGACATTGATCATCAATTTGCTGACATGACAAACGATAGGATTCTTCTCATGATCTTTT
The DNA here is from genome assembly GCA_034093135.1 of Erigeron breviscapus. Taxonomy (NCBI): domain Eukaryota; kingdom Viridiplantae; phylum Streptophyta; class Magnoliopsida; order Asterales; family Asteraceae; genus Erigeron; species Erigeron breviscapus. Next base: position 2,703,509 of record CM067167.1, read on the forward strand.
ATGCATAAGAATGATATGGATTCTGTTTGTAAAAGTTTTGGATATGGAATAGTAGACTTGTTCTGAATATTATGATCATGTTGTTATGTTGATGTGATAAGTGTGGATGTGCCAGGGGCATAGGGAGAGGGGAAACCAGGGGTGCTTTGTCCAATGGTCCTCTGTGGGTGCAAAGTGCAAACTGGTGGTTTGGTTTGGATATATAGAAATTTAAAATCATTTCTTTGGGTTCCCGAATTCGAACCATAATAAGAGGTTGCCCGCAATTCGGTTAAAGTATAAAATGGGTACTTTCGGCTCGATTAACCTTTTATTAAAGTTATGCCAACATATAAATTTAATTATTTCAGTAGTCACTCATGGAAACAAAGCTAAGAACTTTTCTTAAAAATATACGGGGTATTATATAGATGACAACTTTGAACTTGAAATATTTATAGCTAAATATAATAGATTTAAAAATAAAATAAGTAAAGTCGTTATAAGTTTGAACAATAAATATGAGAAATTTAGCTAAAAATCCAGATGGTAACTAATATCTTCTCTTAACACATGTATACATGTATACATATATGTATGCATACATCAAATATGATTCATTTCGATTAATCACGGGAAAACTTTTATTAGAGTTTGATTTACATATGTTGTAGGTTAGTTTTAGATTTATTTTATCTACTTAATTTTCGATTCATTTTGAGAACATAATAATATGTTTTCCTTTACTTTAGAAGAAGCATGAAGATTTTAAAAAGATGATTTTTTGAAGGAAAAAATAATAAAAATGCAAAAGACCTGAGTGCTCTAATTTTGCAACCTCTTGACTCACCTTGAACAACCCTTGTTTTATTACTACTATACCACGCCGCCATCAACCACCACACCAGGTAACTTCCTCTTCTCTTTTTCCTTCTATTATTTTCGATTTTAGTTGATTTGGGTTTCATTAAAGACCTCTTTTTCTTTTATCTCTGAATTTTAGTTAGCACCAAACAGTTGGAACTAAAATTACCTATCAAGGGGCTGCCTTAAATCAAGACTGCTTTTTTAATTTAGTATCTTTGATTCTTGACTTTAAAAGCTTCTTAATTTGCCACCCTAACTATTGATAAAAACATAATTCAACCCAAATTTTTTTTGGGTTAAAATTCAATGAAGTTGTTAGCTTTACTTCACAGTTCACACAATAATAGTAGAACATATCAGGTGTAATTTGTTGTTTCCCATGACTTTTCTTTGACTTTTTTAGAGGGTCTTTTATAAATTTAGTATATATCAGTTTTCGCTTATATGCACACAACGTAGATATAGTTAATACATAGATATTTGATTCAAGGAACGAATACAATAGACGCCACATGTTGGTTTTAATGGTTGTATAGCGATTATATTTAGATATAGCAGGCACAAAGTTTAACCGTAGATAACGAAAATGTATCATCGTATTAGCAAAGTTTGCAGTCAGCACTTACCGGCATAGATACAAGGATACACTATATCGAATGTAATACTAATGTCTTTACAATAACTGAGGCGATATTAACCAGTGAAGGGATGAAGCTGGAATTATTCTTTTTATGTATTTGTTTTAGTTCTAAGTTAAGTCAACTTTTCGTTTGACTACTCACCGGTGTCGATGTAGATAGTTAATATCAGTTATTAACTTGTGGATGGTTTTTATTTTTTTTCACTGGTTACTTGGTTAGGCTGATTCATTGCAATGAGCACAACAGAGGATGCATCCAAGAAAACTGCCCGTCCCGAATTAGTGAAGATGAGTTCAGCGTTTAAACTGGTACGCTCTCTAGCACATGTAATCTCTGTCAGACCATGATTTCTATTTTAACTCACCGTTTCATCCTGCACATTCTTTAAGATATATAGATTTCTTAAACTATTTTTGGTGTAATTTTTGTAACTTCTTTTTTAATCTTTGTGTCTGAATTGACCTGACCCCTGTGGAGTTGTGATGGTCTAATACACACGTAACTGAATTCCAATAGGCGGCATATCCTTTTGAAGATTGGCCGAAATTTCTTTTAAATAGTAAATCTTATTTATAGCCACAAATTAGTTCAGGGACGATGGTTGTTAATGTGTCATATTATACTTTGGTTAACAAAACCCCAGAACATAACCTCTAGTCTTCCTAAGAATATAGATTACAGACTTTGGGATTTGTATCAGTAGCAAGATACCCCCTTTTTGTCATGCCATCATGAGCTTTTATACTGCTTACTCGTATGATAGTCTTTAAAGTTTCTTTCATAGTATTGCTTAGTATGTTAGCAGCAATATGTTTTCAGTATATGTTTCTTGTGCAGGCTGAAAAATGGGTCAGTAACATGACGGCAACCACTGATAATGAATCTACTCGAGTTGTCTTAGAGGCTCGACCTCCGGGGTTAGTATTGGCATGCCTCAACTGAATTTTTACGTTACCCTTCTCTAATATGTCTCTTATGAGTAAAATCCAGATGGTAACTAAAATGAAGCATACAGAAACTCAACTTAAAACTAGTATTATACTATTTTGTGTATTAAAATGCTTGTAACATTCTAAAATGCTTTATTAGAAAATAGAAATTACTATTAATAATGTAGCTTCTAAAATCATTATCTATATATGTATTTTTGAAGTTTGACCTGGGCCAGCCCTATTTTGACAAGTTCTAAAAAACACGGTCATTTTGAACTGGTACCCATCTGGTATTAAACTTGATCTTTCACATGGTCCTCGAGTTGGTCAAGACTAGTAACAGTTTGTTCATATGATATCACTTTATGATATTATATGTTGGGATTGATAATTATGGCTAAATATTGCTAATATGAGCTTGTTAGTTGTTAGTAGCGTGTTACTTTATGCTGGATTGATTAGTTTACATAGCATAAAGAAATGAACTAGGTATTCACTATTGTCAATAATTTGCCTCCATATGTGACAATCGAGATTTTGTCGTAGCTTGTAAACTTTCCAGTGTTACATTCGTAATTCGTTGATGGAAGATTGCCTTCTGTATAATGTGACAAACTATTAAGCAATAGGACCAGATAGGATAACTGCTGTAACTGATAAAGAAACCCTTTTGTTAACGTGACAAATAGCCAAACTAATTACGTGTTAACATATTTGGTAAAGCTTAAGTATTTCTTTTACATCCCATTTGACAATGAAAACAGAGTTGATGTCTTTGTCTAAATGAACATTTTCTTTATTTCAAACATCAAGATAAAAGCGGTATGAAAAAACAGAAATTTCTGGGTCACAAGGTTTTTTAGTTCAAACTGTTAATGTTACTTTTTGTAAACTGCAAAAACAATGTGAACAAAATTCACAGTTTATAGTTGCAGTTTGCTATTTGAATAATTGAATATGTTAATGTGTGTCAAATATAGTTTTCATTTATTAAAATACGAACTCAAGAAGAAAGAAACGGAACTAACAAAAAGTTCATGTTAGCTTGAGGTTTTGACTTGGTTTCTTTTTGTTGAAGGGATCGTGTTGCAATCCAATAATAAATATAAATATCCTTAATAATCTTTTTCCTTTTGTGCAGGCTTGGCATAGGTGCAGTAGTTCCCCGCCACCAACCCAACGTTGCATTGTCAAATGATCCCGTTGAAAGAAAGTTACGTGCCTTAACAGATGCTGCGAAAATTTTCCAAATTGAGGAGGAAAATAAGTCGACTCCACGAGATGAAGGGACAGATGACGAGGATGAAGAAACCGAAAGCAGAACTAAAGCATTTGTTAAAAAGAAAGCACCCAGCTTGCCTTCATCTCTACCCACAAATGATAAACACAAGTAAATTTTATGTGTTTACATTCTTCATTATAGATAATTCACATCTTAGTTCCAAATTTAACTTACTTTTCAATCGATTGCAATGCTCTATTTACAAAAACGTTCATCATTGAATTTGAATATACAATCTATAGAGATTGATGAGTTTAGCATACTACACGAACAAGGCTACGGGCTGACTTGCATTAGTGTTATTAAGAGTATTAACACGATGATAGCGTATGGCACCTGACAGATGTTTAAAATACAACATCTTTTTCATTGTATGATTAAAAATGTTTTAGAAGGCTTTCTATTAGCATTTTGCATTTGGAGTTAAAATTTTGATAAATTTATTCATATAAAAAGCTTTTAACATAAATCTTGTGCATCGGGCATGTTCTAAATAATGACTTATCTGGTATTCGCATAAGGCATATAGTCAAGGTGTTTCATATGTCGAATATATCTTTTAAAAGAGTAATGCTTGGTTAAACATAGATTTTCTTTTTTATCGATACATTAATCTGTCTTCTTGTAATTCATAATAAACTCTACCAAGTAACAATCTTGGTGTATTTGTAATGAGCTTTTATTTTTCTGTTCAAATTATATTAAGTATATGATAATAAGATGAACATACAAGACAAGGATTTAGTGTTGCTAAATTAGCTCTGATCGTGTATGTTATTCTTGATTAGCTTTAACTAGTGCAAAGTAGGAATGAGATTGGTCAAAATCCTAACCGAACCGGTCAAACCCGAAGACCAAAAATACTTAAAAAAGAAACCCGAGGACCGGATCGAACTTGAGTAGAGCGAACCACAAAACCCGAAGATTCTTTATTACCTTATGTTGAAAATACCTGCTGTTTTAATTGGTTCAAGGCAGCATAACCAAAATAGACTGAAATGTTAGAAAAATAAAACTGGAACAAGATCGGCAAAACCAAAAGATTGAAATGTTAGAAAAATTATAACCGGAACCAGACCGTACGGTCCAAGTCCAGTTATGCTTTATTATTCAAGTTTTTTGAATTATGGTAAAAGTCTTGATCAAATGAGTAGATGATTTCAAAATAACATGTATCCGATCCATATTAATTGGCCCACCGATACCAAGACATATATAAAGTATAAACTATCATTTTCATTTCTCAAATATTCTTTATATATAGGCGGATCCTCTTGATAGTTGGGAGTGCATTTTATGTGTCACCTAGGGATGTGCACGGGTCGAAACCCGACCCGAACCGAACCGGCATGACCCGTGACCCGAGATGGCATGAGAAATTGAACCGTGACCCGGCCCGTTAACATCCCGGGCGGGTCGGTTCGGGCTCGGGTTTTAAAGTTTGACCCGAAAATGGCTGCCTTGAACTTTTGTTTTGAGTAGAAGAAAGTAGAAAGCATGAAAATGGATGTTGAGTTGCGCTTGTGACTTCAAAAAGGCTTCCTTTTGGTGGAGTTTTGTATGAGTGCCCCCATTCTAATGTATGATCCATGGGATTTTTGATTGAAAGGAGGCAGAAACAAATAAACGCCCGGAGGATCCCGACCATTTAAAAGTGGGGTCTCGACCTACACTATTTGCAGCGATAATCGCTGCAAATAGTTAAACTATTTGCAGCGATAATCGCTGCAAATAGTTAAACTATTTGCAGCGATAATCGCTGCAAATAGTTAAACTATTTGCAGCGATAATCGCTGCAAATAGTGTAAAGTATTTGCAGCGATAATCGCTGCAAATACTTGAGTGGGGCCAAAAATTGAATAAAAGCTCCCCCTTCCGTCCGTTTCTTTCCCAGTTTCAACAAACACTCCCCCTCTCCTTACGATTTTCTTCTCTTATTTTTTTTTTCAAAGTATTTGCAGCGATTTTCACCCTTTTTCTTGTTTTTCAAAGTATTAGCAGCGATTCCGGCCAACCCCCGTGTTAGTGGATTTACCGGCCAGTTTTCCGGCAAGTGCGGCGGCTCTCCTCCCCCGTTAGTTTTTTCAATCTCTTTTGGTATGTATTTTCCGGCCATATTATCCCTTTTTGATTGTTATTATTTGTGTTGTTTATTGTTAATTGTTATTATTAGTTTTGTTAGGATTGATAGTTAATTTTTGGATTTTAATAAGTTTGTTTGTATTATTAGTTTTAGTTAGTGATTTGTATTATAGGTTTGTTAATATTGTTTTTGGTTTCATTATTTTTGTTAGAATTGATAGTTAATTTTTAGATTTTATAAGTTTGTTTGTATTGTTAGTTTTAGTTAGTGATTTGTATTATAGGTTTGTTAGTATTGTTAGTTTAAATTTTGTTAGAATTGATAGTTAATTTTTAGATATCTATGTAATTTGTTTTGTTAGGCAAAGATTAGTGTTAGGTGTGACTTGGACTTGTTAGAATATTAATATTGTTAGATGAAATATTAGTACAAAATAAGTGTAAAAACTAAGTTAAAAAGAATATTAAATATTATGTAGAAAAAACATATAAGTAAACTATATTAGTATAAAAAACAAGTTTCTATAAAACTTTAAATATAGTATAAAAGTAAAAATAAAAAACACTTTCAAAAAGTATTATAGAAATAAGTAAAAAATTAAAAAATATATATATAAAAGTAAATAAACAAGTTTGTATAAAAAGTACATAGAAAAACGACATTTAAAAGGTTTAAAAACTTCATAAGCATAATACAAAAAAAAAAAAAAAAAAAAAAAAAAAAAAAAAAAAAAAAAAAAAAAAAAAAAAAAAAAAAAAAAAAAAAAAAAAAAAAAAAAAAAAAAAAAAAAAAAAAAAAAAAAAAAAAAAAAAAAAAAAAAAAAAAAAAAAAAAAAAAAAAAAAAAAAAAAAAAAAAAAAAAAAAAAAAAAAAAAAAAAAAAAAAAAAAAAAAAAAAAAAAAAAAAAAAAAAAAAAAAAAAAAAAAAAAAAAAAAAAAAAAAAAAAAAAAAAAAAAAAAAAAAAAAAAAAAAAAAAAAAAAAAAAAAAAAAAAAAAAAAAAAAAAAAAAAAAAAAAAAAAAAAAAAAAAAAAAAAAAAAAAAAAAAAAAAAAAAAAAAAAAAAAAAAAAAAAAAAAAAAAAAAAAAAAAAAAAAAAAAAAAAAAAAAAAAAAAAAAAAAAAAAAAAAAAAAAAAAAAAAAAAAAAAAAAAAAAAAAAAAAAAAAAAAAAAAAAAAAAAAAAAAAAAAAAAAAAAAAAAAAAAAAAAAAAAAAAAAAAAAAAAAAAAAAAAAAAAAAAAAAAAAAAAAAAAAAAAAAAAAAAAAAAAAAAAAAAAAAAAAAAAAAAAAAAAAAAAAAAAAAAAAAAAAAAAAAAAAAAAAAAAAAAAAAAAAAAAAAAAAAAAAAAAAAAAAAAAAAAAAAAAAAAAAAAAAAAAAAAAAAAAAAAAAAAAAAAAAAAAAAAAAAAAAAAAAAAAAAAAAAAAAAAAAAAAAAAAAAAAAAAAAAAAAAAAAAAAAAAAAAAAAAAAAAAAAAAAAAAAAAAAAAAAAAAAAAAAAAAAAAAAAAAAAAAAAAAAAAAAAAAAAAAAAAAAAAAAAAAAAAAAAAAAAAAAAAAAAAAAAAAAAAAAAAAAAAAAAAAAAAAAAAAAAAAAAAAAAAAAAAAAAAAAAAAAAAAAAAAAAAAAAAAAAAAAAAAAAAAAAAAAAAAAAAAAAAAAAAAAAAAAAAAAAAAAAAAAAAAAAAAAAAAAAAAAAAAAAAAAAAAAAAAAAAAAAAAAAAAAAAAAAAAAAAAAAAAAAAAAAAAAAAAAAAAAAAAAAAAAAAAAAATTGATTAAAAAAAACTTAAAAAAAAAAATAAGTGTAAGAAAAATATAGATAAAACTAAATATAAAAAGTAAGTTAAAAAAAATAAGTTAGAAAAAATACATATGTGATAATTTTGGATCTTTCTTAACCTTGATCATTTTGTTGTATGTAATTTAAAAATGTGTATAATTTGTTTTGTATTTTGCAGTATAAATGGCTACATATCACGGCGGTGATGGTGGTAATGAAGACCCTCATAGACCATGGTGGAGGAAAGGCTGGGGCTGCAAAGGGAGTGGCGGTAAGAAAAATGGTTGTTTATAGTTCCCCTTTTAATTAATTAAGTTTATTTACTAATTTTGTTTTTATTTTGTTTTAGGCCCACGAAAGGGAAAGGGGCGGGGGCCCGGTCAGAACCTGAACTTAGAGGAGGAATTCGCGAAGAGAGGTCGTCTAAGCATAGACTTTGACACGACCCATTTTAAGACGTGGCAGGCGATCGGTGACAATGCCCCCATGTACAAGAGCCTGATTGGCACCCTGATCCGAACCGTCCCGCAGACTTACAACTCATGGGACCATGTGCCTCAGGAGAGAAAGGCATTTGTTATCCCGACTCTAAACGTACGTCTCATCATAATTTTTGATTTTTTTTATGATGTTTGTATAAATTTTTAAATTCGCTAACTATTACTTTAAAATTGCAGACTAGGTTCAACTTGGACCACTTCATCTACACCCCTGACCCCCTAGACCCTGTCAGACAGGGGTTCAGACTGGCTGTCGAGGCCGACTGCAAAGCTGAGTATCGGGTCAGAAAGAGCCAGTTCAAGAGAAAACACTTTCAATCCAAGGGGGGCCTGAAAGCTGTTCCACAGTTGGAGCAAGCTGTTCCTCCAGAGGATTTGTCGGCGGAGGACTGGAGGGCGTTGTTGAGGTACTACCAGCGGGAAGACCGGGTGAAGTTGTCGGATACAAACAAGACGAACAGGGGCAAGCAAGTTCTGGCGGGGACCCATGGACGACAATCCTACTCTCAGTACGTCCACCAAGAAAAGGTCTGTTATTGTTATCAAATATATACTTGTGTGATATATAAATACTGGTGTTTATAAATATTGGTTAAATAATGTATATTCTTATGATAAATTGATGTTTTTACAGGTTCATAAAAACAGAGACGTAGACTTGGTGGATTTGTACGAAGAAAGGCACAAGAAAAAAGCTGATGGGCGACCCTGGGAACACCCTGTGGCTGAACAAATACATGTAAGTGTCTCTTAATTTTAAGCGAATATATTTGTTATTATTAAATGTCCATATAATCAACCTTATATATAATGTAACGTGATTCAGGCCAAGCTGAAGAAGAAGAAGGAGGAGGCTGAACGGGAACCTAATCCAACTCCCCAGGATCAAATTTTCATGGAAGAACTTGGATCCCGGCCGGGGCATCGCCGCGGCATAGGGCGGGTCATCAGGCAGATAGGTACCCAGGCGTATGACTATACGCATCTAACACAGGGACAGGGTGCCCAGCCTGATCAGCCCCATGGGACAGGCCAGCCACGTCCAGATCTCGACCTGAACATCGATGCAGCTGGTGGCCAATCCTCCTGGGTCGAAGATTTATTTAACTATGATAGTTATGCACAGGCTCATCTTCCTCCTCAGCCGGGCGCGCAGTCGGCCACAGGCTCTCATTTCTCTGGTGGATCGTACCATGTCAACTTGGATGATGATGATGATGATGATGATGATGATGATGAGGACGATGATGATATGATGATGATGATGATGATGATGATGATGATGATGATGATGATGATGATGATGATGATGATGATGATGATGATGATGATGATGATGATGATGATGATGATGATGATGATGATGATGATGATGATGATGATGATGATGATGATGATGATGATGATGATGATGATGATGATGATGATGATGATGATGATGATGATGATGATGATGATGATGATGATGATGATGATGATGATGATGATGATGATGATGATGATGATGATGATGATGATGATGATGATGATGATGATGATGATGATGATGATGATGATGATGATGATGATGATGATGATGATGATGATGATGATGATGATGATGATGATGATGATGATGATGATGATGATGATGATGATGATGATGATGATGATGATGATGATGATGATGATGATGATGATGATGATGATGATGATGATGATGATGATGATGATGATGATGATGATGATGATGATGATGATGATGATGATGATGATGATGATGATGATGATGATGATGATGATGATGATGATGATGATGATGATGATGATGATGATGATGATGATGATGATGATGATGATGATGATGATGATGATGATGATGATGATGATGATGATGATGATGATGATGATGATGATGATGATGATGATGATGATGATGATGATGATGATGATGATGATGATGATGATGATGATGATGATGATGATGATGATGATGATGATGATGATGATGATGATGATGATGATGATGATGATGATGATGATGATGATGATGATGATGATGATGATGATGATGATGATGATGATGATGATGATGATGATGATGATGATGATGATGATGATGATGATGATGATGATGATGATGATGATGATGATGATGATGATGATGATGATGATGATGATGATGATGATGATGATGATGATGATGATGATGATGATGATGATGATGATGATGATGATGATGATGATGATGATGATGATGATGATGATGATGATGATGATGATGATGATGATGATGATGATGATGATGATGATGATGATGATGATGATGATGATGATGATGATGATGATGATGATGATGATGATGATGATGATGATGATGATGATGATGATGATGATGATGATGATGATGATGATGATGATGATGATGATGATGATGATGATGATGATGATGATGATGATGATGATGATGATGATGATGATGATGATGATGATGATGATGATGATGATGATGATGATGATGATGATGATGATGATGATGATGATGATGATGATGATGATGATGATGATGATGATGATGATGATGATGATGATGATGATGATGATGATGATGATGATGATGATGATGATGATGATGATGATGATGATGATGATGATGATGATGATGATGATGATGATATGATGATGATGATGATGATGATGATGATGATGATGATGATGATCATTTTTGGTGTACTCTTCTAGTGTGCGCGACTCATAAAGTTTTTTCCACCATACGTAAAAAGGCCCCCATTTCCCTGCCCCTTTTAACGATGGCATGCTAAATTTTTCTATGTTCCTCCATATGTGGACTCTACACAGTAAATGGTATGCTTCCGGCATAACGGTTTTGCATGCTTTCATTAGCGCCAGATCCCTGTCCGTGAGTACCACGCGCACAGCAAACCCTTCACCTAGGGTCGACTTCAAACACTCCAACACCCATCTATAATTATGCTCCTGTTCGCTTACGATAAACGCATATGATATGCTGAAGGTCCTGTTTGTTGGAGTGACACCGACGATCTCGACCAACGGCATGTTGTACAAGTTGGTTTTGTACGTGGCGTCTATTTGGATAACATAAGGAAATGCACGCCACAACTTAAATGATGTCGGATGTATAAAAAACAGATTCTCCAACCGACCAGATACACTGTTTGTTGTATGATAATACAAGTAATTATGCTCCCTTAGCAAACTGAACATAACCTACACCGAGCAATATGGCGTACGTATGTCGTTTCAGATACTCATTCATAGTAAATAAATAAAACAATATGTAAATAAATAAAACAATACGTAACCTGCATTGGAGTGTTCCCATGTTTTTCGGCTGCCTTCTTCCGCAATGTTTTTTGAAAATTGTAAATGTCTTCGCTGCGGGTCAAGTTTCCAGGAAATTCTTCTTTCAACAGCTTTAACATCCTCTTGGGCGGAGTACCGCGATGATATTCAACTTCTACAAATGATTTCTCCTCTTCAGTCAACCTTCTTGCGTACGCGTAACCCCCCAGATTCTTAGCTGGATAGTGATTATGTGTGTCGTCTATAACGGTTACCCTCCAATCACCATCACTTGTCAAACGACCTTCCAGTCTAAAGGGGCACTCACATTTAAGTGTCTTTTTAACGAGCCCGATTATCCTATTATCCATTTTCCCAGAAAGATTACAGACTATGGTCACTTTAATTGTTACACCAGCTAAGTTGGAATTTGTTCGTCGTTTGATTAACACATAACCAAGCTCTTTTGCTGTACTTTTGGCCCAGTTGAACAATTCTTCGTGTGAATCGAACACCTAAAATAGTTATTTTTTAAGTTATCATTAAATTATATACTTATAAATATCTAACATTTTACATATGCAATCAATTTAACAACCAAACACATATTAAATAGTACTAACACATATTAAATAGTACTAACACATATTAAACTGTTTAACAACGAAACACATATAAAATCCCTTTAATTATACCTCATCGGTGTGGAAAGCACTAGCGTCGTAGTCAAAATGAGGGGCCGCCTCCGGCGTCTCAAATTCTTCATCAGGTTCTTCTAAGTGAAACTCAAAATCTTCCGCACCCATTTCTCCCCATAAACACTCAAAATCCATCTGAAATATATATACATATACATAAATGTAAAAATATATATATACCTATAATGCAAACGTATATATATATATATATATATATACCTACTATATATATATATATATATATATATATATATATATATATATATATATATATATATATATATATATATATATATCCCTATATATATATATAATTTTTTTAACTAATTTCATCATATATATATATATATATATATACATTTTAACTGCGATATATATATATATACGACAACTCAAAATGAATTTTCGATATATGTATATATGACGAGAAAGAATGAATGTTTGCAGCTTCAAAATGAATGCCTTATACCATATATATATAACATAAAAGCAGAAAGTTTTGTCCATATTCAACTATTTGCAGCGATAATCGCTGCAAATAGTTGAATATAGACAAAACAAACTGTTGACTATGATAGCCAACAGTGCTTTTTGTCCATATTCAACTATTTGCAGCGATAATCGCTGCAAATAGTTGAATATGGACAAAAAGCACTGTTGACTATCATAGTCAACAGTGTACGGATATGTACACGACTATTTGCAGCGATTATCGCTGCAAATAGTCGGGTCGAGATACCACTTTACTGGTCGGGTCACCACGCGCCTAAATATATGTGTTTGGTGTGGATGTATGAAATTTACAGATAAAGGTTGGTTTCATATGAAGAAGAAGAGTGGGGTTTCTTTATGGAAGTAAAGTGGATTTGTTTTTAAAAAAAGAAAAGTACATTAAATTGACGTAAAGCAATATTTGTATATGTAAAAAGTCATTTTCAAACCTCATCTACATATCCCATATTCCCATTCACATTTACATGGTTAGTAAGCTATCCACGTAACCTATTTACCTATTGTTATATCAACTCTTATCCAACGGTCTTGAATGTATATGTAAAAAACTTTGACCACCTTTTAAATCACCAATATAATAATAAGAGTAAATTACATTTTTGGTCCCTCAAGTTGGCACGATTTGCAGTTAATGCCTTTAAGTAAAAAAATTACAATTTTAACCCTGAAGTGGGTCAATTTTTTCAGTTTTTACTCCGTAACCAGACACCGTCTATTTGGTCCGTTAAGTGAGAGGCAAATTCGTCATTATATCATGATCTTCTTCTTCAGATAACACCCGCAGACTATGTCATTTTACTCATCTTATTTTTCTTCAAATATAAACCCAGATTCTAATAAAAAAAATTCTGTCAATAAAACAATCATAAAAATACACTCAATGCATAATTTATTTTCAAATCTGATACACTCAAACATATCAATCTAACCATAGTCAATTTCCAGATCTGTAAACGTCTAGTTATAATCAGATTGATTATTAAAAAAAAGTGAATAATTTAAAGAAATGGAAACTTACGTTATGGACTTATGGTCCCATTTACAAATCTTATAAGCTTTATATCTATTAACACATATCCTATTCATATTAATCCAATGTTCATCATCATCGCTATGGAAGTCTCGTTATCATCATCATCATGCTCATGACCGGTTTTCCGTCAAGACCCACAACCCAATTCTTATCAACTTCATCTTCATACTTTAAATGTATCAATATTATGTCTTCACGGAAACTTAAAACCAATAAATAAGTTATATATAGATATTGTATATACATACAGATAGATACAGAAATAGATATTGACATCAAGGTATAGATATAAAATTAGTGTGTGAGAGAGAGTAGACTTTAGATTTAGAATATAAGCCAAATTTTCATATAGATAGATGATATAGATACAGAGGCACAAAAATGAAGGATGAAAAGTAGGATGAAACCAAGTAAAGTGATCGATCTAGATTTAGTATGGTGGTGTTCATCTATTAAAGAAGAAGAAGAAAAAAAAGAAGATCATGGCAAATGACGAATTTGCCCCTCATTTAACGGATCAAATAGACGGTTTCTGGATGCGGAGTAAAAACTGAAAAAATCGACCCACTTCAGTGTTAAAACTGTAATTTTTTCACTTTAGGGCAATATCTGCAAATTGTGTCAATTTGAGGGACCAAAAATGTAATTTACTCTAATAATAAAGTCTTAACCTAGATCTCAAGTATCATATTCACACACATACAGTCATACATCGTATATCATCTACACAAAAGTAAAATGCATCAAGTTTCAATCTCTCAACTTTCATAGTTTCATCCAACTTAATACAATAAACGAAAAATAAAAGTTGTATCTTGAAACTGAATTTAATACTCCAAGTCGAAGTATAATGTACATCAGTCTATAAGTCAAAGGCTCGCTGTTGTTGCTTTGTTTATTTTACTGGATTCATCTCTTTCTTCTTCATGTTTAACAATCCCAGTGTGTGTTACTCGGGTTTACCGGGTCAAACCGGCAACCCGCGGTTTTTGACCCGGACCCGCCAAATCACTAATATGTTGAACCGTGACCCGGCCCGTTTGGTGCACGGGCGGGTCGGTTCGGGTCGGTTACGGGTGGTTTGACGCGGGTCACGGGTTTGCGGGTCGTTTGCTCATTCCTAGTGTCACCCATCTTATAATTACATCTTTCTTTACCCAAATATTCAATGTATTGGCGAATTTCATTGTCCTTTCAATAACTTATAATTACATCTTTCATCTCACCAAACCTTAGAGGCTCCCCAATACTACATACTAATCCCTTAAGTACTAGTCTCAGTCAGCGTCACATCAAAAAAAAAAACTTCAAGGACTAATCCCCCAAAACATACTCAATACAAAAGACTAGTCTTGGACTCACCTTTTATTTAATTTTACATATTCAAAATTATTAATAATAATAATAATAATAATAATAATAATAGAAAGTATATTTATTTAGAGAAAAAAGAAGTTTATATATTTTAGGGTTATTTTTAAACTAACATTAAAGTGCAGGGTAGAAATTGAATTAATAATAATGACATAAAAGACAAAATTATGAAAAAAGTTAACATTTTCCCTAAAACCCCATCTTCTTCTTCGTGGCTTTCCGACCGCCGGAAAAGAAAAAAAAAGTTACTTTCTTTTTTTTAGAGTAAACACACACACACATATCTATCTATCTATTTGTGTACATTATATACATATACATATATATATATATATACATATATATATATATATATACATATATATATGTATATATATATATATGTGTATATGTATATATATATATATATATATATATGTATATATATATATATATGTATGGGAAAGAAAAAAGAAAAAAAAAAAAACATAAAACACAATTACAACTCGTCCCTGCAGGAACGAGCGATGGGAGAACCAGGAACGAACAGTGGACGAGTCTCACCTAATGATGTGGACTCGTCCATCCCTCTGAAACGAGTGGGGAACGAACCCATTGGCTACTCTCTTAGCTATCATCTGTCTTTCTCTTTGTCTTTCACACAGGTATAAACATTTCTAGTTGATTTCATTAATACTAATTAATATTCAATATATTATATATCTTTTTTGTTTTATTTTTTTAATTTTCTTCAATCCAAACCCATTTTCATTCTTATTAACAATATCACATAAATAGTGATAAATCTATAATAATTGTTAATCATATACAATAAATATACATATTTTACAATACAGTTTATAACTGAATAAAATATGTATATTATTGTAAATGGTTAATACGAGTAATTGTTGTAAATAAATTTTTTCAGAGTTATCGACATAAATCGTCCCTATGGTTTACTCAAAAAATCACGTTTCATCCCTGTGGTTCAATAACCTCATTGGCAGTCCTTTATAGGAGGATAAGGTTCGTGTTTCGTCCTTTAAGTTGACGACCGTTATCTCACCTCCGTTAAAACCATCACGTGCCTCCCACACGAGGGTGTTTTGGTACTTTACACCCCTAAAGGACCAAACTTGATCTTTTTGGCTGGAAATTTCAAGGACCAAACTTGTCAAAATATGTACATATCCAAACATATACATCTATCTATATACATACATATGTCCATCTATCCATATCTATTTCACATTATTCACTCAAATCCGATCCTTAGTAATAAAAAAAAAAACAGGAAAATCAGGGAAAAATACCCCAGATGATACCAATCCAACGCCAAATATTGTTGGTGTTCATCGTGATGTATCTTCATCTGCTCCTTCGTTACAAACTGAATTGGAACAATTAAATGCTTCCTCTTATTATTTCAGATCGAAATCCAATCAATCAAATCCAAAACCTGATGATTTCCCACCTTTAAACTCTCCCGCTACTGTAGCGCCGCCGTCGTCAGTCACCCATGGGCTACCAGTCGATCATCATCAGTTGGGTATAGAGGCGATTAAGAAAACCTAATCGGGGATGGGGCCTGATTCGTCGCCGGAAAAAGATTTTGGGGAGGATAACTTTGAAAACCCTAGCCTTAATATTACTAACACCTCTCCTCCCTCTTTATACACACACACACACACACACACACACACACACACATATATATATATATGTATGTATTTATACTTATTTTTTTCTGATTTATTTAAAATATATATGATTTTGTGGTTATAATTTAGATCTGTATGTATACGTAAGGAGTTCACATTTTATGTTTTTTTCGTGATTTTATGGTTATGATTTCGTGTATGGATATGTCGGTTGGTGGTGGCAGTGGACAATGGTGGTTTGAATGGTGGTGAGGTTGTGATTAATGGAATGGATGAAGATCAAGAAAAATGAAGATGATGGTTGTGTGTTTTTTTTACCTAGAAGATTGTGTTTGATTTTTAGGATTCTTTGTGAATTAAAAAAAATAATCCTAAACAAGCTTTTGTGGTTTTGATTCTGAAAACAGGTTATTAAAGAACAAGAATATATGGTTGTAAAAGTAAGAAGAAGAAGAAAGAAGTATGGAAGAAATTATCAAATTTGGTCCTTTAGGCGTGGAAAGTATCAAAACACCCTCACGTGGGAGGCACGTGATGGTTTTAACGGAGGTGAGATAACGGTCGTCAACTTAAAGGACGAAACACGAACCTTATCCTCCTATAAAGGACTGCCAATGAGGTTATTGAACCACATGGATGAAACGTGATTTTTTGAGTAAACCACAGGGACGATTTATGTCGATAACTCTTTTTTCAATTAAAAGTTCTACGATATTTAAACCACGCATACCAATTACTTTGACTTTGTGTTTGGCATATTATATAGAAACATGATCACATGATATTCTTTTTCTCTTTCTTGGATCAACCGGTTTCAGTGTCCCTCCCCTCCACATATTGTTAAACGCCTATAGGTGGGCCCCATATCTTAAAGTAACAAGTTTTCAAGTTGGTGGCAATATCAATTTTCCAATATCGTACGTGTTGTGTGTTAATTTTTCATTGTATAAGTAGCGTATGTTTGACTGTTATCAACACTCTTTAATTAAGTCAAAATATATCTACATACGAGTATATATCTATCAATGGACTTTAGATCGAGTCGTTGAAAAGTTTCTCACTTATGACATTATTAGTAGTGATGCATTTGGATTTTGGGCTTATAATTAACATGAATGTGTTTTTCTCAGGCCGAACGAACAAGGTGAGTATACGCGTCCAAGGGAATCAATATTATCTAGTTTTCAGTATTTTTTTTTTATATTTTTTTTCAAATAAAAATATAAATATGATTTATGACTTTGGCAAATATATATAAAACTAGTCCTAATACCCGTACGATGTACGGTAGCTATATAGATTGTATCATAAAGAAATTCGAATATGCCTAGGGTGTAAACGAGACGAGACAGTTCGCGAGCTACCCGAAATCGACTCGCAATTTATTCGAAATCGACTTGGTCTGAGTCGAGCCGAGCTACTCGAGTAGAATTTCGAGTCGAGCTCGAGCCTAAAAATAACCTACTCGAAAAGCTCGCGAGCTTAATCGAGCTTGTGCTTATTTACAACTTTACCCTTGAATATTATATATTTTTACATAATTACTATCCTACCGAGCCGAGCTTAATCGAGTCGAGCTTGAAATTGTCGAGCTTATAGGACTAATTTGACTTAAAACTTAGTTTAATACTTAATCGAGTCGAGCCGAGTCGAGCTCGAAAGTGTCGATACGTAAGTCGAGCTCGAGTTCGAGCTTGAAAATTAAAGCTCGGTCGAGCTCGAGTCGACTTTCGAGCTTCGAGTTTTGTAGTCGAGTCGGGCTCGAGCTTGGCACTGTATCGGCTCGACTCGGCTCGTTTACACCCCTAATTATATGCATCATACATGATTCGTGAGTATGAAATAAATTGTGGTTAAAGTAAATCGATGATCGAAGCTAAATTATAATAAACAGTAATGATAAATATAATATATGTTTAGTTAGAATTTTGGATTTACCTTAAATTTTTAGAATCACATCAAAATCGGAACTTGTAAGCATAGTGAATGACGGCAAATAGCCTTGTGATTTCGGATCGTAAACTCAAAATTTTGAAGTCTTCATGTTAATAACTTATTATAAGTAATATAAGTAATATGAGTTGAAGAATTGAGAAAGAAAAATAGACAATTTATTAATGAGAAAACGATTAATCAAATAAGGTTATAATGTCTTTTGTATTAATAAGCAAGAGTTAGAGTTTAATTCTAAGTCTGATAAGGAAATTGAATCTATATACAATTAAAAAAGCTAATTTAATAAAATGAATAAATTAAAAGGACACGTGTCGATGAAGGATTACGCCATGTGTCGTTAAGCTAACTTGATAAAATAAATAAATTAAAAGGACACGTGTCGATAAAGGATTACGCCACGTGTCATTTCAAGAATATCTCAATCCTGTTTTAGTTTATTGGTAGATATAGAGGTACACGAGTCACTATATATACACAAAAATGGGTAACTACCGTTATTTGCCGTTGCTTATATAAGTTCAAATGTTATAAACCTTTTACGACGCGCCAAAGGACCTCCTATTTAATCTTCAATTAGTAGCAAGCTAATTAATTTCATTTCAAAAGGACCAAAATTAACGAACAACGCATATAGATAGCTAATTAATTAGCTAGTGATCATATATATAGAATCACCAAAACATATATAGTCATGTGGATTAATGCACGCGCATGCTACCAAAGTTTATATATCCTCATATCATATATCATGCAACCGGTTTCCAGTTAAACCCAATAAAAGCGAAAAATAGGTTTCCAAGACATATAGAGAGCATGCATATACCGTTCATCTTTGTTGATTGATTAACTCTATTATATATATATCTATATGAACTAATGCAACGTCTACTACGTACTATTTGATCAGAACCATTTTTGTCGCTTGGTTGATGAGTTAGCTGCTAGCCAATGAGGAGTTCCTGTGTTGGACAAGCATGATGGTGCACCAGCTGAAGAAGGGGAAGGGGATGGCGAAGCGGATGAATTATTAGATGATGAAGATGAGCTCTTTCGTTTCTTGCTTCCAGCTGAATATGCTTCCCATGAACCACCCTTTAAACCAGATGACACAAATTTCTGCACATTAATTATTTAAACAAATGATCATCAAACATCAGCTGTATATTTAAATACATAAAATTAAAAAGATTATAAAGTCACAGTATCTAACTAGTATATGTGTTTTTTATAGATACAATAAACTTACAATAATTGGCGGTGTGCTAAGAGATGGGGCAGTGGGGATGTCATTGAGGTTAATGAATGGGGTGGTGGTAGTAGTAGTAGTACCGGTGACTGGGGGTCTCTCTGGCTTAGGCTTGACAGGAGATGGAAGACCAAGTTGGTGGTGGTGATAGGTTGGAAGTGGTGGGGTGGAGGAGTTAACAGAAGGTGGAGTTGGGACAACCAATGAATCATCAACCTGCTGCTGCATAATAATGTTGCTAGCAGATTTAGATGAGGTGGTGGTGGTGGGTTGCACCATATCTGGCCATAGGAAAGTGCCTTGTGGTTTACAAAGCCTGAACCCACTTTTCAGCCTCTCAATTTTAGCTGCTTTTCCCTCAGGAGGTGATGGTGGTGGTTGTACACTGGCACCACCTGTTGCTTGTAGTTTCAAAGCAGTACTTTCTTTCTCAGATGTCTCCTGATGAGCACCAGCTGCAGATTCTAGTCTTAGGACCACTTTTTGGTTCTTATCAGCAACTGTGGTTTTTGGCTTCTGTGAAGCTTTATGTGCATTATTGGGGACTACTGTTTCTGGTGTTGTGGTAATTAATTCTGTTCCAGCTGCCTTTGGTCTTACTGATTCCATCTGGGTTGTCTCCTCCTTACCAACTTCTGTAACCTGCATCCATGCCTGTATTGTATACACATATTTCCAAATGTTTTTAATTCCATACAGATCGATACATATACATGTAACTAATTTGCCGTATGTACGTATTATTGTAGGTACATCATATATGTTTTATGCTCTATGTGATATTGATATATACGTATATGCAAACAAAATAAATGTCAACTTTTGTCAAATTAAGGAATCAAAATTCAAAGTATCATTTGGACTAGCTAGTCTTGGACTTTTTCTAAACATGAATTATATTAAGAAGTTCATTTATTCAAGCTATAGATCAAGAATAAAACTTTGAATATATAATTGGCTTACATCTAATAACTGGCACATGTTATGAAAATGAATAATATTGTATATCGATCCCAAATATTTCTATTCATTTTATAACAAGTTAAGACAATCAGTTGAAAATTAAAATCATGATGCATATTATTTTAACATAACTAATAAATTACTCCTATAAATGACTTGATTTTGTAGAAGCAATAATGAATTCCAAACTAATTTATCAAACCACCTAGGTACCCAATTAAGTACCACAAAAAGCAAGTCAAATTCAGCAATTGATACATTTTCTGGGCCTGTCCAGTCACTCAGTTGATACATTTTCTGCATCACGAGTCCCTTTTATATATGGGGGCCCGTGAGGGCATTTCTTTGTATTCTTTCTTTAATAACAGTTTTCCTTTTACCAAAAATAAAATAAAATAAAAAAATAAAAAAATTCAGCAATTCAAACAACACTTTTAGAAAGACTAACTGGTCTATATTAATTTTAGCTGACTTCTACAAGAAAGAACATTAATTGGGTTGACTGACCTGTAGCTTTTTAAGGAAATCTGAAATGACCACCATCTGCTTTTTGCTATTTTCCTGCCAAAGATTCTAACATATAAAGGGAGTGTTTTATAGTAGATGACAAACAACATATATGTCAAAGAGATTCAAATGGTAACCTTTGAGAATAGTGAGTTATTTGCCTCAGTTTTTTCAAAGTCCCCATTCAACATAAAGTTACAGATATCCATCACTTGTGTTGGACTTTTGTCAACAACTTCAGAAACCACAATAGCTGTACTTTCCTCTTGATGTTTGATCACCTCCTTGATCTCCCTGTTTTATAACAGAATAATACAATTAAAATTAATTAAACTTACACCACCTAGTTATAATTATATATTTGTATATGTATCTAATTACTAGCTAACTTGCTATATATAAGTATGCTTTCATTACCTTTTTAGGCTAGCCATATCTTCATCATACTGTTTCTTGGGTACAAAATCTCTGTATCATTAGACCACAAGTTAAAGCTACAATATTTAATTAACTGTGCTTAACTAAAGTTAAAAAAGTACTCTTCTCTATAATAGTTATACCTTTCAATAATCTTTGAAATTAATTCATCAACTTGCTTCTTGGAATAACACTCACTGTAGAGGAATCACATTATTAATAACCCATCAAATGACCTTATAAAACTGATTTCAACATGTAAATGCAAAAATACAATCTTTTTTAGCCATATTTTATACCTTTTGATAGTTGAAAACTCTTCTTTCAGATGATTTAACTGTTTAGCCATAACAGGATCTTGTGTAGGAGAATCACCGGGTTTCCAACCTGGTGGTGGAGTCCAGAAAGGGTCGGTAACACCAGCCTCTTTCCTGATATTAACAAGGTTTGCATCTTCAAGCCAGTATTCCATGGCACCATCAACATTGTGTGACCGTCTAAACCGTAACTTGCCACCAGGTGCCACCTTGTTTGTGACGTGTTTGAGGAGGTGGTCTAAGAGGCCAGTGTCACCAATCCTCTTTCTTGCTTCAATTCTAAGTTGAGGCCTTGTAATTGGATTGCCTATATTTGCTTGCTTTTCCTTCATTGCTTCTAAAAGGCCTCGTTCAGCAGCATCATACCTGCAATTAAGGCAAAGCTAGTTTAATGATTTGCACATAACTATATAACATTTATTACACAATGATTGAATAAAATAAGCAGGTTTTATCTTTTCCTAGCTACCTCTCCTTTGACCATCTATCTGTGGGACTCTTGATGGCTAATTTCTTGCATTTTTTCATAGGCTTTTTCTTAACTTGCCATATGTAACCAACTTGTTTATTAGGCTTCTTTCTTTTTCTCAACTTTCTAGTAATTTGCATCTCCACTACTTTCTGATCAGCATCCTCATCATCATCCTCATCTTGAGCTTCTTCTTCCTCTTCTTCTTCTTCTTTTTCTTCTTCTTCTTCCTCTTCTTCTTCTTCTTCTTCTTCTTCTTCTTCTTCAAGTTCTTCTCCTTCTTTAGTTTTCTCATCATTCTCCTCTTGTTCAGCCTCATCATCATGGGTTTCTTCTTCGACTTTGTCATCGTTCACTTCTTTATCATCTTTCTCATCATCCTCATGATCAACTTCATCATCATCTTCTTCAATTTCAACATTATCTTCCTCATCATCTACTTGCTGATCCTCCTCTTCTGTTTCATCACCTTTAGCAACATCTTCTTGATCATCACTATTAACAAAACTCGAAGACGACTGTGTATTGCTTTTATCTTTATGCCTCCCAATAAACATAACTTGCCTTCTAACACCCCACCTCAGCATCTCATTATTCTTCAGCTCCCTAGCCAACCCAATATTCTCATTCTTCAAAGCAACATTTGATGACACAGTTTGCTGAGGACTTGGATTGACCAACCAAAATCCTTTCAAATGCTTCTTTGCAGCAAATTCTTGAGATGGGACTTGCCTTAAAAGCACTTTACTTGCAAGCTTAGTTCCCATTACAAACTTTTCATCTAAAGCAGGGTACATCTCATTGCTTCCATGGCTAAAATATGTCCTCAGTGACAGAATACTTGGGTACCTTATAGCAACATTCAAATCTGTCTTCTCACTCACCTAAAATTCCACCAACAAAAACCAAACTTTCATTTTCATATCACTAAAAAAACAAAATTCATATCAAATTAACAATAAAATTTTCTTTTCTCTTCTAACTTTTTCAAATAACAAATTACCATAACAACGCGAGTACACCGAAGTTGAACAGGAGTTCTAGGAGGATTTTTATGATAAATCTCATAAACAGAGCCCAATTCAACTTCATCACATTGGATATCTTCTTCTGCTTCACACATAAATCCATCATCAGCCATTATTTCATCAAAAGCAGTTTTGGGTCAAGAAAATAATGACTAAAACTAAAAGGGTATATTTGAAACTATTTATATACATACAAAAAAAAGAATAAAAATAGTTTTTGTACCACCCACCATTGTTATCAATAAGCAGAAGCTGTCTGTCGAAAGGTGGTGTGTGTACTTTTGAGCCATCTAACACGCTGCAATTTTCTTTCCTTTTTAAGCTAATCATTTCCTGCATAAAATCAAACTTTTTTGATATGTATATTACTTTTACAACAACACATACAATATACATATTACATTACACATATATATACATTGATACATATATATACAACATTTTTGATTTGATTTTATGTATAGTACAAACTAAAATATCAAGATAAGAACAAGGCGCGTGTGGCAATAAACGCGTGAGGATTATAGACTGTATACACAGAAACACAAAAAAACAAAATGCATTTACTGAAAAGTGATTTTATAACAATCCCCTAATTTTAAGCATTACATATATCAGAAAACACACAGTCACACACAAAGGTGTGTGTGTAAGAAAATATATATATATATATATATATATATATATAATATATATATATATATATATAAAGCTTACATTGTTGGTAGTGGCATTAATGGTTGTACCTCTTCTTGATCTTTTCCGATGGTAAGTTTCCATTTTCTTTCACACTTGCTTCAAAAATAGTCCTAGTCATCCACACACAAAAAAATCGTAAAAAAGTTAAATATTTAGAATAAATAAATTCAGTAAAAAATGAGTACTAGTTATTGTAAAAAATACAATAAAAAATCAAATTTGGAAGCTCATAAATGATGTTTATAGGGTTTTGATACAAAATCTGAATTTTTTTCAACAATAACTACCAAATGATTAGAAATAAATGCAAATTTTTACATATTTATTAATTTATATGTACAGAAAGAAACAAAAAAGCCCTAAAATAACGGAATTTAGTAATCAATGAAGTGAAAAACGGACAGAAAAAACATTAAATAAAGCTTATTTACTACAAAAAATGAAGATATATAGATATAGATATAGATATAGATAGATATAGATACAGATAGGAATGTCTATTACCTAATAGGCTAGAAAATCAGTAGAGACACAGAGAGAGGGAGAAAAAGTGGTGGTTGTTAATGGAGAAAATGGAGGAAGAATGTATAGATATAGAAAATGTATATATATGTATAGAGAGAGAAAGTAGTGAAGGAAAGACAAAAGATTTTTTATAGAGAGAGAAAATGGACGTGGTGGATCTCACGTGATTGTGTAATTAACAAAAAAGCACCTGGGAATATGTAGTATTTGCTGATTTGCTCCCCATTATGTGGTTTGATTTACTATTGTGCCCCCATCTTTTGGGCACGAATGTGCTGCAAAACGACGTCGTTTTTGTGAAAGTGGTCCTATTTTGGACGTACGTGGTTGGTTGTTGAGGTATGATCAGACGCACATGAGATGTGAAACTTTTTTTTTTTTCATAATTTGAATTTGATTACCTAAAATGGTAAAAGTTTGTATTTTGAATTGTGGAACTTTAATGTAGACTTTGATTTATGTATAAATTTAAATTAATTTAACTAGAAAGTTACTTATTATCAATAGAGAATTGATGCCTTGTAATAACATGTATAAAAGTTTAAAACTTTTCTTTGTGTATAAGAGCAAGTTGATAATAAACTTGAGTTGTTGTAATTGAGTTTAGTTTATTTTTATCATGAACTTAATAGTTGATAATAAAACTCTTCTTTTTTTACACACTACGTACAATCTCTTTTTTATTGCTTGAAAGTATATGTATATATACTAGATTATACGATATAATATATGATTGATTTTATTTACACAAGTAACATTAATTAAATTTGATTCGATCAATAGAAGTCAAATATAACTTGCAAGCACAACTCTAGAAAGTAATTTTGGGGGGGGGGGGGGGGGTGGTGGTGGTGTTTAGTTGAAAAACACCTTTGTTTTCATTTTTGTTTTAAAAAAACAGAAACGCGATCAAATCATAATTTTCCAAAAAGTTTTCCAAAAAAAACAGAAAACACTGTTTTCCTTTTTTGATGAAATTAAAACATTTTTTTTATTGTTTTTCACTTTCATTTTCATTTTCTAAATTTTGAAAACCTCAAATTATATTACTCTCCCTTACACCCCGCCCTCACCCCCCCACACCGTCACCCCCTGCCCCCAGGCGACTCCACCCAACCCCATTTAACCAAGTATATTATAACATGTTTTAATATGGAAAATGAAACAACACTTTATAGTTTTTGAACGCGTTTTTAAAATTTTTATTTGTTTTCTAAAGATGGAAAACTTATTACAATTTTATGAACACTAAAATAGAAAACTAAAAAACATTTTTCACAGCTAAATGCACATTTGAAATCTGCAAAATCAATGCCAATAAAATCACCATTGGTAAAGTTGTGTAACGATGAATCACTTAATCCACATCAACATGATTCATGTAATTGGTTGTGTAGATCTAAGTACTCCTATCGAACTATGTTGGATATTTTAGTTTAATTGGATTAATTAATGACCAATATAAATCATAATAAATATCTTGTAAGTCTGGTGGTGCGGGGTGCACGTTTATTTGAGTTTATTATGATGTTAGAGGCGAAAGCCCTAATTAACGGGGGTCCGTGGGCACCATCCCCGTAGCGCTGTCCATGGGGCGGCAACCCCTGCAGAGCCCCGGCCTGGCTGGAGTCGTGCTTAAATTGCTGTAGTAAAAACTTCACTTCCAGATTTCTAATTTTTGATTCCTGACGGACCAAATTTGACAATTTATAACTTGAAAACTGCCTAAAGCCCTAGAAAGGATATACACGTATTCCCTGTATGTTGGTCTGACTCTGGTTAGAAATCCTCTCCAAAATACACACACTTTCATTTTTTGATTCTCTGAATTGTATCCGATCAATTCATTTGGGGTGAACCACCACATAGATTTGATCCGAAAGTTCAATACACGCATTTCAGAACATCCAAGTATAGTTTGTTTCTGTAATTTCCCCAATACACAATAGTATAGTATTAGAGTTATGCAAATTGATACCATGTTGAATTTGAAATACAATAGCTTGATGTAGAAATTATAATAGATAATTAGCAACAAAAGTTACTATAAATCACAGTTCATAAAGATGATATCATGATAATCACACAGTTCATAAAGATGATATCATGATAACTTGTCACTCACTCTTTCACATCTAAGATTTCAACAACTTAAGAATCTACATTAATGACAACGATTATTTAACAAGAATCAGAATGACCAAAATAAGAAATTTTATTTATCCCCTAAGCAATTTTCAAAACATATATATAGAATGAAACTTTCTACAAGCGAGCGTCGTTTGGTCAGGAAACAATGATGTGCTACTCTGCTCGATAATGTAAGTCGTAATCAGCTAAACCACAGAAGATCAATATTATTGTCGTGAAAATAGGAGGTTTCATGTGAGCGGGATCCGGTGTGAGGTATCTGTAGGGGATAACTGTAGTTATATAATGTCTTTTCGGGAGTCACAAAGGGCCATCATATATATTCATGGAATCATGGGTTTATACTTTGTCTCTCCCCTCTACATGAGGTGTTTCCGATCACTAAGGATTTAAACTTTTCAAGGGCCGTCGAATTGTATAGTATGCATCACCCATATGTGATAAAATCCACATATGCAGATTATTTGAGGTTCGGTTTTGCTGAGGGTCCAGAGTCATTGTGAGGTTCTGACTGCTTGAGAGATTCAGCTTAACCACCAGTTGCCCTATAAAAAACGTCAAAAATAATGAAGTTTATTAGATCCAAATCTTCCCTCATAAAACCGTGCTAACTAAATAGTACGATAATCATAAATCAGAAAATGCTACAATTAATTAATAAGCTAAAACCGTGACAGAAAATGGTGGAGGTCATTACTACTGACTTAAGACGCCTACTTTACAGTGCTCAAATCGTCTTATCTTTAACGGAGGGCCATATACCATCAAGAACTCTAACATGCCCAATCATTGATAGATTTTAGAGGCTATTTTGAGAGACCCGTTATTCAGCCACAACCCACAAGCACAACCATTTATATACCAATGTGTTCTATTTAGCCTCAAAATATGTTGTCGTTTAATATATTCATCAGGTCTCACTTAAAATAGCGTTACAGATGTAGAATTGCAATTCGGGCCTAACTTACTTATTGTGATCAGATATAAGGACCGACCCACTATATAGAGAATGAAGAGCAAAAAGGTGGTATGGGTTCAAACCAAAAACTACTACATTTGGAAAATGAGACCCACATACTTATGGATTGTGGATTCAGGTTATGTTTCTAACGCAAATGGGTCGAACATAAACAATCAAACTAAGAATAGAAATGGGTTGAAAACTTAACGTAATTGATCCATTTAAGAATGTAGATGATAAGTGTATCAATGCAGTTGTGTCATACTTAACATATTAGCCGATTATGGAAAAAAGAATTGTACATAAATATTTGCGGAGCAACCCAACCCAAAGAGAACCATTTTACCAGTACAGAAAGGTTGCCTGTTTCCATCTGTTACCCAAAGGGCCTGACCTGTCCATATTGCCGTCTCTAAAACTACATGAAAAAGTAAATGTACGGAGAAGCTTCTTACCTCCAAAGTCTCTTTCCCAACAATTCAATAAACTACTTCAATCCATTGGCTTGTATTTCATTCTCTTTTTTAGTGACGGTTCCAATAACAATGACACCAAGTGGATTTACCCATTGACATTATAATGAACCAACTTCACCAGCCACTGCATGCACAATAATTGTATGTACATGTTCTACCTGTTACAATGTAAATATTACTTGCAAATATAATCAGTAATAGTACCGAAACTAACATAACTTGTTGCATAGCACAGTTTAGGAGGCTGATTGCATCAAAATACACTACAAGCACTGTTTAAGCCGTTCCACCATCGTGTTTCCTTTATAACAAGTTTATTAGTAGGCCTAATTGACATGTTAGAGATAAAATTAACTCATGAATAAGTAATTCGGACAGAATTGCCAACTCTAACTCTCTCCAGTCAATGAGTCAAAACTCAAAGTTCGTATTGATTTCAAAATTTGGCTACACAATAGTTAGAATTCACGTGACAAAGTCAAAGATCGAGACTTTGCAGTACCAAATTTTCTTCGATCAAAGGGTATAGAACTTAACGATCCAGTGAATAATGAACCAAAAGACAAAATCAGATAAGTATAGAACTTAACATGTAAAAAGTAAAAGAACCGTTGAGAAGTAAAATTTCAGCTGTCATACGAGTATAAAATACTATCTTACTTTTAGCTAATCATAACCATGAGGTCCTGAGAAATATAACTAACAAACTGTATAGATCATTGGTGGGTTACAATGAAGGTTACCGAAAACCAACTGTTTCCCCGATACTATATGACGCAGACGGAATAAAGATAAATGATTGATTCTGTTGATTCCAAGAATACCCAGAAACAAATCCTTCTAAAATTCGTTGATTCAAAAGTGAATACCAAAAATTAGGAATTTTACACTAAAACACACACATATGTGATTAGGGAAAAATGAAATTTTGATATATGATAAACTGATCATTTCCCCTTGTCCAGATACATATAAATAAAGCTGCAAAATTCGAATGGGCCTAAAAACATAAGTGGGCCGAAAGTTATAACGAAAAGAAAATCCAAAAAACCCGAAAAAACATATAAAAAGGTCCATAACTCCTAGAAAACAGCGTTTTTGGGCCCGAAGACTGACCTGCACACAATCAACACACCTAGCGTAACACTGAACTACAAGAATTAAAAGAAAGAAATAAACAAACTACTACTAAAACTAAACTAATTCTTTTTGGATTTTTCTGAAAATTTTAAGTAAACTAATTTAAAAACAAACTTTAACACTTTGCACACCGATTCCCCGGCAGCGGCGCCAAAATTTGATCGTTGTCGTTGGACCGATCAAAAATATAAACTAAATACCTATAACTAGTATGGGTAAGTCGAGTATCGTATCCTCAGGGAATCATGGGAAAGTGTTAAACAATTTACAAAGTTAATTAAACTAGACATAAATGTAAAACCGATTGAGAATTGATTTGATTAACAACTAAAAGTGATTATGAACTTAACAAAATAATTCAATTAAATAAAAGGGATCATTCTCATGCTTCAAATTATGTTTTCAAATATGTAACCTAACTTATATTCATTGGAAATCACATAGACATGATTCGTTATAACGTTTGGATTGAATGAACTTAAGAACTAAAGTAATCGGTTGTGATGATTCACGATAATGAAAACCGGGGAATTGACACAACTAGATTTTCAATTCATTAAAATAAGATTACAAATTCATGAGAGATTCATTCAATAATCAATGAGTAATTAACAAGTTAAAATCAAATGATAGATGAATTTCATTCAAAGTCATAAATAAGTAACCATTCAAGCAATCCAAACAACATTAGATGTTAAAAGACTAATGAGAAATTAAACATCTAATCCAACATGAATATGAGAAAGGTTGAACATAAAAGGCTTACATAATTGTTCACATGAGAACGATCAAAAGAAAACCTAGCCTATCATCTTCATCATTGAATCTTCAATTTGAATCGTCATCTTCATGAATTGGTGATTTGATGATGATATTGGGGTCTTCTTTATGTTAGGAACTGCTATTGTGAGTGAATAATATGAATGGTAACTTCCCAAGTCGTATTGTAATTAGATATAAACTGAAAGTTAATTAAATCCTCCAAATTCGGAATTCTGCACAGCACCTGGCGTAACCTACGCCCCTCCTGGGCGTAAGTTACGCCCTTTGAGTTTCTGCCTTGCGTAAGGTACGGTCTGGGGGCGTATACGCCCCTTGTAACTTCAAATTTCCAGAATTTGCATCTTGGCTCTTTTGACTCGTTTCTTGATTCACATTAGCTCCATTCGTTATTTATGGCCTGAAATCACTCAACAAACATAAAAACGCCCTATTCGTCTATTAATGTAACACCCGACGTTTAAAAATATGGGTTTTCAAAAATCTTTCACCTAACGGTGTTAAATTGCGGAAGTAAAGACCGTAAAAGTCAAAACCGATAAAAACATTTCGGTTTCTGCATTTAGTTGGTGTTACATGCCATATCAAACAATAGTTCAAATGAAAACCCAACGGTTGCCCAACATTAAACAACCGTTCACACATTATTACATATATTCGACATCAAATGAAATGTAATCAAAAGTCTCCATAATAAGCAACTAGGGGTAGCTAAGGAATCTGCATGCTTTCTACCCACGCTCTCACGTCCTGCACCTACAAGTCCTTCAAGCTAAACCTGAGGGAACAACCACATTAAAGAAACAAGTGTTAGCTATAAGAATAGCTAAGTAAGATCACACTTAATTTAAAAGCATTTGTCCAATTAAAACATTTCTTCGTTAATAGACAAACTCATTAGGCACAACACACAACA
The DNA here is from genome assembly GCA_034093135.1 of Erigeron breviscapus. Lineage (NCBI taxonomy): Eukaryota > Viridiplantae > Streptophyta > Magnoliopsida > Asterales > Asteraceae > Erigeron > Erigeron breviscapus. The sequence goes on from CM067167.1 coordinate 2,734,680, forward strand.
CACATAACTGCATAACAACTTCATATCAATTAGGATAATCATCCTAAATGTGCCTATCCTGCATTAGTTCACACATTGTCACACATATCTTCGTTTACTGCATATAAGTGTGCCCTGCATCACACCCGACTAGATGATCAACCAAAAGACTAATCATCGTACGTCGTTAAGGAATGGCAAGCCAATCCAAGAGTAATCCGCATGTGGAGGTTGGTCAAACCCCTCGTATTACTCGCCCTGCATTATAAAGACCATGTTGCAAGGAGCCACCCAAGCAACAACTACGTCAACGCACTCGCCCGGCTAAGGCTAGTACGGGTTAAGCTTAACACTTTCCCTGCATTATATTTACGAGCTCGATTTCACACATAATAGTTTAGGCAACACACATAACCTAACACAACACACATAACTGCATAACAACTTCATATCAATTAGGATAATCATCCTAAATGTGCCTATCCTGCATTAGTTCACACATTGTCACACATATCTTCGTTTACTGCATATAAGTGTGCCCTGCATCACACCCGACTAGATGATCAACCAAAAGACTAATCATCGTACGTCGTTAAGGAATGGCAAGCCAATCCAAGAGTAATCCGCATGTGGAGGTTGGTCAAACCCCTCGTATTACTCGCCCTGCATTATAAAGACCATGTTGCAAGGAGCCACCCAAGCAACAACTACGTCAACGCACTCGCCCGGCTAAGGCTAGTACGGGTTAAGCTTAACACTTTCCCTGCATTATATTTACGAGCTCGATTTCACACATAATAGTTTAGGCAACACACATAACCTAAACATAATCACACATTACCTTCATTTCATTTGGGCCCTTAAACGTGCAAGTGACATGGCAACCTACCAAGTCTAGTGAGCTAGGTGTACAAGCCATGTAGTATGCATATGTCACACATTAACTCCATTTCTACATTTCACACATTATAAGATACTTCGTAATTCTACATAAACTACATAACAATACACTACATTAAACAATACTTCATTTCACTACATTAGGGTCTGCATTTCAGGTCTCATGGTTAACTACATATCCCATAGTACCTCCCGTGTAACCCGAGATACCCACATATATCATATGTTACCGTTAAGGAAGTTATAAGTATGAAACCTTGCTTGTTGAACCCTCAACGTGACAAAAGTAGTGTATCTTACCTTGATACAGCTTAACAACAAGCTACAAGCACAATACAACGATGACTAGGTGTCTCCAATAACCTAGAACAAGTATAAGATCGAAATATAAGTGTGAGTCCCAAATATATAGATGAATAACAAACCCGACTGGCAAGTACAACTGATCTTGATGGACAAGTTCAGTTTACGATCCAGATATGGATAACAAGAAACAATTGACTAGATATAAAATGCAAGAACAAATGGCAGAAACTATATAAGGATATATATAAATATAATCAAGTATGTAGCATTGAGACACGTTGTTTTCTTTTCAATGTATTTGATTTATTGATGTATAAACAAATACAAGGATTGTTGCGGAACAAAGATAAACACCCAAGTGTAAATATCTAAACAATCCTGAAATACAAGTGATCTAATTAACTTGGAAATACTCGTAAGTTTACTTAGAGTATATCTCACAAGTTGCAATGCTAAAGTTTCAAGCCCTTTGCAAGTTGTGAGAAGACTTTGTATTTATAGACCAAGTCCATGATGATGTGGACAAGATCGTACAAATGTGGTTGTGAGCATTTAAGGAATTAAACCATAATTCCTTACATGCTGCACTTGGAAGAGTATATAAGTCACTTGATGTGACTTATAGTACTAGGTTCCAAGCCTATACTTTGTACCTTTTGTTAATAGATAAATTTATTAACCGGATAAAGGTGTAAAGTAAAAGTCTTCCTCGTAATCAGTGTAAAGTGTTGTAAATACTTTACACTGAGATGCTTCAGTCTTGATCTGGTAGAATCACTCTTTTGCTCGCTTCTGAGATGATTCTCTTCTTCATACTTCAGTCTTTGACTTCAGAATGAATGCTTCAGATTTATCTCGATCTGAACTGAAGTGAAGCTTCAGTGAAGGAATTCTGAGACACCTCAGAATTCTGTACAAATGTCTTCACTAAACTTCAAGCTATTTCTGAACAAATTATACATGGTCGATTTTCGACCTAACAAATTCCCCCTATTTGTTCTGAAATAGTGCATGCATCTCAGACTTCTATCTATACATGTTTGTAAGTCTGAAGTGCAAGTTTTTGTTTAAGTTGTAAAAATTTTCTTAAGTACATCTTATAGATCATTGATGTCTCAGAATTTTACTTGTGGTTATTCTAACTTAAACTTATCATCTACTTATTGGTTACAAGATGCAACATATATATACAAACTAAAATGAATGTTACAAATGTAAATATTTTACAAGTACATGATAATCTGAAAAGAAAACTACTTCTTGGCAGGCCTTGAACCAGAAGGTGCCTCAGTAGGTTTTCTCTTCAGTGGAGAATGATCCTTTTTGCCAAACAATCTGCTTTCAATTTCCACCTTGGCTTGCATCTTTTGTTGTATTCTTGCTAACATGCACCAGTCAAGGCAGATTTTGGTTTCCCCTTCAGAATCTGGATCATCTCCCTATGCTCAGAAATCCCAAACTCGTGCACTGAAACCTGATGGTATTCTTCAGCTGCCCTTCCTTCTCTTTTAACAACCAAGTCAAAAAGCTTCAATCCATCAGCTTTTGTTACTTCCATATCAACTATCTTGGCTGGATGAGATCGATGCTTCATATAATGCTCATATTGATCCCTTTCATGTTTTCTTTGAATTTCAACAGCATCATCAGACATTGGTTTGAAGGTAGAAAGATCAGCATCACGAACACTCTTTCTTGATGATCTAGGTCCAGTCACTTTGGGTTTAGAGGTTGGTCTGAGCAACTCTTTCTCAACATTCTGAACTTCGGCCAGAATTTCCTTCCTTTTTATCGCCATTTCTTTTTCTCTATTTTTCTTTAAGTCTTCAATGGACAACTTAAAGGTCAGACTTTCCAACTTTTGTTCCAGAGGAGAGTAGTTCATCCCACACTCATATTCCAGCATATCAACTATAGCCTTTTGCACTCTTGGGGTCATTTTTGATTTTCTGATATCTTTCCAATGATAACCCAAGAGCTGCAGCATCTATGTGATCAAGGGTCCCCATCTTTAGATGTTGTTCCCTTTCTCTTTCTTTGTTCTCCCTCCACATAATGAATTGGTTAGAAACCTGCTTTTGCAATGTTTCCAACTTCTTACTATCAGCTTCAAGATTATGTAAGGGATAACCTTGCTCGTCTACATTTTCACCAACAACGATTCCAGAACCCTTAGCACTTTTCTTTGGTTCTTCTACTTGAACCTTGCCTTTTCCCTTATCCTTTTTCTGAAGTTATTCCCCCTGAACTGAGGCACTACCAGAAGGTACCTCAGTTTGCTTCTTGGTTGCTTCAATTATCTCTTGAGTACTAGCAAGCAAACCAATAGGCACACCACTTCCCCCTTTGGGAATCTCTGAAGGCAATCTAGCATAAAGATCAACAGTAGATTTAATTGCCTTCAGTGGTTCCCAACTTTGTTGTTCTAGGCACTCACAAATACCTTTTGCCATTGTAGCAAACTGAGCCTTTAGTCTGAATGAAGAACTAAGGTTCAGTGCTTCTTTATCTTTCAAGTCCTTCAACATCTTTCTATCTTCTTCAGTGAAAGAAGCAGGGGGAGGAGGAGCAGTAACAGCTTCTTTCTTTAGAAGAGTTAGAATTTCTTCTAACTGTTTTGACTGATTCTGAACTGAACCTTCAAGCTTGGAAACTGTATCTTTTACTTCATTTACAGCCTTTTCCACCTTGTCATTTGTGTCTTTGGTCAGTTCAGCAATCATCATTCTAACCTCTTCACCAACTTTCTGACAGACAGAATCTGAAATCTGAGCAGCTAGATTCTGAGATAGCTCAGACTTCAGATCTTTCACAATACCAGCACTAATAGAAGTTCCAAGTTCTTTCTCATTGACACTTGGCTTCTGAACCAACTCATGAACTTCATTTCCAACTACCATAAACTCCTGCTTCAACAACTCAACACTAGATGTCAAGTTCGCAACCACCGAAGCTTGCACATCTCTCTTTGTCAACCTGAAGGCTTCTCTGATTGCAGAGCTCACCTTGTTGCAAGTCATCACCAGCTCATTTAGCTTCCCAACCACTAGTCCTTCATTACCAGCAACTTTGGTCAACTCAGTTCCAAGGAACATCTGAGCACCTTTCATATCAGCCAAGGAACTAGTGTTGGCAGTTAGAGATTTGGTTAAGTCCTCCACCCTTAAAATAAGGCCTTGGACTTCGGTTTGTGTTTTCTCTAACTGTGCTTCTATATTCAAAGGAGGTGGGGGTTGTGTAGAAGCAGGAGCCACAAATGGTAAACTTCCAAGCCCTTTAAGTACTTTGTTCATTTGAATGTCAGTTGGACTCTCAGATTCTGTCTCAGAATCCAAGTCCTTCTCTGAAGGGGCATCATAGTTGATTGGTGGTGGTATGTTGTGAATTTGGGGGTGTAGAAATTGAAGTGATGGAGTGAAAGATGGATCGGTTACATATGCGGGAGTGGTACCTGGTGGAAAGATTGGATTTTGGTGAGATGGTGGTGGTGGAACATAAGGCTCATTTGCTTGTTCTGGTTGGATTTCTGGGGGAGGAGGAGGGGCGTTTGCGAGGATGGGGGCTGGCTCAGAATCAGATAGATTCGCCTCCAATAGTTCCTCGTCAAACTCAAAGTCAGCAAGAGAATCAAGATTCTCCTGAGGTAGCTCATCGTCATCCCAGAAAGCATTCACTTTTACAATCTGGTCAGATATGCCCTGGTTTGGGTCACTAGTACCCTCACCAGATTCAACGATTTGTGCAATCGTAGGTACACTAACGGGTCCCACATTCTTTTGTGGCCCACTTAGTGACCTTTCTGGACCAGCTAGTGTGGCTGAAACAGTTTTAGTAAATACCTGAAGCATAGCAGAGGAGAGTTCATGCTCATCTTCAGTAATGGTTGCTTTTGAGAAATCTCTGCCATATTCAGGTACAGAAGCTTCAGGTCCAGCTTGATTATAAGCTTCTCCAAGGATATCCATAAAACACAAGCTTAAAAATCTTGGGAAAGCAATATGCAGACTTCTCTTTCCTTTTAACTTTGTAATCAACTGAGCAAAGAGAATCTCAGCGAAATCTGCTTGCATCCCATTCCAAATGTAATACCCCATCTCAACTTGGGGTAATGAAAGTTGGTCCAACCCTCCATGGTTGCCACCAAGACTCTCCACAATCTGGGTCCAGAAGAACCTCCAGCAATTGCCAAAACCAGACATGAAAATGTGTCCAGAGGTCTTCAAATTTCCATCAGCATCCTCCATATCACCATGACCAGTGGCGACTAGAACCTCCCTGAAATTGACTCCTTTGAGTCTTTTAGCAAACACCTGGGGAGGTTCGAGGTAGTTCAGATGAAGGGAATTTCTGAACCCCTCAAGAGTGATGACACACTTCTTGGTGCCCTCATTTAGAGTGAAGGAGATGGATTGTTCATCCTTATTCACCACAGCAGTGTACCAGAATTCAAGCAAGTATCGATGATACAATGCTTGAGGATTTGTGGTCAACGCATAATGGAAAGGGGACTGCTCCCAAAAATTGTTGATTCTTCCCATTAAGGTTTCGGACTTCACATTCAATTGAGCCAAAAAGTTGCTCATGTTGAATCGGATTTGAGAAGGTGTGAAGTTCTTTGGCCATGTGGCAGATGTTTTCACATCACTCGATGGAGTATATTCAAAATTTATGAGTGATTTGTGTGAAGAAGAAGATGATGATTTAGACATTTTAAGAATTGAAAAATGAAAGTGAAAGGAATATGAAGAGTTAAGGAATTTTGAGAGTAAATATGAGAGAGATTGATGATTGGGAAGTAAATGAAAAACGAAGTAAATGAAAAACGAAGTAAATGAAAGAATGAGAAGGAATTGTGAATTTAAGATGGAATACAACGTGATTTTCCAGCTAAAAACAATTAAAAATAATTTTTGAATTTCAAAACCCAAGACTCATAAAATATTTTATATTCGAAAATGGTTTTGATTGGGTTTGAGATCCTAAAATGATTTCTGGGGTCAAATCAGCATTAAATGCAAAGCCGTTTGAGTGACCCCACCCTTCAACATTTTTTCAGAAAAAGTACTCATTTCTTTTCCTTTTACGGCGCAACTTGTGTGACACATAAGCATGACCAACGTAAGTTAAAAACATAGTATGCAGTAGGTCACGTGTACACACAATTGACCAAGTATCAAAAAGAAAATATCTTGAAAGGTTGTTGTATTTCAGTGATGACAAGTCAAGTTCTGAGCATGGTCAGTTCCAAAGAGATCTGAACCATCTCAGTCAATAAAATTCAACTGAAATATTTTTGATTTTCTGAAGTGCTTCAGTTAAATACATTTTTCTGAGCAAAAAGTCCCCCCTCAAAAATGAAGGTTTATTTTAAAGTTTGAAAAATATTTAACATTCCCCCTGAAGTGATGATCCATGAATTAATAAGTGCCAAGATAGTATCACAAAGGCGTTCGATAGCTAGGCGAGCAAAAATTACATGGATCGCTCAGACTGGTGAACCAGATCAGTGTCACTGAGGCGTTCATAACAAGATTACCAGTCTAAGGATTTAACATACCCAACTCACTGACTAGATGTTTAAAGGTTTTGACATCTAAAGGTTTTGTGAAAACATCAGCGAGTTGCTTATCAGTGGGAATAAAGTGCAATTCAATATCTCCTTTCAGAATATGATCACGAATGAAATGATACCTGAGGTCGATGTGCTTGGTTTTCGAGTGCATCACAGGATTGTGAGATATGGCAATGGCACTAGTGTTATCACAAAAGATTGGAGTCTTTGTGTAAGTAACACCATAATCAGTCAGCTGGTTTTTCATCCATAGAATCTGAGCACAACAACTTGCTGCAGAAATGTACTCAGCTTCTGCAGTTGATAGTGATACTGCAGTCTGCTTCTTACTAGTCCAGCTTACTAATTTGCCACCAAGGAAATGACACCCACCAGTGGTACTTTTCCTGTCTATCTTGCAACCTGCATGATCAGAATCTGAATAACCCATTAGATCTAGACTAGAGCCTTTGGGATACCAAAGACCCAGTCTGGGGACACCCTTAAGGTATCTGAAGATCCTTTTAACAGCATTTGCATGTGCTTCTCTGGGATCAGACTGAAATCTAGCACAAAGGCATGTTGCAAACATTATGTCTGGTCTACTTGCAGTTAAATACATCAGTGAACCAACCATACCACGATATTTTGTATGGTCCACTGGTTTTCCATGTGGATCAGAATCCAAAGTTAATGGAGCAGAAATAGGAGTATCTTTTGATGAGACTGAATCAAATTGATATTTCTTTAGTAAATCTCTGACATATTTTTCTTGGTTTATGAAAATACCATCTTCAGTTTGTTTTACTTGAAGTCCCAGAAAATATGTCAGTTCACCCATCATACTCATTTCATACTCAGAAGACATGATTTTAGAAAAATTTTCACACATCTTCTCATTTGTAGAACCAAACACAATATCATCAACATAAATTTGTACTAAAAGGATATCACTTTTATCATGTAAAATGAACAAAGTGTTATCAATTGCACCACGTTTAAAACCATTTTTAAGAAGATGTTTAGTAAGAGTATCATACCAGGCTCTGGGTGCTTGTCTCAGACCATATAAGGCTTTGTTCAGTCTGTACACCCAATGTGGTTTTTCTTCATTGATGAACCCTGGTGGTTGATACACATAAACGACTTCTTCTAGTTCTCCATTCAGGAATGCACTTTTGACATCCATTTGATAGACTTTAAATTGATGATGAGCTGCAAAAGCTAAGAATATTCTGATAGCTTCAAGTCTGGCAACTGGTGCAAAAGTTTCATCAAAATCTATTCCCTCTTCTTGTGCATATCCTTTTGCAACAAGTCTTGCTTTGTTTCTGATGATATGACCATCTTCATCCATCTTGTTTCTGAAGACCCATCTTGTCCCAATTGGTTCCTTCTTCAGGTTACTGGGACAAGGAACGAGTTCCCATACATCGTTTCTTTTAAACTGGTTGAGCTCATCTTGCATGGCTTCAACCCAGCTTGGGTCTTTCATAGCCTCGTCAATCTTCTTGGGTTCAATAAGAGATAAGAAACTGACGTTTAAGCATTGATCGCTTGTGGCTCTTCTGGTCTGAACCCCACTAGTGGAATTCCCAATGATTTGCTCGATAGGATGTGCTTTAGTCCACTTAGTGTATTGACCAGGATGAATAATGATATCAGTGCAAGAACTTCTCTGAGTAACTTCAGGAGGAGCTTCAGAAAATACATCTGCAGCTCCTTCTTCTTCCTGCAGATCATGACTTGCATCATGAAATTCTTCAGATTGAGGTTGCTCAGTGGAGCCTGATATCAGAGGAGAAGCAGCATGTACATCTGATCCAATAGTCAGTTCAGAAGGTAGTTTGAAACTGACTGGAGGATAAAATGGAATGTTGCTTGGCCTTTTTATTGTTGGTTCTGAACGGAGATGTTCAGAAGCAGGTTCAGGTGACTGATCAGTTTCAGCAATAGGATCAGAATCACCAAAACTCATTGGACTTTCTGAGGGTGTTACAGGAATGGAATTTTTAAAGATTGCAGAATTGGATTCATCAAAGGTAACATGAATTGACTCATCAACCTTTTCAAGTCTCTTGTTAAAGACTCTAAAGGCTTTGCGATTTGATGAATATCCTAGGAAGTATCCTTCATCAGCTTTTGCGTCAAATTTTCCAAGCTGACTAGAATCATTCAGAATGTATACTGGACACCCAAATACATGGAAGTATCCAATATTAGGCTTTCTATTTCTGAGTACTTCAGGAGGAGCTTCAGAAAATACATCTGCAGCTCCTTCTTCTTCCTGCAGATCATGACTTGCATCATGAAATTCTTCAGATTGAGGTTGCTCAGTGGAGCCTGATATCAGAGGAGAAGCAGCATGTACATCTGATCCAATAGTCAGTTCAGAAGGTAGTTTGAAACTGACTGGAGGATAAAATGGAATGTTGCTTGGCCTTTTTATTGTTGGTTCTGAACGGAGATGTTCAGAAGCAGGTTCAGGTGACTGATCAGTTTCAGCAATAGGATCAGAATCACCAAAACTCATTGGACTTTCTGAGGGTGTTACAGGAATGGAATTTTTAAAGATTGCAGAATTGGATTCATCAAAGGTAACATGAATTGACTCATCAACCTTTTCAAGTCTCTTGTTAAAGACTCTAAAGGCTTTGCGATTTGATGAATATCCTAGGAAGTATCCTTCATCAGCTTTTGCGTCAAATTTTCCAAGCTGACTAGAATCATTCAGAATGTATACTGGACACCCAAATACATGGAAGTATCCAATATTAGGCTTTCTATTTCTGAGTACTTCATAGGAGGTCTTCTTGTGTCTTTTGACGTAGATAGATCTGTTCTGAGTGTAGCATGCAGTTGCAACAGCTTCAGCCCAGAAATTCTTGGGAAGACCAGATTCATTCAACATACTTCTAGCAGCTTCAATCAGCGTACGATTCTTTCTTTCTACAACACCATTCTGCTCTGGTGTGTGGGCTGAGGAGAAGTTCTGAGATATGCCAGTTTCAGTGCAGAAGGACTCCAGAGTGGCATTTCTGAATTCAGTGCCATTGTCACTTCTGAGCTGACAAACTTTTCGCTTGTATTTGAGCTCAATTTGTTTGATGAGAGCAATGATTTCAGCAGCAGCTTCACTTTTGGACCTGAGGAAAATCACCCAGCAGTATCTTGAATATTCATCAACTATAACAAGGGTGTATTTCTTTCCTGCTCTGGTCTGAACATTCACTGGTCCAAAAAGGTCCATGTGAAGCATATGAAGAGGTTCAGTAATACTAAAGCTTTGCTTTGTCTTGAATGAAGCTCTTTTCTGCTTACCCATTTCACAACCTGGACATGGCTTGTCTTTGTTGAAAGACATAGAGGGTATCCCATCAACAAGTTGTTTTCTTGACAACTTATTAATGTTCTTGAAGTTCAGATGGGATAGTCTCTTGTGTCTTTTGACGTAGATAGATCTGTTCTGAGTGTAGCATGCAGTTGCAACAGCTTCAGCCCAGAAATTCTTGGGAAGACCAGATTCATTCAACATACTTCTAGCAGCTTCAATCAGCGTACGATTCTTTCTTTCTACAACACCATTCTGCTCTGGTGTGTGGGCTGAGGAGAAGTTCTGAGATATGCCAGTTTCAGTGCAGAAGGACTCCAGAGTGGCATTTCTGAATTCAGTGCCATTGTCACTTCTGAGCTGACAAACTTTTCGCTTGTATTTGAGCTCAATTTGTTTGATGAGAGCAATGATTTCAGCAGCAGCTTCACTTTTGGACCTGAGGAAAATCACCCAGCAGTATCTTGAATATTCATCAACTATAACAAGGGTGTATTTCTTTCCTGCTCTGGTCTGAACATTCACTGGTCCAAAAAGGTCCATGTGAAGCATATGAAGAGGTTCAGTAATACTAAAGCTTTGCTTTGTCTTGAATGAAGCTCTTTTCTGCTTACCCATTTCACAACCTGGACATGGCTTGTCTTTGTTGAAAGACATAGAGGGTATCCCATCAACAAGTTGTTTTCTTGACAACTTATTAATGTTCTTGAAGTTCAGATGGGATAGTCTCTTGTGCCACAACCAATTTGTGTCTTCATCTGCCTTTGAGTAGAAACATTGTTCAGAGGTAGAAGGATTCATATCAATGACATAAATGTTTCCCTTTCTTGGTGCAATCAGTACCACCTTTCCATCTCTGTTGAATATGGTGCCTTGTGAAATATCAAATAAAACCTTGAAGCCATCATCACATAGTTGACTGACACTGATCAGGTTATATTTCAAACCGTTCACATATGCAACACGTGTGAATTTGACTTGACCATTATTCACCACACCATATCCCTCAGTTTTTCCATTACCATCATTTCCAAAAACAATTGAGGGCCCCTCTTGCACCCTATATTCCTCTAGCAGGGTCTGATAACCAGTCATGGTTCGGCCAGCAGCACTGTCCAGAAACCATATGTTCTTCTTTCGGTCTCCCTGCACACAATCAAAGATTAGTTCTTTTTGGGAACCCATCTATGGATGGGTTCACTAGACTCTCCCTTAGCAGTCTCAGATTTCTTTGGTTTATGAGGAACAGAAGGGTCAAATGGGATTTCAGTCATTATCTCAGATGACACAAAAGTAGTTGGTTTGATGGATTTTTCAACCTTTTTCTTTTCAGATTTCTGCTTGGTTTGCTTAGAAAAAGGTTTTGCATTTTGTTTAGGTTGAAGAGGAGTGGTTTCAACATTTTTTAAACGTGCATTACAACTCTGCACTTGTCTAGCCAATAGTTGAAATTGACTTTCTAACCTTAACAAGATTGATTCTTCATTAGACACCTGAGCCTTACCAGAATCTGAGGTAGAAGGCTCAGTGGGGGAGATATTTTTCTTCTTCTTTTGGTCCTTGGGAACCTTAGATGAAGTCTGAGGGGATGGCTTTTTGGATTTAGCTCTTTTCTGCTTACCCATTTCACAACCTGGACATGGCTTGTCTTTGTTGAAAGACATAGAGGGTATCCCATCAACAAGTTGTTTTCTTGACAACTTATTAATGTTCTTGAAGTTCAGATGGGATAGTCTCTTGTGCCACAACCAATTTGTGTCTTCATCTGCCTTTGAGTAGAAACATTGTTCAGAGGTAGAAGGATTCATATCAATGACATAAATGTTTCCCTTTCTTGGTGCAATCAGTACCACCTTTCCATCTCTGTTGAATATGGTGCCTTGTGAAATATCAAATAAAACCTTGAAGCCATCATCACATAGTTGACTGACACTGATCAGGTTATATTTCAAACCGTTCACATATGCAACACGTGTGAATTTGACTTGACCATTATTCACCACACCATATCCCTCAGTTTTTCCATTACCATCATTTCCAAAAACAATTGAGGGCCCCTCTTGCACCCTATATTCCTCTAGCAGGGTCTGATAACCAGTCATGGTTCGGCCAGCAGCACTGTCCAGAAACCATATGTTCTTCTTTCGGTCTCCCTGCACACAATCAAAGATTAGTTCTTTTTGGGAACCCATCTATGGATGGGTTCACTAGACTCTCCCTTAGCAGTCTCAGATTTCTTTGGTTTATGAGGAACAGAAGGGTCAAATGGGATTTCAGTCATTATCTCAGATGACACAAAAGTAGTTGGTTTGATGGATTTTTCAACCTTTTTCTTTTCAGATTTCTGCTTGGTTTGCTTAGAAAAAGGTTTTGCATTTTGTTTAGGTTGAAGAGGAGTGGTTTCAACATTTTTTAAACGTGCATTACAACTCTGCACTTGTCTAGCCAATAGTTGAAATTGACTTTCTAACCTTAACAAGATTGATTCTTCATTAGACACCTGAGCCTTACCAGAATCTGAGGTAGAAGGCTCAGTGGGGGAGATATTTTTCTTCTTCCTTTGGTCCTTGGGAACCTTAGATGAAGTCTGAGGGGATGGCTTTTTGGATTTAGCCTTCTTTTCTGAAACAGTTGTCTGAGCTGTTTCAGATTTACCCTCAGATTGTTCCTGGACTCTATCAGTCACAGTTTTCTGTTTGCCAACTTTAGGAAAAATAATTTCAGGTTTCATTTCCTTTGGAAGTGCATCTAAATCAGTGATTATAGATGCCATGTGAAGATCACCAGATTCATATGCTGTTTTTTGATTTGCAAAAGTATTTTTAATTGCAGCATCTGGTTTTGGTGCACTCATCCAAGACTTAATTATTTTCTGCTCTTTTTCAAGGATGGTTTTTAACTCTTCTTTTTCCAACTCTAAAGTGGCAACCATAGACTGATAACTTTTTAGAGCCAAATGAACATCTTTCAGTTCTTTCAATCTGGCATGACTAGCGTTCAGTTCAGAGGCATTGTTTTCAAACATTTTTAGGCTTTCTGAACGCACTGTCTCAACAAAGGAGATGTCAGCCTCTAAAAGAACCAAAAGGTCCAGTTTGTGTTCCTCATTTTCTTCATAGCCAAAATTACTGACCTTTTTCATCACAATATCTACCCAGCGACCAGATTCAACATCGGTTTTGACCAAATGACCTTGATCTTCTTGTGCCATGAAACACATGTCCCTAACTTCCTCCTCATCATCAGATGATTCATCAGAGTCTTCCCACTTTTCAGCTTTGTTCTCTTCAGTATATCTGAAGGCTCCATAAAGGGAAGCAAGAGTATGACTGTGCAAGGTTTTGCCTTGTCTCAAGACCAAGATTAAATTTTCCCATTTAGAAGGTAAAATGTCACAAAATTTTTCCAACAAAATTTCTTTGTCTTTGGTTACACCCAGGGCTTTCAGTTGGTTTACCAGATTTGTAAATCTGATGTAGGTTTGAGTTAAAGACTCCCCAGGGATAGCAAAGAAAGACTCATATCTTTTGTTTAAAGCAACTTTTCTTGTGACAATTGTCTCATTCGTGCCTTCAAACTGTGTCATTAGTTCCTCCCACATTAATTTGGAATTTTCAAGTAAAACAAGAGTGGGCATTAGGGTTTCTGGAACTGCGTATAAAATCATATTTTGTAACTTGGTGTCCAGGTCTACAAGTCTATGATCTTCCTCAGACCAATGATCCTTCTCCTTAGGTGACTGCCTAGGAGTCCCATCGGCATTTCTGACAACAGTAGAAGCATTCATGGGGACAAAGGGTCCTTCTTTTAAGATATCTGGTAAATGTCTCTCAACACCAGCAATATACTTAAGCATGCATGCTTTCCATGTTTGAAAGTTTTCACTGTTCCCATCAAACTTGGGAACAGGATTATTTGGAAAGTGTACGTGAACATTGTGTGATGGTATATTGTTGTTGATGAGAGGGGGTGGGGTAGCATTATTAGGGTCAGGTCGTTCTTGTTCAAAGTCAGCCATCTATGCAGATCAAAGGTTAATGAATTGATAAAATTCAACCTTGCCGCTCTGATACCAATTGTGAGTCCCAAATATATAGATGAATAACAAACCCGACTGGCAAGTACAACTGATCTTGATGGACAAGTTCAGTTTACGATCCAGATATGGATAACAAGAAACAATTGACTAGATATAAAATGCAAGAACAAATGGCAGAAACTATATAAGGATATATATAAATATAATCAAGTATGTAGCATTGAGACACGTTGTTTTCTTTTCAATGTATTTGATTTATTGATGTATAAACAAATACAAGGATTGTTGCGGAACAAAGATAAACACCCAAGTGTAAATATCTAAACAATCCTGAAATACAAGTGATCTAATTAACTTGGAAATACTCGTAAGTTTACTTAGAGTATATCTCACAAGTTGCAATGCTAAAGTTTCAAGCCCTTTGCAAGTTGTGAGAAGACTTTGTATTTATAGACCAAGTCCATGATGATGTGGACAAGATCGTACAAATGTGGTTGTGAGCATTTAAAGAATTAAACCATAATTCCTTACATGCTGCACTTGGAAGAGTATATAAGTCACTTGATGTGACTTATAGTACTAGGTTCCAAGCCTATACTTTGTACCTTTTGTTAATAGATAAATCTATTAACCGGATAAAGGTGTAAAGTAAAAGTCTTCCTCGTAATCAGTGTAAAGTGTTGTAAATACTTTACACTGAGATGCTTCAGTCTTGATCTGGTAGAATCACTCTTTTGCTCGCTTCTGAGATGATTCTCTTCTTCATACTTCAGTCTTTGACTTCAGAATGAATGCTTCAGATTTATCTCGATCTGAACTGAAGTGAAGCTTCAGTGAAGGAATTCTGAGACACCTCAGAATTCTGTACAAATGTCTTCACTAAACTTCAAGCTATTTCTGAACAAATTATACTTGGTCGATTTTCGACCTAACAATAAGCTAAACGACACCTTTTGTAAAATCTGGGCAGGTAGTGCGCCGCACCTGCCAAGTGGTGCGTCTCACCAATCCTCCAGAAATTTCCTATCAACAATAGGTGCGCCGCACCTACCCTTTGGTGCGTCGCATATCGGGCTCCCATCAAAAACCAAAAACCTAAACTGAGCAGTGGTGCGCCGCACCACTCCCTTGGTGCGCCGCACCTGGGGTGCAGATCAACAACTCAATTTTGTTCTTTGATCAAACGAATTCCATACGAACCCATACCCCAAATCCAACCTGGGGACTTAAAATTAACCCTTTTAATTGCACTTTCATCATCTTTAACCATCCTATTAATCCTTTAATCCTTTACATCATAAATCAATCATTTAATCACCCGAATAACATGAAATCGGTGAACGTTTAATCAAATAACCCAACCCAAACCCTTATGGCCTGGATTAAGACTAATATAGGACTCACACAATCATATTTCAAAAGAGGAATACCAATATTACCTGTATTAGGTGATAAAGATCCAAGATCTAAGCAATACACGATCGATTTGGCTCCAAAACGAATAGATCTAGTGAGAAACTTGAGAGGGAAGGGAGGGGATCGGCTAGGGCTTTGTTTAGGAGGAAGAAAATCTGCAAATGCCAACCTAATGACACCCCTTAACTCCCTAAACCCGTTTTTAACTTTCCTTCTATGTCAAAACTAGCCCCTAAGCTTCCTAATCCTTCATTAAATGTCACTACATAGACATTAATCTTCATATCACACACATTTATACTACATTAACATTTAGGCTTACAAGCCTCACACATAACACACATTAACCACATATAAGCATTAAGTCTAAAATAGACTTAACGACACACACAATATTGACTTAACGGCATTAGTCAACTAGTAAAGAAAAGTTTGGGATGTTACAGTTACAAAGTCCATGGTAATATGATCCCATTTCCACTCGGAAATGTCTAATTGATGCAACAAACCATACGGCTTTTGATGGTCCGTTTTCACACGTACACATGTCAAACACTTTGCTACAAAATGAGCTACTTCCCCTTTAATATCCGGCCACCAATAAATCGACTTCAAATCTGCATACATTTTGGTGACACCGGGATGAACCGAATATCTACTTCTATGGGCTTCCTCAAGGATCAATTCTCGGTTATCACCAAGCAATGGCACCCAAATTCGACCCTTGTATGTTTTGAACCCACGGCTATTAGTCTCCATCACAAGACGTTTCTTCTTCCCAATGCTTTCATTGTCAATGTTATCCTTCATCAATGCCCTCACTTGTGCTTCTTTAATTCGATCAAGTAGCCCCGACTTGGCTTGAACTTGCATGCTCATCAACTTACAAGAAGAACTTTGCACCTTCCTACTTAGTGCATCCGCCACTACATTGGCTTTACCCGGATGGTATTTGATTTCACAATCATATTTCAAAAGAGGAATACCAATATTACCTGTATTAGGTGATAAAGATCCAAGATCTAAGCAATACACGATCGATTTGGCTCCAAAACGAATAGATCTAGTGAGAAACTTGAGAGGGAAGGGAGGGGATCGGCTAGGGCTTTGTTTAGGAGGAAGAAAATCTGCAAATGCCAACCTAATGACACCCCTTAACTCCCTAAACCCGTTTTTAACTTTCCTTCTATGTCAAAACTAGCCCCTAAGCTTCCTAATCCTTCATTAAATGTCACTACATAGACATTAATCTTCATATCACACACATTTATACTACATTAACATTTAGGCTTACAAGCCTCACACATAACACACATTAACCACATATAAGCATTAAGTCTAAAATAGACTTAACGACACACACAATATTGACTTAACGGCATTAGTCAACTAGTAAAGAAAAGTTTGGGATGTTACAGTTACAAAGTCCATGGTAATATGATCCCATTTCCACTCGGAAATGTCTAATTGATGCAACAAACCATACGGCTTTTGATGGTCCGTTTTCACACGTACACATGTCAAACACTTTGCTACAAAATGAGCTACTTCCCCTTTAATATCCGGCCACCAATAAATCGACTTCAAATCTGCATACATTTTGGTGACACCGGGATGAACCGAATATCTACTTCTATGGGCTTCCTCAAGGATCAATTCTCGGTTATCACCAAGCAATGGCACCCAAATTCGACCCTTGTATGTTTTGAACCCACGGCTATTAGTCTCCATCACAAGACGTTTCTTCTTCCCAATGCTTTCATTGTCAATGTTATCCTTCATCAATGCCCTCACTTGTGCTTCTTTAATTCGATCAAGTAGCCCCGACTTGGCTTGAACTTGCATGCTCATCAACTTACAAGAAGAACTTTGCACCTTCCTACTTAGTGCATCCGCCACTACATTGGCTTTACCCGGATGGTATTTGATTTCACAATCATAATCCTTAAGTAATTCCATCCACCTCCTTTGTCTCACGTTCATTTCCTTTTGATTAAAGACATACTGTAAACTTTTATGATCGGTAAACAAAGGTGCATTTTGTACCATAGAGGTAATGTCTCCACAATTTCAATGCAAACACAACTGCGGCCAATTCCAGATCATGGGTAGGGTAATTCTTCTCATGTGGTTTCAACTGGAGGGAAGCATAGGCGATCACCTTGTCCCTCTGCATCAGTACACAACCCAAACCCGTGATAGATGCATCACTATACACAACCAAATCATCGGTACCTTCAGGTAAGGCAAGTATAGGAGCTTCACACAACTTCTTCTTCAACGTTTGAAATGCATTCCCCTGCTTATCGGTCCACTCAAACTTTACTCCTTTCTTCGTTAGTTCAGTCATAGGCTTGGCTATTCGGGAGAAATCCTGAATGAACCTTCTATAATATCCAGCCAAACCAAGAAAACTTTTAATCTCAGTAGGAGTCTTTGGCTGCTCCCACTTTGAAACAGCTTCAATCTTTGAAGGATCTACTTTAATACCTTCCGATGAAATAACATGACCAAGAAACTGCACCTCTCGAAGCCAAAACTCGCATTTAGAAAACTTGGCATATAACTTCTTCTCCCTCAACACCTCCAAAACTGCTTTCAAGTGCTCACGGTGCTCATCTTCTGACTTAGAATAGATCAAAATATCGTCAATAAACACAATAACAAAATGATCTAGAAATGGACGGCATACCCGATTCATTAAATCCATAAAAAAAAAAAAAAAAAAAAAAAAAAAAAAAAAAAAAAAAAAAAAAAAAAAAAAAAAAAAAAAAAAAAAAAAAAAAAAAAAAAAAAAAAAAAAAAAAAAAAAAAAAAAAAAAAAAAAAAAAAAAAAAAAAAAAAAAAAAAAAAAAAAAAAAAAAAAAAAAAAAAAAAAAAAAAAAAAAAAAAAAAAAAAAAAAAAAAAAAAAAAAAAAAAAAAAAAAAAAAAAAAAAAAAAAAAAAAAAAAAAAAAAAAAAAAAAAAAAAAAAAAAAAAAAAAAAAAAAAAAAAAAAAAAAAAAAAAAAAAAAAAAAAAAAAAAAAAAAAAAAAAAAAAAAAAAAAAAAAAAAAAAAAAAAAAAAAAAAAAAAAAAAAAAAAAAAAAAAAAAAAAAAAAAAAAAAAAAAAAAAAAAAAAAAAAAAAAAAAAAAAAAAAAAAAAAAAAAAAAAAAAAAAAAAAAAAAAAAAAAAAAAAAAAAAAAAAAAAAAAAAAAAAAAAAAAAAAAAAAAAAAAAAAAAAAAAAAAAAAAAAAAAAAAAAAAAAAAAAAAAAAAAAAAAAAAAAAAAAAAAAAAAAAAAAAAAAAAAAAAAAAAAAAAAAAAAAAAAAAAAAAAAAAAAAAAAAAAAAAAAAAAAAAAAAAAAAAAAAAAAAAAAAAAAAAAAAAAAAAAAAAAAAAAAAAAAAAAAAAAAAAAAAAAAAAAAAAAAAAAAAAAAAAAAAAAAAAAAAAAAAAAAAAAAAAAAAAAAAAAAAAAAAAAAAAAAAAAAAAAAAAAAAAAAAAAAAAAAAAAAAAAAAAAAAAAAAAAAAAAAAAAAAAAAAAAAAAAAAAAAAAAAAAAAAAAAAAAAAAAAAAAAAAAAAAAAAAAAAAAAAAAAAAAAAAAAAAAAAAAAAAAAAAAAAAAAAAAAAAAAAAAAAAAAAAAAAAAAAAAAAAAAAAAAAAAAAAAAAAAAAAAAAAAAAAAAAAAAAAAAAAAAAAAAAAAAAAAAAAAAAAAAAAAAAAAAAAAAAAAAAAAAAAAAAAAAAAAAAAAAAAAAAAAAAAAAAAAAAAAAAAAAAAAAAAAAAAAAAAAAAAAAAAAAAAAAAAAAAAAAAAAAAAAAAAAAAAAAAAAAAAAAAAAAAAAAAAAAAAAAAAAAAAAAAAAAAAAAAAAAAAAAAAAAAAAAAAAAAAAAAAAAAAAAAAAAAAAAAAAAAAAAAAAAAAAAAAAAAAAAAAAAAAAAAAAAAAAAAAAAAAAAAAAAAAAAAAAAAAAAAAAAAAAAAAAAAAAAAAAAAAAAAAAAAAAAAAAAAAAAAAAAAAAAAAAAAAAAAAAAAAAAAAAAAAAAAAAAAAAAAAAAAAAAAAAAAAAAAAAAAAAAAAAAAAAAAAAAAAAAAAAAAAAAAAAAAAAAAAAAAAAAAAAAAAAAAAAAAAAAAAAAAAAAAAAAAAAAAAAAAAAAAAAAAAAAAAAAAAAAAAAAAAAAATTATCGTGAAGAATAAAAAAAAAAAAAAAAAAAAAAAAAAAAAAAAAAAAAAAAAAAAAAAAAAAAAAAAAAAAAAAAAAAAGATACTACATCAACACTAGCAATAGAAGGCTTCTCCTTTCTCACATCAATAACATAGGCCAAGAAATGACTCTTATTCTTCCTTATACATTTAATAGCCTTCATCATACTAATGATCTTTATCCCCCCTCTCTTCTTATCTCCATAAACCGTTACCACATTACCATCGGATGTAGAAAACCGAATAATCTTTTGGGAACACAAAATATTAGCTTCATTTCTAGACAACCAATCCATACCAATCACTACATCAAAACCGGCTAAAGTAGTAGGCAATAACTAGACCGGAAACAAACGACCTTCAATCTCAATGTCACAATCATCATAACCCACACGTATATCGCTAACCGTACCATTAGCAATTTCCACCTCTATCGAGCAATCTAAAGGGGTAGTGACTCTTCCTAGCTTAGGAGCAAATAAAGTAGACACAAACGACCTATTTGTACCCGAATCAAATAAAACAGAAGCAGGTTTTGAATTAACAAGGAAAGTACCACTTACCACCTCGTCGTTGTTCTTAGCATCATCCACAGTCATCTGCAAGGCTCTCACTTTTGTTGCTGAAGTGGCTGCTTTCTTCCCGTCATTCTTTATTTGTGGGCAATCGGCAATAAGATGACCCGTTTCCTGACACTTGTAACAACGAGTCTTGTCCCTACATTCCGTTGCAAGATGTCCCGACTTCCCACACTTATGACACCTTCTTGTCTTGTCGGAACATTGACCTTCATGAACATTCTTGCAAAAAGCACACCAAGACCCATTCTTCTTTTTATCTTTGTCACCACTTGAGCTAGAATTCCCACGAAACTTCTTATTATTGTTATTAGATGACCAATTTGACCCTCTTTTGAACCCTGCTTTCTTGTCATCAACCTTCACCACAACTTTCTCACTTTTGAAGTCATCATCCAACCTCTTTGACTCCTTAATAGCCGCCGATAAGTCACATGTTGTCTACATAATCCACGATAACTAACGGGGAGACCATCACAATAAGCCTCAATTTGGTCCTCCTGCCTTCGAACCAAGTGTCCAACAAACTTCAACTTCTCCATAAACGAGTGTGCATAATCAGAAATTGCACCGGGTTTAGCAACCAACGATCTAAACTCCTTTTCAATCAACCTTAACTCACGCGTTCCCACATACTCCTCTAGAAACTTCTCCTTAAATGTTCCCCAAGGCATAACTGCAAGTACCTCAGGAGCCATAGACACTGTAGTAGCCCTCCACCAATTACGGGCATTCTTCTTCAACATCCTACTAGCACACAAAACCTTCATATCATCCGGACAATAGCAAGAAGCAAAAACTACCTCAATGTCCTCGATCCACTCCATAGCACCCACTGCATTTTGGGTACCATCGAACTCCTTGGCACCACATTTCTGAAAACTTTCATATTTGAAGTTATTAACACGAGGTGCATTAACAACTCCAAGTCCTCCACCATTAACTTCATTAACACCCACGGCTTCCATGGATGGTTCAGCACTTTGGGAGGGATTAGAGTAATTCCCTTCCGAACGCTCACCCCTTTGTTCACTCCCAATCCTTTCTGCATTTCTTTCAGCCCTCAATTGAGCTAATTCCTCTTCATTTCTCATTAAGAGAGCTCGGATAGCTCTCAATTCTTCATGTAATTGGGCTTGATTGGGAACCTGCTCTATTACCGGGTTTGCCCTATCTACTTCAGAGACGGTTGGTGGATCACCAAGACGGCGATTTTGTACACGGGGTAGCCTTTGCTCTACTTCATTCCAGCCCCGTTTCCATTTGGAGGAACACCACCACCATTTCCTCCTGCTCTCTGATTACTAGCTCTAGTGTTTGCCATTAACTCTACAAAGCAACAAGGACGGTTAGCAAGAGTTAAAGAGTGACTACATATGTTAAGGCACTACTACATATAACTACATTATCACACACAATAAACAAGCCTTAAATCACACTCTCACTCACTCCCCAACCCGTCTTAGATTCGTCTGCCCAAGACACATATTAAATTGACTGTGGCTAGTACGTGATGATCCAAGTCGGGTCATACCCAATAACAAGCTAGACAAACACTTATGGTATTTATTTAAATGATTTGATCTTTAAATAAATATCAATACTTGAAACATTTAGAAAGTGGTTTTCTAAATAATTGCACTTGAGATATGTATATAAATTATATGGATAATTTATTTTGAGAGAAATGTGAAAGTGTTTATTTGGTAAAATAAACACTTATGTATGTTGTATATAATATGTAACAATTATGTTACATTTATATATAAGGTGTGTGTGACATTTTATAAAAGGATTTATATACAATGTTTAAACAAAAATGCATGTTCAAAAAACTTAGTTGGTGGAACCCATGTGCCCCTTGAAGGCCGGCCCCCCTCCCCTTTTTGGCATGCAAATTTTGTCTAGTTTACTTATACACACAACATGCACATGACCATTATGACTTACAACACACTTGCTTTTGGTACATGCAATTGTAAGTAAAAACTCTC
>CM067167.1:2757957-2810457 GCA_034093135.1 Erigeron breviscapus
TAGAATTGGTGTTGATATTGATAGTTGGCTCATGTTTGTCGAATATTGATTGTTGGTTCATGTTCATCGCATTGTGATTGTTGAGTTAAGATTGATGCATTTTCGATTAATTGTAAGCATGCATACATTGTTGATAATCCCTCGGTTGAGGATTGCATACATCCAAGTGTATAGATGTATACACTAATCTGATGGATGTTGAGTTCATGATCCCGAGTATATAGACATATATATCTCGATGTTTTTGAGATGCAGCCTGTGTCATTGCTATGACAGGCGGGTATCGTTGCATATGTGACTGAGTTCACACGCACCCCCAAGCTATGGGAAACGTGAGCGGGAATGTACGCACCCCTTTTGTATGGGAAACGTGTGCGAGGTCGTTCGCTCCCCAGGGAACTGGTACACTTTTGATGATTGTTGAGGGACACATGATATACACTCATGCATTGCTTGATCATGCCGCATGCACATATACTTTATACATCCTTATTGCTTCGCATACTCATTGATGTTGGTATTACTTATCCATAATCGTGACACGCATCCCTCATTCTCGTTGATACACTATTGGCTTGTTATGTGACGAGGTTTACTATCGGTTTACCTATTTGCTTGACTTTGTGCCTTATAAAGGCTACTTGTAAGACATTACTTACTCTTCCTTATACATATTGTGATTGCTGACGATGATTCCTTGTGATCCATTACTACGAACTCACCAACCTTGTGTTGACTATGCTTAGTACACTTTTCAGGTAATCAGGTTATTCCCGGACGTGGAGTTTGATTGTTGCTTGCTGTAAAACCCGGGCTTTGGACTTTATGGATCAAGGATTCATTGGCCTTCCTTTTGCATTATACTTAGGATCGATTTGCCATCTTCTGGATGTTATTTTTGTTAACTTTGATGGTTATTTGCTCCTTATGTATTTTGGTACTTGTTTCGTATTGTAATGGATTCACTGAATCTTTAATTGCATTTAGTTCATGTTCTACAGTAATTCCACCTTGTGCTATATGATTTCCGTGATATTTCGAGCCTCGGCTTGGGGTGTTACAAAGAATTCATTAGCATATCTTATACATATGTTTTTCCTTATTTATTGTTTTACTAGTATTAATACCCATACATGATGTACGGATTGACTAATAATATTTAAATTTATATTTCATTATATTATATTAAAGTTTATATACCTATTTGATGCATAAACCATAAAATGCAAGTTTAAACATTTATAAACAATAAATTTAAAAATTAGAACATTTAATCAGAAAAAACAAAACACAAAATCTATATCCATCAAATTAAATTTAACAAATCTGATCATCTAAACTTTAATAAAGTAAAAAAATCGTTCAAAATATGAAAATCAACATCCTTGTTATGAATGGGTAATTCTTTAAACCCCAAAATCAATGAAGTTAAAATAATTATAATAGTAAATAATAATACTCCATCCGTCCCAATTTAAATATCATATTTTGACTTTTGAAGTCTTTCTTTCGCAACTTTGACCGTAAGAATTTTTATTTGTGTTATACAATACTTGATGTAAAATATATCGATAGATTGAGTTTTAGATATATGTTTCATTGATATAACTTTCATTAGGTATTATATTATACGAACAAAAATACTTACAGTCAAATTTAGAGAAGAAACATTCAACAAGTCAAATTTGGATATTTAAATTGGGACGGAAGAAGTAATAGTAATGATGATAATAATAATAATCTACAAATATACAAAAACAGAATTATAGTACCCAATTGATCGACACGTAGTTTAAAAAGGATATGTGTCCTATTAATCCATGTTAATAAAAAATCTTATATCTTAAATATTCTTTATAGCATAAACTATATAAAATTATTTGTAATTTTTATATGTAGTGACACCCGATTAAGACAACGTAAGCTAAATCCCATGTTGCGAGCAATTGATCTACATCTTTCAAAAAAAAACACTTATACTTATAGTATAGTAGCATAGCTAGATAGATTTTTATGATATCTTCTAAATTAATTACGTAGGCACTTTATTATTAGATACAAAAAGAAAACTTATGAAATTTTAGGAAACTTGATTAAATATGGATCCCTTAGTTTAAATAATAAATTTGTTAACTTATAAGAATCCTAGTTTAAATAGGATAGAAGAGATTAAATTTTTTTTATTAAACAGGTATTTTTTTAATGAATATAACCAAAAAGACACTTATCGCATTAACATAGCGTCATGTGTCGATCAAAAAAGGTTACAATTCTGTTTTAATTTATTGGTAGATTATCAAAATATTATATCATAGTTATATTAAAAGATTGTTACATATCTAACGATAAAGTATATTTTAATAAAAAAATAGATTAGAAAGATAAACTTCATAATTTGATCAAATATGGATTCTAACGAAAAGTAATTATAATATTGGATCCCTTAGTTTAAATAAAAATTTGTTAACTTATAAGAATCCTAGTTTAAATAGGATAGAAGAGATAAAATTTATTTAATAGGTATTTTTTTAATGAATATAACTAAAAAGACACTTGTCGCATTGACATACCGCCATATATCGATCAAAGAAGACTACAATCCTATTTTAGTTTATTGGTAGATACTTTTTAAGTTTATATTCAATTTATATACTGTGTTATGTAAAACAAGTTATTTATTTTGTGAAATATTTTTTTATTAATGTGAAATTTCTTTTAATCTAATTTAATAATTTTAATTTGATGATGATAAATTACTTAAATTTTCACACACAAAAAAAATATTTTTAATAAGAGAAACATTAACAATAAAACATTATTACTATTATATTTAAACGTTAACTCCCTAACCAATCCGTTTCCATTCTCGAGTTACACACCGTAATTACACCGCTGCATTGCGCGGACATATGACTCGTTGTGATTAAATAGAAATTCAGTTTTGTATCAATTTGGTTCACTATGTGTTGTGATTCGGGTCGATGATGATCCACGATGGGCCAACACTTTTGAGGGGGATATATTTCATTTTCAATATTGAATTTCAAGTAATTTCCAAAAACCGAATAGGCTAATTGCTTTATGAAAAGGTATAGATATAGATATAGATAGATAAAAGGTAAATGCTAAACATTTGATTTATTAGGACAGAGGCCGGGATCGAGCAATAAATTACTGCCATATATCAGTGGCGGCTTTTTGGTTGGTTTATGTTGATAGTTTGATATATGAACTCGTATCCATTTTGACCAATTAACCGAGGTGAATTTTTATGCCTGTTTAAACTCTGGTGTCACACGGAAACAACCCTTCATCTTTACCTTGGTTTCCATACGGCTGCTAAGATTTGGTTACATGTTGGCGTTTGGTGGTCTTCTTAATTCGTCTGACTATACTGGTTTAGACGTTTAGTAGCTCTGAAGATTAATGAGGTTGTGCAAAGGGCAATCTTGTACATTTGGGATAGCAGATATCGTACTTTGTTTGAAAATGTTACTACCCAAAACGAACTACTCATCAACAACATCATAAATATAAATTGGATTTGTAATCCCAATTCTACTTACCTTGTGACTTGTAATTGTGTTACTGTTACCAAATATACATAAACTTATGAAACATGTCAATCAAGTTGTTGAAAGTCTGTAATCTGAATTATATGTCATTTGTTTTTATCCAACCCGTTCATATTCTTACCTGTTGAGCCACTAGTCCTCCAAGAAGTTTTTCGTGGATCTCCCAATCTTCATAGGTTGGTGGTCTTAGTTTCCCTGAGCATAGTTTATATAATAATATATGGTGCATTTTTGAAAATTTCAGACACGGTTAATCCTTACTCAGCAACCAGGAAACTGACTTGGGCACTAAACTTGCTAGAAAGTGAATTTAAGATACCTCCACTCAGTGCCTCACTCTTGAGCGATATTTCTCAATCATGTTGCAAGCCACCCTGTACTCCGTGGGTTGTGGAGGAGAAAGCTGAAGTTGTGTGCCTAACCCGAAAGATGCCTGAATGCTGTGACAAAGCTATGTTGAAAAGCACACTCCCTTTGAACCAATTGATCACGCTTTTGGCTGTTCAGATGGTGTGTTCTTTCATTACTCGATATTATATCTTTGTTTTGTTTCATTATGAGTATCGTTATGACTACAATATACTTATTATTTTTATCATTTGTTACACTTTGTACAGAAACCACTCGTCGTCGTTCATAAAAAAAGATGCTTCCTTCTGCTGATCTGGTTGTCCAATTCAAAGGACAGAAAGAAACACACATAATGAAGATCGGGTTACCTGGTAAAATGTACAAGACGGATGATGTCAACATAGAGGTCAAGGATGCACTGTAGGTGAAAGTGAAGAGGATTGATGATTTTAAGATCAGGTTTGCCTCAAATATAAATCAAGCATTAAGAATCTTTGTGGTAAAGTCATATTTATAACTTTATTAGCAATAAGGAGGATTAGTAGTATTTATTGAACCTGGAATTCTTAAGGAATTTAAAGATAAATTATATGGTTATTAAGGAAAGGTCAATGCGATAACAAGTTAGAGTTACTTAAATGGACATCTTTTTGTGTGATGTTGAGGTTCAAAAGGATCTGGTTTAAAAAACTGGATGATTCAGAAATGGGTATGTTTACCAGTTGATGGCATTCAAGTCAACCAACGATTGATGATGATGGCACCCTTAGATAGGAAAGTGGACTTGTCAAGCTAGCTTTACCCATGTTCAATACCCTAAGAAAGACATCTGTAAGAACCTTTTTTCTGCAAATCATTTTTTCAGAATAAAAGTCATTCAAGCAGACATCTTAAAAGAAAGATGACCAAAACTTAGGGGTAGTTACTGCATTAGACTTTGCACAGAACTGATCAACCCCACAACATGTTTTATAATAATCAGATGACTTAACTGCTGCAAATCATTACTGTTGGTAGTTCGGGTAGCATTTGGAAACACCGGCCACGTTGATGAAATCAAACAGCAATAGATAGACTGTATCTAAGTTCTAATTGCCTAAAAACTTTCACCAAGGGATACAGAAATTGTGGGGCCCAAAATTGTGCAACGCTCGACCTTCCTTTCTTGTTGATATTAACAGACCTGTCAAAATCCTGCCAATTAGACCGCCCGTCAATGAATCGTAAACTGAATTTGATAATAAAATATGTTTACAGCTGTGTCCTGTGGGTGAGTTAATTAAGTTGTAAGTTAACGCTGTGCAGAGAAAAGAAAGTAACAAGGTTTTGGGTTTTCAGTTAATCCTTTGTAGCTAAAATCGTTAAAGAAAATGTTGTAGTTAACCAATAAGTAAAGTTCCTTGTTTTGATATTTTCAGAATATTATGATTTATGAACAGCCCTTCCAATAACATGTGGCAATGATAAATTAAGTATGCGTGTATTAAATTTTGTTTGTTTAATTATCTTATCAGAAAGGGACGTTTTTGGATCGAGTCATTGCGCATTGTATACCTAAATCCATCTGTGACTCCCTCCATGAAACCGGAAGAATTAAAGAGATCAGAGTACACGGATGGTAATGAGGGACGTAGGTGGTAAGGCTTTAGCATAACATACTCTGAAATGCCGTATCCATCTGTCTCTCTTCATCAAACATGAAAGGTAAAAGGGATCTGAAGGAGAAGATTGTGTTGAACGGTACACCGCGAGGATTGGATTGCAAGCTAATGTCTATAAGAGTATAAGACGAACAATATCAAGATAGACGTGAAAGATGAACTATTGAATTGAAGGTAATTGTTCCGAAGATGACTGTAAAGAGGGTTAGTAATCTCAAATGCACCATTGAAAGTGATCCTGTCTAATCGTTGAATGAGACTGAGTATTTGCATAGCATAAATGATAGTGAGCAGATGTCCTTTCTTCCCTTTTTAACATTATGTTTTTCTGTAAAAGACCTTCTAACTCAAATTTGGATTCTAGGTCCTTAACTTTAATCTGTATGCATTGTTTTAAACAACTTTGAGTTTTTAAGATAGGATAACTTTGATCTGCCTAAGCAATGTTTTGAACAGCTTTGAGCTTTTAAGATGGATAAATTTGATCTGCTAACCAATGTTTTGAAAAGCTTTGAGCTTTTAAGATGGATAAATTTGATCTGTAAAGCATTGTTTGTTTACTTGGAGCATTTTATGTTAAATTTTTTTTTTTGTGATTTCATTAGTTTGTTAAATTTTTTGGGTTAAAATGTTATAATGGAAATTGTGCTATACATTTGTGATTTAGAGTTTGTTCAACTTTGCGTTAAAATGTTATAAAGGAAATCATGCTAAAGAGCTAGGTTGCTAGATATTTAGTCCGTTACTAAAGATCCAATTAATTAAACTTGCGAGTAACAAAACGTTAGGAACACATATAGTATGCAAACTTGTAACCAAATAAATCCAAAAATCAAGTCATTACCCATTACTTAAAAACTATGTTACAATTAAGGCATCACCCACACACACAAAAAAAACTTTTATCAATCAAGAGCATAAAACACTCGAAAAAATAATAATCAACTCATTATCGGTCCAACTTAAACACTCAAGAAATCATTTAAAGCAGTAAAGAACAGGATAGTGAAAAAACCAAAGTGGTTATTAAGTGTTTTTATACATAATTATACATAATGTCTTTGTTTACCTTTGTTATTTGGTTTTCAATCAAAAACCTTAAAACGGCAAGTCCATTTTGGTTACATTCGAATTTCAGTCCGGAGAACATTTTGGTTATTTGACAAATGGACTTATTACGTGTGTAATTATACGCTAAAAGATATATTGATTGTTATACTCAATAAGGTTGCGTTTTTTTTCCTGAACATTCAGTTGAGATATGACACCAGAAAAACTCCACCTTATAATGGTGAAGCCTTGCACGTACCCTAGACAACAAGATGTTGACCATAAGCCGTTACAAGTATTCGGAAGAAAAACCCCAAGCTTGTCATCCCTGAGGATCGAACTCAAGACTTGGATAAAACCAGAAGTGTCTTCTGACCAGCTAGGTTGACCATCAATTGCATTAAGGTTGCGTTTATCTTATTTTATAAGACGTAAACGTTTATAATTAATTAATATTTATATATCTATACTACTATATAAAAATTATAACTCATGTTGAAAGTTTAGAAAAAATGAGACATGCGAATTGACCAAAATACCCTTAATGAATTAAATCACCATCAACCCTTAATATTAAATTACACCATTAGTCCATTATATTATAAAATATCTCTACTAACCCTCTTTAAATCAAATACCTTTACCTACACCAATTGATGCCGCCACCACCATCACCATCCGTCGCCGCTATCACACCACCGTTATTGCCGGCTCACCGCTGCATTGCGCGGGTACCGTGCTTGTGGAATAAAAAAGAAATACATGTGCTTATTCACAAGATAATTAATGATCAGTTTAAATCAGCTGCTACACTGCTTATTGTTTTCTAACCACGGGCTACTTTGCCACAAAACCTAAAAAAATGGTTATAGATAAGTATTGTGTAAACTAATGGAACATATATTCAGTGATCGAATTGTTCGTGAACTGTTATTACTAGAGCTAATGTGGGTACATATATATAGTTCTAGTTCGTACATTATATATCTAATTTTTGGATATATAAATTTTTGTTAATGTTAGTTCCTATAATAATGTTTTATGTCCGTGTCTTAATATTCATTTATGACATCTAGTCTAGACTAATAATTTGTGGAGTTACTTATAACCATTTCTAAGATTTTAAATGATTTGTAATATGGAATTGATCGGTAATAATGTTTCCACTTCCACACGCCGTTTTACCACACGCGCCTTGTTCTTATCTTTGATAGTAAAACCATGTGGCTTAGTACTAGCATTACAAAGCCCAAAAGAAAGAAAGGGCAGAATAGTAAAACGGTGAGCAAATGATACATTGCCATTGGTTACATCTGTTTTCTCTGTATATATCAAGCTCACCCACATTCTCTCTTCATATCCATTCTCTAAAGGTTTTCATATATTATTATTTCTTAAACAAATCTGCATCATTTATTTCTTTTATGTAGTATAAATCGCAGCTTTTTACTATATTTCACTTCATTTATTAGTTAATAATATTTTGCCTTTTTTAGGTTATTATTTTTCTTTAGTAAATCGGAGCTTTTATATAGTAAATCAGAGCTTTTTACATATATCAGTATAAGTATATATGTATATATTCATGAGTGTTTTTCTATATATGTATATGTATATGTTACTCCGTATAAGTTTTTCAGCTTTTTTTTTGTTGTCTTTCATTGATCTTTTAACATTTTATAAGTATATATAGATATAGATATGTGTTTATCTATATTTCATGTTTTTTTCCTTTTTTTACACTTACTTTTCAAAAAAAAAAGAGTATATTAATTGATGAGGTTTTGTTTTTGATTACACACACACTGTTACTCTTGGAAAAGCTAGATGGATGATATTTTGTATCAAATTCCTAGATTTTTTCATTATATGTGTAAAATATGTATTTTGGGGTTGTTTCTGTTTTCTGTCCGTACGGATGATATTATTAGTTTATTATATTGGTTATACTGTAATCCATCCATAAAACATCATACACATATATATATATATTATGAGTTTTTTCTATATTGTTTTATATGTATATGTATATGTACTCCGTATAAGTATTCATCAGCTTTTTTTTAATTTTATAAGTATATATAGATATGTGTTTATCTATATTTAATGTTTTTTTCCCTTTTTTTACACTTACTTTTAAAAAAAAAAAAGAGTATATTAATTGATGAGGTTTTGTTTTTGATTACACACACACTGTTACTCTTGGAAAAGCTAGATGGATGATATTTTGTATCAAATTCCTAGATTTTTTCTTTATATATGAGTAAGATCTGTATTTTGGGGGTGTTTCTGTTTTTGTCCGTACGGATGATATTATTAGTTTATTATATTGGTTATACTGTAATCCATCCATAAAACATCATATATATATATATATATTTTTCAGCTTTTTTTTTTATATATGTATATGTATATATATATATATATATATATATATATATATATATATATATATATATATATATATATATATATATATATATATATATATATATATATATATATATATATATATATATATATATATATATATATATATATATATATATATATATATATATATATATATATATATATATATATATATATATATATATATATATATATATATATATATATATATATATATATATATATATATATATATATATATATATATATATATATATATATATATATATATATATATATATATATATATATATATATATATATATATATATATATATATATATATATATATATATATATATATATATATATATATATATATATATATATATATATATATATATATATATATATATATATATATATATATATATATATATATATATATATATATATATATATATATATATATATATATATATATATATATATATATATATATATATATATATATATATATATATATATATATATATATATATATATATATATATATATATATATATATATATATATATATATATATATATATATATATATATATATATATATATATATATATATATATATATATATATATATATATATATATATATATATATATATATATATATATATATTTTGTATAGTTTTATAATATATAGTTTTTGTATAGTTTTATTATATATAGTTTTTGTATAGTTTTAGTATATATATATATATATAGTTTTTGGCCACAGATCTGATGTAGACAACAGATTATATACACGCATTTGTTGTTTATATATGTATAGTTATATAAAGCTAAATGAGTTATATGGCTTCTTTTTTGTGCAGGCTAGCTAGAACCATGAGCAGACTAATGATTAAGTCGCCGGGGAAAGTCCGGTCGGACTACATGGGGCCAAAAGCTTACCATCATTAGTCTGCTCATGGTTCTAGCTAGCCTGCACAAAAAAGGCCATAGACCGGACCGGACTTTCCCCGGCGACCTCGCCGCTAATGAGGGGGGCCCGATAAAATTCTGTCAGATTAGCCATTAATGACATGGGGGCCCGCACTTTCCGCGGCGATATCGCCGCGGAAACTTTTGTCTTATTCGACTTTCCGCGGCGACATCGCCGCGGAAAGTGGCTGGTCGGCTTACCCATTATTCTTTGGTCGGGGCACGCGGGGCGTTTTTCAAGTACTTATTTATTTTGGATATTTTCATGCATGTACTATCTTTGGGGTGTTTTTGTTTGTTTCTTTTTTAGCATTTTGTTTATAGGGAAAGTAGTATTTGATTGAAGTTTTTTGATTATTTCAAGTATATCCATATTCGTGTTATAGATTCATTAGTTGAAAAGTATTATTATTTGTTTAAAACTAAAATATAATGTCAAAACTATTTGTGTTTGTAAAAGGCATGTGATCATATCTTTTGTACGCGACGTATCAGCTATTACTTTTTGTGTTACTATTTTCTTGAATGACTTTTACGAAGTATGTATTGCTTAATTAAATGCTATATGTCAATATGGAAAGTTTTTAGTAATTAAGGAGGTTCACTAGAGTCTAAATAAAATCTGGAAATCTATAGTTTTATTGTAATCAAAGTAAAATATTTATGTTGGTGAAAAGTGTCAAAATAATGAAATTGGAGATATACGTGATAAATATGTAAGTAATACTTGGTTTATATTATTCAAAATCAGATCAAACAGTTGGCACGCATGTCGGAAGCAAGCCGCTGTTCGTTGAAACGTGCACTATATTACAATTCCAGTCGATGTCCCCTCCTTGAAGGCTGCTGCTGCCCCCAAGGACTCGAGCAGGGTCCCAAAAGAAGTTCACACGTGAGAAATAATTAATGGATCAATTTGTTCTTTTACGTCTAATTAATGCATGTTAATAAGTTACCTTTTTTATTATTTATGCTCTAGTGATTTAATAATAAGTTACCTTTGTAGTGGGCGACACGATTAATAGGGCGTATCAAGAGCATATCGCATCATTGAATGTTCCCCAAGATGTCAAGGCTGCCGTGCTAAAGGGTGAGATTTTCGAGTTTGTATTAATGTTAGCTAGGTTTAAGTGTAGTACATATATAATTATTCATTGTTACTAATCTTTTTTTGATAAGCAGTGATGGAAGGAGTTGTTGCAATCTTGACAAAGCTTCCCCAAGATCCCACCATGCTTGATAATGCCATGTTAAAAAGCAAGACCATTTTTTCGATAGTTTGTATTGTTGTTACCTAGCTTTAAGTAGTACATAGTTTATTATTTACAACTGATAATTTTTAATGTTTATATATGCAGCAATAGAAGAGGGAATCAAGGCTCTATTGGTTGGGGCAGGATGGCACGCTACTGATTTAAGTGTCCAGAAGCTTGTTAAGTTGTGGAGAGAGGGACCCCAAGCATCAATTTACGGATGAAGGTTTGGAACTTCAAGCCAATTTTCCTTTATAAATTCACTTGCAATGCAGGTCCCTAAATGGCTAATTGCTTTTACGAGTATATATAAAGAAAAGTTTTAAACTTTTATTTATGGGAGCTGATCTTTCTACAACAAAAATTGTCCATCTACAACAATTTTTTTTGTTTTGACTATTATACCCTTTTAATAATTTTCAATTTTTACCCTTTGATTTTACTCCCTTTCCTCCCTTTCCTTAACAAAAACAATCAGTATTATCTTTTTGATTTCATTCTTTATTTTTCTTCTTCCCCATCTACCCTAATTATTCACTACAATCACTCTTTCTTCCATTGTCATTCCAATCGTTGTCAGAGATCAATCACTCTTAATCACTTTTATCTTTTACAAACCAGCCACTGTCCTAATCAAATCAGCTATGGAGTCACAGGTATTTGATTAAACTAATAAAAAAAACTTAAAATAAATTTATAATATTTCTGTATTCAATAAATGTACAGTATTTTACTCCAACAATGTTTCATTTATTTTGGTTCGCATCACCATATGTGGTTTCGATCATTGTTTAAATACCTTTTAAGCCCATGAGTGTATTTTGAGTTTTGTTTTGTTACGTGATGTTGTGATTGCTGTTATATAAGTTCATACTTTGGAGCATATATGTTTGGTTAATTATCATGATTGTTTATTCATATATAAATATTTAGATTAGATTTATATTAGGTGAATAACCCAACACATGTAATTCGGTCTATGTGGCCAATGTATTAGCAATTTTATAGTGTATATGTGAGTAGGATCAAGTTTCTTACATATTTAATCTGTTATACATTCTATTTGATCAAAACAGAGCTCAGTTCATTTAGAAAGTTCAGTTATTCAAAGTGAAGAAGCTTATCTAGCAACCTCCCAATTTGAAACATCTGATGATTTAGTACGAAGTGTTCGATCATTTTATTATACTAAAGGATATGGACTATCTATTCGTGATTCAAGAAAAGGAAAGCATGTCACTTTGCAATGTGACCGAGGAGGATCCTATAAAGAACCTGTTGAAAGTAATAGAGAAAAGAGAACCTCGTCTCGTTTGATTAATTGTCCCTTCCAAATTGTTGGCAAAAAGAGAGCTGATGGTGCTTGGGGGTTTATAGTGAAAGACTTGACACATAACCATGAACCATCAACGGACATGTCTGGGCGTCCATTATTTCGTCGATTATGTAGAAACACCATTCAAGAAAATAACATTTTATTGATATACATTTGAATTACAACAGAATATTACAATTAAATTACAAATACAAGAATCAAAATACAGAAATGAAAGAAAAGAAGGCAAAACGGGCTGAGGATATGGTTAAACCAAGGGCCCTTAAAACTGATTTCGGGTCACCCAAGTGAACCCGTCAGTTTCCCAGGGTACAACAGCCAAAGCAGATTGTACTGCCGGAGTTAACCACAACCCAGAATAATACCTTCAAGCTATTCTTGAAGAGAAGTGAAAGAGAGGAAGTGTTATTGATTTTCCAGATTGAATGATAAAAGTGTTGGTGTTGTGCCACATTACGCCTCATCGCCCACGACCCCGACCCCGGTCCCGGTCTCAGGCACGGGCGCGGGCGCGTCGGGTGCTTCACACCCTCCTTGCCCACTTGGGGTGTAGCCCCTTATAAGGAATTATTATTCCTCCAACACTCCTCCTTATAAACACAGTTAATGTTTATACTTCTACCAATGTGGGACAAACCCACATTAGTTAAACACTTTCAACTTCATTTTAACATATCTATTAACTTGAATATTTTATGTTATATTATTTAAACATATTAAATAATAGTTATACATAAAATTTCCAACAGATTATCACCGAATAAAGTAAAATCTGTCAAAGAAATGACGATGTCTGGAATACCACCTAGACAAATTCTTTCATCGTTACGTCAAGAAACCCCGAGTCTGCCAGCAAATTCAAGAACAATATACAACTTAAAGAAAAGGATTCGTAGGGATAAGTTGGGAAATCGGCCTATGATTAACGCCTTATTTGAAGAGCTTGCAGAGGCTGGTTTTTCATATGATATTGTACAGGATCCAAATGGTCGAATAACTTGCCTGTTCATTGCACACCCTTTGTCAACTAAATTGGCCAAACATTCCTCCAGTACTTTTGTGATGGATTGCACCTACAAAACCAATAAGTATAAAATGCCGTTACTTGATATCATCGGTGTCTCATGCTTCAACACCACCTTTTATTCTGGATTTGCGTTTTTGGAAAAAGAGGATGAAGAAAATTATGTTTGGGCACTAAATGCATTTAAGAGGATTCTTGGAGAGGGTAATCTACCATCTGTGATTATGACGGATAGGGAATTGGCCTTAATGAATGGCATAAAGAATGTACTTCCAGCCGCAACAAATCTTTTGTGTGTTTGGCGTATTGAAAAGAATGTTTTGGCAAATTGCAAGAAATATTT
The DNA here is from genome assembly GCA_034093135.1 of Erigeron breviscapus. NCBI lineage: Eukaryota > Viridiplantae > Streptophyta > Magnoliopsida > Asterales > Asteraceae > Erigeron > Erigeron breviscapus. The sequence continues at coordinate 2,771,927 of CM067167.1, forward strand.
TATGTTATATTATTTAAACATATTAAATAATAGTTATACATAAAATTTCCAACAGATTATCACCGAATAAAGTAAAATCTGTCAAAGAAATGACGATGTCTGGAATACCACCTAGACAAATTCTTTCATCGTTACGTCAAGAAACCCCGAGTCTGCCAGCAAATTCAAGAACAATATACAACTTAAAGAAAAGGATTCGTAGGGATAAGTTGGGAAATCGGCCTATGATTAACGCCTTATTTGAAGAGCTTGCAGAGGCTGGTTTTTCATATGATATTGTACAGGATCCAAATGGTCGAATAACTTGCCTGTTCATTGCACACCCTTTGTCAACTAAATTGGCCAAACATTCCTCCAGTACTTTTGTGATGGATTGCACCTACAAAACCAATAAGTATAAAATGCCGTTACTTGATATCATCGGTGTCTCATGCTTCAACACCACCTTTTATTCTGGATTTGCGTTTTTGGAAAAAGAGGATGAAGAAAATTATGTTTGGGCACTAAATGCATTTAAGAGGATTCTTGGAGAGGGTAATCTACCATCTGTGATTATGACGGATAGGGAATTGGCCTTAATGAATGGCATAAAGAATGTACTTCCAGCCGCAACAAATCTTTTGTGTGTTTGGCGTATTGAAAAGAATGTTTTGGCAAATTGCAAGAAATATTTTAGTTATATTATTTAAACATATTAAATAATAGTTATACATAAAATTTCCAACAGATTATCACCGAATAAAGTAAAATCTGTCAAAGAAATGACGATGTCTGGAATACCACCTAGACAAATTCTTTCATCGTTACGTCAAGAAACCCCGAGTCTGCCAGCAAATTCAAGAACAATATACAACTTAAAGAAAAGGATTCGTAGGGATAAGTTGGGAAATCGGCCTATGATTAACGCCTTATTTGAAGAGCTTGCAGAGGCTGGTTTTTCATATGATATTGTACAGGATCCAAATGGTCGAATAACTTGCCTGTTCATTGCACACCCTTTGTCAACTAAATTGGCCAAACATTCCTCCAGTACTTTTGTGATGGATTGCACCTACAAAACCAATAAGTATAAAATGCCGTTACTTGATATCATCGGTGTCTCATGCTTCAACACCACCTTTTATTCTGGATTTGCGTTTTTGGAAAAAGAGGATGAAGAAAATTATGTTTGGGCACTAAATGCATTTAAGAGGATTCTTGGAGAGGGTAATCTACCATCTGTGATTATGACGGATAGGGAATTGGCCTTAATGAATGGCATAAAGAATGTACTTCCAGCCGCAACAAATCTTTTGTGTGTTTGGCGTATTGAAAAGAATGTTTTGGCAAATTGCAAGAAATATTTTAGTTGTGATGAAGACTTTGATAACTTCATGGTAAGTTGGCAAAATGTGATCTATTCAACAACATAAGCTATTTTTGAGTACAAATGGGCTGAGTTCGAGTTGTTTTATAACAATAACAAAGGTCCAATTGAGTACATTAAAAAGGTATGGTTGCCTTGGAAAGAAAAATTCGTTAACGTTTGGACGGAAAAGTATTTGCATTTTGGTACTCGTACGTCATCAAGAGTTGAAGGCGCTCATGCCAAATTAAAAAATATTTACAAGCTTCTACTGGTGACTTTCAAGAAGTGAAAGATAAGATTTGTCTTGCGGTTGAGCATGAGTTTAACGAGATCAAAGTGACACTCGCAAGTGAGAAAATCAAAGTTCTGCATGATTGCAACATACCCATTTTTAGAGAGCTTTTGCATCATGTTTCTCACTTCGCATTAAAGGAAATTTATGAGCAATATAAGAAAATAAAAGATGGTACGTAATCTTTTATTTCAACAGTGTTATGTATCGAAAATCTACTTTGACCAACTGTTTTTTATTTTGTTTTTTGGGTACTATAGCTCCTTGCACTGGTACTTTTACAGCAACTATGGGTCTTCCATGCTGCATATTGTCCGTATATTGAGTTTTGAAGTCACATATGTGTTGATTTTTAGTCAAATATGTATTGATGTGCAATGTATTAGAATCATGCTATAAAGCAAGAATAATACTGATTGTTTTTGTTAAGGAAAGGGGAGTAAAATCAAAAGGTAAAAATTGTAAATTATTAAAAGGGTATAATAGTCAAAACAAAAAAATTTGTTGTAGATGGACAATTTTTGTTGTAGAAGGATCAACTCCCTTTATTTATACTTTTACGCGGCATCAAATATCTATTGATGATAAGACCAAGAGTAAATTACTTTTATCGTCCCTAAAGTTGACACGGTTTTCATTTTCAATCCCTTATGTAAAAAAAATATCAATTTTTATCTTAAAGTTGGCAAAATTTTGCAATCGTGGTCTTCCCCTAAATGGCGTTGGCTTATGGCGTTAACATACGTACGTGCTAAACACGTGAAGGTATTAATGTCTTTTCCCTTACACTAGAGGGAGTGAAAGCGCAAAACGTGCCAACTTCAGGGACGAAATTTGTTAGATTTATAGACCTTTGACGACTTTTTATTCCGCTCGTTTTCTCCGGCTAATTTTTGACACTTTTCTGGCAACAAAATTTTTTCACAGTAAGCAAATGTCAAATTGTAACTCAACAATAATTAACTTCCATTTCTAAACTTTGACTCATAATATAATATAAAATTTAAGATTTTGTATTATAAGAAATCACAAATCAATATTATCATATACAAAAGATCGATTAGAAATATAGCATTCCAATAGTGCATATAAATCAATAAAATCAACCAGCGCCAAAAAAATTTCATTACCGATCGAGATTTCTTTTGAGGGTTATATATATGTATCTTTTTCCCTTTTGATGTCTTGTTTTTTAATCCTCAGATCTGGTCACTTTCAAAATCTTATGTCTTCTACACGTTTTATACTTTCCGATGAGTTCTGCCGTTTGTAGACTAGCCGTAAACATATTTTGTCTATCAAACTTGTACAGATGGCTATGAATCTACTTCACCTCAATTCATCTATACAAAATGTAATAAATAGAATTTGTTCGCGGCACCAATATCACCACAATCAACATCAGATGAGTTTCATTTAAGTTTGTTTTTGATGTATAAATATGTAATTTTGTTGGGATTGATTGAAAATTTGTGTGAAAAACATGTGTAAATTGTTGTATTTATAAAAGAAAAATTGGAAATTTTTTTTAACTAAACTAGTCGTTAAACGGTTACAAATTATTTGAAATCATCATTTAAAATTTTTGGATCGATTTTGAAAATGGTTGGCCGGAATTTCGCTTGGAGGGAGTGACATAAAGGATTGAAAGTGAAAGGTGTGATAACGTAAGGAATGAAAAGTGTAATTTATTCAAGGGAAAAATACATAAAAAGGTAACCTTTTTACCCAAAATTCCTAATAAGGGGAACCTATTTAGTTTTCGTCTATTAAAAGGATCATATTTCTAAAAATTTCGCAATAAAGGGAATGTCGTTAGTTTTTAACATCTGCCTTCCGTTAAATGTCACATCACCGTGCCACGTCATCGTAAATTGCTTACTGGACTTTGACTTTTGACTGAAAATACATATATGTATATATATGTATCTTTTTCCCTTTTGATGTCTTGTTTTTTAATCCTCAGATCTGGTCACTTTCAAAATCTTATGTCTTCTACACGTTTTATACTTTCCGATGAGTTCTGCCGTTTGTAGACTAGCCGTAAACATATTTTGTCTATCAAACTTGTACAGATGGCTATGAATCTACTTCACCTCAATTCATCTATACAAAATGTAATAAATAGAATTTGTTCGCGGCACCAATATCACCACAATCAACATCAGATGAGTTTCATTTAAGTTTGTTTTTGATGTATAAATATGTAATTTTGTTGGGATTGATTGAAAATTTGTGTGAAAAACATGTGTAAATTGTTGTATTTATAAAAGAAAAATTGGAAATTTTTTTTAACTAAACTAGTCGTTAAACGGTTACAAATTATTTGAAATCATCATTTAAAATTTTTGGATCGATTTTGAAAATGGTTGGCCGGAATTTCGCTTGGAGGGAGTGACATAAAGGATTGAAAGTGAAAGGTGTGATAACGTAAGGAATGAAAAGTGTAATTTATTCAAGGGAAAAATACATAAAAAGGTAACCTTTTTACCCAAAATTCCTAATAAGGGGAACCTATTTAGTTTTCGTCTATTAAAAGGATCATATTTCTAAAAATTTCGCAATAAAGGGAATGTCGTTAGTTTTTAACATCTGCCTTCCGTTAAATGTCACATCACCGTGCCACGTCATCGTAAATTGCTTACTGGACTTTGACTTTTGACTGAAAATACATATATGTATATATATGTATACACAAACTGATAAAACACACAATCAGTATCTAATATCTACAATCTACCTGTACATAATTGATAATACATACAAACATGTTTTTATGAAATCAAATTACCATCTTCTTTGATTGAAAAATCTCACCACATCATGGCCACCATATCATCGTCGGCTGAATGTTCTGCCACCTCCGTCCACTATTCCGGCGGCTACGGAAAGTATAGATCTAAATCTATTAAAATCGGAGGCTGCCCCCCAAAAACCAAGGGTTTTTGTTACAGATATATATAGTTATATAGATCTTGTTTCAACAGATCTAAATAAAGAGTTATCGACTCGTAAGCTTTACATGTTACCACTACGGATCCAGGTGAGCCAACAATAGCAAAGTCGATCTTCAAGTTCAAGCCTCTTAACTTTTCACCATTCTCTTCTACACCTTCACTTTCCCCATCACCATCTCTGGTGTCGTTTGGCAATGCTCTGCCACGGTGATGGGTTTTGTTTATTTGTATGCTTTTCATTTGTTCAGACAAACCATGGTGTGGATTTGGGTTGTTTGTTGGTGTGGATGAAATGATAAAAGGTTGGATCTTAGATTTTTTATTTGTGATTTGTGAGTACGTTTTTGAATTATGTATCTATCAAAGCCCATTCTTGTGGTTAATTTGATTTTGTATTCTCATGTTATGGATGAGTTTTGAGTTTGAATCTTGTGGTTATAGAGTTGCTTGTAATAAGCAAAATAAAAGTTTAAAAACACAAGTGAAGGTACTGTGAAAATAAAATGGAAAGATAATTTTGAAGTTATATTAAAATGGAACGAATTGCATTTTTGGTCCTTGTGGTATCACACCAATTGCAAGTTTGATACAAACATGTGAAAAGTGGTGAAACATATCCCTGTGGTATCACACCCGTTGCATTTTTGGTCCAACACTAACGTGCCGTTTGAATTCAGCCGTTAATTCCCCATGTGCGTTTCACGTGCGGGGTAGTTCAGTTATTTATGTCCTCCCACCCATATATATATCAAAACCAACCCCCAATTCCACTCCAATCGGATTTCTTAGCAAATGAAATCCCTAATATTCTCAAATTTCATGGATTATATCAAATCTAATGAAATCAAGTTGGGGTTATTATATACAAGAAGCAGTGATCGTCGTCTACCTCAAAAGAAACAAAAGAGATGGTGAGAGCGAGAGGATGGACTTACAAATCTAGAAAAAAGATATAGATTTATAGATCTATTCATACATACTTTCATATATATATATATACACATATATAGAGATAGAAAGAGAGGGGGAGAGAGTGACGAAAATTCGAGAATGAAGAGTGACAACAAAGGTGTGGTGGTAGTGTTTTCCGGCAGTCTCCGCCGGTGTGGCGGCGGCATGTTTGGCACAGATCAAATCTTGGTGGTATCATATTAAATCAAATGAAGTAGGTGGTGCTAATAATCATTTTCGATTTGTTTATCATGTAACACCCGACGTTTAAAAATATGGGTTTTCAAAAACTTTCACCTAACGGTGTCAAATTGCGGAAGAAAAGACTTTAAAAGTCCAAACCGATAAAAACATTTCGGTTTCTGCGTTTTGATGGTGTTACATGGCACATCAAACAATAGTTCAAATGAAAACCCAACGGTTGCCCAACATAAAACAACCGTTCACACGACACTACATAAATTCGACATTAAGTATGAAATGTAACCAAATGTCTAAGAAAGAATCGTCTATGGGTAGCTAAGGCTCCTTCATTGCATCTAGCCAAGCTCACATGTCCTGCGTCACTAGTCCATCAAGCTAAACCTGAGGGAACAACCATATTAAAGAAACAAGTGTTAGCTATAAGAATAGCTAAGTAAGATCACACTTAATTTAAAAGCATTTGTCCAATTAAAACATTTCTTCGTTATTAGACAAACTCATTAGGCACAACACACAACACACATAACTGCATATCAACTTCATATCGTTTAGGATAATCATCCTAAATGTGCCTATCCTGCATTAGTTCACACATTGTCACACATATCTTCGTTATCTGCATATAAGTGTGCCCTGCATCACACCCGACTAGATGATCAACCAAAAGACTAATCATCGTACGTCGTTAAGGAATGGCAAGCCAATCCAAGAGTAATCCGTATGTGGAGGTTGGTCAAACCCCTCGTATTACTCGCCCTGCATTATAAAGACCATGTTGCAAGGAGCCACCCAAGCAACAACTACGTCAACGCACTCGCCCGGCTAAGGCTAGTACGGGTTAAGCTTAACACTTTCCCTGCATTATATTTACGAGCTCGATTTCACACATAATAGTTTAGGCAACACACATAATCACACATTACCTTCATTTCGTTTGGGCCCTTAAACGTGCAAGTGACATGGCAACCTACCAAGTCTAGTGAGCTAGGTGTACAAGCCATGTAGTATGCATATGTCACACATCAACTCCATTTCTACATTTCACACATAATAAGATACTTCGTAATTCTACATAAACTGCATAACAATACACTACATTAAACAATACTTCATTTCACTACATTAGGGTCTGCATTTCAGGTCTCATGGTCAACTACATATCCCATAATACCTCCTGTGTAACCCGAGATACCCACATATATCATAAGTTACCGTTAAGGAAGTTATAAGTAAGAAACCTTTGCTTGTTGAACCCTCAGCGTGACAAAAGTAGTGTATCTTACCTTGATACAGCTTAACAACAAGCTACAAGCACAATACAACGATGACTAGGTGTCTCCAATAACCTAGAACAAGTATAAGATCGAAATATAAGCTAAACGACACTTTTTGTGAAATCTGGGCATGTGGTGCGCCGCACCTCCAAGTGGTGCGTCGCACCAATCCTTCAGAAATTTCAGATCAACTATAGGTGCGCCGCACCTACCCTTTGGTGCGTCGCATATCGGGCTCCCATCGAAAGACCAAAAACCCAAACTGGGCAGTGGTGCGCCGCACCACCCTCCTGGTGCGCCGCACCTGGGGTGCAGACCAGCAACTCAATTTTAAAACTTGTTCTAAACGATACCCATTCGATCTCAAACCCTTAGCCCGACCTGGAGACATAAAATTGACCTCTTTAACAACACTTTTGATGACTTTAATCCATCAATCAACCCTTTAATCCTTTATAACATAAATCAATCATTGAATCACCCGAATAACATGAAATCGGTAAACATTTAATCAAATAACCCAACCCAAACCCCATGGCCTGGATTGAACTCACATATAAAACTCATATGATCAGATTTCAAAAGATTAACACCTATGTTACCTGTATTTGATGATAGAGATTCAAGATCTAAGCCACACACGATCGATTTGACACCAAAACGATTAATTCTTGGGAGTAACTTTGTTTGGGAGAGGAGGGGGGCGGCTAGGCTTGTTTAGGGGAATAAAAATCTGCATAATGCCAACCTAATGACACCCCTTAACTCCCTAAACCCGTTTTTAACTTTCCTTCTATGTCCAAACTAGTCCCTAAGCTTCCAAGTCCTTCATTATTGGTCACAAACTACTTTATTGACCATATACATCATTAATCCTTCATTAAATGTCACTACATGGACATTAACCTTCATATTACACACATTTATACTACATTAACATTTAGGCTTACAAGCCTCACACATAACACACATTAACTACGTATAAGCATTAAATCTAAAATAGACTTAACGACACACACAATATTGACTTAACGGCATTAGTCAACTAGTAAAGAAAAGTTTGGGATGTTACAATTACCTCCCCCTTAAGAGGATTCCGTCCCCAGAATCTCTTCATTAAGGAACAACTCGGGATACTTTTCCTTCATTACTGCTTCAGTTTCCCACATTAAGCTTTCTCCATGATTATGCTTCCACTTTATCAACACACGGTCAATCACTTTTTGGCGTAACTTCTTTTGCCTCCTTTCAAGTATCGCCACCGGCTCATCAACCATTCTCCTCATTGGGTCAATGCTCACGTCTTGAATTGGAATCACACTTGACTCCTCGGCTAGACACTTCCTTAGGTAGGATACATGAAAAGTGTCGTGAATTCCTTCCAATTCTGGAGGCAATTCCAACTGATAAGCTATATCTTTTATGTGTTTCAACACTTTGAAAGGTCCAATAAATCTTGGACTCTACTTGCCCTTCTTTCCAAACCGGATAACTCCTTTCCATGGTGACACTTTCAGCATCACTAAGTCACCTACACTAAACTCCATTGGTCTCCTTTTCTTATCTGCATAAGTTTTCTGCCTTTCTCTAGCCACACGTAAATCTTCTTTAGCCACATTGACTTTTTCAGCCGTAACTTCAACAATTTTAGAACCAGTCAACTGCTTTTCACCGGGTTCCATCCAACAACTTGGAGTCCTACACTTTCTACCACACAATATTTAACGGAACTCCCTACTTACTTCATCTATATACAAGATGGCAAGCTTCACCACACACGCATACTCATGAGTGACGAGAAAAGAAGCATTTTTATCAACTAGACTACACCGACTCGTATCACATCATTGCCCCAAGGGGACATATACCACTTTGTCACATAATCCATAGTCGTCATATGAATACATTTCTGCTTCGAAATAACCGGTTGTTGCATCTCTCCATATTGCGCTCGGTGCTCGGATTTGAATTGTGTACAAGTCACACATTTTTTTACACACACTATCTCCTTCGTTATTTAGCCATCACAAATTGGACTTCAAATCAGCACCCTTGTACTACTTGGATGAGTATCCTATCAAGACCTATGGTCTCTTCAACTTAGCATGTCCAACTCATTGAACTTCTAACATAGTCTTTTCTCTTTCACTTTACATTTCATTCGTTTCGGCATTTCTTTGATTCAATCTTTAAATCAAATCAGGTATCACCCTATTTTACATTCAGCAAAGACTATTCATTTGAAGGATAAGACCTTCCTGCCCGTATCAAAATAGACTTTCCACTTAAACGTAACTTCATATCACATCTTGGCATATCGCACATAAACTTGTCACACGTATTCATATCAACACATGCAGAGTATATACTCCTAATTATGTCTTTCAACGATACCTCATACTTATCCTCACGTCTTACATCTTTATCAACATATTCATACCACTTACATATTACGCACTAGCTTTACAACTAGCACGATTTCCCACGTCTTACGCACTAGCATTACAACTAGCACGATTTCCCACGTCTATCTCACATATTACTTTAACATTAGGTATATACTGTTAGGTCCAGATTTAGTCCAGACTTACTGGACTGGTCCAGACTGGACTACTGGATCCTTATCAAATATAAGTCAAGAAACATGTTTTGCTGGACATGCTCCAGACCCGACTACTGGAGCCTCACTGAAGATTTGACCAGAAAGCATGTTCGACTGGACCTACTCCAGACTTGGAATCTGGAGTCCCTCTGAAGATTTGTCCAGAAATAATTGAAGACTAGTGAGCAATACTTGTATAGGTAATCTGGAGCATTCTCCAGATTAGCTCACTGAAGACTTCACCCCAGTCCAGATCTACTCTACTGAAGACATTCTGACTGAAGTCAAAGACTGAAGTCTGAAGGAAGAAGACTTTACAAATGGCGGAGTCCACTGGAAAGTCTTACCAGATCTGCACACTGGAGGATGGTCAGTGTTCTAGATACTACAAGTCTGAACACTGATAACGAGGTTTGACTTAAGCCTTTAACACACTTTCCAAGGAACAATCCACTTGTTCCTTAACAAAGTATACGTGTGTTAAAGTGGTTGGATATAAGGATACACTTGCACTTGATGTGACAATATCCTTATTCTTATCTAATACATTTAATGTTCTTGTCGGATCATTAAATGTATACAATCATATTTATATGTCACAAAATTCACTGGTGAATTTTGTTGCCTATAAATACTAAGTCATTTCCTTAAGAAAAATACTTTTAAGCATACACTTTGCATGAAAGTGAATTTGTCTAAAATACTCTCGATCTTAAACAGGGATACTTCACAACTTTAAGTATCTCGATCCTAAAGAGCTATTTGACAAATATAGATCATTTGTAATTCAAAGGTTGTTAGGATACATACTTAATTGTATTATCTTGATTCCGCAACAACCTTGTATTTTGTTTAAACATCAATAAATGAAATACCCATGAAAACTACATAATGTTCCATTTTACTTGTTTATTGCTTTAAGTCTTGTATTACTTTGTTTATATATCTTGCATCTTTATTTACAAGTAATACTAGTCCAAATCTAGTGCTTATTATAACTGTTGTATTTTACACTTTCTAGGTTAACCGTCTTGCACTTAAAACGGGACTCACAATTGGTATCAGAGCAGAAGGCTAAACATTGCCTAGATCTGTTTCTCGATGGCTAACCAAGAAAATACACAAGGTTATAGTCTTGGTCCTGATCCTAATGTTATTATTAATGATCAACCTGAACCTCAAAATGTTAATAACACTAATCCACCACCTCCTTCTCCTACTCCTGCTTCTCCACACGTGCATGTGCACTACTCGAATAATCCTGTTCCTAAATTCAGTGGGAACAGTGATGACTTTGGTACGTGGAAGGCTAGGATGGTTTTGCATGTCACTGGTATTGAGAGGAACATGATGAAGATCTTAAACGAAGGTCCATATGTACCTACATCACCTCTCAATCCACTTCTTGATCCTTCTGGATCTAGAAGGGGAAGGGAAAAGAGGGAGGAACACTGGTCTGAAGAGGAGAGGAGACTGGTGAATCTAGACACCCTCCTTAAAAACATGATCCTCGGGGCTGTTCCAGAAACCCTCATTCCCACACTAGTTCTTTTTCCTAGTGCCAAAACCATGTGGGATGAGCTACTTAACCAACATGAAGGAGGAGATGACACCATTGTCACCAGAAAGGTCTCCTTAAACAAGAGGTATGAGTCATTTTTTGCTCAACCTAACGAGTCTCTCACTGGTACTTACACCAGATTTATGAGTATCATAAACCAACTGAGAGGTCTTGGGGTTGAGAAGGACAAGGATATACTTCTGGAGAAATTTTGTGACATTCTTCCCACCAAATGGTCTCATATGATCCTAGTCTTAAGACAAGGAAAAACTCTGCACACACACACTCTCTCAACTCTTTATGGAGCTTTCAGGTACACTGAAGAAAATCAAGCTCAGAGAGTGGTTGCAGAAAGAGATGCCTACAACCATGCTTCCAGTACTCCTATTGTGGTCAGTCATACTGAACCACAAGGTACAACACTTATATCTTCTGAGAATGTATTTTCTATGAAGAAGATGGTGTCTGAACTAATGGATTCTGGAGAAACCAGTGAAATCTCTCCAGACTGCTGTGATGAAACTGAAGATGATGACCTTGTTGCAATGATTGCTAAAACGTTCAACCGTTTCAAAGCAAGAGCAAACAGGCCATCTGGACAATTTGCATCCAGTTCTTCCACTGACAAGACCAATTTGACATGCTTTATGTGTGGCAAAAAGGGTCATTTCATGAAAGAGTGCAGGTCCAACCAGTTTGCATCCAAGTCTGGTCCATTCTCTTCAAATAATAATAAGCCTGATGATAGCTACAAACTGAAATATAAGAAGCTTAAGGCACAAATTGCTCTCATGGCACAACAAATGGAAACAAATAATAAGTGCATGATTGCAAAGACTGAAGAGAAGTGGGTTCCTTCTGATGACTCATCTGTTGATGAAGAAGAAGAAAGAGATTGCTGTTACATGGCTCTGGCAGATGAAGAGCTACTGGTGAAGGAAGATGTCACATCTGGACGATGGGTGGACATAGTTATTAAAAAGGTTAGTGATTATGATAATGCAACTGACTAAGAACTAAAATTGGACATTGCTGAAGCTCTTAATTCTGATTTAATTTTTGTAGAAACTGTTAGATCTGATGGTGTAAATGGTCTAGAAACAGATTCTTCTGAAATAAATGCATTAAAATCAAAATTAAAAGAACTTCAAGATATTGAACTGGCATTTCAAGCCCAGGTTCTGGTAACTGAACAATTGATCCAAGAAAAACAAGATCTTGAGATCATTTTAGAAAAAGAAAAACTGGTAATTAAGTCATGGCTAGAAACCAAAAAGCCATATGATGCTGGAGTAAATCAATTTCCTGCTCAAAAACGTGCATACTTAGATGGAAATACTCATGTAGCATCATTAATACCAGTAATCGATCGATTACCAGAGGTGTTAAGGCCAACAACTATTTATGATATGCCTGAAACACCCAAGACCAATTTTTACCCAGTTCAATCTCCAGAGGTTAAGACTGGAGCTGTCCAGATGACTGCTCCAGTTAAAAAGGTGAAGCAGAATAGACCTTTGCCTCAGACCAAACCCTTACCAAAGCCTTGGACTGGAAAGGCTAAGGTATCATCTGATGAAAATATTTTGTCTAGGATAGAGAGCCAGATTCAAATTCTGACTCGTCAATCACAAAGTTTTAATGCAAGATTAAACTTTATTGAGGGTACTTCATCTGGCCCTAGACAAAATACAAAACCTTTTTCAAAGAAAGACAAATTTATTTCTCCAGTTGAGAAAAATGAAAAGGTTTCAAAACTATCAGCTCCAGTGGTCTTCTCAACTAAGACCACTGAAGAAGTAAGTGAACTAGACCAGATTGCCCCTGGAACCTATAAGGGAGGCTCCAGTGAACCCATCAGTAGATGGGTTCCCAAATCTAACTGATCAATATCTGGTGTATGTGTAGGGCGATCGAAAGAAATATATCTGGTATCTTGACAGTGCAGCTGGCAGGACGATGACCGGATGTAAGACCCTACTGGAGGAGTTCACCATTTCTGATGGACCCTCCATCACTTTTGGAAATGATGGTTGTGGAAAGACTGAGGGATATGGTGTTCTGAACAATGGACAAGTCAAGTTCAGACGAGTTGCATTTGTGAATGGTTTGAAATATAACTTGATCAGTGTAAGTCAACTGTGTGACGATGGCTATCAAGTCTTATTCAATGTTGCTCAGGGCATTGTATTCAACAAGGACTGGAAGGTAGTGTTGATTGCTCCCAGGAAAGGGAATGTGTACGTGATGGATATGGAAAGCTCTCCAGACGAGCAGTGTTTCTATACTCAAGCTGATGAAGACACAAACTGGTTATGGCATAAAAGGTTATCCCATTTAAATTTCAAAAACATTAACAAGTTGTCCAGAAAACAACTTGCAGATGGGATACCTTCAGTTTCCTTCAAAAAGGAAAGACCATGTCCAGGATGTGAGATGGGTAAGCAAAAGCGTACCAGTTTCAAGACCAGACAGAATTTCAGCATTTCTGAACCTCTTCATATGCCTCATATGGACCTATTTGGTCCAGTGAATGTTCAGACTCGTGCTGGTAAAAGATACACCCTGGTGATAGTAGATGAATTCTCCAGATATTGTTGGGTGATCTTTCTGAGGTCCAAAAGTGAAGCTGCTGCTGAAATCATCAGTCTTATCAAGCAAGTTGAGCTCAAGTACAGTCGAAAAGTGTGTCAATTAAGAAGTGACAATGGAACAGAATTCCAGAATGCAACTCTGGAGTCATTCTGTACTGACACTGGCATCTCCCAGAACTTCTCTTCAGCCCGCTCTCCAGAACAGAATGGAGTGGTGGAAAGGAAGAATCGAACGCTGATAGAAGCTGCCAGGAGTATGCTAGCTGAATCTGGACTGTCTACCAGTTTCTGGGCGGAAGCAATTGCAACTGCTTGCCACACCCAGAATCGATCAGTGTACATCAAAAGACACAAAAAGACAGCCTATGAAGTCTTAAGAAATAGAAAACCATACATTGGTTATTTTCACGTTTTTGGATGTCCAGTTTACATCCTGAACGACTCCAGTCAGCTAGGCAAATTTGATGCCAAAGCTGATGAAGACACAAACTGGTTATGGCATAAAAGGTTATCCCATTTAAATTTCAAAAACATTAACAAGTTGTCCAGAAAACAACTTGCAGATGGGATACCTTCAGTTTCCTTCAAAAAGGAAAGACCATGTCCAGGATGTGAGATGGGTAAGCAAAAGCGTACCAGTTTCAAGACCAGACAGAATTTCAGCATTTCTGAACCTCTTCATATGCCTCATATGGACCTATTTGGTCCAGTGAATGTTCAGACTCGTGCTGGTAAAAGATACACCCTGGTGATAGTAGATGAATTCTCCAGATATTGTTGGGTGATCTTTCTGAGGTCCAAAAGTGAAGCTGCTGCTGAAATCATCAGTCTTATCAAGCAAGTTGAGCTCAAGTACAGTCGAAAAGTGTGTCAATTAAGAAGTGACAATGGAACAGAATTCCAGAATGCAACTCTGGAGTCATTCTGTACTGACACTGGCATCTCCCAGAACTTCTCTTCAGCCCGCTCTCCAGAACAGAATGGAGTGGTGGAAAGGAAGAATCGAACGCTGATAGAAGCTGCCAGGAGTATGCTAGCTGAATCTGGACTGTCTACCAGTTTCTGGGCGGAAGCAATTGCAACTGCTTGCCACACCCAGAATCGATCAGTGTACATCAAAAGACACAAAAAGACAGCCTATGAAGTCTTAAGAAATAGAAAACCATACATTGGTTATTTTCACGTTTTTGGATGTCCAGTTTACATCCTGAACGACTCCAGTCAGCTAGGCAAATTTGATGCCAAAGCTGATGAAGGGTATTTCTTAGGCTATTCAGCCATTCGCAAGGCCTTCAGAGTCTATAACAAGAGACTGGAGAAGGTCCATGAGTCAATTCATGTAAGATTCGATGAAACCAATGCTGCAATCAACAAAAAGCCAATCCTTGTTACTCCCCCAGTATCAGTGTCAGTTGAGAACTTACCAGAAATGTCTTCTGGTAGCCAAACTGAACCAGTACTACAAGAAATGCTTTTATTTGAAGAATTTCATGATGCAAATCGTGATTTGAATGAATCAGATGAAGATGTTGAAGTAGTCTATAAAGACCCTCCTCCTGAAGCAACTTCAGAGGAGAATCAACTGAATTCTTGCACTGATATTGTTGTCAGCAACAATCCTGGTCAGTACTCCAGATGGACAAAAGCTCACCCTATTGATCAGATCATAGGTGACTCCAGTCGTGGTGTTCAGACCAGAAGAGCCTCCAGTGATCAATGCTTAAATGTCAGTTTCTTATCACTGAACGAACCTAA
Source organism: Erigeron breviscapus (assembly GCA_034093135.1). Taxonomy (NCBI): domain Eukaryota; kingdom Viridiplantae; phylum Streptophyta; class Magnoliopsida; order Asterales; family Asteraceae; genus Erigeron; species Erigeron breviscapus. The sequence continues at coordinate 2,787,465 of CM067167.1, forward strand.
GAAGATTGACGAGGCTCTGGAAGATCCAAACTGGGTGACTGCTATGCAAGAAGAGCTTCACCAGTTTGAAAGGAACAAGGTATGGTATCTGGTTCCTTTCCCAGTTGGAAAGAAAGAACCAATTGGAACAAGATGGGTCTTCAGAAACAAAGTAGATGAAGATGGCCACGTAATAAGAAATAAGGCCAGACTGGTAGCACAAGGCTACTGCCAGTCAGATGTCGACTTTGATGAATCTTTTGCTCCAGTGGCTAGACTTGAAGCGATCAGAATTTTCTTAGCATTTGCTGCTAATCATCAGTTCAAGGTCTACCAGATGGACGTGAAGAGTGCTTTCTTGAATGGAAAGCTTGAAGAAGAAGTTTATGTCAGACAACCTCCAGGTTTCGTTGATGACAAGCATCCACATTGGGTATATCGTCTGGACAAAGCGCTATATGGCCTCAGACAATCCCCACGTGCCTGGTATGATACTCTGACTAAACATTTATTGAAAAATGGCTTCAAACGAGGTGCAATTGACAATACCTTGTTCATATTGCATGAGAAAGGTAATCTGTTAATGGTTCAAATTTATGTTGATGATATAATTTTTGGGTCTACTGATGAAAACATGTGCAAGAAATTTTCAAAAATCATGTCCACTGAATACGAAATGAGTTTGATGGGTGAATTAACATATTTTCTTGGACTCCAGATTAAACAAAACAATGATGGCATTTTTATTAATCAGGAAAAATATGTTAGAGATCTTTTAAAGAAATTCGATATGAATTCTTCACCATCTAAACCAACTCCTATTTCTGCACCACTGACACTGGACTCTGATCCAGATGGTAAACCAGTGAACACCACTGTCTATAGAGGCATGGTTGGTTCACTGATGTATTTAACTGCCAGTAGACCAGATATTATGTTTTCAACATGTTTATGTGCCAGATATCAGTCTAATCCAAAGGAATCTCATATGCTTGCTGTAAAGCGCATACTGAAGTACCTTAAAGGTGTCCCCAGTCTAGGTCTTTGGTACCCCAAAGGCTCTGGACTTGATCTAATGGGTTATTCAGATTCAGATCATGCAGGTTGTAAGATAGATAGGAAATCCACAACTGGTGGATGTCATTTCCTAGGTGGCAAACTGGTCAGCTGGACCAGTAAGAAGCAAACTTCAGTTTCATTATCCACTGCCGAAGCTGAATACGTGTCTGCAGCCAGTTGTTGTGCTCAGATACTCTGGATGAAGAACCAGTTGCTTGATTATGGTATTAAATATTCAAAGACTCCATTCTTTTGTGATAATACCAGTGCCATAGCTATCTCAAACAATCCAGTCATGCACTCCAGAACGAAGCACATTGACCTAAGGTATCATTTCATTCGCGATCATATTATGAAAAATAATATTGAACTCCATTTTATTCCCACTGACAAACAACTCGCTGACATTTTTACCAAACCATTGGATGTCAAAACTTTTGAATATCTTGTTGGTGAGTTGGGAATGTTAAATCCTTAGATCTGGTGATTGTTCAGATATTGAACGCCATTGTGTACTATCTTTACAATTATTAGATTTCTGGAACAACATTCCAGGGAAGACTTGAAAAATATTTTCTAAATTAAAACTTGTTTTAAGTTCAGGGGGAATTTTTTTTCTCACTGGACAAACTCTTCAGAAAATATTACTGGTGCTTTGTAAATATGTCCCTCTCACTGGTAATTGGATAGGTTGAAGTGCGTGTTTGAGTTGACTTTTGTCTTCTTGTAAATGTGTCCCTCTCATTTGTCTATATTAGTTGACGTGCACGTTTGAGGTTACCAGTCTTTCAAAAATGGTATTCACTGGTACTTTACTGGAGTGTCTCTCCAGTGTACCGTCAGTACATGTTCACTGGACTAATCCACCAGTGATACTGGAGCGTCTAGTCAACCTCCAGATGTACTGAAATTTGTCATAATATTTTTCAAAATACTTGGTCTTTGTATATGCCACGTAAGCAAACTTTTTAAAGATCTTTTTGGAGATATTTTTATCCTATGTGGCATGTAAATTTTTCAAAACAATGATGGTCTTTTTACTTTGGGAAAACAAAAAGTACAAGTTGTTCGTTTTTGTGGGCAGTAAACCATCAACCATTTATGGGTGATGTGATATAATTTAATTAATTCGAACATAAATACCCACTTTCACTTTCAATTTCATTTACTTCGAACATAACTCCCAAATCTTTCAAATTCCTTCATTTATTTCTCTCTCTTCATTCATTTTCCAATCATTCATACTCGCATATTAACTTCAAATTCATTAAATTCTTCATAACCTTAAATATTCATTCAATTTCATTTTCATCTATCATTCATAATGGCACCTAGACAGTCAAGAATGTGACTGATGCTAATCCAGTTACTGGAAGAACTTTTTTCAGTAGACAGGCAAATGATGGAAGATTTATGGAATGATCTAAAGTCAAGGACTGGAGATCATTCCATGGGGGAAAAATTGTCCAGTTCCATCAACTGGTGATCAAGAAGGGTTGATAAGAAAAAGAAAGAGGTTGTAAGGGCAGTCGCTACTGAAAGCGTCATTCAAAGAAAACAAGTGACTGGTACTGATGCCAGTGCACGAATTGCCCAGAAAAAGCTACTGGTACTGAAGCCAGTGAGCCCCAGTTTTACTAAAAGACAAAGAGCTACTGGTACTGAAGCCAGTTAACTGAAGGAAATTTGCTCTAACGTTCAGGGGGAAGACAAACCCCAGTCTAGGATTGAGAAGGTATGGAGAAGAAAGCAACAGATGGAAGTTGCAATGGGCATAAGAGCACCAGATTCAATACCATCTTCTCCATCTCCAAAAGAGGAAGGCTACTGAAGATGCTCCAGAAAGGACGTCGAAAAGAAGGGCCTAAATCTTAAAGAAGAAGGCTACTGAAGATGCTCCAGAAAGGACGTCGAAAAGAAGGGCCTAAATCTTAAAGAAGAAGGCTACTGAAGATGCTCCAGAAAGGACGTCGAAAAGAAGGGCCTAAATCTTAAAGAAGAAGGCTACTGAAGATGCTCCAGAAAGGACGTCGAAAAGAAGGGCCTAAATCTTAAAGAAGAAGGCTACTGAAGATGCTCCAGAAAGGACGTCGAAAAGAAGGGCCTAAATCTTTTTATCATTGTACTTATTGTAATTAAATGCCTTATGAAAGTTGTAATTACTTTCCTTTTTGATGAAAGTAAAATAGTTGCAATTTTTTATTTTTATAAGTAAATGACCAGATTTAGTCTAAGTTAGAACTTAAAAGATGAAATTGAAAACACTCATGATCTATAAAGTGTTTTCCAGTAACTTAGATTATTTAGACTTAAATCGACCAAGTGTTTTCCAGGCATACAAATTTGTATATCTATAAGCCTGAAAAATACTTGCATTATTTCTAAACAAATAGGGGGAATTTGTTAGGTCCAGATTTAGTCCAGACTTACTGGACTGGTCCAGACTGGACTATTGGATCCTTATCAAATGTAAGTCAAGAAACATGTTTTGCTGGACATGCTCCAGACCCGACTACTGGAGCCTCACTGAAGATTTGACCAGAAAGCATGTTCGACTGGACCTACTCCAGACTTGGAATCTGGAGTCCCTCTGAAGATTTGTCCAGAAATAATTGAAGACTAGTGAGCAATACTTGTATAGGTAATCTGGAGCATTCTCCAGATTAGCTCACTGAAGACTTCACCCCAGTCCAGATCTACTCTACTGAAGACTTCACCCCAGTCCAGATCTACTCTACTGAAGACATTCTGACTGAAGTCAAAGACTGAAGTCTGAAGGAAGAAGACTTTACAAATGGCGGAGTCCACTGGAAAGTCTTACCAGATCTGCACACTGGAGGATGGTCAGTGTTCTAGATACTACAAGTCTGAACACTGATAACGAGGTTTGACTTAAGCCTTTAACACACTTTCCAAGGAACAATCCACTTGTTCCTTAACAAAGTATACGTGTGTTAAAGTGGTTGGATATAAGGATACACTTGCACTTGATGTGACAATATCCTTATTCTTATCTAATACATTTAATGTTCTTGTCGGATCATTAAATGTATACAATCATATTTATATGTCACAAAATTCACTGGTGAATTTTGTTGCCTATAAATACTAAGTCATTTCCTTAAGAAAAATACTTTTAAGCATACACTTTGCATGAAAGTGAATTTGTCTAAAATACTCTCGATCTTAAACAGGGATACTTCACAACTTTAAGTATCTCGATCCTAAAGAGCTATTTGACAAATATAGATCATTTGTAATTCAAAGGTTGTTAGGATACATACTTAATTGTATTATCTTGATTCCGCAACAACCTTGTATTTTGTTTAAACATCAATAAATGAAATACCCATGAAAACTACATAATGTTCCACTTTACTTGTTTATTGCTTTAAGTCTTGTATTACTTTGTTTATATATCTTGCATCTTTATTTACAAGTAATACTAGTCCAAATCTAGTGCTTATTATAACTGTTGTATTTTACACTTTCTAGGTTAACCGTCTTGCACTTAAAACGGGACTCACATATACATTACCTAACTAGTCCCACATTCACTTTAACGTTTAATCCCACTAACGTGCACAACACATAGTAATTCCTACGTGTATCTAGTGAACTAGATATTTCACACTTATGCCCCACACAAGCCATCACATAACAATCATTTCATGGCGACATAAATATAATCGACATACTACATATACATATAACCACTTTACTTTACACGTCATCATATCATAAAGAGCCACTTCATCATACCTACAATCCCAAATAACTTCCCGCATAACTCGGAAAATCCAACACACATAAGATAATCCAGTTAAGAGGTTAATTAAAGAAAACTACTTTTGTTGTGGCTCCAACGTGATAAAAGACAAGTATCTTACTACACCTCGTATCATAATAGATTTTATCACATTTCTGACGGCATTCAAATAAGCATGTCACCACGGTTCACAAGTCTCCTTAAGTACCACTTTTGGTCATTTCGTTTTCGGATACTGAAATCTTACTTTTAAACGTATTGCTTCATGATGGTTCGTCTCACCTCTTCTGACTATGCTTCATTTCTACTACATTCTTGTCTCAAAGAACATTACCTTGAGCTGATTTGCCGTAGTCAAGCACTCACCATGGCCTCACAACCACGGATTTAGTCATTAAATAAAACTTTGCTCCTTTCAACATAACATGTCAGCTGCTCCTTTAACTTTTACTCACTTTTGACGAATTTAAAACTAAGCCTCTTCGAGTTGAAATTCGTAATCACACTCTCTACACAAATATGATGTCCTACGTCATTCTTAGATTAGGCAATATTGTCATCACTAACATGACGACTGAGCGATCTAGAGAATTACTCCAAACTTGATTCCTTAACTTCATACACAAGGACTTTCGTTATCATAAAGGCATTTTTAGAAACTCAATAGGGTCGTCATAAGGAGCGTATGCATAAATTCATCGGAACTTTCATTATCAAAAACGGGTAGCAACATTGTAAATCCATCTTATAAGATAAATAGATCCCACAATCGGAAACAATAACTTCTTCCTATAACAGAGAACAAAATGGAAGATGCATTTGCATGAAAGTAACACTAGACATACATCACCTGAAGGCTCTACCTCACGATCGCAACGAAACCGAGAACCTTATAGAACGTCTCAAAACTACGAGTAGGCTCGACTTTAGAAGTATAATCTTTGCCTTGCATTAGTGGATCACTTCGAAATCAAATACTCTTGAATGCTTTTACTTCATATGCTTTAGGAAGCTATAAATGTTCCCATCATTATACTTTTTACTCCTTTCTTAAGGGAAAACTCTTCATCTTGAGAAACAGTCATACATAAGATTCCGTACAAATACAGGATATCAACATCACTTATACTTTCATGTAATAAGGAAGAATCTCCCCCGTAGGTACTCGTCTCAATTGTCACACATCGTCCCGTAACGAAATCAAAACTAAACGAGTCGTAATTCCAAAATAATCCAAAGTATGCGCCACATCTTTCATCAAATTTCATCCTCTAATTGAATTCCATACGAACTCAAACCTTCAATCTTAATCCCAAGCACTACTTTCACATTTAGCAGCTCGAATAAAACCTCACATCATATCATAGTGCTCTTGGAATGGATGGGTTTCATGTTTAAGGGTTGGATCAACCGTTGATTTTACTTCTTTTCTTGCTTCATCTTCATCCTCCTTTACTTCATTCATATGTGTCTACTCTTCACGTGGTTAAATGGGATACCATTCAATGGTTCCACCATTGTCATCTTCACTTCATTGGGATCAACACAGACACAGTCTCACAAACACACACATGTCGTGATACATTTACAATTACGTTCGCGACCGGAATTGTAACTATATCCTTTCATACGTGTGCCCGGTAACCCTTCTGTGCATCACCTACTTATCACCCTTCAAATATCCAGCATTAACTCTACTTGTCAGGTTCAAGTCCAAGTCCTTTGAACTAGTAGACTCAACAACATTGTCTACCAATCACTTCACTCTTCACCTACCTTTAAACTTCATTTAACTTCATGTACTTCATAATCGTCATACTCATTTAACCGGCTATAACTTTTCACCGATCTTCACACATTTCCACGCTCTTGAGGCATTAACGTCATTAAAGTTTGCTACATGGTGTTTACTTTCGACAATAAGGGATACACTACATAGAAACCTCTCCAACTTCATTACCTTGCACACCGGTCAACACAAGCATGGCCATACAAACACGTTCGTGTCGTGATACGCTTGGAATTATGTTCCGGACCATAATTGTAATTGTATCCTTTCACTTGCATGTTCGTTACCGCATTTGTGTATCGCCTTCTCATCACCAACTACATTCACGCAACCATCTTCACATATATAACATCTCACTTCCTTTACGATCCATGTCACAAACCCCATGGGTTGGACATTAACGGAATACCATCTCACCTATTCCTCCAACATTCCTTCATTTCAAACACTTCACACATAAACTACATCGCACACTTATCAAATTCAGTTGGAGAAATGGCACATCACCTCGTGGACCTTCTATCGTAGCAATAGGATAACTAGCGACGGAGGAGCGAGAAACGGAAGAATAAAGGCTAAAACACATATCCACATATCAATAAACACACATCAAATAGCCTTAATCCTACACTCTCACTCAATCCCAACCCGTCCTAGAGTACTTCATCTCAAAGCTAGGCATCCTACTTAAGCCTAACATGGTCTTCGTCGGTCTAAGTCCAAAATCCTACGGTCATGGTCGAATTTTGGTTCACTTAAACCATTTCTCTGATACCAACTTGTAACACCCGACGTTTAAAAATATGGGTTTTCAAAAACTTTCACCTAACGGTGTCAAATTGCGGAAGAAAAGACTTTAAAAGTCCAAACCGATAAAAACATTTCGGTTTCTGCGTTTTGATGGTGTTACATGGCACATCAAACAATAGTTCAAATGAAAACCCAACGGTTGCCCAACATAAAACAACCGTTCACACGACACTACATAAATTCGACATTAAGTATGAAATGTAACCAAATGTCTAAGAAAGAATCGTCTATGGGTAGCTAAGGCTCCTTCATTGCATCTACCCAAGCTCACATGTCCTGCGTCACTAGTCCATCAAGCTAAACCTGAGGGAACAACCATATTAAAGAAACAAGTGTTAGCTATAAGAATAGCTAAGTAAGATCACACTTAATTTAAAAGCATTTGTCCAATTAAAACATTTCTTCGTTATTAGACAAACTCATTAGGCACAACACACAACACACATAACTGCATATCAACTTCATATCATTTAGGATAATCATCCTAAATGTGCCTATCCTGCATTAGTTCACACATTGTCACACATATCTTCGTTATCTGCATATAAGTGTGCCCTGCATCACACCCGACTAGATGATTAACCAAAAGACTAATCATCGTACGTCGTTAAGGAATGGTAAGCCAATCCAAGAGTAATCCGTATGTGGAGGTTGGTCAAACCCCTCGTATTACTCGCCCTGCATTATAAAGACCATGTTGCAAGGAGCCACCCAAGCAACAACTACATCAACGCACTCGCCCGGCTAAGGCTAGTACGGGTTAAGCTTAACACTTTCCCTGCATTATATTTACGAGCTCGATTTCACACATAATAGTTTAGGCAACACACATAACCTAAACATAATCACACATTACCTTCATTTCGTTTGGGCCCTTAAACGTGCAAGTGACATGGCAACCTACCGAGTCTAGTGAGCTAGGTGTACAAGCCATGTAGTATGCATATGTCACACATCAACTCCATTTCTACATTTCACACATAATAAGATACTTCGTAATTCTACATAAACTGCATAACAATACACTACATTAAACAATACTTCATTTCACTACATTAGGGTCTGCATTTCAGGTCTCATGGTCAACTACATATCCCATAATACCTCCCGTGTAACCCGAGATACCCACATATATCATAAGTTACCGTTAAGGAAGTTATAAGTAAGAAACCTTTGCTTGTTGAACCCTCAGCATGACAAAAGTAGTGTATCTTACCTTGATACAGCTTAACAACAAGCTACAAGCACAATACAACGATGACTAGGTGTCTCCAATAACCTAGAACAAGTATAAGATCGAAATATAAGCTAAACGACACATTTTGTGAAATCTGGGCATGTGATGCGCCGCACCTGCCAAGTGGTGCGTCGCACCAATCCTTCAGAAATTTCAGATCAACTATAGGTGCGCCGCACCTACCCTTTGGTGCGTCGCATATCGGGCTCCCATCGAAAGACCAAAAACCCAAACTGGGCAGTGGTGCGCCGCACCACCCTCCTGGTGCGCCGCACCTGGGGTGCAGACCAGCAACTCAATTTTAAAACTTGTTCTAAACGATACCCAGCCGCACCACCCTCCTGGTGCGCCGCACCTGGGGTGCAGACCAGCAACTCAATTTTAAAACTTGTTCTAAACGATACCCATTCGATCTCAAACCCTTAGCCCGACCTGGAGACATAAAATTGACCTCTTTAACAACACTTTTGATGACTTTAATCCATCAATCAACCCTTTAATCCTTTATAACATAAATCAATCATTGAATCACCCGAATAACATGAAATCGGTAAACATTTAATCAAATAACCCAACCCAAACCCCATGGCCTGGATTGAACTCACATATAAAACTCATATGATCAGATTTCAAAAGATTAACACCTATGTTACCTGTATTTGATGATAGAGATTCAAGATCTAAGCCACACACGATCGATTCGACACCAAAACGATTAATTCTTGGGAGTAACTTTGTTTGGGAGAGGAGGGGGGCGGCTAGGCTTGTTTAGGGGAATAAAAATCTGCATAATGCCAACCTAATGACACCCCTTAACTCCCTAAACCCGTTTTTAACTTTCCTTCTATGTCCAAACTAGTCCCTAAGCTTCCAAATCCTTCATTATTGGTCACAAACTACTTTATTGACCATATACATCATTAATCCTTCATTAAATGTCACTACATGGACATTAACCTTCATATTACACACATTTATACTACATTAACATTTAGGCTTACAAGCCTCACACATAACACACATTAACTACGTATAAGCATTAAATCTAAAATAGACTTAACGACACACACAATATTGACTTAACGGCATTAGTCAACTAGTAAAGAAAAGTTTGGGATGTTACATATCACATCAAAACTCTTGTTCCTGATTTACTTTATTAAATGTAATGGAACAGATCTAATAATATAGTATATAGTTTTGATTTATTATATGACGAATGATTTTTGTTGCTTGTTTTTTTTTTAATTGATTTATTAAACGAAGGTTTTTTCTGTTGCTTCTTGTACTTTTTTTTTATAGATTTGATGATGAATGTAAATCGATGAATTTGTTGTATATGATAGTAGGTGATGAATGCTGAGATGATTGAGAATGAATATTTTTTATTTTTTTTTTTTTTAGAAAAAAGTTCTATAAAGTGGCAAGGGAGAATCAATTGTGTTTTATTTTTGCAAATATGGTCCTATTAGCATTAAATGACTAAACTACCCCGCACGTGAGACGCACATGGGGGAATCAACGGCTGAATTCAAACGGCACGTTAGTGTTGGACCAAAAATGCAACTAATGTGATACCACAGGGATAGGTTTCACCACTTTTGACATGTTTGTATCAAACTTGCAATTGGTGTGATACCACAGGGACCAAAAATGCAATTCGTTCTATTAAAATGGTAGCAATCTTGTAAATGAGTGGAAAACAGATTCATGGAAGACTTAGAAGATGAAGTATGAACGGAGAAGTAGGCTAATGGCTTTTCTATGAAAAACGAAATCAATTTTTGATGACGTGGCATGATGATGTGGCATTTAATGGAGGATTATCGTTAAAAACTAACGACATTCCCTTTATTGCGAAATTTTTAGAAATAGGATCCTTTTAATAGACGAAAACTAAATAGGTTCCCCTTATTAGGAATTTTGAGTAAAAATGTTACCTTTTTATGGATTTTTCCCTTTATTCAATATATTAAGGCGTGTGTTAAGGGGAAAGGACGTTACTACCCTCACATGTATTGCACGTGCGTACGTTAACGGCAAAATACCAACGTCGTCTAGGGGAATGACCACGATTGCAAACTTTTACCAACTTTAAAGTAATTAAAATCTGATATTTTTTCACTTAAAGAATTTAAAGTGAAAAATGTACTTAACTTCAAAGACGAAAAAGGTAATTTACTCTAAGATCAATGGTAAAAGGCCAGTTAAGTCAATGGTGAATTGGTGATCATTGATCAAAGCCACATAAATGAATGAACTGTTATTGTATATCGGTGAAGAGACTCAATTATTAATATACCGGTAAATGAAATCACCAATTAATTTTATTAGTTGTGAAACATGCAAAGGTCAGAGTAATTTTTTACAAGTTGATATCATATATATGTTTTCTAAGTTGAGAGAATATATTACTTTTAAAACCTAATCTTATATTAAATTAATTCTTGAAGAAGAGACATAGTTTCATAAAATGAGTCTTTTTTAAAACATAAATCATACTTATCAATATTAAATATATATGAGTTTTATAATTTATCAAAAAAGAGACATATTTATATTTATATTATTATTATTATTATTTATTATTTATTTATGTCTTTTTTTTAAAATTGTTATAATACTTTTTTTAATATAATGTTGTTTTAATTTATAACTAATAAAATATGTTATTTATAATTTAAATGTATTGTGTTTTTAATAAAATAAAGATGAGACATAAATGATAAGTGAATGATTAAGAGAAAAGAAAAAGTAAATGAAGTAAAAAAAATGATACAAATGTGATAAAAAAAATGATACTAATGTGGTAAAAAAAATGAATGTAAAAAGAAAAACAATAGTCTTTTAACTCAAAAATGATACTACTGAAATTAATTGCATATAAATAAATCAAAGTCTACATTAAAGTTACACAATTCAAAATACAAACTTTTACCATTTCAGGGGATCAAATTCAAAGTATCTATATCTCTATCTCTACTACATTATAAAGCACTTGTTCCCTCCATTTTTTCAACTTTACACAAGTGAAAACCCCAAAATACCCCTATCACTTATTCATTATTACCCTTAGAATAAATCTCAACCACTCATTTTTTCTCTCTCCTCAAATCTCAACCACTCATTTTTCTCTCTCCTCCATAAATTTCTCTAATTCATTCAAAATCTTTTATCTCAAAAACCGTAAATCGATAAATTATAAAAATTATATGGGTGTTCTTAAAATTTCATGTTGTTTCATTAGAGATGTTATTCGATATACTTTCGACGAATTTTTAAATCCGAGGGTGGAGCCCGTACGGTTAAGACATTTGGCTATCACACTCTATGATATATCACAACCTATGACCTATCACCCTACCATTTTACTGCCGCAACGCGCGGAGTACTTACTCTCGTAAAAATAAAAAGGGTTTCACATCTCATGTGCGTCTGATCATACCTCAACGAACAACACGTACGTCCAAAATAGGACCACTTTCACAAAAACGACGTCGTTTTGCAGCACATTCGTGCCCAAAAGATGGGGGCACAATAGTAAATCAAACCACATAATGGGGAGCAAATCAGCAAATACTACATATTCCCAGGTGCTTTTTTGTTAATTACACAATCACGTGAGATCCACCACGTCCATTTTCTCTCTCTATAAAAAATCTTTTGTCTTTCCTTCACTACTTTCTCTCTCTATACATATATATACATTTTCTATATCTATACATTCTTCCTCCATTTTCTCCATTAACAACCACCACTTTTTCTCCCTCTCTCTGTGTCTCTACTGATTTTCTAGCCTATTAAGGTAATAGACATTCCTATCTGTATCTATATATCTATATCTATATCTATATCTATATATCTTCATTTTTTGTAGTAAATAAGCTTTATTTAATGCTTTTTCTGTCCGTTTTTCACTTCATTGATTGCTATATTCCATTATTTTAGGGCTTTTTTTTCTGTCTGTACGCACAAAGTAATGAATATTTTGCATTTATTTCTAATCATTTGGTAGTTATTGTTGAAAAAAAATTCAGATTTTGTATCAGAACCCTGTAGTAAGCATCATTTATGAGCTTCCAAATTTGATTTTTTGTTGTATTTTTTACTATAATAATAAACAGTACTCATTTGCTACTAGATTTATTTATTCTAAATATTTAACTTTTTTACGATTTTTTTGTGTGTGGATGACTAGGACTATTTTTGAAGCAAGTGTGAAAGAAAATGGAAACTTACCATCGGAAAAGATCAAGAAGAGGTACAACCATTAATGCCACTACCGTAAGCTTTACACACTGTGTATATGACTGTGTTTTCTGTATATATATCTGTCATGCTTATGTTGGAATATAACATGATTCAATTCATATAATAACGTACCGGTTGATCCTGTGGAACCTGTGATGGCATTAAACATTGATGCCATTGATTCGGGTTCCCAAAAAAGATGATTGAATTAGGATGGAATGATGAATTCGGTTTTGATGAATTCAACAGAGGAAGGAGAACGAATTTGATGTTTAGGGGAGGCTGTGATTATTTGTGATTAACCTAAAATTAGGTTAATTACTCTCTATTTATATAAGGAGAGTATTTTCACATTTAGTCCCTCTGGTGTTTAATTCGTACCTCATCAGTCCTCTGAAGTCCAATCACCTAATGGGAAACCCTATAATACGTCTCTAAGAGTAAATACGTCCATCGAATATTTACTAGACATAGGGATTTCAGTTATCGTCAATTATCATATCAGGAAGGATAGATGATCAGTGACGGTCACACTAACGTGGTTCCAACATTCTCCCACTTGACCGAGCGATCATTTATCTATGAGCATTTAATAAGTCCGGCCGGGATAATACTCATTTTTGTTTTAAACCGAAATCATAGCCAATAAGTACAGTCGTAGAGAAGAACATCAACTCAGGACCCCCACTAGTCAAACTATGACTCAAATTTAAAACTAATAAGCAATGATCAATTGACTAAGACAAATTTTGTTATATAACGTCTTTACACTATTATGAGCTCAAAGTGTAACTAATAGACAAACAAAATCTGAATAAGGAGGAAAATTTTCATTAACATAATAATAATAATAATGACCAGTAAAAGTACAATATGCTATTAAATTAAGTCCTTAGTAAGCCCCATCTTCGACACGTGTCCTACGAAGACATTAGGAGGAAGACCTTTGGTCATTGGATCCGCTAGCATATCATTTGTACTTATGTACTCAATACAAAGAACATTTTCCTCAACTCGTTCGCGTACAAACAGATACTTTGTATCGAGATACAGACCAGCGCCAGTCGAACTGTTACTGTTCGAGAAAGTTACGGCAGCTGAGATTATCACAGTAAAGCTTCAATGGTCTAGAAATAGAGTTGACGATTTTGAGTCCACCGACCAGGTTCCTTATCAACATCCCATGACAAGTGGCATTGTAAACAGCAATATATTCAGCCATCATGGTGGACGTTGCATTCAGTTTCTGCTTATGACTCCGCCAAGAGATAGGTCCGCCAGCTAACATAAAAATATACCCAGAAGTAGATTTCTTATCTTCCTTGCTTTTAGCAAAGTCGGAATCAGAGTAACCTACTACTTCTAGATTGTCACTTCTTCTATACGTTAGTTTGTAGTCTTTGGTCCCTTGCAGATATCGTATAACCTTTTTAGCCGCTTTCCAGTGTGCTAATCCTGGGTTAGATAAGTAACGCCCAAGCATACCGGCGATATAAGCGATATCTGGTCGAGTACAGACCTGAGCGTACATAATGCTCCCAACTACAGACGAGTAAGGTATCATCCTCATTTGCTCCTTCTCAACTTCAGTGCTTGGACTTTGGAAAGTACCAAACACGTCTCCTTTAACTACTGGAGCTACAGTGGGTGCGCATGATTGCATTTTATAGCGTTCTAAGATGCGGTCAATGTAGGCCCTTTGAGAAAGACCCAGAACACCATTACGCCTATCCCGGTGTATTTCGATACCTATGACATAAGAGGCATCACCGAGATCTTTCATGTCAAAATTCTGCGAAAAACATTCGCTTCGACTCATGCAGCATATCCAAGTTGTTACTTGCAAGCAGAATGTCATCCACATACAAAACAAGGATTATAAAGTTACTCCCACTGATCTTGAGATAGGTGCATTGATCCACTTGATTCTTTAAGAAGTCTTGTTCTTTCATGACTTCATCAAACTTAAGGTACCATTGTCGTGAGGCTTGCTTCAACCCATATATGGACTTCTTCAACTTGCAGACCATGTGCTCTTTACCTTTAGGAATGAATCCTTCAGGTTGCCGCATGTATACGTCTTCATGCAAGTCTCCATTTAAGAAAGCAGTTTTGACATCCATCTGATGTAACTCAAGATCAAAGTGAGCTACAAGTGCCATAACAATCCTTAGGGAATCTTTACGAGAGACAGGAGAAAAGTCTCTTGATAATCAATTCCAGCCTTTTGAGTATAGCCCTTCGCAACCAATCTGGCCTTATAGCGTTCGACGTTTCCTTTTGGGTCTAATTTGGTTTTGAAGACCCATTTACAACCGACAGTTGTGGATCCTTCAGGAAGTTCAACCAATTCCCAAACGTCATTATGCTGCATGGAATTTAGCTCCTCAATCATAGCCTCATTCCATTGAGTGGCCTGATCACTATTAATGGCTTCTCGATAAGAGGTGGGATCAACAAGCTTTCCAATGTCCTCAACTTCAGTCAGATAAGTTATGAAATCATCAAAATTAGTGGCCCTGCGTTCCCTGATGATCTCCTGAGTTGATTTTGGGGTTGAGCAACGTGAGGCTCGGCAACTTGAGGCTCGGCAACATGAGGGGCTTCTTGGTTTTGAGGTTCTTCATGGTTTTGATTAGGAGGATTTGGATCAGTGACATCAGGAGCAGCATCGTGTACAAGAGGAATTATCGGAGAATCGACGAGTGGTTCCCCCCTGCTTCTTGTACTTCATGCAAATCGAAGTTAGGATTTGTTGTGCTCCCACTGATCTCTGAGTTCTCGAGAAACGTCGCATGCTGCGTGTCAACGATGGTAGTAGTATGGGAAGGACAGTAAAACCGATAACCTTTTGAGTTATCAGGATAACCGATAAAGGAACATGAAATCGTTTTAGGATCCAGTTTCTTTAAGTTAGGGTTATAGACTTTTGCTTTGGCAGGGCAGCCCCATACTTTCATATATTTTAGACTCGGTTTCTTACCTGTCCAGATCTCATGAGGAGTTTTAGGGACAGATTTTGATGGAACCCTATTGAGTATATGAACGGCTGTTTTTAAGGCCTCAGTCCAAAGAAAGGTAGGTAGGTTAGTGTTGGCAAGCATACTTCTCACCATGTCCATTAAGGTTCGGTTTCTCCTTTCAGCAACACCATTTTATTGAGGAGAACCAGGCATGGTGTATTGGTTAATAATGCCATGTTCCTTACAAAAATTATGGAAAGGACCAGGAGCTTGACCAATGTCAGTATGTCTACCATAATACTCACCTCCTCTATCTGATCTCACAACTTTTATTTTACGATTAAGTTGGTTTTCAACCAAAGTTTTAAAATCAGCAAAAGTTTGTAAGGATTCAGATTTTTCTTTGATCAAATACAGGTGCATGTAACGAGAATAATCGTCAATGAATGTAATAAATGATGTATGTCCTGAAATGAATGCGGGATAGGGGCCACTTATGTCAGTATGAATTATTTCCAACAAGTTGGAACTTCTTGTGGCTCCTTTCTTATTCCCTTTAGCCATCTTCCCTTTGAGGCACTGTATACATGTTTCAAAATCACTAAAATCAAGAGAGGGTAAGATTCCATCCTTTACGAGTCGTGTCATGCGATCTCGTGAGATGTGGCCAAGACGTTTATGCCACAACATGGAGGAATTCTCTTGTTGCTTAAGTGATTTTGTCTTTGTTTTAGTTATATCATCAACATTAAAAGATAACAAAGATTGTTAGAAATTATGATCTAGTTCTAATTTATACAGTAATCCATCCAAGAAACCACGACCAAGCAATTCATTATTAAGAGTAATAGTAATCTTGCCGAAACCATGAATTATTACAAAACCTTCAAGGTCTAGTCTAGAAATAGATACAAGGTTCCGAGTAATTCCCGGTACAAATAAGGTATCTATTAGTCTAATGCCTTTTCCGGTGCTCATATGTAAGACATAAGTTCCAATGGCTTCGACATTTAAGAGATCACCACTTCCAACTCTAAGCTTTCTTTGGCCCTTTGGTAGCTTCTGGATTGTAAGGAACCCCTGTAATGAGTTGGTTACATGAACCATAGAACCAGAGTCACCCCACCATGTATTAACAGGTACCTCAGTAGTAAAGGAATCAAATATTACATAAAGTACGTTCCCTTTCTTAGCTAGCCACTCCTTGAACTTAGGGCAATCCTTCTGACGGTGTCCTTTGTCACGACAGAAGTTGCATTTAAGTTTGCCAGTCGAGGAATTAGAGCCAGAGGCAACTGCACCATGATTAGTCTTTTGGACTTTGTTCGCAGTTTGTTTACCGTTGTTTCCCTTCCTCTTCTTGGAGTTAGCGGTGGTGGTCAGGTGAACAGCTTCAGGTTGAGCCAGCTTAAGACGCTCCTCCTCATTAACACAGTGCCCAATAAGTTCACTCATTGACCATTTATCCTTCAAAGCATTGTAGTTAACCTTGAAGGTGTCAAAACGAGCAGGCAGGGAGGTCATGATGAAATGCACCAGAAAGTTATCGGAGACTTCCATCTCTAGAGTCTTAAGCTTATTGGCCATGTCCGTCATCTTCATAATATGCTCACGGACACCGCTAGTTCCTTCATACTTCAATGTAAGCATCTGCAACATCAAGGCACTTGCATGCGCTTTAGACGATCCCTTGAAGTGGTCCTCAACAGATTTGAGGTAATCCTTGACTTTTTCAGAGTCAGGGATGGCTCCTCTAATAGTCAGATCAATGGAATTCTTGACTAACATTAGCAACAGGCGATTCGACTTCTCCCACTTTTCAAAGTTCGCCTTCTGATCAGCAGTGGATTCAGCAGTAAGGGCAGCGGGTTCATCATGACGAATAGCGTAGTCAAGGTCATACATTCCCAAAGTCAGATCTAAGTGACTTTTCCATGAAGCATAGTTCGTACCATTGAGCGTCATAAGGCCAAGGTTAGGTACTACTGACGGAAATAAGAAAGATGTACATTTAGGGCATAAACGATAGAAGATTATTATAGTAATGCCTAAAATAAGTAGGCCCAATAGTAATAGTGACATTATCAGCCGTGTTATGCAGACAAGGTAATCTCTCCTAAAGTAATGCCTAGAATAAGTAGGCTCAATAGTAATAGAGAGATGATAAGTTATATAAGGCAGCCTAAGTAATCTCTTCTAAAGTAATGCCTAGAATAAGTAGGCCCAATAGTAATAGAGAGATGATAAGTTATCTAAGGCAGCCTAAGTAATGTCTCTAAAAGTAATGGAACTAAAGTAATGACTAAAATAAGTAGGCCTATTAGTACTGTTCCTTAGAGTAATAAGACTATGACCATTATAGTAATGAAGCTAGTGATAAGTAAGCCTATTGTAAACACCAAAACAATAAGCTAAAGTAAGGCTCTACTTAGATGTTACATCACCTTTGGGCAGAAGTAACTAAGATCTAAGCAAACATGAGCATTAGGTCATGCAATACAACGCTTATCTTTTGACCTTTGGGCACAAAATTAAGAATCGTGTATTTTAGGCATGAAAGAATCCCTTTGCTACACAAAACATATTAAATCACCTTTGGGCAGAATTAATATACTAAGTGTTAATTATGCAAAAGAGAAAAAAGCGCAACATGAGAATCACATTTGACCTTTGGGCGCAAATGATGAAACCATGTACATTAGTGCGAAGCCCCCACACATTACGGGGGTCCGGGGGCAGCGCCCCTGGAAAGCGGGGTCCAAGGGGCAGAGCCCCTGGCTGGGGTGGTAAAAACGCCTCAGAAAAAATTATTTTCTGAAAATAAGGGTCATTTTTTCCATTTAAACTTTAAGGTAAAACATAAGCACGAACTTGATAATCAACTAAGTTAATCAGTAATCCATGAAAAAATAAGCATGGTACGAAGATAGTTAAGTTCGTAATAAGGATTAACTTCGTAAGTAGTGATTAACTTCGTAAGTAGTGATTAACTTCGTAAGTAGTGATTATCTTCGTAAGAAGTTATTAACTTCGTAAGAAGTGATTATCTTCGTAAGTAGTGATTAACTTCGTAAGTAGTGATTAACTTCGTAAGTAGTGATTAACTTCGTAAGTAGTGATTAACTTCGTAAGTAGTGATTAACTTCGTAAGTAGTGATTAACTTCGTAAGTAGTGATTAACTTCGTAAGTAGTGATTAACTTCGTAAGTAGTGATTAACTTCGTAAGTAGTGATTAACTTCGTAAGTAGTGATTAACTTCGTAAGTAGTGATTAACTTCGTAAGTAGTGATTAACTTCGTAAGTAGTGATTAACTTCGTAAGTAGTGATTAACTTCGTAAGTAGTGATTAACTTCGTAAGTAGTGATTAACTTCGTAAGTAGTGATTAACTTCGTAAGTAGTGATTAACTTCGTAAGTAGTGATTAACTTCGTAAGTAGTGATTAACTTCGTAAGTAGTGATTAACTTCGTAAGTAGTGATTAACTTCGTAAGTAGTGATTAACTTCGTAAGTAGTGATTAACTTCGTAAGTAGTGATTAACTTCGTAAGTAGTGATTAACTTCGTAAGTAGTGATTAACTTCGTAAGTAGTGATTAACTTCGTAAGTAGTGATTAACTTCGTAAGTAGTGATTAACTTCGTAAGTAGTGATTAACTTCGTAAGTAGTGATTAACTTCGTAAGTAGTGATTAACTTCGTAAGTAGTGATTAACTTCGTAAGTAGTGATTAACTTCGTAAGTAGTGATTAACTTCGTAAGTAGTGATTAACTTCGTAAGTAGTGATTAACTTCGTAAGTAGTGATTAACTTCGTAAGTAGTGATTAACTTCGTAAGTAGTGATTAACTTCGTAAGTAGTGATTAACTTCGTAAGTAGTGATTAACTTCGTAAGTAGTGATTAACTTCGTAAGTAGTGATTAACTTCGTAAGTAGTGATTAACTTCGTAAGTAGTGATTAACTTCGTAAGTAGTGATTAACTTCGTAAGTAGTGATTAACTTCGTAAGTAGTGATTAACTTCGTAAGTAGTGATTAACTTCGTAAGTAGTGATTAACTTCGTAAGTAGTGATTAACTTCGTAAGTAGTGATTAACTTCGTAAGTAGTGATTAACTTCGTAAGTAGTGATTAACTTCGTAAGTAGTGATTAACTTCGTAAGTAGTGATTAACTTCGTAAGTAGTGATTAACTTCGTAAGTAGTGATTAACTTCGTAAGTAGTGATTAACTTCGTAAGTAGTGATTAACTTCGTAAGTAGTGATTAACTTCGTAAGTAGTGATTAACTTCGTAAGTAGTGATTAACTTCGTAAGTAGTGATTAACTTCGTAAGTAGTGATTAACTTCGTAAGTAGTGATTAACTTCGTAAGTAGTGATTAACTTCGTAAGTAGTGATTAACTTCGTAAGTAGTGATTAACTTCGTAAGTAGTGATTAACTTCGTAAGTAGTGATTAACTTCGTAAGTAGTGATTAACTTCGTAAGTAGTGATTAACTTCGTAAGTAGTGATTAACTTCGTAAGTAGTGATTAACTTCGTAAGTAGTGATTAACTTCGTAAGTAGTGATTAACTTCGTAAGTAGTGATTAACTTCGTAAGTAGTGATTAACTTCGTAAGTAGTGATTAACTTCGTAAGTAGTGATTATCTTCGTAAGTAGTGATTAACTTCGTAAGTAGTGATTAACTTCGTAAGTAGTGATTATCTTCGTAAGTAGTGATTAACTTCGTAAGTAAGTTATTAACTTCGTAAGTATTAATTAACTTCGTAAGTAGTGATTAACTTCGTAAGTAGTGATTACTTCGTAAGTAGTGATTAACTTCGTAAGTAGTGATTAACTTCGTAAGTAGTGATTAACTTCGTAAGTAGTGATTACTTCGTAAGTAGTGATTAACTTCGTAAGTAGTGATTAACTTCGTAAGTAGTGATTAACTTCGTAAGTAGTGATTACTTCGTAAGTAGTGATTAACTTCGTAAGTAGTGATTAACTTCGTAAGTAGTGATTATCTTCGTAAGTAGTGATTAACTTCGTAAGAAGTTATTAACTTCGTAAGAAGTTATTAACTTCGTAAGTAGTGATTAACTTCGTAAGTAGTGATTAACTTCGTAAGTAGTGATTAACTTCGTAAGTAGTGATTAACTTCGTAAGTAGTGATTAACTTCGTAAGTAGTGATTAACTTCGTAAGTAGTGATTAACTTCGTAAGTAGTATTAACTTCGTAAGTGTTTAATTCGTACCTCATCAGTCCTCTGAAGTCCAATCACCTAATGGGAAACCCTATAATACGTCTCTAAGAGTAAATACGTCCATCGAATATTTACTAGACATAGGGATTTCAGTTATCGTCAATTATCATATCAGGAAGGATAGATGATCAGTGACGGTCACACTAACGTGGTTCCAACAGCTAAAATTAGGGGATTGTTATAAAATCACTTTTCAGTAAATGCATTTTGTTTTTTTGTGTTTCTGTGTATACAGTCTATAATCCTCACGCGTTTATTGCCACACGCGCCTTGTTCTTATCTTGATATTTTAGTTTGTACTATACATAAAATCAAATCAAAAATGTTGTATATATATGTATGTATCAAAAATGTTGTAAATCAAAAATGTTGTATAATATATGTATATTGTATGTTGCAAGTATAGTATAATAATTGATATATTTGTGTTCACACTTGTGTTGTTGTATAAGTAAGATACATATCAAAAAGTTTGATTTTATGCAGTTAAAAAGGAAAGAAAATTGCAGCGTGTTAGATGGCTCAAAAGTACAGACCACCTTTCGACAGACAGCTTCTGCTTATTGATAACAATGGTGGGTGGTACAAAAACTATTTTTATTCTTTTTTTTTATGTATATAAATATTTTCATATATACCCTTTTAGTTTTAGTCATTATTTTCTTGATCCAAAACTATTTTTGATGAAATAATGGCTGATGATGGATTTATATTTGAAGCAGAAGAAGATGTCCAATGTGATGAAGTTGAATTGGGCTCTGTTTATGAGATTTATCATAAAAATCCTCCTAGAACTCCTGTTCAACTTCGGTGTACTCGCGTTGTTATGGTAACTAGTAAATTTTTGTACCTCGCGTTGCGAGGCCTCAATCATCTTATTAAAACGGTTACGTTATTTTGGTGTTATTGTGTTGAACCTTCAACCACCTAATAAAAAATCATTTTGTTATAAATATGTTTATTTAAAAAATGTGCAAAAAATCAAGAAGTACCCCGTAATAGAAAACCTGAACAAATTCAATATGGTAAAATTTTCGATATATTAACTGAGAATTCAAGTGGGATGCGATTTGATAAAATCAGAATAGTGATACGTGATGTGGTCACAAAAGGTTCAATGATGTGGACGAATTTTAACTCGGCCAAGTTTTCTAAAAGAGTGCAAGAAACAAGAAGTAACACGTAGTTAGAAAACCCGAACGGTTTGCGATCTGACAAATCCTCGATATATATCAATTGAGAATTCAAGCGGGATGCGATGTAGCAAAATGCGAGTAGTGGTATAGAGTGTGCGACAAAAAGATTGGATGAACCAAAAGAAAAAAAAATATATATAAAAAACCAAAAAGTAACCGTAATAGAAAACCCCCCGAACGGAATACAATGTGGTAAAATCCGAATAGTGATACAGGTTATAACATGAGCGAATAGTAACGCATCACGCGGGGCGGTTACTATTCACATTGTTTTGTTTTAATAAAGTATATAAATATAAATATAAATTTGTTATTTGAAAAGGTTAGAAGAAAAAAAATATGATTTTTTTTTTTTTTAGTGATATGAAAGTAGTGGAGATGCAAATTACTAGAAAGTTGAGAAAAAGAAAGAAGTCTAAACAAGTTGGTTACATATGGCAAGTTATGAAAAAACCTATGAAAAAATGCAAGAAATTAGCAATCAAGAGTCCCACGGATAGATGGTCAAAGGAGAGGTAGCTAGGAAAAGATAAAACCTACTTACTTTATTCAACCATTGTATAATTAATGTTATATAGTTTTGTGCAAATTTCATTACATACCCCTGTGGTTTGCCATATTATCAAGTTTCACCCCTATGGTTTTTTTTATCATTAGATACCCATATGGTGGATTTTTGTGTCATTACATACCCCTGC
>CM067167.1:2812957-2820457 GCA_034093135.1 Erigeron breviscapus
TATATATATATATATATATATATATATATATATATATATATATATATATATATATATATATATATATATATATATATATATATATATATATATATATATATATATATATATATATATATGTTTGAAATTCCAAAAGTTTACTATTCCTAAGCTGGTCTTAAATTGTATATATATAAATATAAATATAAATATAAATATAAATATAAATATAAATATAAATATAATTGTTATATATAAATATAAAATAAATATACATATAAATATAAATATAAATATATATAAATATAAATATAAATATAAATATAAATATAAATATAAATATAAATATAAATATAAATATAAATATAAATATATTGGGGAATAATATGGATATAAATATAAATATAAATATAAATATAAATATAAATATAAATATAAGTATAAATATAGATATATAATATAAATATAAATATAAATATAAATATAAATATAAATATAAATATATTGGGGAATAATATGGATATAAATATAAATATAAATATAAATATAAATATAAATATAAATATAAGTATAAATATAGATATATAAATGTAAATATAAATATATATAAGGACACGATATAAATAATTAAATATATATAAGTATAATATAAATATAAAAATATAAATATAAATATAAATATAAATATAAATATACTTTATTTTATTATTTATTATATTAAATAATATAAATATAAAAATATAAATATAAATATAAATATAAATATAAATATACTTTATTTTATTATTTATTATATTAAATAAACTTATAAATATAAATATAAATATATATAAATATAAAAATATAAATATAAATATAAATATAAATATAAATATATTAATTATAGTAAATATAAATATAAATATAAATATAAATATAAATATAAATATATTGGGGAATAATATGGATATAAATATAAATATAAATATAAATATAAATATAAATATAAATATAAGTATAAATATAGATATATAAATGTAAATATAAATATAATATAAATATAAATATAAATATAAATATAAATATAAATATACTTTATTTTATTATTTATTATATTAAATAAACTTATAAATATAAATATAAATATAAATATAAATATAAATATAAATATAAATATAAATATAAATATAAATATAAATATAAATATAAATATAAATATAAATATAAATATAAATATAAATATAAATATAAATATAAATATAAATATAAATATAAATATAAATATAAATATAAGATTTTTATTGGTTATATAAATATAAATATAAATATAAATATAAATATAAATATAAATATAAATATAAATATAAATATATTGGGGAATAATATGGATATAAATATAAATATAAATATAAATATAAATATAAATATAAATATAAGTATAAATATAGATATATAATATAAATATAAATATAAATATAAATATAAATATAAATATAAATATATTGGGGAATAATATGGATATAAATATAAATATAAATATAAATATAAATATAAATATAAATATAAGTATAAATATAGATATATAAATGTAAATATAAATATATATAAGGACACGATATAAATAATTAAATATATACAAGTTGATGAATTAATTTCATGGATTATAGAAAGGTATAAATATTATAGAAAAGATTATTTTTTTCAATTAAGTTTAATTAAGCACAGTTTAAATATTGTAGCTTTAATTTGTGGTTTAATGATACAGAGATTTTGTACCCAAGAAACAGTATGATGAAGATATGGCTAGCCTAAAAAGGTAATGGAAGCATACTTATATAATTATAACTTAACTAGGCGGTGTACGTTTAATTAATTTTAGCTGTACTAATTGTTTTGTTATAAAACAGGGAGATCCAGGAGGCGATCAAACATCAAGAGGAAAGTAAAGCTATTGTGGTTTCTGAAGTTGTTGACAAAAGTCCAACACAAGTGATGGATATCTGTAACTTTATGTTGAATGGGGACTTTGAAAAAACTGAGGCAAATAACTCACTATTCTCAAAGGTTACCATTTGAATCTCTTTGACATATATGTTGTTTGTCATCTACTATAAAACACTCCCTTTTTATTGTTAGAATCTTTGGCAGGAAAATAGCAAAAAGCAGATGTTGGTCATTTCAGATTTCCTTAAAAAGATACAGGTCAGTCAACCCCATTTAATGTTCTTTCATGTAGAAAGTCAGCTAAAACTAATATGGACCGGCCAGTTACTAGTCTTTTTAAAAGTGTTGTTTGAACTTTGAATTGCTGAGGTTGACTAGCTTTTTGTGGTAAGTTATTAGTTTGGGATTCATTGGTTCTACAAAATCAAGTCATTTACTGATTTACAGAAATACATTAGTTATGTTTAAAAATCAAAATCAACCCCATCATGATTTTGATTTTCAACTAATTTTCTTAATATTTTATATTAATTAAATTATGATTTAAGATATTACCTTAAAACCATATTAATTTGTATACTTGATTACAGTAGAAAGTTAAAAGAAAATTTTGGGATATGCAATATTCATATCATATTTATAACATGTGCCTATTATTGATGCAAGTCAATTAGATTCAAAGTCCATGTATCATTATATTTTAAATTTTTGCATCCTTTAATTTGAAAAAAGTTGGACATCTATTTTGTTTGCATATATATCAACATCACATAGAGCATAAAACATATATGATCTACCCCGGAGGTCAAGCCTCTAAAACATATATATCAATAATATTGTAATAGAGAAGGGTAACGTAAAAATTCAGCTGACGTATGTCAATACTAACCCCGGAGGTCAAGCCTCTTAGACAACTCGAGTAGATTCATTATCGGTGGTTGCAGTCATGTTACTAACCCATTTTTCAGCCTGCGCAAGAAAGTGAGAAACATATACTGAAAACATATTGCTGCAAACATACTAAGCGATACCATGAAAGAAACATCAAAGACTCTCATACGAAATGTGAGCTTGATTTCAAGACAGGTCATAATAGTCAGAGCAAAACTATGAAAAACAAAGAACAGCCGCTTTACCTAAGCTGTGCTTGGGTTTTCTCAAGATCTGACAATTGCTGTGGAGATGGTGCAGAAGACAATATTCGACCTGTAATTACGATTATGAATAACTCATAATCCTCATAGTCGTTATGCATATATTCATGACATCATCGATGCTTATTAAGCTATAACCCTAATAACTAATAATAGAAGCTCATGATGGCACAATAAAAAGGGGGCGTCTTGCAACTGATGCAAATTCCCAAAGTCTGTAATCTATATTCTTAGAAAGACTGGAGGTTATGTTTTGGGGTTTTGTTAACCGTTGTATAAAATATTACATATTAACAACCATCATCTCTGAACTGATTTGTTGTACTGTTGTTGTGGTATCCCTGAACTAATTTGTGGCTATTAATAAGATTTACTATTTAAAAAAAATTTCAGCCAATCTTCAATAGGATATGTCACATATTGAAATTCCGTTACGTGTGTATTAGACAGGCCATCAGAACTCCACAGGGGTTAGGTCAATTTTAGATACAAAGATTAAAAAAGTAGTTACAAAAGTAACAACAATAATAGTTTGAGAAATCTATATATCTTAAAAAATGTGCAGCATGAAACAGCGAGTTAAAATAGAAATCATGGTCCGACACAAATTACATGTGCTAAAGAACGTACCAGTTTAAACGCTGTATTCACCTTCACTAATTCGGGATGGGCAGTTTTCGTGGATGAATCCTCTGTTGTACTTATTGCAGATTGGCAATAAATCAGCCTAACCAAGTAACCAGTGAAATAAAATAAAACCACGAATAAGTTAATAACTGAAATGAACTATCTATATTGACACCGGTGAGTGATCAAATGGAAAGTTGACTTGAATCAAATTAAATAAAAAAGATAATTTCAGCTTCATCCCTTCGTTTGTCAATATTGCCACAGTTATTGTAAAGGATGTACTACATTCGATATAGAGTATCCTTGTGGTTTGTACTACACCGGTAGGTGCGGATTGCACACCCTAATAAGTCACTTAAATCCCGAGATCCAAAATACTGCTGATAAGATACATTCTGTAACTTCCTACAACTAGTAGTTTTGATTTCCTAAGGTTATACATTGTGCCTGCTATATCCTGTAATAATGGCTATACAACCATTGAAACCAAAAGACGGCTTCTGTAATGTTCTTTGCATCAAAGTTCCATGTATATTCTGTGACAAAGTGTTCTTGAATACTTAAGCTTAGATACATGACATCCTTATACTCCCGGACCTCTTATTTATTATAGTATACTTATATCTACAAAAGTGCATATTGGCAAAAATAGATAAATACTAATTTATAAAAGACCCTCCAACAAATGAAGAACAAAGTCATGGGAAACAACAAATTACACCAGAAAAAATTGAGATTTCAACTAGAATAAATTGGGTTGAATTCTGTTTTATCATAAGTTACAGTGGCAAATTAAGAAGCTTTTAAGTCAAGAATCAAAGATACTAATTAAAAACGGCAGCCCTGATAGGTGGTTTAGTTCCAACAGTTTGGTGGTAACTAAAGAGCAGAGATTGCTAAATAGAGAGAAAGGGAAAGGAGGGAAAGGAGAAGAGGTCTTTAATGAAACCCAAATTAACTATTGCTAAAATTTTGTTGACTCATGAACAATCGAAGAAAAAGCAAATTAAATTTGGCCCTAAAATGTGAGTTATATATCTAAATTCAAGATATTTAAACATATAAAATTTACCCAAGTTTATTATTTGCAGGTAAAGATGAAGGCAAGCTCGGTGCTTTCTTTTTAACAAATACTTTAGTTCTGTTTTCAGTTGCTTCATCCTCGTCATAGTCCCGTCATCTCGTGGAGTCAACTTATTTTCCTCCTCAATTTTGGAAAATTTTCGGCATCTGTTAAGGCACGTAACTTTCTTTCAATGAGATCATGTGACAATGCAACATTGGGTTGGTGGCGGGGAACTACAGCACCTATTCCAAGCCTGCACAAAAGGAAAGAAACAATTAGGGATATTTATTATTGTATTGCAACAAAATCCCTTCAACCAAAAAGAAACTGAATCAAAACCTTAGGCCTAACTTGAGATGTTTGTTTGTTTTGTTTCCTTTCTTCTTGAGTTCCTATTTTAATGACTGAAAACTATATTTGACAAACATATTCAGATAGCAAATTGCTACTATAAATTGGGAATTTTGATCACATTGTTTTTGCAGTTTACAAAAAAGCAGCATTAACTATTTGATTTTAACAGCTTGAACTACAAAACCTAGTAACCCACGATTTCTGTTTTTGAATACAACTTTTATCGTGATGTTTAAAACTCTGTTTTAATTGTCAAATGAGATGTAAAAGAGAAACTTACCAAACAAGGTAACATGGAATTAGTTTGGCTTTTTGTCTCCTTAACAAAAGGATTTCTTTATTAGTTACAACAGTAATCCTATCTGGTCTTATTGCTTGATACAATTAAGTTAATAGTTTGTCACCTTATACAAAAGACAATCTTCCATTTGACCATTTAACCCTGCAAAATTTACAAGCTACGACAAAATCTCGATTGTCATATGTGGAGGCAAAATGTTGACCATATTCTTCTGCTCCTTCTAGTATCAATAAGGTGTAAACTTATCAATCCAGCAGAAAGTGACATGTAATTAAACAAGCTCATTTTAGCAGTACTTGGCCATATTTATCAACCCCAAAATATATCATAAAGTGATACCATATAAACAAACTGTTATTAGTCTTGGCCAATCAGAGGACCATGTGAACCTCACGTTCAATACCAGTTGTGAAACACTGTAACACTTCGGAAAGGATGTGTTTTTCTAGAACTTGTCAAAATGGGCTGGGCCAGGTCAATCTAACAATTTAAATGCATAGAAGATACTTAAATCTACACTATTAACAAAAATATCTATTTTCTAATCAAGCATTTTAAGTTGTATTCATCTTCACTAATTCGGGACGGGTAGATTTCTTGGATGAATTCTCGGTTGTGCTCATTGCATAAAATAAGCGTAAATAATGAAATAATGTAAAAACCATCAATAAGTTAATAACTTAAATTAACTATCTATATTGACACCGGTGAGTGATCAAACGGATAGTTGACTTAATTTGAAATTAAAAATAAACAGATAAATAAAATATCAGGTTCATCGGTTAATACAAAATACTCCCTACTTAATATCAGGTTCATCGGTTAATACAAAATACTCCCTACTTAATATCAGGTTCATCGGTTAATAATTACCAGTAGTGTAACAGTTCAGAAAGGATGTGTTTTTTAGAACGTGTCAAAATGGGCTGGGCCAGGTCAATCTAACAATTTAAATGCATAGAAGATACTTAAATCTACACTATTAACAAAAATATCTATTTTCTAATCAAGCATTTTAAGTTGTATTCATCTTCACTAATTCGGGACGGGCAGTTTTCTTGGATGAATTCTCGGTTGTGCTCTGATACAATCAGTATTAATACTATTATTAGTAGTTTTATGTCACACCCCGCCCTAGACGGAATATGACGTACATGGATTCACAACACAAGATATACTGAACGACACAAAACGTTGTCGTTTTTAAAATACATTTATACATAACATGATTTGCATCGTTTATAATACAAATTGTTTTCAAAACATTTATTCAATATTAAAAAGTAGATAGAGAGTCTTTAGCAAATTGACGAGTCTTTACTAAAGTCTGAGGGTAGGCCATAGACCAGTATGATGTATGCAGCGGAAAGTAGTCCCATACACAGTGTGTCATCTAGTTACCTGAGAATACATGCTAAAATATGTCAACATAAAGTTGGTGAGTTCCATAAGTTTTTCATATAGTTTCACAAAATGCCAGAGTTCAGTGTGACCATTGCCTTACCGCAATGTCAAGTAGTTATGATACGATATCAGCAAAGAGTATCATATGTTTTTAATTAAAATATAGAGTATGAACCACAAGATTTAGAGTAACCATTTAATCACACAATGGATCAAATGTAATGCAAGGTTGAAACTGTATATACCAAGTTCTAAGCTCATGAACCGAAACTAGACAAGTGTGTGTTTATTTGCCTCCAGAGTAGGTACCTTGTTCAGGGTACTCTAAGTTTTCCAAATATAATGCATCGTATCCAGTTGATATGACCAACACGGATGGGGGTGCCTACCCCAATAGTACTATTCAATATACTCACGTTTATGTTTCCATAATTAATCGTTCATGATAGTGAGGACTTTGAGTGAACAGAGCAACTTAGAATCAACCATATATACATTTCTGGAGTACTTGTGTTCATCATAACAGTAAAGAGTTTGTATTTTACCCCGAAGGTAAAATAAATAAAGCGGAGTTACAAAATATATATAATATATATAATTTTGTAATATATATATATATATATATAATATTATATATATATACATATATCTCAGTATATATATATATATATATATATTATATAGACACT
>CM067167.1:2830457-2907957 GCA_034093135.1 Erigeron breviscapus
TTACAACAGTTTGGTGCTAACTAAAAACCAGAGATTGCTAATAGAGATAAAGGGAGTAGGGGAAAGGAGAACAGGTCTTTAACGAAACCCAAATCAACTATTAAAAAAAACAAGTCTAAAATAAGAGAAGAACAAGGAGAAGAGGAAGTTACCTGGTGTGGTGGTTAATGGCGGCGTTTAAGTGGTTAGCAGCGACGGCTGGGTTCAGTTGAGTAGTGAATCCCCAATTAAAACAAGGGCTGTTTAAGGTGAGTCAAGAGGTGACAATATGAGACTTCGAGAGCACTCGGGTCTTATGCGTTTTTATTTTCCTTCAAAAAATCATCTTTTAAAAAATTCATGCTTCTTCTAAAGTAAAGAAACATATTATTATGTTATCAAAATGAATCGAAAATTAAGTAGATAAAATAAATTTAAAAAGTAACCTACAACATATGTAAATCAAATTCTAAAAGTTTTCTAAAGACCATAAAGTAAGCACACCAACCGTACCTAGGGCACACTTGATTACACGAGTAATGAAAATTTTGACACCAAAGAAATATCAAGAACTGCAAAAAGTGAAAATGAAATAACTGTTTGGTATTTTATTTCCCATGATTAAACGAAATGAAGCAAATTTGATGTATGCATACATATATGCATACATGTATACATGTGTTAAGAGAAGATATTAGTTACCATCTGGATTTTCCTCGTAAGAGACATATTAGAGAGAAAATAAAACCCAAATCGACCAATTTTAGACGAACGGAATATTCACCTCTATACAAACTATATAAATTTTCAAGAAAATACATTGCAATAGAAAAGGGTAACGTAAGCTGAGGTATGCCAATACTAACCGTGGAGGTGGAGCCTCTAAGACAACTCGAGTAGATTCATTAACAGTGGTTGCAGTCATGTTACTAACCCATTTTTCAGCCTGCACAAGAAACATATACTGAAAACATATTGCTGCAAACATAATAAGCGATACCATGAAAGAAACTTCAAAGACTACCATACGAGTAAACAGTATAGAAGCTCATGATGGCATGATAAAAAGGGGGTATCTTGCAACTGATGCAAATTCCCAAAGTCTGTCATCTATAATCTTAGAAAGACTGGAGGTTATGTTTTGGGGTTTTGTTAACCGAAGTATAATAGTACATATTAACAAAGGATATGTCACCTATTGAAAATCCGTTATGCGTGTATTAGATTGTCACAACTCCACCGGGGTCAGGTCAATTCAGACACAAAGATTAAAAAAGAAGTTACAAAAATAGTTTAAGAGATCTATATCTTAACGAATGTTCAGGATGAAACAGAGAATTAAGATAGAAATCATGACCTGACAGAGATTACATGTGCTAGAGAGTGTACCAGTTTAAACGCTGTATTCATCTTCACTAATTCCGGGCGGGTAGTTACCTTGGATGCATCCTCTGTTGTGCTCATTGCAATGAATCAGCCTAACCATGTAACCAGTGAAAGAAAATTAAAAACCATCCACAAGTTAATAACTGAAACGAACTATCTACATTAACACTGGTGAGTAGTCAAATGAAAAACTGACTTAATTTAGAACCAAAACAAATACATAAAAAGAATAATTTCAGCTTCTTCCGTTCACCGATTGATATCGGCTCAGTTATCACTGCTACTACTACATTCGATATAGTGTATCCTTGTATCTATGCCGGTAAGTGCTGACTGCAAACTTTGCCGATATGATGATACATAATGTAACTTCCTTCAGCTAGTGGTTTTGGTTGACTACGGTTAAACTTTGTGCCTGCTATATCTAAATATAATCCCTATACAACCATTGAAACCGACAGATGGCCTCTATTGTGTTCGTGCCTTGAATCAAATGTTGTATAATTATATGTACATTGTGTGCATATCAGCGAAAATTGATAAATACTAAATTTATAAAAGAACCTCCAAAAAAGTCAAAGAGAAGTCATGGGACACAACAAATTACACCAGAGATGTTGTACAATTATTGTGTGAACTGTGATGTAAAGCTAACAACTGCATTGAGATTTCAACCACACAAAAAAAAAAAAAATCTAATTAACACTGGTGAGTAGTCAAATGAAAAACTGACTTAATTTAGAACCAAAACAAATACATAAAAAGAATAATTTCAGCTTCTTCCGTTCACCGATTGATATCGGCTCAGTTATCACTGCTACTACTACATTCGATATAGTGTATCCTTGTATCTATGCCGGTAAGTGCTGACTGCAAACTTTGCCGATATGATGATACATAATGTAACTTCCTTCAGCTAGTGGTTTTGGTTGACTACGGTTAAACTTTGTGCCTGCTATATCTAAATATAATCCCTATACAACCATTGAAACCGACAGATGGCCTCTATTGTGTTCGTGCCTTGAATCAAATGTTGTATAATTATATGTACATTGTGTGCATATCAGCGAAAATTGATAAATACTAAATTTATAAAAGAACCTCCAAAAAAGTCAAAGAGAAGTCATGGGACACAACAAATTACACCAGAGATGTTGTACAATTATTGTGTGAACTGTGATGTAAAGCTAACAACTGCATTGAGATTTCAACCACAAAAAAAAAAAAAACGGGGTTGAATTATGTTTTATCAATAGTTTAGGGTGGCAAATTCAGAAGCTTTCAAGTCAACAATCAACAACAACAAGACCCAATCCCTGCAATTGGGGTCAAGTTAACAATCAAAGAGGAAGTTACCTGGTGGTTGGTGGCGACGTTTAAGTGGTTATCAGCGACGGCTAGGTTCGGTGGTTGAAAGTATAATAGTAATACTGCAAATAAATAAGAAACCCCAATTAACACTAGGGGAGGGGAGTCCACAGACCACAGGTGACAAATGCGCAATCAGGTCTTTTGCTTCACCATGGAGCTGATGGTTGACTTTTGAGTGTCAAACTTAATTTGTGTAAACTAAGAATAGGCGGATGATTTATGTGGAGGTGTTGACAGCAACTACGAGGCAATATTGGTCTGCAACCATACAGGTGATTTAACTTTATTCTTTTTCTAAAAATCTATCCTTTTGTTTTTTTTATCTTCTGCATATGTTTTTAGGCACACAATTAGTTGACATCATTCCATTGGTATTGAAAGTGTTTTCAATTTATGAGGTATTAGGATGATGGCAATGGTTAGGCATGGGGCTAGCCATGTCAAGGCATGGGCTAGGCATGAGTGATTTCGCATACATTGCCGCTTAGGCATGGAAGAGAGAGAGAGAGAGAGAGAGAGATAATCTTTGATTGGAGAGAGAGTGAGATGAGAGAGAGAGAGATAGAGAGAGAGAGAGAGAGAGAGAGAGAGAGAGAGAGAGAGAGAGAGAGAGAGAGATAGAGAGAGAGAGAGAGAGAGAGAGAGAGAGAGAGAGAGAGAGAGAGAGAGAGAGAGAGAGAGAGAGAGAGAGAGAGAGAGAGAGAGAGAGAGAGAGAGAGAGAGAGAGAGAGAGAGAGAGAGAGAGAGAGAGAGAGAGAGAGAGAGAGAGAGAGAGAGAGAGAGAGAGAGAGAGAGAGAGAGAGAGAGAGAGAGAGAGAGAGAGAGAGAGAGAGAGAGAGAGAGAGAGAGAGAGAGAGAGAGAGAGAGAGAGAGAGAGAGAGAGAGAGAGAGAGAGAGAGAGAGAGAGAGAGAGAGAGAGAGAGAGAGAGAGAGAGAGAGAGAGAGAGAGAGAGAGAGAGAGAGAGAGAGAGAGAGAGAGAGAGAGAGAGAGAGAGAGAGAGAGAGAGAGAGAGAGAGAGAGAGAGAGAGAGAGAGAGAGAGAGAGAGAGAGAGAGAGAGAGAGAGAGAGAGAGAGAGAGAGAGAGAGAGAGAGAGAGAGAGAGAGAGAGAGAGAGAGAGAGAGAGAGAGAGAGAGAGAGAGAGAGAGAGAGAGAGAGAGAGAGAGAGAGAGAGAGAGAGAGAGAGAGAGAGAGAGAGAGAGAGAGAGAGAGAGAGAGAGAGAGAGAGAGAGAGAGAGAGAGAGAGAGAGAGAGAGAGAGAGAGAGAGAGAGAGAGAGAGAGAGAGAGAGAGAGAGAGAGAGAGAGAGAGAGAGAGAGAGAGAGAGAGAGAGAGAGAGAGAGAGAGAGAGAGAGAGAGAGAGAGAGAGAGAGAGAGAGAGAGAGAGAGAGAGAGAGAGAGAGAGAGAGAGAGAGAGAGAGAGAGAGAGAGAGAGAGAGAGAGAGAGAGAGAGAGAGAGAGAGAGAGAGAGAGAGAGAGAGAGAGAGAGAGAGAGAGAGAGAGAGAGAGAGAGAGAGAGAGAGAGAGAGAGAGAGAGAGAGAGAGAGAGAGAGAGAGAGAGAGAGAGAGAGAGAGAGAGAGAGAGAGAGAGAGAGAGAGAGAGAGAGAGAGAGAGAGAGAGAGAGAGAGAGAGAGAGAGAGAGAGAGAGAGAGAGAGAGAGAGAGAGAGAGAGAGAGAGAGAGAGAGAGAGAGAGAGAGAGAGAGAGAGAGAGAGAGAGAGAGAGAGAGAGAGAGAGAGAGAGAGAGAGAGAGAGAGAGAGAGAGAGAGAGAGAGAGAGAGAGAGAGAGAGAGAGAGAGAGAGAGAGAGAGAGAGAGAGAGAGAGAGAGAGATACAAAGAGGAAGAGAGAGAGAGAGAGAGAGAGAGAGAGAGAGAGAGAGAGAGAGAGAGAGAGAGAGAGAGAATAGTAACCTACTAGAGAGAGAGAGAGAGAGAGAGAGAGAGAGAGAGAGACTATATTTTTAAAACTATACAAACTCGATATTGTTTGGGTATTACTAACTAAGATAGATTGTGGGTATATTTTAAGAAAATGTGGAAGGTGGTGGCAACACAGTATGGGTGAAGTTGGTGCAATTGGGACAGTTTTGGAAGGGCTGACCTTTGATAGTGTTTTGGATAACGGTGGCAAAGATTTGGATGTCGTGAGGTTAGTTTTGTTAAAATTAGAAAAGCAAATTCGAGTGTGGAAGTGGAAACACCCTCACCCGTATCCAATGAACATGTGTGGTAATAAAAGAACCATAAGATGAATAAAAAGAGGAGGAGATGGATTTTTTATAATGGGCATGTGAGATAAAGGTCCAAAATTGGTTCGTGTGGCACTTCCAAATTTATTAATGGCCCAAATAGGTAGCGTTGGCCTGCCAATACTGTAAGACCAGTTTTCTTCGTCAATACACCATAACTTTTTTCTAAATAAATTGATTTAAGAAGCATCAAGCCATCAAGTACGACTTAAGCGAGCATCAGCCTATTCCACCCATTTCATTTTTTTGTCAAGTTCTAAGATATAACTAAGAAAATTTTTAAGTAAATGAGTTCAAATGGCCACATCTAATTTTTGCTAATTCCCCTCCCTAAATTCATCACTGATCTTTTGATTACTTGCAGTGGCAGATTGGGCGAAACGTTCAAGTGCAGGAATGCATGAAAGTTATGTTCATCACCCGTGCAAGAATTTATAAGCAAATCGAAGACCCACCTCATGTCGAAGACTCAAAGGGGTAGAATGCGGTCTCTACCCATAGGCTTGGTATTGTTACTCAACTTTTACAATATAGAAGTGCAGGTGAAGCTACCTATATCACAACGCCTCATGCCCTCATACGTGGTCATCTAAAAAGCTGGAGTAGTACAGTTACATAAAAGGCATCTACCGAATTTCTTAAAAAGTGTTCTTTCATTTCCAACTTTTGGTGTATGAAACTGGTTGATTACTTCAACTGGAAAGCCAATTACCAATCTGACTTTTTGTTGACTTTGTTTGCTTATTAAAAATCAATACATTTTCCTTTCCATTTTGTCGTAAAATTTTCATTAGAAATATGGTTCAAAGGAGAAGATGCATTAGAGACGGCTCAAAATATTCGCGATGTGATCTTTGATAAAACCAGTACTTCAACTCAGAAGAAGTTTATATATTCATGCTACTCAAATTTTATTATGTATCGAGTATTTCAACTTTTCAGTCTAAATGATAACGTTTGCAAGTATCGACATTTTCACCTGAACTATCCTTGATTTTAACGAAAAACATAGGATGATGAATTGAAAACTGGGCTGGTGGGTCAGAATCATGGGTTAAAAAGGGCTATTTTTTAATTCAAATTGAATATCAAATAAAGTGAACGGTGTTTGTACGGTGGAATTTTGCTCACATAACCATAAGAATTTAGGATGTGTAAACAGTTCGTCAAGAAGATTATCCTATTCTAAAGGTGCAATAGCTAAAATTACCAGGAATAAGGCTGAGCTTTCTGTTAAAATAAGCAACTTAATTGTTATTAACTTAAAATGTTGTTTTGTAGGACCTTATGTGTAAGCAGTTTGAATATGAAGGACTGAAGCTGTAATAAGTGAAGAAGTAAAGACTGGAGGACTAAAGTTGTACAAGTGGAAAGAAGAGGGTGCAGACAAGAAGTTTAACTGCCTATATAAGTGCAGCATTTGGGAATTAGGGCTTAACATTCTCAGTCTCTTTTTCCTTTGATTTTACCGTTATTATTAGGGTTCATCTTTTCCAATGTAACCGTTAGAGATTAGGGTTTGTTCACTTACTAAAACTATTTTGTATCTAAACTATTTCTATTTTCAATCGATCATATGATTAGTTCGTTATGTTGTGGTTGTCTTATTAAATTATCTAAAGATTGTATCTATTTATGTTTATAGTTCAGTTGTTTTATCATGGTATCAGAGCCATCGTTGGCTATTATCTCGATTCAGACTTGGGTCTGTTTCGATTGATTTGTTATATTTATTAAATCTGGTTATTAATATTAGGGTTCATCTCGATTTGGGGTTTTCTCTTTTTAGGGTTCATCCTCAATCGATTGATTTATTATTCCGCAATATTATCTGTTTATTCTCGATTAAATATTACTTTCTTTAGAGTTTATATATTTAATCAATTGATTTTCCATATTCTTGTTCTCTCCCTACCTATACATAGGCTGTGAGAGTTTGAATCTTGGCATACCTTCTTTTTCTGCTCGTGTGTGGGACTCCTTTTCTCTAAGAGTTGTAGTCTTGCCATTGGAGTAGTACTTATTGGTTTCATCTGGCAGATTTGGTCTTATTAGATCTTTCTCAGCTTCTTGAAACCTAAATTAAGTTGCCTTTATCCTGTCCCTTCTCTAGTTGTTGGAATTACTGTTGGAGATCCCTCTGTAAGTCTTCTTGCCTACCCTTTCAGCAGCCAATTGCTTCTCACTTGGAGTGCTCTGGGTGTGAAGAGATTGGCCTATAGATTAGGACCCCTTTATCTGCTATTATCTGCTCCTTGTTGTATCTTTTCTTGCTTATCTGCTTGTTATTTGGTATTTACTAACTTTTCCTTGGTAGAAGAGAGGGATCTGGGTAATACTTGTCTTGAACACTTTAGTGTTCCTGAATCTGGTTCCTTATCCTGCTTCCCTTTAGGCTTCTGTTCTGCATCTTGTTTCTGTGTTGTTACTAAGTGGTTCTTGGTTATATTTGCTTGCTTGAAACTATGGCTGACATTAATGATGAAGATATTATTGATAATCTTGGTCCTCAATCAATTGAAACTATTAATGTGTTTGGGACTATGATCAGTAAACTGGACTTTGGTGATGAACTGTATTTACATGCAAGTGACACTATTGGAACACCCTTAATCAGTTTTAAACCGAAAGGGACTGAAAATTATAGAGTTTGGGCTTGTGCTATAGAACTTGCTCTTGAAACTAAAAATAAAATGGGCTTTGTTACTAGTACTTATGTTAAACCTACTGATAATGATGTTCTTGCAAGACAATGGGATAGATGAAATTCTGTGGTTCTTTCTTGGATTCTTAGATCTGTCACTGAAGAATTGTACTTGGGACAAAAATTTTCAAAAAATGCCAAAAATGTTTGGGAAGAACTTAAGGAAACTTATGACAAAGTGGATGGATCCATTATTTTTAATCTGCATCACAAAATTCATTCTTTAACTCAAAATGGGACCTCACTTTCTGAATAAATTTGATGCTCTGGTTAAACTTCCTACCTGCACATGTAATGCAGCAAGGGAAATTCAAGAGCATCATCAGCTTTTAAAACTTATGCAATTTCTTTTGGGACTTGATAATGTTTATTTACAAGTTAGAAGTAATATTCTTTTGAAAGATCCTCTGCCTACTGTTAAGGCTGCTTTTGCCATTGTGACTAGAGAGGAATCTCACAGAGCTGGCAACTCTAGTGACATTTCTTCAAAACCTCATAACAGTGCCTTTGTTGCAAAAACCTATGATGGAAGAAAATCCTTTGGTAATAGAAATTTTAACAACAAAAATCATTTTGAAAGTAAGTCTTTTGATAACAACAGAAACTTTGAGAAAAGAGGGCAAAACAATGGTCCTCAATGTTCTGGATGTCTTAAGTTTGGTCACACCTTGGAAAGGTGCTTTGAAGTGGTTGGCTACCCTGCTGGTTATGGCAGGAATTCTAATGCCAGGATAAATACCTCTCAGACTTTTTATAGATCAAACAACAATGTTGTTATGAATGATGTGTCTAGTTCCAGTTCTCCCTCCAGTTCCAATTCTGGGACTGATTCTAGTACTACCATGACTCTTACCTCTGATCAATATGCAAAGTTGATGAACTTGTTAAATGACAAATCTCCTTCTAAAGGATTACAAGCCAATATGGCAGGTACCTTTTTTAATTCTAACTACTTCTTTAATACTCATTTTGATCAGTTTTTCTGCTTTAATACTAGTGTCAAAACCAAAATATATGAAAATGGGTGGATTACAGATTCTGGGGCTAACACCCATATGACATGCAATGAAAATTTCTTGATTAATGTTCATGATATATCTGGACTTGGTCTCACTGTGGGACATCCAAATGGAACACAAGCCAGAATTTTGAAGATTGGTGATC
The DNA here is from genome assembly GCA_034093135.1 of Erigeron breviscapus. Lineage (NCBI taxonomy): Eukaryota > Viridiplantae > Streptophyta > Magnoliopsida > Asterales > Asteraceae > Erigeron > Erigeron breviscapus. The sequence continues at coordinate 2,839,310 of CM067167.1, forward strand.
TTAGATTAGATGACAATATTGTTTTGTTTGGGGTCTTATATGTTCCAGAATATTGTGTCAATTTGCTATCTGTTTACAGTTTGACTAGGGATAGTAAGGCCTTTGTTGGTTTTGACCAAAACAGTTGTGTTATACAGGACTTGCAAACAAAGAGAGTGATTGGGAGTGGTAGACAAAGTGGGGGCTTATATATTTTTCAAAATAAGTTTAGAGGTAATAATGTTGTTAGTAATCACATCAAGTTTGAGTGCCACTTGTCTGCACAAGTTTGGCACAACAGACTTGGTCACCCTTCTGACCCTGTCATGCATAATCTTAGGAAGAAGTTGAATCTTGATGATCACATTGTCACTTCACCATGTGAAGTCTGTCATAAAGCTAAGCAGACCATAGATCCCTTCCCTATAAGTGAGCACAAATCTCACTCATTGGGAGAACTTGTTCATATAGACTTGTGGGGACCTTATAGAGTCCAAAGTAGAGAAGGATACAAATCCTTTCTCACCATTGTTGATGATCACACTAGGGCTGTTTGGGTCTATCTGTTGAAAAACAAAGAGGAAACTTATGACAATTTTGTAAACTTTTATCATTTTCTTAAAAATCAGTTTAAAAGAAGCATTAAAATGGTTAGAAGTGACAATGGAAGTGAGTTCATAAATCAAAGGATGAACTCTTTCATGGTTCAGCATGGCATTACCCATCAAACCTCTTGTACTTGTACTCCCCAACAGAATGGGGTTGTTGAAAGGAAACATAGGCACTTGCTTAATGTAGCAAGAGCCCTTATGTTTCAAGGGGGGATACCTCTTTATCTTTGGTCTGATTGTGTCCTAACTGCCACCTATCTTATCAACAGGTTACCTTCCTTTGTGCTTTCTGGAAAATCTCCCTATGAATTAATTTATAAACATGAACCTAATCTCTCCCATCTTAGGGCATTTGGTTGTCTCTTGTGAGTTCCTTAAATTCGATGGTTAACCCTGAAAGTGTAAAATACAACAAGTCTAATAATCAGTAGAATGGACTAGTATTACTTGTAAATAAATGCAAGAATATATAAACAAAGTAATACAAGACTTAAAGCAATAAACAAGTAAAGTGGAACATTATGTATTTTTCAAGGTGTATTTTATTTATGATGTTAAATAAAATACAAGGTTGTGCGGAATCAAGATAATACAAATAAGTATGTATCCTAACAACCTATGAATTACAAATGATCTATATTTGTCAAATAACTCTTTTGGATCGAGATACTTAAAGTTGTGAAGTATCCCTGTTTAAGATCGAGAGTATTTAGACAAATTCACTTTAATGCAAAATGTATGCTTAAAAAGTAATTTTCTCAAAGAAATGACTTTGTATTTATAGGCAACAAAATTCACCAGTGAATTTTGTGCCGTACAAATATGGTTGCATGCATTTAATGATCCGACAAGAACATTAAATGCATTGGATAAGGTACAAGGATAAAGTCACATCAATATGACTTTATTCTTTTAACCAACCACCTTTACACACGTATAAACTTTGGGAAAGAACAAGTGGATTGTTCTTTGGAAAGTGTGTAAAGGCAAAAGTCAATTACTCGATATCAGTGTTCAGACTTGTAAGGTCTAGAACACTGACAATCCTCCAGTGTACAGATCTGGTAAGACTTCCAGTGGACTCCGCCATTTGTCAGTCTTCTTTATTCTGACTTCAGTCTTTGACTTCAGTGAGAACGTCTTCAGTAGAGTAGATCTGGACTGGGGTGAAGTCCAGTGAGCTAATCTGGAGAATACTCCAGATTTCCTATACAAGTATTTGCTCACTGGTCTTCCATTATTTCTGGACAAATCTTCAGAGGGACTCCAGATTCCAAGTCTGGAGTAGGTCCAGTAGAACACGTTTCTGGACAGATCTTCAGTAAGGCTGCAGTAGTCGAGTCTGGAGCGAGTCCAGTAAATCTGGACCTAACAAATTCCCCCTATTTGTTTAGAAATAATGCAAGTGTTTTCAAGCTTAAATCTATACAATTTTGTATGCTTAAAAAACACAAGTTTTGATTTTAGTCTAAAAAATCTAAGTTACTGGAAAACACTTTATAGATCATGAGTGTTTTCAGTTTCATCTTTTAAGTTCTAACTTAGACTAAATCTGATCATTTACTTTTATGAATCAAAAATTGCAACTAATATTACATACATCAACTGATAAATAGTTTACAATTTTCATCAAACAATAAATTACAACAAGTAAATGATAAGAGTCAGGCCCTTCTCTTCGATGTCTATCCCGGAGCATCTTCAAAAGCCTTTCTCTTTGGTGATGGAGAAGATGGTATTGATTCTGGCGATTTCATGCCCATTGCAACTTCCATCTGTTGCTTTCTTCTCCATACCTTCTCAACTCTCTTCAGAAACGCTTTAACATCAGTCGACACATTTGTCTTTCCCCTGAATGTTAAGGCAATTTCCTTCAGTTCACTCCATCCAAAAGCTTGGACTGAAGTACTCTTTCTTTCATCAGTAAAGTTACCTTCCCTGGTCAACTTTACTTCAAACTTGGACATACCTTCATGATTACCAGCAAGCTTGATTTCTGCACCAGTGATCCGTCTAGCATCAGCCCTGAAATTTAACATTTCATTATACTTGTCTTTCAATTTGGCTGTCTGGATCAATGCTTCAGTTTCCTTTGACACTCTCTTTTGTTCTACAGCAAACTTGAGTTGTTGACGATTGATTTCAGAGAAGTGTCCAGGGGAATGAATCTGCTTACATCAGCATCTTTAATAGCTTTGATCTGTTTGGCAGTCAGTTTTGGTAAGCCAGTCAGTTTCCTTCTGTACTCTAACTCTAGTACACCAGCATTATTCCTTATCTTCCTCTAGAGCATCACCAGTTCCTCCTTTCTCTGTCTGATAAGTTCTGGTACACTTACACCATAAATTATTGAGTCATATATCTGTTCTTCTTCGGCGTAAAAGGAGCGTTATGAACATCATTCAATGCATTCAGACATTGATGAACTCTGGGGTCATCCTTCATCTTTTTGTAAACATCTATGTTTATGCCTAACCTGCCAGCATTATAAGAGTCCAGAGTCCCCATAGTTGCCATCTCCCTTTGATGGGCCAGCAGTTCATCTCTTTGATTTCTCTTGAAGATTTCAATCATTATGCATTCTTGTTCGAGTTTCTTAGAAGTTTCATCATCAGCAGTAGGATACTCTGATGATTCTTCAGCAGTTTGCTTTTCTTCTCCAGATACCCTTTGTTCTTTTCCTTTAACAGCCTTCAGAGTAGTTGGAATATCTGGGAAAGACTCAAACTGGGGCTCACTGGCTTCAGTACCAGCAGCCTCTTCAGTCAGCATAGTGGCTTCAGTGCCAAATGCTTTTCTTGCTAATCGTGCACTGGCATCAGTACCAGTCACTTGTTTTTCTTGCACAATGCTTTCAGTAGCAAAGGCCCTTTCAATAGCACTGGCAACAACATCCTTCTTCTTCCTTATCAAACCTTCTTGGTCACCAGACAACTTTTCCCCCTTGGAATGATCACCAGTTCTGGACTTGAGATCATTCCATAATTGTTCTAGCATGTGTCTGTCCAGTGCACCAAAGGTTCTTCCAGCCACTGGAGTTGTATCAGTCACAACTTTCTTAAGTGCCTGCACTTCCTTTTTAACAGTTTCAACTTCTTTAGGCAAGTGCTTTGGCAATTTTTCTTCCATCAACCTCTCTACTTGGGGTAACAGCCCATCTTGAAGAGTTCGAAGAACAGTCTCAGAAATTTCTTCAGATAATACTTTCAGCATACTGATTCTGAACTTCTTTGTGCATTCATCACTAAGCGTGCTAACAACAGCATCCTGATCAAGTGTGGACCTACTCTCCAGAGAACTAACCCTAGTAACCAACTTCTGAACCTCTTCTTTCAGACCTGCCAGTGGTTGAATAAGTTCACCAGTCACTGCAGTCTGAACAGAGTTCACCAGCCTTGTCTCCAATCCCTGGACTGCCACTTTGAAATTTTCAGTATTGTTGTTTGTGGCCAGTACCAGTTCATCAAGCTTCTCATAAACAAGCTTCTCATTCCCACCAAACACATTCATCTCAGATGCAAGGTTATTTGATAATAAAGATTTAAAGTCTGAAATAACCTGCGATGAAGTCGGGAGTGATCTCTCCAGGTCCGCCACCTTACTAAGAAGGCCTTGGACCTCGGCAGAAGATGAAGTGGAGAGACCACTGGGAGGTTCAAGATTGGAAGTCAATCTGGTCATGAGAGGTACTTGTGCCCAGACCTCTTCAGTTGCAGCTTCAGATGTTACAACTGTTGAGTCCAGCGCACCTTGTTCAGATATCTCGACAGGAGTTTCAGTTGGTGGAGGTTGAGTTTGTGAAGTTTGGATTGTGAAAGGATTAAAGTAAGAAGTGGATTGTGGAATTGAAGGTGGTGGTGGTGGCATTTCTGATTCTGGTGGAGGAATATTTATTTCTGGTGAAGGTGGTGGTGGTGGTGGCATGTTTGATGGGGGTGGTGGCATTTCTGATTCTGGTGGAGGAATATTTATTTCTGGTGGAGGTGGTGGCATTTCTGGTAGACTTTCTTCTTCTTGTACAACATCTTCACCCAGAAAGTTCATATTTACATCAAAATTTTGATCTTCTGACATGGGAGAATCAGCCTCATCCCAAAACATTTCACCAGCCTGAGCACTAACCAGTTCACCAGCCGGTTCACTTGCTTCTACATTCAAGTCGATTTGAGCCTCTTGCTCACCAGATACATGTTCATCAGTCTGTACATCTTGTTCGACTTGCTCAACAACCTGCTCAATAATCTGGGCCACATTTTCTTGCTCAACATTCTCTCCAGGTTCAAAAATCGGAGACCCATCCAGATTCATTACATCACCAGGATGTCTTTCAGGATTCACCTGAACTCTAGCTCTCATCAGACGCCTGTTTGATCTAGGTCGTCTTGAAGGTTCAACATTTTCTGGTCCTTGACCTTCAGGAGCCACTTGTCAAATAGGTTGTACAGCTTCTATAATCTATACATCTTGGTCACCAGAGGGTCCTTCAATAGCTTGACCTCTACCTGGAGCCACTTCAACCTCTTCTCTTTGAAAGGAGAGCATGGACTGAGGAATATCTACCTCATTCAGTGGAGATCTGAGGTTGGTTAGATCCCTCATATACTCACTCACAGAAAAGTGAGTAGTCTCATAATCATACTGGTCTTCAAGAGCTCTTTTAAACATCAGTGAAAGGAAACGGATATAAGGAACAAAAGCTTTTCTTCCTTTCACCCTAAGACGCTCTACCAGATCATCAAATAGGATCTGAGCGAAATCCACTCTTAGTCCAAACCAGAGGCAGTAGGCAATCTGGAGATGAGTTTGATTTATCTGGTCTAACCCTCCAGAACTGCCTCCCAGACATTCAACAATGTGGGTGAAGAAGTATCTCCATGAGTCTGATAGTTTGCTCATGTAGATAGTTCCCTTCCTGGATAGCTGGCCATGCTCATCCATTATATCTGTGTGCCCCATCAGTCTGCACACTTCCCTTGTATTGATACCAGAAGGAAGTTCGATGGGCAACTCATTCTATTCAAAATAATTCAATTGAAGAACAGACCTGAGTAGACTAGCGGTGAAACCCAAGGATCTGGTACCTCCCTTAAGAGTATAAGTGATTGATGAAGTTGTATCATCATATTGGGCAGTGTACCAGAATTCACAAAGGTAATCATGGTACATCCTTCCTGGATTTAATGCCAACGCACCATATAATGGACAAGAGAGAAAAAAAGTGTTTAATCTCCCAATAACAGATTGGGCATCATGAACACTAGAAAGTGAAAGTCTGGCCATCCAGTTATTCATGTTTATTCTTATGGCATTAGCCTCAAGAGTGATATGAGGTGCCCTTTCAACATTTTCTGTCGGAGCATATTCAGCGGCGAGCAGATTTTTAAGCGATTTGGATTGTCTTGGTGCCATTTGAATGATGAATAGATGAAGATGAAATTGAAAATTTAGGGTTTGATGAAGAAATGATGAAGAATAGAATGGAAATGGAGTAAATATGAGAGATGATTATGATTGGAAATTGAATGAAGAAATAAATGAAGGAATTTGAAAGATTTGGGAGTAAATATGTTCGAAGTAAATGCAATTGAAAGTGAAAGTGGGTATATATATAGGAGAGAGAATGTGGAACTCAAACGGTTTAATTTGAATTTATCAAATAAAATTTTTGATCGGGTTCTGAGATCCGCATTAATTACATCACATCACACATAAATATGTGACGGTTTACAGCCCACAAACAGTATCAAGGGCCAGATGAAGTACCCTCAATAAAGTTTAATCTTGCATTAAAACTTTGAAATTGACGAGTCAGTGTTTGAATCTGGCTCTTTAACCTGGACAAAACATCTTCATCAGATGATACCTTAGCCTTTCCAGTCCTAGGCTTAGGTAGGGGATTGGTCTGAGGCAAAGGTTTATTCCGATAAACCTCTTTAACTGGAGCAGTCATCTGGAATGCTCCAGTCTTAACCTCTGGGGATTGAACTGGGAAAATATTGGCTTTGGGAGTTACAGGCTCATCATAAACAGTGGTGGGCCTGAATCCCTCTGGTAATCGATCGATTACTGTTATTAATGATGCTACATGAGTATTTCCATCTAAATATGCACGTTTTTGAGCAGGAAATTGATTTACTCCAGCATCATATGGCTTTCTGGTTTCTAGCCATGATTTAATCACCAGTTTTTCTTTCTCTAAAATGACTTCAAGATCTTGTTTTTCTTGAATCAATTGTTCAGTTACCAGAACCTGGGCTTGAAATGCCAGTTCAATGTCTTGAAGTTCTTTCATTTTTGATTTTAAGACAGTTATTTCAGAAAAATCTGTTTCTAAACCATTTACACAATCAGATCTAACAGTTTCTACAAATATCAAATCAGAATTAAGAGCTTCAGCTATGTCCAGTTTTAATTCTTGGTCAGTTGCAGTATCATAATCACTAACCTTTTTAATAACAATGTCCACCCATCGTCCAGATGTGACATCTTCCTTCACTAGGTGCTCTTCGTCTGCCAGAGCCATGTAACAACAATCTCTTTCTTCTTCTTCATCAGAAGATGATTCATCAGAAGGAACCCACTTCTATTCAGTTGTTGCGATCATGCACTTATTATTGTTTTCAATTTGTGTAAGTCCCAACTTGTTAGATGGTACTACTGAAGACACCTCTATGTCGATGGTGGAGTTACTTTGCAATATACTTGCTGAACTGGAGACGACCAGTTGCAGAGGTATATACCAAGTTCTAGATAGATTACTTATATAAAAGACAATAAGTAAAGAACAATGCAATAATACAAATAACTTGTAAACAATCTTGATGAGACAATATGTAGTTTTCAATGTGTAATTTATTTATTAATATTAAACAAATTACAAGGTTGATGCGGAACCAAGATAATACACGAATGTAAATATCCTAACAACCTATGAAATACAATTGATCTATACTCGGAATTTCTCTTCAACAATCGAAACACTTAAAGTAGTGAAATGTTCCTTTTAGCGATTGAGAGAATATTGCACAAGTTCACCAAGAATATTGCAGGTATGCAAAGTGTGAATTCTATCGAAGTGTGTTCGAAGAAGTCCATTTCTTGGTTGTGCAATGACTTATATTTATAGGCAAAGTTAACATTGGGATGTTAACTTTGGCCGTACAAATGTGGTTGAGAGCATTTAAGGAATAGCATTTAATTCCTTAAAATGCAGTGTAAAGTTGTACGTGAAAGCAACTTTACTTAACCACCTTTATGTACTATTTATATTTAAATAACAAGATGAGACTTATTATCCGGGTAAAGGTACATAAAGCATATAAGTCAATTCCTCGTAATCAGTGTAAAGCTTTGTAAGGGCTTTCCACTGAAGGTCTCCAGTTTGTAACTGACTAGAATGTCAACTGGGCTTCGCTGCCATTGTCATTCTCCATCTTCCATTTGTTGTCTTCGACTTCAACTGGAATACTTCTTCAACTTGGTCAGTTCTCAACTGGAGGAAGTCTTCAGTTGCGTTTAACTGTACGATGCAACTGGACTTCAATATATTTCTGGACAAATCTTCTAGTCTCCAGGTGCAACTGGAGACTCGCCAGTTTCAGGTGAAACTGGTCTTAACAAATTCCCCCATTTGTCCTGAAATATTGCTAAGTCTTTCTAGTTCTTGTATCTATACAAGTATAAACTGGAAAGGCTTGTTTGATTAAATTCTATCTAAGTTTCTAAGGTATTTTTATAGATCAGTAAATACCTTAGGTTTTTCTTTTAGGTTTGTTAGATTTTAATCTATTATCTACCTTGTGGTTACAAACTGGTAACTTCATTTATACAAGGAATGAAATTTACACAAGTTACTGAATGTAAAACAAACTACAAGAAGATAAACTGAAGAAGAACTTAAACAGATGGCCCTTCGCCAGTTCTCCTTCTCTTGGCAACCGAAGAAATGGGTTGTTTGTCTTCTGGATCAACGTTTAGTCTCTCTTCTACATTTTCCTTGAACTTGAGCAGACTTTGAAGAACAAACATCCAACCCTTTTCAACCTTGTTTATATGTTGCCTAGCCCCCAACAAGTTTAACATCTCCACCAGCTCAGAATAACCATATTGAGTTACATCAGGATTCTCAGTTTGCCTCATGGGTCCATTAAAGTGTTGAACCCCAACAGTGAAGTGTTTGGTACCTGGTTTGATTGAAACTTTCACATCAGTAATCTTACTAGGCTTATATCTTCGCTGTTGCACTTCAGATAAATATTCTCGAGCTTCAGATTCATTGGCCAGTTTGATCTGGCCAGTGCTCATTTTGTGCACTGCAGCTTTGATATCTTCACTTGAAGGTTCAGTTGTTTCCACCCAGGTTCTAAGGTCTGCATCTCTTGGCAGTTGCTTAGGTTTTCCTCTGGACTTGGGTGGATTCAACACTTGTTTGACCACCTTCTTTACATGCTCAGTTCTTTTGAGAATCCCTTCAGTTCTTACTTCCTTGGCCTTCTCCACTGTGATGTTTAGACATCTGGCATCATATTCAGCCTCATCCTCCTTATAATGTTTGTCAAGCTCAACCTCTAGCTGTTCTTTTAAGGCATTGATAATTCTGGGGTCAGCTTTGACTTTGGCATATTCTGCAAGTGTCATGCCCAGGAGACGCGCATCACTTATATCAAGTAGAGTTGGGGCTAAAGTTTTTCTATCATTTACTTGATTGACCCTCATCTGTTTCTTTCTCTCCTTGATTGCGTCCTCAAGTCTTGCCAGTTTCCTACTAACATCATCTGACACTGGAGGAAGCTGATCAATGTTACCAGTTTCTAACACACTGGCCTCAGTACCAGTTGTTTTTGCTTGTTCATCAGTGGCCAGCATAACTTCCTTTCCTTTATTCCCCCCATGACCAACATCATCAAATGTTTCAATTACTTGCTGGTCATCATCATCAGTACCAACAACAGTCCTTTCAACTAACTGTCTTGCACTTACTGGACCTGGCAGTCTAGGTGCAGGTGCAAGGATATTCCTTCTTTCCCTTTCCCCCTTGGCAGCATCTAGACCTGCACGAATAGCTGCCCAATCTTCATTACTGGAGGGCAAACGGGCTAGAGGCTGCCACGATTGCATATCCTTGCATTCCCTAAAAACTGTGCAAATCATTCGGAAGGATCTCCACAAGTGGTTAATTTCTTGAGACTGGGTCAAGACATTTGCTGCAGTTTGGTCCTGACCAGTCTTCAAGTCTTTCAACAGCTTTGAGTCTTCATCTAAACCCTTAACCACTTGTTCCTTCACTTCAGCATCCTTCTTTTTCAAGTTATCCACCTCAGTTACCAGTCTATTAATTGATGAAGTGTGAGAAGCTAACTGAGTGTTTATAGCATTAACCGCTCCCCTTAATTGTCTTACTTCAAGTGCCAGAGGCTCCAGATTAACCTGAGGAGGGGGGAGCTTGGCAACTTCAGCCATTACCTTCTTAACCAGTTCATCTTCTCGACTAGCCAGTTTTTCATCAATCATCTGGCCAACTGAAGTGGCCACCTGTTGTCCAATTTCAACTACATTAAGGCCAGGTCTTTCAAACAACTCCTTGACCTGCCTCTCTATCTCCTTCAGATCAACCTCTGATGATCGAACAGTGTTACACAATAGGTTGGAGATAGATGTATTGACATTGGAATGAGTTAAGTCAAAAGCTTCTTTCAAAGATGTGGACAAATTGTTACAGCTTGTGACTAACTCATTTAACTTCATAAATACCAAGTCCTCATTAGCAGCAAATTTGTTTATTCCCAAATCAACAACCTTAGAATTTGTGAGCGAGTCTTTGTTGTATTTGGAAATGGACTTGGCATTCTGCTCAATTGTCTTATGAACACCCTCCACCCGTTTGATTAGGTTTTGGATGTCGGCTGAGAAAGAGACAAATTGAGTATCCAGTGACAGAGGAGAGGTTGTCACTGGACCAGTAGCAGGTTGCACTGGAGCAACTGGAGGGGGCAAGACAATGGAAGCCTCTTCAGTTGTTACAGTAGCAGAAGAACTTAAATTAGGTAAAGAAAAAGAACGCTGAGGAGTTTCAATGTGTTGGTCAGGCTGAGAATGCTCAGGTATGACCAACGGCGGCGGTAGGGAGGTGTGCCTATCTCTAGGCACAAAAAGAGTTGATATTAGTGATGGAGTTCTTTGTGGGGAAGTATTGGTGAGCATATCTGTATAGGAAACTGAAACTTGTGGTTCTAGGGGTTGATCAGAGAATGAAGGGAGTTGATCATGTACAGATGCATCAACCATTTCCTGATCATCTTGTGTTCCTTCCGAATCCGAAGATTCAAGATGGAACTCATCCTCATTCATGCCTAGATTCATAAATGATAGGGATGGCTGAACATCAAGTTCAGTCTCCTGATGACCAGTCCAGTTTCCTGGGTTCTTCCCCAGGGGTCACCTATGTTCGGCTAACAAGACACTGATGCAGAAACTGTGTGCTTCACAATCAAGGAGGCAGAAGAGTACATTGGAAGTGTCGATCATAGACAGCGTTTCCCAGACGTTTCCTTTTTATTTCGCTGATACCAAAAACAGCCTCAACCTGTTGTTGTGTTCAGGAAGGGGGTAGGGAGAAAGAGAGATGATTGACAACGAGAGGGTTGTAGGAGGAGGGGGATACACCTTTTGCGCGGGAGGAGGAGAAGTAGGAGGGAGGCGGAAGGAGAAGGGAGAACAGGCGACGTTATGGTCCCCATTCTGGAAAAAGCGTGTGCTCCGTGTGCGGAGTAATCCTCGTCATTCCCAAAGGTAGCGTATTAAGTCTCGATCCCCGTACCCCGAGCCGGTGGTGTGCTTTCTGTGCAAGGGGGATATTAGACGCTCTAGATACTGGAAGTGAGGGGGAGTAACTGAGGGAAATAGGAAGAAAGAGGAGAGGGACGGTCCGGTTCAAAAGTGAGGGGAGATGGCTGGGAGGGCTCGAGATTTCGCTACTCACGCATCCTGTGGTCGGTCTTATTTTCGCCGCAAAGGGTCCTTCGATCGTCGGCGTCTCTTAATTTCGCATTATAGAATAGTCGGTCCGGTGACTGCTACCCTAAGAAGGACGGCTGTGATTATGCAACTAGTCTTGGAGGCCTGTTATGTAAGAAAAATTAAAAATGAGGAAGTGGGATGCATTTATAAGTAAGGAATGGAGGGTCCAAAAGCCCGTCGGGTGGTGTCTACCTGCCCTTGTGGGGGTCTGTTTGCGAAGTAAAGAGTTTTCTGGTGGTCCGGTGTCCGGAGGCGCTTAAGGAATTTGGATCGGTTGGAGTTGGCGTGTTCCGGGCGGCTAAGTAAGGGAAGGCATTGCAGGAGGGTGCGCGTCGTGCGCTTAGTGAGCAATGGTGAGTTGGCATCGTATGGGTTCTTGTCTGGATTTATTTAAACTAGCTATCGGACCACATTTCCTTACTCAGAGGTGGGGTTGAGGGGAGCATTTCCCCCTACCGCGGGCCGGCCCCAGGATTAAGCGGAGTAAAGGGAGGGCGAGGGACCGACGAAGCGGGTAGCACGCTCGGCCGCGGGTGTGGTGAGGAGGGCTATCGTTGAGAAAGAAAGTCCTACACCTGGGCCCGGTGTTGGTTCTCCTGAGTTTTCATTCGGTTTTCCTTTTCGCGGCTGCCTAACACCCCTGGGTTTCCTCGTGGGTCTGCTGCGGGCCTTTTCGGGCGGTTTTTTGATGCTTTACAATTATCCCCTTTTGCCTTATTGTTAAGGCACTGATGAGGAGGCGGTTATATTGGTTTCGCAGTAAACTTGATTTCCTTGGTTGGGGGGTTCCTGAAGCCTGTGTGGATTAAGCCTTGGCGTTGTGGCCGCTGGGGCCTCTTCCTGGCGTCTCATACCATCCTCTGGCTTTTTTACCCCTGGGGTCTTTTTCCATTTTTACCCCCACCTTATCGTCCCCTATGTTTTTTTATCTTTCAAATCTCACCTTTCCCCTTTTGCGCTTGATCCTTCCAGGGAGTAGAGGCGTGAGGTTGCCTTTGGAACACCCTGGAGACCTGTTGGGAGGTCTCCAGTGACAGTGGGAGGGACTGACACGCTGGAACTGGAAGGGTTAAACTGGCGGATGGGTTGTGCCTCAGTTATAATTCCAGTAGACGAACTGGTGGGTCCCTCATTGTTTTGAGGCCCGCCCAGTTGTCTTTCTGGCTCACCTTGGATTGGTGCACCGGTTTTAGGGAATGCCAGCAACATTCTCGGAGGAATCTGGACCTCCCCAGGTATAGAAGAAAAGGAGTCCAGATTTCTCAACATTTCTGGGACAGTGTAAAGTGATAAAGTATTTTTGTATTCATCACTGCCCAGAATATGAAGAAAACAGAGTGATAAGAACCTGGAGAAGGGGATACATGGTCCCCTTGAGCCCTTCAATTTCTGTACCAGGCTCCTAAATAAAATATCAGCGAAATCCACTCTGAGTCCGTTCCACAAGCAGTATGCCAACTCTGCTTGTGTGGAGTTAATCTGGTCCAAACCACCAGAGCTCCCACCCATGCTTTCAACAAGGTGGATGAATAAGTACCTCCAGGATGGTGAGAGGCCCTTCATCGTCATCGCACCTTTTGTTTTTAACACCCCATGCTCTAAGCACTCCTTATTCCCCATATCGAGGAGCACCTGGCGAAAATTAATGTTTTGGGATATCTGAACTGGAGTCTCACCCTGTCTCCAGTAGTTGAGGTGAAAAGCATCCCTCAACGTTTCAACATTTATGGTACACTTGACTGACCCATCTTTAAGAGTGAAGGTGATAGATGAACAGTCGTCAGAAAGTGTGGCAGTGTACCAGAACTCACACAAGTAATCATGAAATAACTTGCGTGGGTTTAGGGTAAAACACTCACTGATGGGAGATTCCCGAAGGAATTTTTGGATTTTTCCAATAAGAGTATCAGGAGTTTGAACCCCTTGCAAACTAGCCATGGGATTGTTTGGATTGAGTTTAATCACTTTGGGATTTTGAGGGGCACCATCGGCTCTTTGCACGTTTCCAGATGGATCATAAGGAACAGTAAGGAGATTGACATCCCTACTCCTTGAAGATTTTGGTGCCATTTGATATGAAATTGAAAGTTTGGGTATTAGGGTTTTTGATTTAAGAAGCAGAGAGAGAAATGAAGCAATTGTGAATGATTGGAGAGTAAATGAAGAGAGTAAATGAAGAGAATGAAAAGAGAGTAAATGAGTTTTGGAGTAAATAAGGGTATTTATATGGAATAAATGAAAAGAAGTAAATGAAAGTAAATAAGGGTAAATGAAGAGGAAATGAAGAGTAAATGATTGGAAGTAAATGAAGAGAGTAAATGAAGAGAATGAAAAAGAAAGTAAATGTGTTATGAAGTAAATAAGGGTATTTATAAGGGGATTCAAGATCACAATGTAAACCCACAAATCATAATGAAGAGAGTAAATGAAGAGAGTAAATGAAGAGAGTAAATGAAGAGAGTAAATGAGGAGTAAATAAGAGAGTAAATAAGGGTAATATAAGAGTAAGATGAAGAGAGTAAATGAAGAGAGTAAATGAAGAGAGTAAATGAAGAGAGTAAATGAAGAGAGTAAATGAAGAGAGTAAATGAAGGAGTAAATGAAAGAAATAAGAATGTAATTGGAAGTAAATGAAGAGAGTAAATGAAGAGAATGAAAAAGAAAGTAAATGAGTTTTGGAGTAAATAAGGGTATTTATAAGGGGATTCAAGATCCCAAGTAAATGAAGAGAGTAAATGAAGAGAGTAAATGAAGAGAGTAAATGAAGAGAGTAAATGAAGAGGTAATGAAGAATGATTGGAAGTAAATGAAGAGAGTAAATGAAGAGAATGAAGAAGAAAGTAAATGTGTTATGAAGTAAATAAGGGTATTTATAAGGGGATTCAAGATCCCAAGTAAATGAAGAGAGTAAATGAAGAGAGTAATGAAGAGAGAAATGAAGAGAGTAAATGATTGGAGTAAATGAAGAGAGTAAATGAAGAGAAAATGAAGTAAATGTGTTATGAAGTAAATAGGAGAGTAAATGAAGAGAGTAAATGAATAGAATGAAAAAGAAAGTAAATGAGTTTTGGAGTAAATAAGGGTATTTATGATTGGAAGTAAATGAAGAGAGTAAATGAAGAGAATGAAAAAGAAAGTAAATGTGTTATGAAGTAAATAAGGGTATTTATAAGGGGATTCAAGATCACAATGTAAACCCACAAATCATAACTGAAGAGAGTAAATGAAGAGAGTAAATGAAGAGAGTAAATGAAGAGAGTAAATGAAGAGAGTAAATGAAGAGAGTAAATGAAGAGAGTAAATGAAGAGAGTAAATGAAGAGAGTAAATGAAGAGAGTAAATGAAGAGAGTAAATGAAGAGAGTAAATGAAGAGAGTAAATGAAGGAGTAAATGAAGAGAAATAAGAGTAAAGAAGAAATGAAATTTATGATTGGAAGTAAATGAAGAGAGTAAATGAAGAGAGTAAATGAAGAAAAAAGAAAGTAAATGAGTTTTGAGTAAATGAAGAGTAAATGAAGAGAGTAAATGAAGAGGATGAAAAGAGAGTAAATGAGAGAGTAAATAAGGGTATGAAGAGAGTAAATGAAGAGAGTAAATGAAGAGGTATAAGAAGTAAATGAAGAGAGTAAATGAAGAGGTAAATGAAGAGGAAATGAAAAGAAGAGTAAATGAATTGGAAGTAAATGAAGAGAGTAAATGAAGAGAATGAAAAAGAAGTAAATGATGAGAGTAAATAAGGGTATTTATAAGGGAAATCAAGAGAGTAAATGAAGATTGAAATTTAAGATTGGAAGTAAATGAAGAGAGTAAATGAAGAGAATGAAAAAGAAAGTAAATGTGTTATGAAGTAAATAAGGGTATTTATAAGAGATTGGAAGTAAATGAAGAGAGTAAATGAATAGAATGAAAAAGAAAGTAAATGAGTTTTGGAGTAAATGAAGAGAGTAAATGAAGAGAGTAAATGAAGAAAAAGAAAGTAAATGTGTTATGAAGTAAATGAAGAGAGTAAATGAAGAGAGTAAATGAAGAGAAAAAGAAAGTAAATGTGTTATGAAGTAAATAAGGGTATTTATAAGAGGATTCAAATGAAGAAGTAAATGAAGAGAGTAAATGAAGAGAGTAAATGAAGAGAGTAAATGAAGAGAGTAAATGAAGAGAGTAAATAAGGGTAAATAAGGGGATTCAAGATGAAGATATAAATTGCACTAGGTGTTGTCACAAAAGATTGGGGTCCTTGTATACTTCTGACCATAATCTAGTAACTGGTTCTTGATCCAGAGAATCTGGGCACAACAACTGGCCGCAGAAATGTACTCTGCCTCGGCAGTGGACATAGAGACTGAAGTCTGCTTCTTGCTGGTCCAACTTACCAGTTTTCCTCCAAGGAAATGACAACCACCAGTTGTGGATTTTCTATCAATCTTACAACCTGCATGATCAGAATCTGAATAACCCATTAGATCTAATCCTGAGCCTTTAGGGTACCAAAGACCAAGATTAGGACACCCTTTCAGGTATCTAAAGATACGCTTTACTGCGTGCAAATGTGATTCTTTAGGGTTAGCCTGAAACCTGGCACATAAACATGTTGCAAACATTATATCTGGTCGACTGGCAGTTAAGTACATTAGAGAACCAACCATACCTCTATAGTCAGTTATGTTAACTTGTTTGCCAGTTGGGTCAGAGTCCAAATTCAATGGTGCTGCAATTGGTGTGTTTTTCGATGGGATTGAATCATATTTGTATTTTCTTAACAAATCTCTGACATATTTTCCTTGGTTTATGAAAATTCCATTTTCAGTTTGCTTAATCTGAAGACCTAAGAAAAATGTTAATTCACCCATTAAGCTCATCTCATACTCAGATGACATGATTTTAGAAAATTTGTTACACATTGCATCATCAGTTGAACCAAAAATAATGTCATCAACATAAATTTGTACCAATAAGATATTACCTCTTTCTTTCAAGATAAACAAGGTATTATCTATTGCACCTCTTTGAAAGCCATTTTTAAGAAGAT
This sequence comes from Erigeron breviscapus, assembly GCA_034093135.1. Taxonomy (NCBI): domain Eukaryota; kingdom Viridiplantae; phylum Streptophyta; class Magnoliopsida; order Asterales; family Asteraceae; genus Erigeron; species Erigeron breviscapus. The sequence continues at coordinate 2,855,943 of CM067167.1, forward strand.
GTTTAGTTAAAGTATCATACCAGGCTCTTGGGCTTGTCTAAGACCATACAAAGCTTTGTTCAGTCTATAGACCCAATATGGATGCTTTTCATCGATGAACCCTGGAGTCTGCTTAACATAAACTTCTTCTTCCAATGTTCCATTAAGGAACGCACTTTTGACATCCATCTGGAAGACCTTGAACTGCAGATGGGCTGCATAAGCCAGAAATATTCGTATGGCTTCAAGTCTTGCAACTGGAGCAAAAGTTTCATCAAAGTCAACTCCCTCTGCTTGACAATAACCCTGGGCAACTAGTCTGGCCTTGTTTCTTACAACATGACCATCTTCATCCATCTTGTTTCGGTAGACCCATCTGGTACCAATGGGTTCTTTCTTTAACCCAGGTGGACAAGGAACAAGTTCCCAAACATTGTTCCTTTCAAACTGGAGGAGCTCTTCTTGCATAGCTTCCACCCAGCTTGGGTCTGCCATAGCCTCGTCAATCTTCTTTGGTTCAATTAAGGATAAGAAGGTGACGTTTAAGCATTGCTCACTGGTGGCTCTTCTAGTCTGAACCCTACTAGTTGGATCACCCATAATTTGTTCAATTGGGTGGGCTTTAGTCCATCTAGTGTATTGACTAGGCTGGTGAACTACAATATCAGTGCAAGTCACCAGGCGATCTTCTTCAGTTGCAACAGCATCTGGAGAAGGATCAGTCCAAACTACTTCTACATCCTCATCAGCGTCAATGAGGTCTCGATTGGCATCATGAAATTCTTCATTGGAAGGCATTTCTTGAAGAACTGGAGAGGTAGGAGCTTGAACTGGTGCTGATATTGGAGTGGCACGTACATCAATCCAATCACCAATTCTCGTGGTAAGTTGAAATTGATAGAGGGATAAAATGATGTGTCACTGGTGCTTTTCTTCTTCTTAACTGGTTCCAGTTTGTTGTGACTGGAAGCATCTTCTGGTGAAACAACTGACCGATGAACTTGGTCAGTTTCACCAAAATTGATTGGAATGACTGGAGAAATATCAAGGCTTGGTCTCTTGTTGATTGCTTCAGTTGATTCATCGAATGTGACATGAATTGTCTCATGAACCTTTTGGAGTCTATAATTATAAACTCTAAAGGCTTTTCGAATATCTGAATAGCCTAAAAATACTCCTTCATCAGCTTTTGCATCAAACTTACCAAGCTGACTGGAATCGTTCAGTATATAAACTGGACAACCAAATACATGGAAATATCCAATATTTGGTTTTCGATTCCTGAGTACTTCGTAGGCAGTCTTCTTATGTCTCTTGATGTAGACTGACCGGTTTTGGGTGTGACAAGCAGTTGCAACTGCCTCAGCCCAAAAACTGGTGGGAAGACCAGATTCAGATAGCATGCTTCTGGCCGCTTCTATCAGTGTACGATTCTTTCTTTCCACAACTCCATTTTGCTCTAGAGAGTGAACTGATGAGAAGTTTTGAGAGATGCCAGTGTCAGTGCAAAATGTTTCAAGTACCTTATTTTGGAATTCAGTACCATTATCACTTCGCAACTGACAAACTTTTCGAGTGTACTTGAGCTCAATTCTTTTGATAAGAGAGATGATTTCAGCAGGTGCATCACTTTTGGATCTGATGAATACCACCCAACAGTATCTGGTGAATTCATCAACCACAACTAGAGTGTACTTCTTTCTAGCTCTAGTTTGAACATTCACTGGACCAAAAAGATCCATATGTAGCATGTGAAGAGGTTCAGTGATGCTAAAATTTTGCCTAGTTTTAAAACTGGCTCTCTTCTGCTTACCCATCTCACACCCTGGACATGGCTTTTCCTTATTGAAGGAAATCTGGGGTATCCCATCAACCAGTTGTTTGCGAGACAACTTGTTAATATTTTTGAAGTTAAGGTGGGATAACCTTTTATGCCATAGCCAGTTGGTATCCTCATCAGCTTTGGTATAGAAACATTGCTCTTTTGGAGCTGGTTCCATATCCATGATGTACACATTTCCTTTTCTTGGTGCAATCATCACCACTTTCCAATCCTTGTTAAATATGGTGCCTTGTGCAATATCGAACAATACTCTGAAGCCATCATCGCAAAGTTGACTGACACTGATCAGGTTGTATTTCAAACCATTCACAAATGCAACTCTTTTGAATTTGACTTGTCCATTATTGAGTACACCATATCCTTCAGTCTTTCCAGATTGATCGTTACCAAACGTCACTGTCGGTCCATCTTGGACAGTGAACTCTTCCAGTAGGGGCTTACATCCAGTCATAGTCCGGCCAGCAGCGCTGTCCAGATACCAGATATTCTTCTTTCGATCGCCCTACACACACAAAAATCATTAGTTCTTTTTGTGAACCCATCTTTTCTTGATGGGTCCACTGGACTTCTCTACAGAAGCCACAGCTGATTGTTGAGGTGTTGAACTGGAGGCTACATCTGAAGCTTTATCACCAGCTCCAGGTGCAGAAGTAAAAACGATTGGTATTTGATACTTACTCCCCTTAATTTTACCAGATTTTGTTCCAGATGGAACATTCTTTTGATTAGGTTTAGAAAGGGAGGGTTTAACATTTTGTTTTAAAACTGGAGGTGGTGAACCTCCTTCCAGATTGTTAATCCGGGCAGTACAACTCTGAACCTGTCGAGACAAAAGTTGGAGTTGACTTTCCAGTTTAACCAAAATATTATTTTCTTCAGGCAGTTGAACCTTGGACCTTGGTTCAACTGGTGCTTTAGTCTGTCGGGTCTTGGGCACCTTAGACTTATGAGGTAAAGGCTTGTTATCAGTGGCCTTTTTGACTAGAGCTTTAGCCTGTTTGGCTCCAGTTTTAACCTCAATGGGGGTGGTCTCATTGGTTTCAGTTTCAACAGCTTCAGGTTGATCATAAGGTGTTTCAACCTGAAGAGCTGGAGGCAATGCATGAAGATCTGGTATAAGTGCTGCCATCTCCAGATCTTCAGATTTCCATGCATTTTTCTGGGCATCGATAGTTCTTGAAAATGCATCATAGTTTTTGCCAGATGCTTTTACCCATGACTTGATAATCTTTTGAGCCTTTTCAAAATCATAAGATAGTTTTTGATTATCAAGTTCTAAAGCCTCAATCTTTAAAACTGACTCCTTGAGAGCCAACTGGACACTTTGCAAATCATTCAGTTGTGGTTTGACATTGTTCAGTTCAATTAAGATAGTGTCAAGATATTTTTCACTATCAGCTCTAACAGTTTCCACAAATGCCAAATCACCACTTAATGATTCAGCCAGGTCCAGTTTTAGTTCAGGGTCAACCTGGTGATCATAATCACATACCTTTTTCAGTATAATGTCCACCCATCTTCCAGAGATGACATCTTCTTTCACCACATGCTGCTGTTGTTGATCTTCCAAGGCCATGAAACACATGTCCCTTTCCTCTTCTTCATCATCAGATGAGTCATCAGAGTACTCCCATTTTCCCTCAGTTTGTGCCATTTAGCACTGATCCTTTTCCTTTTGCATGGACAGGAGGGCAATCTGGGCCTTAAGCTTTTTGTATTTAGCTTTGTAGCTATCATCAGGCCGATTGAAATTAGGGACAGAGGGGCCAGTTTGGTTATTCAACTGACTAGATCTGCATTCCTTCATAAAATGACCTTTCTTGCCACACTTATAGCATGTAAGATTGGTCTTATCCAGAGAGCTGGAGCTGGAAGAATTGTTGGGGCCATTAAATCTTTTGGATTTATGCTTAAACCTGTTAAATGTTTTAGCAATCATGGCGACAAGATCATCATCGTCAGTTTCATTACAACCATCACTGTTTTCAGTGGTCAGTCCAGAGTTTAAGAAACTGTTTAACATCTCCTTCATCGAGTGTACCTGGACACTCTCAGCAGACATTAAAGCAGCACAAGGTCGCTCAGTTACACTAGCTACCTTGGTACTCTGGGCATGGTTCATGGCATCTTGCTCAGCCACAAGTCTTGCAGCATTGTTATCTTCAGTGAACCTGAAGGCTCCATAGAGCGATGCAAGAGTGTGAGTGTGCAAGGTTTTACCTTGTCTCAAGACAAGAACCATGTTTTCCCATTTGGAAGGAAGAATATCACAAAACTTCTCAAGAAGAATATCCTTATCCTTCTCTACACCCAAACCTCTCAACTGATTGATGAGGCTAGAAAATCTGGTATATGTACCAGTTAAGCTTTCATTGGGCAAGGCAAAGAAGGATTCATACTTCTTGTTCAAGGCAACTTTTCTGGTGACAATAGTGTCATCACCTCCTTCAAATTGAATCACTAATTCATCCCACATAGACTTGGCACTGGGAAACAACACAAGTGTTGGAATTAGGTCTTCAGGGACAGCCCCAAGGATCATGTTTTTCAGTCTGGTGTCCAAGTCCACCAGTCTGCGATCCTCATCAGACCAATGGTCTTCTGGCTTTTCCCTAGAACCTCTTCTTCCAGTTGGATCAAGAAGAGGACTGACCCCAATGGACATAGGTATATATGGTCCATCCTTAAGGATTTTCAACATATACCTTTCAATCCCACCAAAATGCAACAGCATTCTAGCCTTCCATGTACCTCTGGGGATTGAACTGGGAAAATATTGGCTTTGGGAGTTACAGGCTCATCATAAACAGTGGTGGGCCTGAATCCCTCTGGTAATCGATCGATTACTGTTATTTATGTTTATAGTTCAGTTATTTTATCACTCGTGACTCGGAACGTGACTCGACTCGTGACATTTTTCTATACTACATAATATTGTATAATTATATATATTTGACGTACTTAAAACAATATATAAGTTGATTATCTTAATATATTTACCAAAATATTACATACTCGATACTTTTGAGTCATAAACCTTCAGTTTATCTCCAAACTCATACTAAAAGAATCAGAAATACGCATATAATATACAAAATAATGTAACCATATATATAATATGTAATATATAACCACAATGTCAAACTACTAACAATCGTAAGTGTGCGACTCGCAATGACTCGGTCCAAGTTCACACCGCGACTCGTAAGAGTCGGGAGAAAAACGAGTCGACTCGTGCTCGTAAATCGACTCGCGACTCGTAAGAGTCGGGAGAAAAACGAGTCACCCAACGAGTCGACTCGTTTTGGGTGTAAATCGACTCGACTCGTAAGAGTCGACTCGTGACTCGTAAGAGTTTAACAACAAGGAATTTTCTTTCTACAGACCGATGAAGACTCTCTTTTAGAGGTCGTTAAGACGGGTCTTGATAGGGATACCCACATTGAGACAATATGCAACCGACTTCTAAATGAGGTAGTTTTTTTTCTTCTTTTAGAGTAAGTAATGGAACTTGAAGTGATAATCTTGCTGATTCATGCATGACTTCCAGCGTACATTTCATATTTCTTGCTACTCGACAACAGGTTTCGTAAATCAAGTGAGCTATCTTGGATCCGAATTCCAGAAATCTACGGTTAGATAAACTAAATGTATATACGACGGGTTAGATGGTTCAGCTCTCGAGTTGATCATGGATGATTCTTGAGTAAGTTCGGGGAGCCAGTTTTGAGAGAAATACCCGAAGAATGTTCTCCTGAAGCCGTGATCAAAAACCTCAAAGCTAAGCCGTGGTCAAAAACCTCAAAGCTGAAAATGAGGTTAGAGTACAAACTCTTCGTAAGCAACCAAATCGGAAAGGAAAGACGGAAGGGTCAAGATGTACTAAATTCTCTTAAAAGCATGGTGTCGAGCTATTCATGATGAGAATAATGATGCTTCTGGTTTGTTATGACTTATGACTCATTTAGTGTGCTTTCGTATTTTTATGTAGTATTACATATGTTTTGTAATACTATCAAATCTTAATAATGGTTCTTTTTTGTACTCAATGACAGATCTTTATATGTGCAAGTTCTTACAGCGATGATACAAGTTATTCGCATACTCCAATTTTCATCACATTACATACCATCGAGAGAATGTATGATCGATTAAACTTAACCCGGTCAACGACCGGGTATAAAACTAGTGTATTTTAATCAATGGTTCATTATTTTACCTTTCGAAAATACTAGAGAGTGAAACACCGGATTTACAACAATATGAACCGCAGACTGATTATTACAACAAAGATTAACCGGGCCCAAGTCTTTGCATCCTAAATCCTTCAATTGTCACAACCGTCGCTTCACAACACTTCAAGAGTTCAAGGCCATTGACGAAAGCTGTTTTCAGATATTTAGGAAGCTAGACAGGATTCTACTTGCTCCTTTTCCATTTTGGATAACCTTAATCGCTAGCAGTGGACTGTTCTATCACCACATGGTCAAGGTAACTTCTGCAAAATACAGAATGTGCTCCTTTGCAAAGTAGATGCCTCCTGGCCAGATAGATGAAGATAACATCGCAGCTTCTAATACAGGGCTTCACGATGATGGAAATTGTATTCTGATATATAAAAGATGCAAGCAAAGCTATGAATAAATGGCAGAATCTATATAGTTTTGACAGTGGCATCCCCCAGCTTTGATGACACAAAGATGAAGTAATTCGAAATGCATTCACAAAAATCAAATAAACATCACTACTGATTGATCCCTTGATCTCTTCTTCAATCTGCTAACAGACTGAGTTATTCATGTCCGTATATAGTAGTAAGAGTTAAAAACAAGTTCACCAACAAGCACACCGTGCTTTAAACCCAACGAGACATGGATGCTTAAGAGGATAGTAAACATTTAAATTGAAATGGAAAGCAACGAACGAAAAAACACAAATATAGATAAACATTACTAAAAGTCTTGACTTTCAAGAAGGATAGACAGACAAATCATTGACCTTGAAATAAAATACGTAATACATTAGATAGGTAGTAAGTTAGTGATGGGTCAAAGGTGCGATTTGGGTTCTTAAACATGATTGACCAGCTTAGGAAGAGTGACCAACAGGCCTCCATTTTTTATCTCAGTCTGGATGGACTGCTTAGAGGAGATATTCTTGGTTGTTGGTAAAGTAACCCGGGCATTGTAGTTTTTATGAATGCCATGTTTCTGAGCATAGCCTCGGATGAACAGAGTCTTGTGCAGCTTCGTCACTTTGACACTTTGGTCGTCGAGATCATCATCATTATCTGCCATTATCCTGTTGAGTCCTAGATCTATGAATACGCTAACTTCTTGAGGGGTCTCATGGGTCTTCTCCCTCCCAGGAATACTCAGGGAAAACTTTTCATTTTCCCCTATAGATACCCTTGGTTCTTCACCTAGGAGAGATACCACTCGTATACCGGCAGCTTCACTTTCACCTTTTTGAATCACCCTTGTTGTTGTACACAGCGTATGAGGTAAGCAATTTAATAACAGCCTCCCTATCGAACCAGCTAATCCAATCAAAAATATATGCATACATTCATTCATTCATTCATCAATAAAAAAAAAAGCATATCTCATATGGTAAAACCAAAACCAACATTATCTTTTGTTTCCATCCAATAATATTGGTTAACCATTATTATTTATTATTTTTTATATTTTATTTTATTTTATAATAATCACTTTCATTAAAAATTTCATAGAACTTACAAGAAATTAGAGGAGAGCCGTGATACTACCTGAGCCCCCTACTCTAGCTATAACAAAACTGATCATTATTATTAATATGATATGTAATTGAGACTGAGATTTTCAGATAATTGATACATAATTATAACTATCAATGCCAATAAAAAGTAAAAATTTCAATTATTTGGATGACATGTACCGGTAAAAAAACCACGGCGATTAGAGGGTTGATAAACAGAGGAGCTGGAAGCAAGGAGCTTTTTCACAACAGCAAGCCGAGTACAAGCCATCTCTCAAACGATTCTAAATTCCGCAATTGCTATTTTTGTTTTAGGGTTTCTATCGTAACAAGCCCACCCCCAAATCTTGATCAAGCTAGGTGAAAAAAAAAAGACAGAGAGAGAGAAGAAGATGTGGGGTTAATGTAACTATTTTTAAACCCTTCTTAATCTAAAGCATATTAAAATTAAACGACTGTCAAAATAAAATAAAGAGTTAATTACATTTTTGGTCCCTGTCGAGGATTAAAAATTACCGTTTTCATCCCTACCTTTCATATATTACCGTTTTGGTCCAAAAAACTTTGCTCCGTCAACGCTTTTGGTCCAATTCTCGAAACGGACGTTAAACATCCATCACGTGATCTGCACGTGATGGGTATTTTGGTCTTTTCTTAACACAGGGACCAAAAGCGCAATTGACTTATCATCAACAACCAAATACACACATATAGATCAGATCTGTACATCGATCTATCATGCATGTATACATACATAAGAAAATCTATATAAACCAGATCCCTCCAAACATATACATACATACAAAATACATATCCCTCCTATTCAACCTTTCATTCATACATGAAATTAGATTCACACCAAAACCAAATCCTCCAAAAAAGTTATATAGATCAGTTGATGTTTTTGATTACTTTTCATGGAAAAATAAAACCTTTTTTTTTTCACTCCCCGATATTAAGATTAAACAAGAAGAAATCGGTAAGGGAGAGGAAGAAGAAAGATGAATTCGAGGGAAGGGGATAATGATGATGATGGTGGTGGTAGTTGGGTCGGCGGCGGCGGTTTAGCCGGAAAAGAAAAAGATGATACACAAACAAACTCATACCAACCATATACAAACCCATATCGATACATGAAACACCATTAGTTAAATGGCATAGATTGATATCAGTGGTGGTGGAGTGCATCGGTTATGGAAATCGGACTGTGGTGGAGTACATCGGTGGCGGTGGAGTGCATCGGTGGTAGTGTGACGGTGGCAGCGGCCGCAATTTTAAGGTGGTGGTTGCCAGATCCGACCACCGTGAGTCCGTGACTATCTCCTTTTCGGACAACCAACGCCACCATATCAGACCTGATGTATCATCTGACCGATGCCTTCTTTGGATCACAAGATCTTTAGAGTATCCCTTCCAAAACCATTTTCAAACTTCATATCTCCATTTTACGTATGTGTTTGTATATATGTGTTTTTGTGTATGTATGTATATTATGGAAAGTGATCAGATCTTATTGGGAGTAATTATTGTATGGATACTATTTGGATTTGGGGGTTTTGAAAACCCTATTTTGGAATTAGGAATTAATAAGAAGATAAAGAGGCACTAATAAAATGGATTTCAATCGTTGTATGTATATATTGATTTTTGATGTGGATACAGATATTCATATAAATGGATGTATGTATGGATTAGTTTATTTGTTTTGATTTTAGTTTGTTTAGTTGGTTTAAATTATGCGGGGATATAGATATATATTTGTTGTTGATGAAGATTGAAAGAAGGAGACGATGATGATTGATACAAGACCAAAATTGTAATTACGCTTTTGGTCCCTGTGTTAATAAAAGACCAAAATACCCATCACGTGCAGATCACGTGATGGACGTTTAACGTCCGTTTCGAGAATTGGACCAAAAGCGTTGACGGAGAAAAGTTTTTTGGACCAAAACGGTAATATATGAAAGGTAGGGATGAAAACGGTAATTTTTAACTCTCGACAGGGACCAAAAGTGTAATTAACTCTAAAATAAATAAAACAATAGATTTTTTTAGCGTGAATCATGAAAATAATCATACATCAATTATATACTTGTGCTTCGTAAATCTTCGTGCATCAATTTACACAAAATCTTGTTCTATTTGTTTTACTTTAATAGTTGTTTTACAATAACCAACCCCTACACCTTCATTCGGATTTTAAAATGATCTTCTTTTTTTTTTCTTTTTTTTTTTTTTTTTTTTTTTTTTTTTTTTTTTTTTTTTTTTTTTTTTTTTTTTTTTTTTTTTTTTTTTTTTTTTTTTTTTTTTTTTTTTTTTTTTTTTTTTTTTTTTTTTTTTTTTTTTTTTTTTTTTTTTTTTTTTTTTTTTTTTTTTTTTTTTTTTTTTTTTTTTTTTTTTTTTTTTTTTTTTTTTTTTTTTTTTTTTTTTTTTTTTTTTTTTTTTTTTTTTTTTTTTTTTTTTTTTTTTTTTTTTTTTTTTTTTTTTTTTTTTTTTTTTTTTTTTTTTTTTTTTTTTTTTTTTTTTTTTTTTTTTTTTTTTTTTTTTTTTTTTTTTTTTTTTTTTTTTTTTTTTTTTTTTTTTTTTTTTTTTTTTTTTTTTTTTTTTTTTTTTTTTTTTTTTTTTTTTTTTTTTTTTTTTTTTTTTTTTTTTTTTTTTTTTTTTTTTTTTTTTTTTTTTTTTTTTTTTTTTTTTTTTTTTTTTTTTTTTTTTTTTTTTTTTTTTTTTTTTTTTTTTTTTTTTTTTTTTTTTTTTTTTTTTTTTTTTTTTTTTTTTTTTTTTTTTTTTTTTTTTTTTTTTTTTTTTTTTTTTTTTTTTTTTTTTTTTTTTTTTTTTTTTTTTTTTTTTTTTTTTTTTTTTTTTTTTTTTTTTTTTTTTTTTTTTTTTTTTTTTTTTTTTTTTTTTTTTTTTTTTTTTTTTTTTTTTTTTTTTTTTTTTTTTTTTTTTTTTTTTTTTTTTTTTTTTTTTTTTTTTTTTTTTTTTTTTTTTTTTTTTTTTTTTTTTTTTTTTTTTTTTTTTTTTTTTTTTTTTTTTTTTTTTTTTTTTTTTTTTTTTTTTTTTTTTTTTTTTTTTTTTTTTTTTTTTTTTTTTTTTTTTTTTTTTTTTTTTTTTTTTTTTTTTTTTTTTTTTTTTTTTTTTTTTTTTTTTTTTTTTTTTTTTTTTTTTTTTTTTTTTTTTTTTTTTTTTTTTTTTTTTTTTTTTTTTTTTTTTTTTTTTTTTTTTTTTTTTTTTTTTTTTTTTTTTTTTTTTTTTTTTTTTTTTTTTTTTTTTTTTTTTTTTTTTTTTTTTTTTTTTTTTTTTTTTTTTTTTTTTTTTTTTTTTTTTTTTTTTTTTTTTTTTTTTTTTTTTTTTTTTTTTTTTTTTTTTTTTTTTTTTTTTTTTTTTTTTTTTTTTTTTTTTTTTTTTTTTTTTTTTTTTTTTTTTTTTTTTTTTTTTTTTTTTTTTTTTTTTTTTTTTTTTTTTTTTTTTTTTTTTTTTTTTTTTTTTTTTTTTTTTTTTTTTTTTTTTTTTTTTTTTTTTTTTTTTTTTTTTTTTTTTTTTTTTTTTTTTTTTTTTTTTTTTTTTTTTTTTTTTTTTTTTTTTTTTTTTTTTTTTTTTTTTTTTTTTTTTTTTTTTTTTTTTTTTTTTTTTTTTTTTTTTTTTTTTTTTTTTTTTTTTTTTTTTTTTTTTTTTTTTTTTTTTTTTTTTTTTTTTTTTTTTTTTTTTTTTTTTTTTTTTTTTTTTTTTTTTTTTTTTTTTTTTTTTTTTTTTTTTTTTTTTTTTTTTTTTTTTTTTTTTTTTTTTTTTTTTTTTTTTTTTTTTTTTTTTTTTTTTTTTTTTTTTTTTTTTTTTTTTTTTTTTTTTTTTTTTTTTTTTTTTTTTTTTTTTTTTTTTTTTTTTTTTTTTTTTTTTTTTTTTTTTTTTTTTTTTTTTTTTTTTTTTTTTTTTTTTTTTTTTTTTTTTTTTTTTTTTTTTTTTTTTTTTTTTTTTTTTTTTTTTTTTTTTTTTTTTTTTTTTTTTTTTTTTTTTTTTTTTTTTTTTTTTTTTTTTTTTTTTTTTTTTTTTTTTTTTTTTTTTTTTTTTTTTTTTTTTTTTTTTTTTTTTTTTTTTTTTTTTTTTTTTTTTTTTTTTTTTTTTTTTTTTTTTTTTTTTTTTTTTTTTTTTTTTTTTTTTTTTTTTTTTTTTTTAAGTAGTTAAGACAGGGTTGGATTTTTGGACTCCCGTCACTTGAATTTTTGAAAAGTTAGTTGAGTGAAAAAGAGTTAGAAATTCCGTAGAATTTATTTAAAAGAGAATTGTCTTATATCAAGAAAGATTAAAAGATCATCTACTTTAACTCCATGATACATTAACTCCGGTTGCATTTAAATTAAGACCCAATCCAAATATGTTGACAAAGTAACCTAGACTCGAACAAAGAAATTCACTTGGTGGCCAACAAGCTTATGACTCTATTCAACTCTATTAACTAACTAGATTAATTATAGAAAACCGGCACCACCAACGTTTAATATAATTTACCCTAATCAATTAATTTGTTTTGGTTAAGAAATAACAATCATGTCTACTTGAAATTAATGTGACACCATCAACTATTAACCCCAATTAACAAATCGTTTCCTATGATTACTATGCCATTTACTATCACTCCATGACCTAGCACCAATTACTCATAGACAAATAATTGAAATCATACTTATGTACTTCCGACACAATCGACAAAGCATATAAATATCACCAACAAGCATAATAATAGAACAAGAAAACAATTCATTAAGATCACGACATAACGTTAATGAAAATCAACTTGGATTAAAAACTATGCAACCATTGTCTTTGTATCACTTCATCTCAGTAGATGATGAAGAATTTAGCTACTCATAATCATAAACATAACACAAAGAGTAAAAGAAAGAGTAAACATCTTGTACCAAAGTGTGAAAGACAATGAAAAGCTAAAGAAATCGATGTTTGAATGCCTTGAAACTCACGAGCAACCCTATGAACTTGAAGAACGTAAAAGCTGCTGAATATTGCCTCAAAGAACCCTAAAATCGACCTGTAGTGAAAGTATATCAAATGGGAGGGTTTTGGTCTTCTATTTATAGTGTAAAACAAAAGGGTTTTCTGCCGACCTTGTTTATGCACCGCACAAATATCCCATGCGCCGCACAAATCCAACTTTCCATAATTTGGGCACCCGTTATGCGCCGCACAAAACTGACGTGCGCCGCACAAACCTTAAACTTCAGATTTCTTTCAGAATCCTTGCCCGATATGCGCCGCACAAAACTTTCCATAATTTGGCCCGTTATGCGCCGCACAAACTTGAACTTTCCATAATTTGGGCACCCGTTATGCGCCGCACAAAAACTTAATGCCCGATGCGCCGCACAAACTTAACTTTCCATAATTTGGGCACCCGTTATGCGCCGCACAAAAACTTTCCAATGCCCGTATGCGCCGCACAAACTTAACTTTCCATAATTTGGGCACCCGTTATGCGCCGCACAAAAACTTTCCAATGCACCGTATGCGCCGCACAAACTTAACTTTCCATAATTTGGGCACCCGTTATGCGCCGCACAAAAACTTTCCATAATTTGGGCACCGTTATGCGCCGCACAAACAACTTCTCCGTGCGCCGCACAAACTTGAACTTTCCATAATTTGGGCACCCGTTATGCGCCGCACAAAAACTCTGTGCGCCGCACAAACTTAACTTTCCATAATTTGGGCACCCGTTATGCGCCGCACAAAAACTTTCTCCGTGCGCCGCACAAACTTAACTTTCCATAATTTGGGCACCCGTTATGCGCCGCACAAAAACTTCGCCGTGCGCCGCACAAACTTGAACTTTCCATAATTTGGGCACCCGTTATGCGCCGCACAAAAACTCCCGTGCGCCGCACAAACTTAACTTTCCATAATTTGGGCACCCGTTATGCGCCGCACAAAAACTTTCTGCCGTGCGCCGCACAAACTTAACTTTCCATAATTTGGGCACCCGTTATGCGCCGCACAAAAACTCGCCGTGCGCCGCACAAACTTAACTTTCCATAATTTGGGCACCCGTTATGCGCCGCACAAAAACTTCCCGTGCGCCGCACAAACTTAACTTTCCATAATTTGGGCACCCGTTATGCGCCGCACAAATATATATATATATAATTTGCACAAAATTAAGCTTAAAACGACTTAGAAACGATATGGGAATGCATATATAAATGGACATATCAGGGTGGCAGCCCCTGACAGAGTCCAAACTGTGAGAATGAAATTAACTACCTTTGAGAAACATTCATTACATTCATAACGCAATTCTCAAAAGAGTCAAAATATTACACTTGTTCTCTCTCAAAGAAAACATACAGAAAATTCTCAATAATTCGGGGTGAACCAACGAATTGATTAAACCTGAAAAAGGTCACGTGCTTTAAGTGATGATACGGAGATGTCCAGGTTCAATGAACGGAAGCATGAATATGAGCTGGACACCTTTTATTCTGAACTGAAAGGAAAATCTGAGCCAAAGTTGTCTGAAACTGAAATGAGATTGACTGAACTGAAGCAAGATTCTGAACGGACAATGTCGTCTGAACAAGCAATGACAATTCTGCCAGCTGTATCGCATTTCAGTCAAGTATTTTCTGAACATGCTCAGTCTCCAATTGTGACACTTCTCCAGTGGAACATGTCTCCAGATCCACTTACCAGATCCACTCCAGCAAAGGATATTTCTGAAGTGCTCCAGTAACAGTCTCAGCCAGTAGTGATCCACCAGTGAAGATATCCACTGAAGCACTCCAGTGACCAGCTCCAGATTAGTCTCCAGTTGCTTGCGCCAGATTTAAGTTTTCAGTTTCCAATAAATAAAGTTTCCACTGAAGTCCCATGTTTGTGGACCCAATAAAGAAGGAATGACAGCTGTCAAAGGTGATAAGGGAGGAGCGTGTGACAACGTTAATCCTAACGGTTTGTGGGTCCTTGTGCAAAAGGAATCTTTCTAGAAGCTTTGTCTGTCCTTTCCTATTGGCTAATAAATTAGTGGTTGTCCTTAGCACATGACAGCCTTTTATTTATTTTATTATTATATTTCGTTAATTCCTAGAAAATAGCTTGTGGCTATAAATAGGGGCTCATTTCCTCATTGTAATTCAGTTTTTGATGTTGAATGAAATTAATAGAGCAGCCTCTATTTCTTATCCAAAATCTTCATTTACCTTTATGGATCTTTTGATCTTGGTGGTTTGAAGTGATCCCTTTATCTATATTTGTGGTGGTTCGTCCTTTATCAATTATAGTGGTGAGATCCAAAATCTTCGATTCCTTTATTTGTGTTTGTGGTGGCTAGATCTTTATCAAACATAGTGGTGGGTTGGAGTGTTTCCTTTATCCTTGATTCCGGTGGCTTGGCCTTTACGAATCTTGGTGGTGGATTCTTTTATCTATCCTTTTTACTTTATTGTCTTGTTTGTTGGTTTTGTTTCATATAAAATTCAAAAAATACCAAAAATAGTCTTCCGCTGTTGTTTGTCGCCTGATTTACGCATCAAATTTGGTATCAGAACCAGGTTTGAAAAAGTATGCTTCATCCTGGTATGATAATATGAAGGTAGAAAGAGATTATAAGGGTAAAAGTAAAATCAATACCTGGTCTAAGTTGAAAGAAGTCATGCAGAAGAGATTTGTTCCCCAGTCGTACAAGCAAGATCAGTATCTTCTGATGAATAATCTGAAGCAGGGTACTAAAGAAGTGGTAGAATATATTAGAGAGTTTGAGCAACTGAAAACTCGAACTGGTGTGAAAGAAACTGAAGAGCATACTATCGCCAGATTCCTTGGTAGGTTGAATGCTACCATTGCTGAGAAGATAGAATTGCAGCCCATCTGGACGTATGAAGGTGCTTGCAAACTGGCCCTCCAGATTGAAAAGCAACTGAAGAAGAAGGTCCAGTACAAACCTTTCACTAAGGTTTCTTCCAGTTCCCGTCAACCAGTTCTGAAGCCCAGTGCAACTGGTCAACAGTCCTTCAAAGGCAAGGAGAAAGAAACTGGAGGATCGAAAGAACCAGTTGGAAGAAAATGCTTTAAGTGGGTTCAGGTGATGGATAGAATAATGGAGATAAAGGTTATATGATAAAAAAAAAAAAAAAAAAAAAAAAAAAAAAAAAAAAAAAAAAAAAAAAAAAAAAAAAAAAAAAAAAAAAAAAAAAAAAAAAAAAAAAAAAAAAAAAAAAAAAAAAAAAAAAAAAAAAAAAAAAAAAAAAAAAAAAAAAAAAAAAAAAAAAAAAAAAAAAAAAAAAAAAAAAAAAAAAAAAAAAAAAAAAAAAAAAAAAAAAAAAAAAAAAAAAAAAAAAAAAAAAAAAAAAAAGTTTGAGCAACTGAAAACTCGAACTGGTGTGAAAGAAACTGAAGAGCATACTATCGCCAGATTCCTTGGTAGGTTGAATGCTACCATTGCTGAGAAGATAGAATTGCAGCCCATCTGGACGTATGAAGGTGCTTGCAAACTGGCCCTCCAGATTGAAAAGCAACTGAAGAAGAAGGTCCAGTACAAACCTTTCACTAAGGTTTCTTCCAGTTCCAGTCAACCAGTTCTGAAGCCCAGTGCAACTGGTCAACAGTCCTTCAAAGGCAAGGAGAAAGAAACTGGAGGATCGAAAGAACCAGTTGGAAGAAAATGCTTTAAGTGTCATGGATTTGGTCACTTCCAGGCACAGTGTCCTAACCAGCGAGCACTCACTGCTAAAGAGATTGAAAGCTTACCAGAAGTTGATACTGAAAAAGGTGAACCAGTGTATGATGAAGATGAATCTGAAGAGACCTATGTAAGTGCAGATGTTGGAGATATGCTGGTAGTGAGAAGAGTAATGCATGCTGATGAAATTGTAACTGATACTGCCCAGCGAGAGAATATTTTTCACTCCAGATGTACTGTTAAAGGCAAGGTGTGTAATCTGATCATTGATGGTGGAAGTTGTGCTAATGCTGCTTCAACCTACATGGTAGAGAAACTGGAGTTGCCTACAGTGAAGTATCCTCGTCCTTACAAGTTGCAATGGCTCAGTGAAGGATCTGAGGTAAAAGTTAATCGACAAGTTACTATTCCTTTTTCCATTGGATCTGTTTATCAAGATAAAATTGTTTGTGATGTTGTTCCTATGGATGCTTGTCATATTTTATTGGGTAGACCTTGGTTATTTGATAATTATGTATTTCATAATGGTCGTATGAATTCTTATTCGTTATTTGTAAGTGGAAGAAGGTCACTTTGACTTCTTTGAAACCCAATGAGTTATTGAAAATTAATAAGAAAGACCAGACCAGCAAGTCTTTGTTTATGTCCCAAACTGAAGTTGAAGAAGAACTCACTGGAGGTACTTCAGTCATGATGTTACTGGTGCTTGAGCGTACTGAAGACAAGGAGTTCACTGGAGTCCCCCGTCTCCTGAAGTCTTTACTGAAGGAATTCACTGATGTTTTCCCAGAAGACCTACCTGAAGGTTTGCCACCAGTAAGAGGTATTGAACACCAGATTGACCTGGTTCCAGGTTCAGTTCTTCCTAACAAAGCTGCTTATAGATGTTCGCCTACTGAAGCAAAAGAATTGCAAAGGCATGTAGATGAATTGGTGTCTAAAGGTTATGTGAGAGCAAGTATGAGTCCATGTTCAGTCCCAGCCCTCCTGGTCCCAAAGAAAGATGGTTCGATGAGAATGTGTGTTGACAACAGAGCCATAAATAATATAACTATTAAGTATAGATATCCTATTCCCAGATTGGATGATATGCTTGATGAGTTACATGGCTCCAGTGTGTTTTCTAAAATTGATCTCAGAAGTGGTTATCACCATATTCGAATGAAGGATGGAGATGAGTGGAAGACTGCTTTCAAAATTAAAGGAGGCCTTTATGAATGGTTAGTAATGCCTTTTGGCTTATCTAATGCTCCCAGTACCTTTATGAGATTAATGAATGAAGTTCTCACGCCACTTATTGGTCAGTTTGTTGTTGTTTATTTCGATGATATTCTTGAATATTCAAAAACTGAAGCTAAACATGTTAATCATTTAAGAAGTGTGTTTGATTTACTGAGAAGGCACCAGTTATATGGTAAACTGGAGAAATGTGATTTTATGGTGGAGAGTGTGATATTTCTTGGTTATGTGGTGTCAAAGGAAGGTATTTCCATGGATCCTTCCAAGGTAGAAGTCATCAGATCATGGCCAGTTCCTACTACGATCACTGAAGTAAGAAGTTTTCATGGACTGGCATCTTTTTATCGAAGATTTATTAAGAATTTCTCTACAGTTGTGGCTCCGATCACTGATTGTCTAAAGAAGGGTGTGACGCCAGTGGTGTAGGTATTGGTGCAGTTCTGGTGCAAGCAGGGCGTCCAGTGGCATATTTCAGTGAAAAGCTTAATGGTTCTAAACTAAAGTATAGTACTTATGATAAGGAGTTTTATGCAATTATTCGTGCTATCGCTCACTGGTCACATTATCTGAAGTTTGTTTTATTTTCTGACCATGAAGCAATGAAGTTCATTAATGGTCAACACAAGCTTAATGCCAGACATGCAAAATGGGTGGAATTTTTGCAGTCTTATTCATTTGTTTCTAAACATAAGGCTGGAGTAGCTAATGTTTTTGCTGATGCACTTTCCAGACGATATTCCTTGTTATCAATTCTGGAAGCAAGAGTTCTTGGATTTTCTTTCATAAAGGAATTGTATGCTGCTGACCCAGATTTTTCTGATCGTCTCACTGATGCTAACCAGAAAGGACCATATGTTGTTCAGGATGGTTTCTTATTTAAGAATGGAAAGTTGTGTATTCCGAAGGGTTCCATCAAGGATTTACTGATAAGGGAAGCACATGGAGAAGGTTTAGCTGGCCATTTTGGCATTAACAAGACTGGAGAGATTCTCACTGAACACTTCTACTGGCCAAGTTTACTGAAGGATGTTCAGAATATCATCAGTCGCTGTCCAACTTGTCACCAGGCGAAGGCAGTTTTTCACAAGGGATTGTATACTCCTATTCCAGTTCCAAACCAACCTTGGGAAGATCTCAGTATGGATTTTATTGTTGCACTACCCAGAACCCAAAGGGGAAAAGATTCAATTATGGTGGTTGTTGATCGATTTTCGAAGATGGCACATTTCATTGCTTGTAATACCACAAATGATGCTTCAGCAGTGGCAAATTTGTTTTTTAAAGAGATTGTTCGACTGCATGGGATTCCAAAAACAATTGTGTCAGATAGAGATGTGAAGTTTCTGAGTTATTTCTGGAAGACACTATGGAGACTGATGGGTACCAGATTGATGTTCAGTACGTCTCATCATCCTCAGACTGATGGACAAACTGAAGTCACGAACAGAACAATTGGCATGCTGTTGAGAACACTGGTGAAGAAGACACTAAAAGATTGGGATCTGAAGCTTGCTCATGCTGAGTTTGCCTTCAACAGAGCTCCTAACTATTCCACCAGTAAATCCCCTTTTGAAATTTGTTATGGCGTCAATCCACTGACTCCTATTGATTTAATTCCATTTTCGATTGAACCAAAGGCAAGTATTGAAGCTGAGGCCAGAGCAAAAGAAATTATGAAAATTCACCAGCAAGTGAAGACCATTGTTGAATTGAAAAAACTAATGTTGAATACAAGGCAAGAGAAAACAAGTATAGAAAACAGTCCAGTTTTGCTCCAGGAGACCTAGTTTGGGTGCATCTAAGGAAAGAGAGATTTCCATCAAAAAGAAAGAACAAGCTGATGCCCAGAGCTGAAGGACCATTCAAGATTCTGGAGAGATATGGTGATAATGCTTACAAGGTTGAGCTACCTGGAGATATGGCAGTTCCAAGCACGTTTAATGTTGGAGATCTGATGCCTTATCTGGAGGATGAGTACCTCGAAGACTTGAGGACAAGTCTCTTTTTAGAGGGGGAGAATGATAATGAGATGTCCAGGTTCAATGAACGGAAGCATGAATATGAGCTGGACACTTTTTATTCTGAACTGAAAGGAAAATCTGAGCCAAAGTTGTCTGAAACTGAAATGAGATTGACTGAACTGAAGCAAGATTCTGAACGGACAATGCCGTCTGAACAAGCAATGACAATTCTGCCAGCTGTATCGCATTTCAGTCAAGTATTTTCTGAACATGCTCAGTCTCCAGTTGTGACACTTCTCCAGTGGAACATGTCTCCAGATTCACTTACCAGATCCACTCCAGCAAAGGATATTTCTGAAGTGCTCCAGTAACAGTCTCAGCCAGTAGTGATCCACCAGTGAAGATATCCACTGAAGCACTCCAGTGACCAGCTCCAGATTAGTCTCCAGTTGCTTGCGCCAGATTTAAGTTTTCAGTTTGCAATAAATAAAGTTTCCACTGAAGTCCCATGTTTGTGGACCCAATAAAGAAGGAATGACAGCTGTCAAAGGTGATAAGGGAGGAGCGTGTGACAACGTTAATCCTAACGGTTTGTGGGTCCTTGTGTAAAAGGAATCTTTCTAGAAGTTTTGTCTGTCCATTTCCTATTGGCTAATAAATTAGTGGTTGTCCTTAGCACATGACAACCTTTTATTTATTTTATTATTATATTTCGTTAATTCCTAGGAAATAGCTTGTGGCTATAAATAGGGGCTCATTTCCTCATTGTAATTCAGTTTTTGATGTTGAATGAAATTAATAGAGCATCCTCTATTTCTTATCCAAAATCTTCATTTACCTTTATGGATCTTTTGATCTTGGTGGTTTGAAGTGATCCCTTTATCTATATTTGTGGTGGTTCGTCCTTTATCAAATATAGTGGTGAGATCCAAAATCTTCGATTCCTTTATTTGTGTTTGTGGTGGCTAGATCTTTATCAAACATAGTGGTGGGTTGGAGTGTTTCCTTTATCCTTGATTCCGGTGGCTTGGCCTTTACGAATCTTGGTGGTGGATTCTTTTATCTATCCTTTTTACTTTATTGTCTTGTTTGTTGGTTTTGTTTCATATAAAATTCAGAAATACCAAAAATAGTCTTCCGCTGTTGTTTGTCGCGTGATTTACGCATCAAGTGATTTATAGATTATCCGGTTGATTGTTCGTTTTACCGCATATCCCTAACAAATTCTTGTTTGGAGAATTAATCTCAATCGTATCCCAACTCGAGTTAATTTGGTTAACAAAGGTGTAGACATTCCTTTGACCTTGTGTCCTCTTTGTGATTTGTCGGATGAGTCTAGTGATAATTTATTTGGTGATTGTCATGTGGCTGCCCGAATTTAGAATTACATTACCAAGTGGTTACAAGTTTCTCCCATTCCATGTAATGGTTTGGATGGTATTTTCCAATATATTGATCATTTGCGGTTGTCCTATGATAAAAAAAAAAAAAAAAAAAAAAAAAAAAAAAAAAAAAAAAAAAAAAAAAAAAAAAAAAAAAAAAAAAAAAAAAAAAAAAAAAAAAAAAAAAAAAAAAAAAAAAAAAAAAAAAAAAAAAAAAAAAAAAAAAAAAAAAAAAAAAAAAAAAAAAAAAAAAAAAAAAAAAAAAAAAAAAAAAAAAAAAAAAAAAAAAAAAAAAAAAAAAAAAAAAAAAAAAAAAAAAAAAAAAAAAAAAAAAAAAAAAAAAAAAAAAAAAAAAAAAAAAAAAAAAAAAAAAAAAAAAAAAAAAAAAAAAAAAAAAAAAAAAAAAAAAAAAAAAAAAAAAAAAAAAAAAAAAAAAAAAAAAAAAAAAAAAAAAAAAAAAAAAAAAAAAAAAAAAAAAAAAAAAAAAAAAAAAAAAAAAAAAAAAAAAAAAAAAAAAAAAAAAAAAAAAAAAAAAAAAAAAAAAAAAAAAAAAAAAAAAAAAAAAAAAAAAAAAAAAAAAAAAAAAAAAAAAAAAAAAAAAAAAAAAAAAAAAAAAAAAAAAAAAAAAAAAAAAAAAAAAAAAAAAAAAAAAAAAAAAAAAAAAAAAAAAAAAAAAAAAAAAAAAAAAAAAAAAAAAAAAAAAAAAAAAAAAAAAAAAAAAAAAAAAAAAAAAAAAAAAAAAAAAAAAAAAAAAAAAAAAAAAAAAAAAAAAAAAAAAAAAAAAAAAAAAAAAAAAAAAAAAAAAAAAAAAAAAAAAAAAAAAAAAAAAAAAAAAAAAAAAAAAAAAAAAAAAAAAAAAAAAAAAAAAAAAAAAAAAAAAAAAAAAAAAAAAAAAAAAAAAAAAAAAAAAAAAAAAAAAAAAAAAAAAAAAAAAAAAAAAAAAAAAAAAAAAAAAAAAAAAAAAAAAAAAAAAAAAAAAAAAAAAAAAAAAAAAAAAAAAAAAAAAAAAAAAAAAAAAAAAAAAAAAAAAAAAAAAAAAAAAAAAAAAAAAAAAAAAAAAAAAAAAAAAAAAAAAAAAAAAAAAAAAAAAAAAAAAAAAAAAAAAAAAAAAAAAAAAAAAAAAAAAAAAAAAAAAAAAAAAAAAAAAAAAAAAAAAAAAAAAAAAAAAAAAAAAAAAAAAAAAAAAAAAAAAAAAAAAAAAAAAAAAAAAAAAAAAAAAAAAAAAAAAAAAAAAAAAAAAAAAAAAAAAAAAAAAAAAAAAAAAAAAAAAAAAAAAAAAAAAAAAAAAAAAAAAAAAAAAAAAAAAAAAAAAAAAAAAAAAAAAAAAAAAAAAAAAAAAAAAAAAAAAAAAAAAAAAAAAAAAAAAAAAAAAAAAAAAAAAAAAAAAAAAAAAAAAAAAAAAAAAAAAAAAAAAAAAAAAAAAAAAAAAAAAAAAAAAAAAAAAAAAAAAAAAAAAAAAAAAAAAAAAAAAAAAAAAAAAAAAAAAAAAAAAAAAAAAAAAACAACTCAGTTTTATATCACTTGTCCAAAAAAAAAAAAAAAAAAAAAAAACTCGAACTGGTGTGAAAGAAACTGAAGAACATACTATCGCCAGATTCCTTGGTGGGTTGAATGCTACCATTACTGAGAAGATAGAATTGCAGCCCATCTGGACTTATGAAGGTGCTTGCAAACTGGCCCTCCAGATTGAAAAGCAACTGAAGAAGAAGGTCCAGTACAAACCTTTCACTAAGGTTTCTTCCAGTTCCCGTCAACCAGTTCTGAAGCCCAGTGCAACTGGTCAACAGTCCTTCAAAGGCAAGGAGAAAGAAACTGGAGGATCGAAAGAACCAGTTGGAAGAAAATGATTTAAGTGTCATGGATTTGGTCACTTCCAGGCACAGTGTCCTAACCAGCGAGCACTCACTGCTAAAGAGATTGAAAGCTTACCAGAAGTTGATACTGAAAAAGGTGAACCAGTGTATGATGAAGATGAATCTGAAGAGACCTATGTAAGTGCAGATGTTGGAGATATGCTGGTAGTGAGAAGAGTAATGCATGCTGATGAAATTGTAACTGATACTGCCCAGCGAGAGAATATTTTTCACTCCAGATGTACTGTTAAAGGCAAGGTGTGTAATCTGATCATTGATGGTGGAAGTTGTGCTAATGCTGCTTCAACCTACATGGTAGAGAAACTGGAGTTGCCTACAGTGAAGTATCCTCGTCCTTACAAGTTGCAATGGCTCAGTGAAGGATCTGAGGTAAAAGTTAATCGACAAGTTACTATTCTTTTTTCCATTGGATCTGTTTATCAAGATAAAATTGTTTGTGATGTTGTTCCTATGGATGCTTGTCATATTTTATTGGGTAGACCTTGGTTATTTGATAATTATGTATTTCATAATGGTCGTATGAATTCTTATTCGTTATTTGTAAGTGGAAGAAGGTCACTTTGACTTCTTTGAAACCCAATGAGTTATTGAAAATTAATAAGAAAGACCAGACCAGCAAGTCTTTGTTTATGTCCCAAACTGAAGTTGAAGAAGAACTCACTGGAGGTACTTCAGTCATGATGTTACTGGTGCTTGAGCGTACTGAAGACAAGGAGTTCACTGGAGTCCCCCGTCTCCTGAAGTCTTTACTGAAGGAATTCACTGATGTTTTCCCAGAAGACCTACCTGAAGGTTTGCCACCAGTAAGAGGTATTGAACACCAGATTGACCTGGTTCCAGGTTCAGTTCTTCCTAACAAAGCTGCTTATAGATGTTCGCCTACTGAAGCAAAAGAATTGCAAAGGCATGTAGATGAATTGGTGTCTAAAGGTTATGTGAGAGCAAGTATGAGTCCATGTTCAGTCCCAGCCCTCCTGGTCCCAAAGAAAGATGGTTCGATGAGAATGTGTGTTGACAACAGAGCCATAAATAATATAACTATTAAGTATAGATATCCTATTCCCAGATTGGATGATATGCTTGATGAGTTACATGGCTCCAGTGTGTTTTCTAAAATTGATCTCAGAAGTGGTTATCACCATATTCGAATGAAGGATGGAGATGAGTGGAAGACTGCTTTCAAAATTAAAGGAGGCCTTTATGAATGGTTAGTAATGCCTTTTGGCTTATCTAATGCTCCCAGTACCTTTATGAGATTAATGAATGAAGTTCTCACGCCACTTATTGGTCAGTTTGTTGTTGTTTATTTCGATGATATTCTTGAATATTCAAAAACTGAAGCTAAACATGTTAATCATTTAAGAAGTGTGTTTGATTTACTGAGAAGGCACCAGTTATATGGTAAACTGGAGAAATGTGATTTTATGGTGGAGAGTGTGATATTTCTTGGTTATGTGGTGTCAAAGGAAGGTATTTCCATGGATCCTTCCAAGGTAGAAGTCATCAGATCATGGCCAGTTCCTACTACGATCACTGAAGTAAGAAGTTTTCATGGACTGGCATCTTTTTATCGAAGATTTATTAAGAATTTCTCTACAGTTGTGGCTCCGATCACTGATTGTCTGAAGAAAGGTGTGTTTGACTGGCCAAGTTCAGCCCAGTTAGCATTTGAGTCACTGAAGGAAAAACTCAGTTCAGCTCCAGTTCTATCTTTGCCAGATTTTGATCAGTTGTTTGAGTTAGAGTGTGACGCCAGTGGTGTAGGTATTGGTGCAGTTCTGGTGCAAGCAGGGCGTCCAGTGGCATATTTCAGTGAAAAGCTTAATGGTTCTAAACTAAAGTATAGTACTTATGATAAGGAGTTTTATGCAATTATTCGTGCTATCGCTCACTGGTCACATTATCTGAAGTTTGTTTTATTTTCTGACCATGAAGCAATGAAGTTCATTAATGGTCAACACAAGCTTAATGCCAGACATGCAAAATGGGTGGAATTTTTGCAGTCTTATTCATTTGTTTCTAAACATAAGGCTGGAGTAGCTAATGTTGTTGCTGATGCACTTTCCAGACGATATTCCTTGTTATCAATTCTGGAAGCAAGAGTTCTTGGATTTTCTTTCATAAAGGAATTGTATGCTGCTGACCCAGATTTTTCTGATCGTCTCACTGATGCTAACCAGAAAGGACCATATGTTGTTCAGGATGGTTTCTTATTTAAGAATGGAAAGTTGTGTATTCCGAAGGGTTCCATCAAGGATTTACTGATAAGGGAAGCACATGGAGAAGGTTTAGCTGGCCATTTTGGCATTAACAAGACTGGAGAGATTCTCACTGAACACTTCTACTGGCCAAGTTTACTGAAGGATGTTCAGAATATCATCAGTCGCTGTCCAACTTGTCACCAGGCGAAGGCAACTTTTTCACAAGGGCTCCAGTAACAGTCTCAGCCAGTAGTGATCCACCAGTGAAGATATCCACTGAAGCACTCCAGTGACCAGCTCCAGATTAGTCTCCAGTTGCTTGCGCCAGATTTAAGTTTTCAGTTTGCAATAAATAAAGTTTCCACTGAAGTCCCATGTTTGTGGACCCAATAAAGAAGGAATGACAGCTGTCAAAGGTGATAAGGGAGGAGCGTGTGACAACGTTAATCCTAACGGTTTGTGGGTCCTTGTGTAAAAGGAATCTTTCTAGAAGTTTTGTCTGTCCATTTCCTATTGGCTAATAAATTAGTGGTTGTCCTTAGCACATGACAGCCTTTTATTATTTTATTTTTTTTTTTTTTTTTTTTTTTTTTTTTTTTTTTTTTTTTTTTTTTTTTTTTTTTTTTTTCTTCCTATTTTTTTTTTTTTTTTTTTTTTTTTTTTTTTTTTTTTTTTTTTTTTTTTTTTTTTTTTTTTTTTTTTTTTTTTTTTTTTTTTTTTTTTTTTTTTTTTTTTTTTTTTTTTTTTTTTTTTTTCTATATAAGTGTTTTTCTTTTTTTTTTTTTTTTTTTTTTTT
This sequence comes from Erigeron breviscapus, assembly GCA_034093135.1. NCBI lineage: Eukaryota > Viridiplantae > Streptophyta > Magnoliopsida > Asterales > Asteraceae > Erigeron > Erigeron breviscapus. Next base: position 2,881,637 of record CM067167.1, read on the forward strand.
TTTTTTTTTTTTTTTTTTTTTTTTTTTTTTTTTTTATTTTTGTTTTTTAAAGAGATTGTTCGACTGCATGGGATTCCAAAAACAATTGTGTCAGATAGAGATGTGAAGTTTCTGAGTTATTTCTGGAAGACACTATGGAGACTGATGGGTACCAGATTGATGTTCAGTACGTCTCATCATCCTCAGACTGATGGACAAACTGAAGTCACGAACAGAACAATTGGCATGCTGTTGAGAACACTGGTGAAGAAGACACTAAAAGATTGGGATCTGAAGCTTGCTCATGCTGAGTTTGCCTTCAACAGAGCTCCTAACTATTCCACCAGTAAATCCCCTTTTGAAATTTGTTATGGCGTCAATCCACTGACTCCTATTGATTTAATTCCATTTTCGATTGAACCAAAGGCAAGTATTGAAGCTGAGGCCAGAGCAAAAGAAATTATGAAAATTCACCAGCAAGTGAAGACCATTGTTGAATTGAAAAAACTAATGTTGAATACAAGGCAAGAGAAAACAAGCATAGAAAACAGTCCAGTTTTGCTCCAGGAGACCTAGTTTGGGTGCATCTAAGGAAAGAGAGATTTCCATCAAAAAGAAAGAACAAGCTGATGCCCAGAGCTGAAGGACCATTCAAGATTCTGGAGAGATATGGTGATAATGCTTACAAGGTTGAGCTACCTGGAGATATGGCAGTTCCAAGCACGTTTAATGTTGGAGATCTGATGCCTTATCTGGAGGATGAGTACCTCGAAGACTTGAGGACAAGTCTCTTTTTAGAGGGGGAGAATGATAATGAGATGTCCAGGTTCAATGAACGGAAGCATGAATATGAGCTGGACACTTTTTATTCTGAACTGAAAGGAAAATCTGAGCCAAAGTTGTCTGAAACTGAAATGAGATTGACTGAACTGAAGCAAGATTCTGAACGGACAATGCCGTCTGAACAAGCAATGACAATTCTGCCAGCTGTATCGCATTTCAGTCAAGTATTTTCTGAACATGCTCAGTCTCCAGTTGTGACACTTCTCCAGTGGAACATGTCTCCAGATTCACTTACCAGATCCACTCCAGCAAAGGATATTTCTGAAGTGCTCCAGTAACAGTCTCAGCCAGTAGTGATCCACCAGTGAAGATATCCACTGAAGCACTCCAGTGACCAGCTCCAGATTAGTCTCCAGTTGCTTGCGCCAGATTTAAGTTTTCAGTTTCCAATAAATAAAGTTTCCACTGAAGTCCCATGTTTGTGGACCCAATAAAGAAGGAATGACAGCTGTCAAAGGTGATAAGGGAGGAGCGTGTGACAACGTTAATCCTAACGGTTTGTGGGTCCTTGTGTAAAAGGAATCTTTCTAGAAGTTTTGTCTGTCCATTTCCTATTGGCTAATAAATTAGTGGTTGTCCTTAGCACATGACAACCTTTTATTTATTTTATTATTATATTTCGTTAATTCCTAGGAAATAGCTTGTGGCTATAAATAGGGGCTCATTTCCTCATTGTAATTCAGTTTTTGATGTTGAATGAAATTAATAGAGCATCCTCTATTTCTTATCCAAAATCTTCATTTACCTTTATGGATCTTTTGATCTTGGTGGTTTGAAGTGATCCCTTTATCTATATTTGTGGTGGTTCGTCCTTTATCAAATATAGTGGTGAGATCCAAAATCTTCGATTCCTTTATTTGTGTTTGTGGTGGCTAGATCTTTATCAAACATAGTGGTGGGTTGGAGTGTTTCCTTTATCCTTGATTCCGGTGGCTTGGCCTTTACGAATCTTGGTGGTGGATTCTTTTATCTATCCTTTTTACTTTATTGTCTTGTTTGTTGGTTTTGTTTCATATAAAATTCAGAAATACCAAAAATAGTCTTCCGCTGTTGTTTGTCGCGTGATTTACGCATCAAGTGATTTATAGATTATCCGGTTGATTGTTCGTTTTACCGCATATCCCTAACAAATTCTTGTTTGGAGAATTAATCTCAATCGTATCCCAACTCGAGTTAATTTGGTTAACAAAGGTGTAGACATTCCTTTGACCTTGTGTCCTCTTTGTGATTTGTCGGATGAGTCTAGTGATAATTTATTTGGTGATTGTCATGTGGCTGCCCGAATTTAGAATTACATTACCAAGTGGTTACAAGTTTCTCCCATTCCATGTAATGGTTTGGATGGTATTTTCCAATATATTGATCATTTGCGGTTGTCCTATGATAAAAAAAATGCATCGTTGAACTTATTGTTTTGTGCGGATTGTGGTCGATATGGCGGTTCCGTAACGAGAAAATCTTCAAAGATGGTAACCTACGTAAGGACTACTTGACGGACCTTATCATCACACAATCTTACGGAAAATGATTAATTTAACCTAAAAAGAGAACCTATTGATCAATTTAAGCATATGATGATGACACTTGACATAATCAAAGAAAGAGATTAAGAGAGAATAAATGAATTACACTTGTCATGTAATAAAAATTTTAGGTTGATTTGTTAGGTTCCCAAAAAATACATCTTTGCCAAATAAATAAATAAATAAATAAAGGAGAAAAAGAGAGAAAAAAAATGATGCATTGATACACATCAACGCCAAAGGCGGATCCAGAGTACTATAAGGTAGGTCCTTAAAATTAAATTTTTATACCAGCCATGGAATCAGATTTACTAGGAACTACCTTAGACATATACCAGGAACTACCATATAAAAAGTTACTCTTTAATGGAAGATTTGTGGTTTTACTTTTGTTGTTAGTTTGTCACGAAGAAGTGTTTATCTTATATTTTCTAGAACGAATTGCATTTTTAGTCCCTGTGGTATCACACCATTTGCAAGTTTCATACAAATGTGTGCAAGGTGGTGTTTGTGGTCCCTATGGTATCACATCAGTTGCATCCTTGGTCCAAAACTAACGGACCGTTTATTTTTCCCCGTTAGTGAGCCCATGTGCCACGCACGTGATGGGAAATAGTGTCTTTTCATACAAACAAGGACCGTTCTTGCAAACTAACTCAATTAATACTCAGTTTTATATCACTTGTCCAAAAAAAAAACAACTCAGTTTTATATCAATATAAAATTACACAGAAACAAAAATAAAAATACATTAATTAATTTGTTAAATCTCGTTTCCTTCTTTACAGACTGTATATAAATAATCAATCTCCTCCTTCCCCATCAATCGATCACTTTAATTTCTTCAATCCGCCCAAATCCAAATTATTATTAATCTTCAATCAATCCCTCTATCGAACGAGAAATTTGTTGGCTGTGATGTCGAAGTCGAACAAAAAGTTGATGTCACTGCTCCTTTTGAGTTCGTCCAAATACAAACCAAAAAGTCAAAGACTTTGTGTTGCGGCTCCTTCTCCTGACGAACAACTCCACTCCAACTTTCTTACAAGCCGACCAAAACCCAATATTAATTGTATCCTCTTTTTTTGCTTTGGCGGTGCTTCACGCCCCAAAAACCCCTTCCAAAACTCTCGTACAAATTATTATTATATATATATATAGTAGACATAATGAAGTTGTACATCTTCGAACTTGATGCGGTATGGGCTCTTTGCACCGCCTTGCTTCTTTTGGGCTTTTAATCTATTTTTCCTTTCTTTTTGGCTCGAGCCCACTCTCGATCACTACCCCTCCTCATATTACTATAAGTTGTCAATTAAAAATGGTTCTTTTGTTGTTGATGTCTCACGAGCTAAATGATATTTATATGTCCAAATCCTTCGGTTAAATATTTGTGCACCACATAAATTAATTTGGATAACATTTTTCGTCTTTTCAGCTCCAATCTTCATAATCAGTCTTTATATAGCCCACTTTTGTCATATTCTATCTTATAGACCTATAATTCAATAAAAACACATAAAATAATTAAAAGAAATGATATCGCGTAAAATAAATATATATAAAATAGGCGATATCAATCAATCTTTTTAAGAACGGTCCTTGTTTGTATGAAAAGACACTATTGCCCATCACGTGCATGGCACATGGGCTCACTAACGGGGAAAAATAAACGGCCCGTTAGTTTTGGACCAAGGATGCAACTGATGTGATACCATAGTGACCACAAACACCACCTTGCACACATTTGTATGAAACTTGCAAATGGTGTGATACCACAGGGACCAAAAATACAATTCGTTCTACTTTCTAATTATTATTTCAATTTTCTATAAAATCCCCTATCAACTTTAAATGTTTTCAAACCAGCCCCTAGCTATTTCACTATGGACATATTACTATATATGTTATTTTAAGAAAGCCAACCGTATAATTGCTAAAAGTTCAATATATTAATATTGCATAATTAATTAAGGAAACTACACACGGCATTAATTTATCTTTTATAATTATGGGAAGTGAACAACACATTTTTACCATACACAACAATATATGCATTAAATAGTTGTATAATACAACTGTCTGGGCATGTATCGTTGTGTATGGCAAAATTGTGTTGTGTAGGGATCACCGGCTAGGTATGGATAGACATGTGAGACATGACTGCCATCCTCCTTAAGACTTTATCTTTTATAAAAATTTATGTCACATGTATGTATTTGTCTTAATTTTAATAGGGTTTTGTTAACTATATCTCTAAGGACTGTAGTTAACGTGATTAAAATAATTGTATATATCCATAATACATTTAGCATTTTCTATTTTTATAATGCATTTTTATTATTTTTAGAACTTGTTTTATTGTAACTTGAAAATTAGTGATTGTTTAATTTTAATTATGACTTACTTAATTGAATATAAATTTTTATTTTAAACTTTGAACATAGCATTATACTCCAAAAAACTGTTTTTATATTATTCAGTTATGTCTTACTTTTCGTAGCAAGCATAATTCATGCTATAGACACTGTTAAGTCGGTCTGACCCGACCCGACCCAACCTGACCAACTAACACACTCACTTTTTTTTATTTTTATAAACTAAGAAGGACCTACCTTGAGTGAAACTCCGGATTCGTCACTGATCAACGCCAAGGTGCCGTGTGTTTCAAATATATTTCGTCTGCGAACAAATCCTACATGTAAAAAGTATTTAAGAAAAATATTATAGATAAGATATGTTTTTTTAGGTTCACACTTATCAAAGTTTGACTTGTAAAAGTAGTAATTACCTGCTTTTGGAATCTGATGATTTCTTACATATTTCTCTCAGAAAGAAAAATCATGAAAATAGTAAGTAGACTTTACACAGTTTTGCATATTAGCTAATAGCTAGTCTTTTTGTATCTGGCTTGTGATATGTTTTTTCCCCTTTTCGTCATCAGTTTCTTAAGGATTTTCTTCGTAGTGAAAATGCTCCATCATATGGATTTTCTTGAAAGTAATTATTGAAATAATTTTTTTTAATAAATCCAGATTGAATATCACTACCGGTCAACTCAACAGGGTTTCTAGCCTATTTTATCTTTATCCGGTCTATGTTAGAGAACCTCTCACTCAATACCTAATAGGAGGAAGAAAACTCCATATTAACTTACCCCTATTAACTGGCGTGTCTTTGCACAAATTATTTTTTATTTTTGTAAATATTTTTTACTTTTCAAAAAAAAATTTGCCCGGAATTCCGTCAATTAATAGGGTAAACCTTGTCCCCTTAGGACTCGAAACATGATCTCCCTAAATCTAAGCCTTCATTGGAAGAATTTTGCACTAGTTTATCAATCTAACGACAATTATTGAAATACTTAGTGAAATGCCTAATTTGTATTGTCAATATAAACAATTACTCGAATAATACATGTTGCTTTTCAAAAGGTAACTATATATGGCGAATGATATCAGTCCAACTATTTGCTGCATCTTCATTTTCTTTTTTAGAACGGCGTGTTAGTTGTTCAGTGGTTCGAACCTTAGCAATGCATCTAAGCGGGCAGCATGCTAGAGGTTGGAACCCGAAGGCACCCTTGGAGACCAAGGGTGCGGTAACACGGAAAATTGAGATTCGATCCCTAATCTTCAAGCCAACATCCCCTCTCACAAAACCCCCAAAGAGGGCCCCAGGTGGCCACTTGATCTAAGACCAAGTGGTTAAAAGTTTGGATTCAACACTTGGAGTGACAAGTCTGTGTCGTTTTTCATTAAAACTTTGCTCATCTCTTGAACCCTTTAGGAAGTAATGGAATTGAAAGGGTCTCACTCTTATACAGTAAGGTATTTCTTGATATCACTACTAGATTGACGGTTTAGGAAAAAAAGGAAAAGTATATGTATGCGAAGAGCAACAGTAAATCATTAGACAGGAGAAAAAATGAGCCTAATATCTATTTTTATTTCTTAACTAGTCTTAATCTTTATACGATGTAAGGTTTATATACTAGTATACTACGTGAAATATACGTTTTGAAGAAAAAACCAACATACACTAGATAAAGAAAAGTTATACAGTAACATTTTGAATGCAAGGCTTGTTATCAAATCTTCTTTCTTTGATGTATATATAGCTTACAACTTTGTATATTATATTGTTATTTAAATATCAACAATTCAACATAATTGATCCTCGTCACGATTCATGTTTGTAAACTCTTCCAAAAATAATAGATATCAAGTCCATGTTTGATAACTTTTTTAATTTCAGAAGTAATAAAACAAATTATAGAAATCTCTTAGCACAAAACATTACGATGCGTAAATACCATTCAATATAATATGTTTTGCTTGTAGAAAAAAAAAGGTATAGACAGGGAAACAAATTTGGATTTCCCCATAAAGTACCGGTGAAATACATTCACTTAATACCCACATAATTTTGGCATCCCTTATGTTTGAAACCGTATCTCTCAACTTCACGTAAATGTGGGCCCAAGCTGTACTGGCAACATATACCACTTTTTTTTTATTGATAAATTGATTATATTATGTTTTGCTTGTATGACAACAATAATTTGAAGGTCTGACTTTAATTTGAATGATTGTGGCGACAAAAATTAGTCCTTTATTCATCAACGCCATATTTCAGTTACAACTTACAAAGTTATAGTGGGAAATTTGTTGGTAATTGAATTTCAATCCCAACTAAACCTTTGATACATGGTTAGTATAACTATAACTAAATTTTAGCTACAAAAATGTGTGCACAGTAGACATTTTTGAAGGGAAATTTTTAGTGGCTAATTCTAAGTCCCAACTCAACCTCTAATGCATGGGTGACATATCAAAAAGTAAATCCAATTACAAGAATATTTGCGCAATAAACTTTTTTTGAAAGTTTTTTTTATCGGTGACTGGATTTCAGTCTCGTATAAGTGACAACTTTGATATAAAATATGAATGATCGAAGTTCAGTCGCTCAACGAAAGAATAACTATTAGAACTGCTAATACAGTAAATATCTAGGTCTGTTTTGTAACTTTGTTAGTCTTTAATAGCCATTATTTGGGAGTGGTACAGTTGCTATTGATGTAATGAATATTTTTTTTTGATAAGTCATGTTAATGACTAATTAACAATACTAAATGTTTTAATATTTTAAATTCTAAGAATATAAATAGATCAACTTGCCATCAAATAAAAAAATGTCTACGTAACAGAGGTTTTTGTTTGGTAAAAGAGCAATATAACCATCAGAGAATTTTATAATAAAAATAATTACAAAGTTACTATGGGACATCCCATAGAAGACTACACTAAAACATCACTTTAATGCACAATCCAAACAACGAAATTAAAATTCACTATTATCCTAAATTAGGCATATATATGATATGCTATATAAATAAAAGAATTGAAATATAAATCTAAATTAATATCCAAAGCCCATCATATGAGACAAACATCTATCTTCAGCCTACGTGTAGAGCCCAAAACTTTCTCATCCCATACAGGCCAACTATACAAATAAACAACGTTTAACATTTAAATCCACAAACAAAATCCTCCAGAAGAATAAAACCATTCTCTAAACTTCTTCAAGATTTCCACATTTTTACTCCTGGCAATTGCATACTTTGTAAACAACATCTATATATGATAAAAATCACTGTCTTACTTGTCTCTTCATCTCTAGACATAGCATATAGCATTTTGATCAATTTCTTCTGATTAAACTTGTAATTTTTTCATTTCAACTAACTATTCTTCCTTAGCATCTTTTTTTCTTTACAGATAATGCTCCGTTAGCATTACAAAAAAAAAAAAGGTAAATAGAACACACAAAAGAAACACACTTGGTCTATTCACAACCAACGAAAGAGACAAGTAGCACAAAACACGAATAGATATCAATGTGGTTGATGTTGGATAATGTATCAACAAAAGAACTGAAAGTACAATATTCCTTTCCAAAGTAAATCGTGTTTGATCAATATCAAGGTTTTGAAGGTTAGGAGACAAAATCCGACATTGCGTGATGGGAGATCTACTATGAGTCTTGTAAATGCTTGAACTCGTGACAATTAGCTCCTACTTCATCGAGTGATGATAGAAGTTTTGGCACAATCTTAGTTTGAAACCAACCGAATTTGCATTTGAAATACTTGTTTCACAAATAAAAGTGTCTTCTGGTACAGAGCTAATTAGGTAGCCTTTCATGTAAGCATCAGAAGCCTTGAGAATGTAATGGCCACCACCTCTAAAATGCTCATTCACAAGATCTTCAAAGTCCCCCATTACATTGAAAGAAGAAAAGAAATTGGAAAAACCCAAACTTTGCATAAACAAAAGGTGGATTTGAGGATTAAAGAAAAATTTAAATAAAAGTTAAGGAATTGATGAAACTCCAAAAACGGTTTAGAATAAGCATTGGCCTTACAACCTCGAAACCGCTCGTATAAAGTAAACTGCTGCCTCATATTTCACTTCTCCATGACAAATTGGAATTCAGCCTCATTGTTGCCAAGTTAGAAGTGCCAGGTAGGCAATATTTAAAGTAACCAAAACCCTCATTTATATATAGGTTTAAGAATATATATAAGATGAAATCAAAGGTTATTTCGTTCATCAGTACCAAGGGCGGTGCCTATAAGCAGATGATTTCTTAGCTTCTTACCTATTGCTGCCATGCCACATCACTTTTTTTTTTTTTTTTTTTTTTTTTTTTTTTTTTTTTTTTTTTTTTTTTTTTTTTTTTTTTTTTAAACTTGTAATTTTTTCATTTCAACTAACTATTCTTCCTTAGCATCTTTTTTTCTTTACAGATAATGCTCCGTTAGCATTACAAAAAAAAAAAAGGTAAATAGAACACACAAAAGAAACACACTTGGTCTATTCACAACCAACGAAAGAGACAAGTAAAAACAAAAAAAAAAAAAAAAAAAAAAAAAAAAAAAAAAAAAAAAAAAAAAAAAAAAAAAAAAAAAAAAAAAAAAAAAAAAAAAAAAAAAAAAAAAAAAAAAAAAAAAAAAAAAAAAAAAAAAAAAAAAAAAAAAAAAAAAAAAAAAAAAAAAAAAAAAAAAAAAAAAAAAAAAAAAAAAAAAAAAAAAAAAAAAAAAAAAAAAAAAAAAAAAAAAAAAAAAAAAAAAAAAAAAAAAAAAAAAAAAAAAAAAAAAAAAAAAAAAAAAAAAAAAAAAAAAAAAAAAAAAAAAAAAAAAAAAAAAAAAAAAAAAAAAAAAAAAAAAAAAAAAAAAAAAAAAAAAAAAAAAAAAAAAAAAAAAAAAAAAAAAAAAAAAAAAAAAAAAAAAAAAAAAAAAAAAAAAAAAAAAAAAAAAAAAAAAAAAAAAAAAAAAAAAAAAAAAAAAAAAAAAAAAAAAAAAAAAAAAAAAAAAAAAAAAAAAAAAAAAAAAAAAAAAAAAAAAAAAAAAAAAAAAAAAAAAAAAAAAAAAAAAAAAAAAAAAAAAAAAAAAAAAAAAAAAAAAAAAAAAAAAAAAAAAAAAAAAAAAAAAAAAAAAAAAAAAAAAAAAAAAAAAAAAAAAAAAAAAAAAAAAAAAAAAAAAAAAAAAAAAAAAAAAAAAAAAAAAAAAAAAAAAAAAAAAAAAAAAAAAAAAAAAAAAAAAAAAAAAAAAAAAAAAAAAAAAAAAAAAAAAAAAAAAAAAAAAAAAAAAAAAAAAAAAAAAAAAAAAAAAAAAAAAAAAAAAAAAAAAAAAAAAAAAAAAAAAAAAAAAAAAAAAAAAAAAAAAAAAAAAAAAAAAAAAAAAAAAAAAAAAAAAAAAAAAAAAAAAAAAAAAAAAAAAAAAAAAAAAAAAAAAAAAAAAAAAAAAAAAAAAAAAAAAAAAAAAAAAAAAAAAAAAAAAAAAAAAAAAAAAAAAAAAAAAAAAAAAAAAAAAAAAAAAAAAAAAAAAAAAAAAAAAAAAAAAAAAAAAAAAAAAAAAAAAAAAAAAAAAAAAAAAAAAAAAAAAAAAAAAAAAAAAAAAAAAAAAAAAAAAAAAAAAAAAAAAAAAAAAAAAAAAAAAAAAAAAAAAAAAAAAAAAAAAAAAAAAAAAAAAAAAAAAAAAAAAAAAAAAAAAAAAAAAAAAAAAAAAAAAAAAAAAAAAAAAAAAAAAAAAAAAAAAAAAAAAAAAAAAAAAAAAAAAAAAAAAAAAAAAAAAAAAAAAAAAAAAAAAAAAAAAAAAAAAAAAAAAAAAAAAAAAAAAAAAAAAAAAAAAAAAAAAAAAAAAAAAAAAAAAAAAAAAAAAAAAAAAAAAAAAAAAAAAAAAAAAAAAAAAAAAAAAAAAAAAAAAAAAAAAAAAAAAAAAAAAAAAAAAAAAAAAAAAAAAAAAAAAAAAAAAAAAAAAAAAAAAAAAAAAAAAAAAAAAAAAAAAAAAAAAAAAAAAAAAAAAAAAAAAAAAAAAAAAAAAAAAAAAAAAAAAAAAAAAAAAAAAAAAAAAAAAAAAAAAAAAAAAAAAAAAAAAAAAAAAAAAAAAAAAAAAAAAAAAAAAAAAAAAAAAAAAAAAAAAAAAAAAAAAAAAAAAAAAAAAAAAAAAAAAAAAAAAAAAAAAAAAAAAAAAAAAAAAAAAAAAAAAAAAAAAAAAAAAAAAAAAAAAAAAAAAAAAAAAAAAAAAAAAAAAAAAAAAAAAAAAAAAAAAAAAAAAAAAAAAAAAAAAAAAAAAAAAAAAAAAAAAAAAAAAAAAAAAAAAAAAAAAAAAAAAAAAAAAAAAAAAAAAAAAAAAAAAAAAAAAAAAAAAAAAAAAAAAAAAAATAAAATTTTCTTTTTTAATGTAATACTTTTTTATTAAATTATACTTTTGTATAGGATTTTTATCATATAACGAATAAAATTTGGTTATAAGGATTTTTGTATAGGATTTTTATCATATAACGTTTTTATTAAATCAATGTTTTGAAAACCGGACCGGATGTCAAACGAGCCTTCTTAATAAAGAACTAAAAAACAAATATGAAGTCTATAGTAAGCTATCACAATTATATATCAGAAAAATAATTGTATGAAAGTTGCAATGATATTATGCATAATTTTAAGTTAGATTAACACAACATGCGATATATAGATTGATAATTAAATTGCTTAGTAATTTTAGTGTATAACTAAATTATTCGAGCAAAATGTTAAAGCACAAGTACAATGACAATGCAGACATATCCGAATGAATGAAAGACATCCAAAGAAAAGGAAAACTTACTTAACGAGACCTCTAATAGATTATGTATCTATTTTTCAATTGCCTGGTCATTGTTAACCGGAATCTAAACGACCACTAATGTAACTTCATGTTTTTTAGTGGTTTAATTCTTACCTGGTTAAATATTTGTCAACTTATGATATTATAAAAATCATTATAATATATTGATCAAGAATGGTGATATTGTTGGGATAGTAAATCAACAATATTCCCTGGGATCTTTCATTCACATTTTTTAGTTTAAATTATTATTATAATTACGTATCAACTTAATTAATATTAAAACGGGGCCTATAGACAGTCCATCTATTCCTAATTTCCAACGGAAATCAAAAAAACTGATCCATTTATAGTCGTCTACTAGTTGGATTAATGGATCGTCCAATTGGAAATGATAACAGAATGCATAGGTTGTTAGAAGAAGTTCTAACATGCATATACATATAGTATACCACCTAATTACCCAATTTCCTTTATGGGGAAGAAAGAAAATTAAGGAACCCGCAAATATTGGTAAGACTACAATTATTGTTAACCAAGGAAATTTGTTAGTGGTAAAGACAAGATACGCTTGGACCAAAAAAACCAGTGTCAAAATTTTTTTTCTTTTTTGGCACTGGTTTTAGCGGTAAAAAAAAATGGACTCAGGTTTCTGTAACGTATTAAGCTATACCCATGCTGCGGGTTGTTTCATGCCATAAATAAACTCGAACACTCAAGAAATCTGTTGGGCAGGCGGATTCACATCTCTTACAACCGACACAATCCTCCGTTCTTGGAGCAGATGCTATTTGTTTGGCTTTACATCCATCCCACGGTATCATTTCTAATACATCCGTGGGACAGGCTCGGACACATTGAGTACACCCGATACATGTATCATAAATCTTTACTGAATGCGACATTGGATCTATCCATTTTTGAACGTGATAATGTTTCAATCTAGTAAATTGATAAATGAATTATATATTTAAATACTAGTACTAGATGAATCGATGAGTTCCTCGAGTTTTTTTATTATCTACTTCTGGCTTGACAGTGCCAAACTACTTTGATTTATTATCTTTACTTTATTTTGTGATAACACGATCATACCTTACGTGGCAGACATGCTAATTTTAATTAATTTTTGAAATTTTAATTGATGAAAATTCTAATTTTTATATATTATTACAATTATAAAAAAGTATTACTTATTCAACAAATTAGATTGATTTATACGAGTCGATTTTCTGTTACGATAAATTGATGAAACAATAGCGAGTCCAATAGCAGCTTCAGCAGCTGCAATAGCTATAACAAAAATGGAGAAAATGGCTCCTTTTAATTGACGACTATCAAAAAAATCAGAAAATGTTACAAAATTGAGATTTACGGCATTTAATATAAGCTCAAGACACATAAGCGCTCTAACCATATTTCGACTTGTAATCAATCCATATAGACCGATAGAAAATAAATAGGCACTTGATGTGACTAATTTATACCCATTACCCACATCGTTATTGACCATTTATTTATCTGTTTTAAGTAGATTTTATGTGCATTTGGCGCGTTTATGGTGTTTGTTAGTGTTTTCAGGCTCTGAACAGGTTCCGCGTTCATTTGGCACATTTTCGGATGATCTTTGGTCAAGAAGTGATTTATGATAATCGAGAGTTGGTTTAAGAGGAAGAGACGGCGAGTTTAAGCAAGTTCAAGATTGTAAAGAAGAATTGTTGTTCACAGGCACATGACTGCGCCGCAGTGGGGATGCACCTAGCCCACTGCGCCGCATCCATTATCCACGGACATTAATTGAATTCACCCCACTGCGCCGCAGTGGGGAATGCAAGGAGATGACTGCGCCGCAGTGGGGAGAAGACTGCGCCGCATAATGAACTGCGCCGCAGTGGTGGTTGGCTTAGCCACTGCGCCGCAGTCCCTTGAAGGTCAAAGTCAACAACACCTCACTGCGCCGCAGTGAGGGAAGGCACAACCTCACTGCGCCGCAGTGGGTGCACGAGCTCACTGCGCCGCAGTGGGATCACTACCCACTGCGCCGCAGTGGGGATGCACTAGCCCACTGCGCCGCAGTGGGGATGCACCTAGCCCACTGCGCCGCAGTGGGGATGCACTAGCCCACTGCGCCGCAGTGGGATGCACTACCCACTGCGCCGCAGTGGGGATGCACTAGCCCACTGCGCCGCAGTGGGATGCACTACCCACTGCGCCGCAGTGGGGATGCACTAGCCCACTGCGCCGCAGTGGGATGCACTACCCACTGCGCCGCAGTGGGGATGCACTAGCCCACTGCGCCGCAGTGGGATGCACTACCCACTGCGCCGCAGTGGGGATGCACTAGCCCACTGCGCCGCAGTGGGATGCACTACCCACTGCGCCGCAGTGGGGATGCACTAGCCCACTGCGCCGCAGTGGGATGCACTACCCACTGCGCCGCAGTGGGGATGCACTAGCCCACTGCGCCGCAGTGGGATGCACTAGCCCACTGCGCCGCAGTGGGGATGCACCTAGCCCACTGCGCCGCAGTGGGGATGCACCTAGCCCACTGCGCCGCAGTGGGGATGCATAGCCCACTGCGCCGCAGTGGGGATGCACCTAGCCCACTGCGCCGCAGCCATTATCCACGGACATTAATTGAATTCACCCCACTGCGCCGCAGTGGGGAATGCAAGGAGATGACTGCGCCGCAGTCACATAGCCCACTGCGCCGCAGTGGGATGCACCTAGCCCACTGCGCCGCAGTGGGGATGCACTAGCCCACTGCGCCGCAGTGGGATGCACTACCCACTGCGCCGCAGTGGGGATGCACTAGCCCACTGCGCCGCAGTGGGATGCACTACCCACTGCGCCGCAGTGGGGATGCACTAGCCCACTGCGCCGCAGTGGGATGCACTACCCACTGCGCCGCAGTGGGGATGCACTAGCCCACTGCGCCGCAGTGGGATGCACTACCCACTGCGCCGCAGTGGGGATGCACTAGCCCACTGCGCCGCAGTGGGGATGCACCTAGCCCACTGCGCCGCAGTGGGATGCACTAGCCCACTGCGCCGCAGTGGGATGCACTACCCACTGCGCCGCAGTGGGGATGCACTAGCCCACTGCGCCGCAGTGGGATGCACTACCCACTGCGCCGCAGTGGGGATGCACTAGCCCACTGCGCCGCAGTGGGGATGCACCTAGCCCACTGCGCCGCAGTGGGATGCACTAGCCCACTGCGCCGCAGTGGGATGCACTAGCCCACTGCGCCGCAGTGGGGATGCACCTAGCCCACTGCGCCGCAGTGGGGATGCACCTAGCCCACTGCGCCGCAGTGGGGATGCACTAGCCCACTGCGCCGCAGTGGGGATGCATAGCCCACTGCGCCGCAGTGGGGATGCACTAGCCCACTGCGCCGCAGTGATCACGGACATTAATTGAATTCACCCCACTGCGCCGCAGTGGGGAATGCAAGGATATACAACGTCAAATAGAAAAAGAAAATGCATGTGATAGCTCATAAAAAGGTTTTTCCATTTCGTTTCGAACGAGTATTATTGACGAGCTACAGCAATTGCGCCGATTAACGCAACTAAAAGAATTATTGAAATAAATTCAAACGGAAGAAAAAAATCTGTTGATAAATGAATCCCTATTTGTTGACTATTACTTATCAGATCTTGCTCGATAATCTGGTTTGCTTTTGCAGTCCAAATAATCCCGTACCATGACGTATCTGAAATAGTAGTAATTAGTGAAACAAAAATACTTGTACAGACTACAGAAGTTACTCCATCTCCCACGGTCCAAAGATGGAAATCTTTGGAATATTCTGAACCATTTATGAACATCACAGCAAAAATG
Source organism: Erigeron breviscapus (assembly GCA_034093135.1). NCBI lineage: Eukaryota > Viridiplantae > Streptophyta > Magnoliopsida > Asterales > Asteraceae > Erigeron > Erigeron breviscapus. The sequence goes on from CM067167.1 coordinate 2,896,997, forward strand.
ATTAAAACATTTATGGCTCCTACGTAAATAAGGAGCTGCGCAGCGGCTACAAAATGTGAGTTCGATAGAATATAGAATAAAGATATACAAACAAAAACCAATCCCAACGAAAAGGCAGAATAAATGGGATTGGGAAGTAATACTACTCCCAGACCCCCTAATATAAGACCCAATCCCAGAAAGACTAAAAGAAAATCATGTATTAGTCCAGGTAAATCCATTATATATAAAATAAGAGATAAATAAATCAAAATCTTTCATAACTTTATTGACCCGGTCAGGAAAAAGAGGTAACTCTACTTTTTTATTCTTAATTAAAATTAATTATTAATATTAATTAAGTCTTAATTAATTTTAATTATTATTATTAAACTAGATCAAAACGAGTTCTTAAGTTTTTATTTCAGGCAAATTTAAAATTGTTCGAATTGTGTAATCGTCAATTACTGACATTGGTAACCGACCCAAAGCAATTTGATTATAATTCAATTCGTGACGATCATAAGTAGAAAGTTCATATTCTTCAGTCATTGATAAACAATTTGTTGGACAATACTCAACGCAATTACCACAAAATATACATATTCCGAAATCAATACTGTAATTAAGCAATCGTTTCTTTCTAATATCAGTTTCCAATTTCCAATCAACAACAGGTAGATCTATAGGACATACGCGAACACATACTTCACAAGCAATGCATTTATCAAATTCAAAGTGGATTCGGCCACGGAAACGCTCGGACGTGATCAATTTTTCGTAGGGGTATTGAATAGTTACAGGTAAACGATTCGCGTGTGATAAGGTAATCATGAAACCTTGACCAATATACCTTGCGGCTCGTACTGTTTGTTGGCCATAATTCATGAACTCAGTTACCATAGGGAACATATCGTGAATATCTATAAAAAATAGGATACTTGTTTCTTTCTCTTGTTTGAGACAAGTCGTGAATATAGAAGTATTTTTTTTACAGTGAAAGAAGTTGGGAAGAAGTTGTTAATAATAGATTACCTAGAGAAATAGGTAACAGAAATTTCCATCCAAGATTTAATAATTGGTCCATTCTCAGCCTTGGTAAAGTCCATCTTGTTGCGATAGGAATGAACAAGAACAAATAAGTTTTAGCTAATGTAATAAAGATACCTATTATTGCCCCAAAAACTCTACCTCCTTTAGTAATTTCAAAAAGCTCAGGAAAAAATATGTACGGAATAGAAAGATTCCAACCCCCCAAGTAAAGAACTGTTACAAATAATGAAGAAACTAATAGATTTAAATATGAAGCAACGTAAAATAAACCAAATTTGATACCGGAATATTCGGTTTGATAACCTGCTACTAATTCTTCTTCTGCTTCTGGTAAATCAAAGGGTAATCGTTCACACTCGGCTAGGGAAGAAATTAGAAAAACTAGAAATCCTATAGGTTGACGCCACAAATTCCATCCCCAAAAACCATATTTTGACTGCGCTTCAACTATATCAAAACGAGTTCTTAAGTTTTTATTTCAGGCAAATTTAAAATTGTTCGAATTGTGTAATCGTCAATTACTGACATTGGTAACCGACCCAAAGCAATTTGATTATAATTCAATTCGTGACGATCATAAGTAGAAAGTTCATATTCTTCAGTCATTGATAAACAATTTGTTGGACAATACTCAACGCAATTACCACAAAATATACATATTCCGAAATCAATACTGTAATTAAGCAATCGTTTCTTTCTAATATCAGTTTCCAATTTCCAATCAACAACAGGTAGATCTATAGGACATACGCGAACACATACTTCACAAGCAATGCATTTATCAAATTCAAAGTGGATTCGGCCACGGAAACGCTCGGACGTGATCAATTTTTCGTAGGGGTATTGAATAGTTACAGGTAAACGATTCGCGTGTGATAAGGTAATCATGAAACCTTGACCAATATACCTTGCGGCTCGTACTGTTTGTTGGCCATAATTCATGAACTCAGTTACCATAGGGAACATATCGTGAATATCTATAAAAAATAGGATACTTGTTTCTTTCTCTTGTTTGAGACAAGTCGTGAATATAGAAGTATTTTTTTTACAGTGAAAGAAGTTGGGAAGAAGTTGTTAATAATAGATTACCTAGAGAAATAGGTAACAGAAATTTCCATCCAAGATTTAATAATTGGTCCATTCTCAGCCTTGGTAAAGTCCATCTTGTTGCGATAGGAATGAACAAGAACAAATAAGTTTTAGCTAATGTAATAAAGATACCTATTATTGCCCCAAAAACTCTACCTCCTTTAGTAATTTCAAAAAGCTCAGGAAAAAATATGTACGGAATAGAAAGATTCCAACCCCCCAAGTAAAGAACTGTTACAAATAATGAAGAAACTAATAGATTTAAATATGAAGCAACGTAAAATAAACCAAATTTGATACCGGAATATTCGGTTTGATAACCTGCTACTAATTCTTCTTCTGCTTCTGGTAAATCAAAGGGTAATCGTTCACACTCGGCTAGGGAAGAAATTAGAAAAACTAGAAATCCTATAGGTTGACGCCACAAATTCCATCCCCAAAAACCATATTTTGACTGCGCTTCAACTATATCAACTGTACTTGAACTGTTAGATAATCATAGTGGATGATAACATCACTGTTCGCACCCCTATTGCAGAACCGTACATGAGATTTTCATCTCATACGGCTCCTCAAAGGTCACAAATAAATCTAAGGACCCGTCCATTTTTATTTTTCTTGATATGTTTGTAGGATAGAAAGATAGATAGAGATAAAAAAATCCATCGTAAGGTCCCTATTAGACGCTGGAATTCCGTCTGCTATATTTCTAATAATAATGCTTCTGAATTCATCTTATCTTTTAATAATTTAAATTCTTCTTTGTTGAATAATAACTTAATCCTTGAATAAAATATTTCTTGTAACAATATCAATAGACATTTCAACCTAACCTTTTCAATTACGAAAAATTAGACCCTGCATTAATTCACGAATCATGACAAAAATTCTATCTCTTCTGTATATAGATATAGAAAAAAATAGATTTTTCTAGTGCATTCAGTCTTTCTTTTTTTTTTCGTTCCTATTCTTTTCTTTTTTTTTTTTTTTTTTTTTTTTTTTTTTTTTTTTTTTTTTTTTTTTTTTTTTTTTTTTTTTTTTTTTTTTTTTTTTTTTTTTTTTTTTTTTTTTTTTTTTTTTTTTTTTTTTTTTTTTTTTTTTTTTTTTTTTTTTTTTTTTTTCTAATAATAATGCTTCTGAATTCATCTTATCTTTTAATAATTTAAATTCTTCTTTGTTGAATAATAACTTAATCCTTGAATAAAATATTTCTTGTAACAATATCAATAGACATTTCAACCTAACCTTTTCAATTACGAAAAATTAGACCCTGCATTAATTCACGAATCATGACAAAAATTCTATCTCTTCTGTATATAGATATAGAAAAAAATAGATTTTTCTAGTGCATTCAGTGTTTAAATGTATAACTATTGTTTTATGGCTTGTGGGAGAAACGGGTCGGCCCGTGGGTAGTCCAAGACCCACCAGCCACCCAATGACCCATTCTCCCCCCCCCCCCCCCCTCTCTCTCTCCCCTCTCACCCCCCCCCCCCCCCCCCCCCCCCCCCCCCCCCCCCCCCCCCCCCCCCCCCCCCCCCCCCCCCCCCCCCCCCCCCCCCCCCCCCCCCCCCCCCCCCCCCCCCCCCCCCCCCCCCCCCCCCCCCCCCCCCCCCCCCCCCCCCCCCCCCCCCCCCCCCCCCCCCCCCCCCCCCCCCCCCCCCCCCCCCCCCCCCCCCCCCCCCCCCCCCCCCCCCCCCCCCCCCCCCCCCCCCCCCCCCCCCCCCCCCCCCCCCCCCCCCCCCCCCCCCCCCCCCCCCCCCCCCCCCCCCCCCCCCCCCCCCCCCCCCCCCCCCCCCCCCCCCCCCCCCCCCCCCCCCCCCCCCCCCCCCCCCCCCCCCCCCCCCCCCCCCCCCCCCCCCCCCCCCCCCCCCCCCCCCCCCCCCCCCCCCCCCCCCCCCCCCCCCCCCCCCCCCCCCCCCCCCCCCCCCCCCCCCCCCCCCCCCCCCCCCCCCCCCCCCCCCCCCCCCCCCCCCCCCCCCCCCCCCCCCCCCCCCCCCCCCCCCCCCCCCCCCCCCCCCCCCCCCCCCCCCCCCCCCCCCCCCCCCCCCCCCCCCCCCCCCCCCCCCCCCCCCCCCCCCCCCCCCCCCCCCCCCCCCCCCCCCCCCCCCCCCCCCCCCCCCCCCCCCCCCCCCCCCCCCCCCCCCCCCCCCCCCCCCCCCCCCCCCCCCCCCCCCCCCCCCCCCCCCCCCCCCCCCCCCCCCCCCCCCCCCCCCCCCCCCCCCCCCCCCCCCCCCCCCCCCCCCCCCCCCCCCCCCCCCCCCCCCCCCCCCCCCCCCCCCCCCCCCCCCCCCCCCCCCCCCCCCCCCCCCCCCCCCCCCCCCCCCCCCCCCCCCCCCCCCCCCCCCCCCCCCCCCCCCCCCCCCCCCCCCCCCCCCCCCCCCCCCCCCCCCCCCCCCCCCCCCCCCCCCCCCCCCCCCCCCCCCCCCCCCCCCCCCCCCCCCCCCCCCCCCCCCCCCCCCCCCCCCCCCCCCCCCCCCCCCCCCCCCCCCCCCCCCCCCCCCCCCCCCCCCCCCCCCCCCCCCCCCCCCCCCCCCCCCCCCCCCCCCCCCCCCCCCCCCCCCCCCCCCCCCCCCCCCCCCCCCCCCCCCCCCCCCCCCCCCCCCCCCCCCCCCCCCCCCCCCCCCCCCCCCCCCCCCCCCCCCCCCCCCCCCCCCCCCCCCCCCCCCCCCCCCCCCCCCCCCCCCCCCCCCCCCCCCCCCCCCCCCCCCCCCCCCCCCCCCCCCCCCCCCCCCCCCCCCCCCCCCCCCCCCCCCCCCCCCCCCCCCCCCCCCCCCCCCCCCCCCCCCCCCCCCCCCCCCCCCCCCCCCCCCCCCCCCCCCCCCCCCCCCCCCCCCCCCCCCCCCCCCCCCCCCCCCCCCCCCCCCCCCCCCCCCCCCCCCCCCCCCCCCCCCCCCCCCCCCCCCCCCCCCCCCCCCCCCCCCCCCCCCCCCCCCCCCCCCCCCCCCCCCCCCCCCCCCCCCCCCCCCCCCCCCCCCCCCCCCCCCCCCCCCCCCCCCCCCCCCCCCCCCCCCCCCCCCCCCCCCCCCCCCCCCCCCCCCCCCCCCCCCCCCCCCCCCCCCCCCCCCCCCCCCCCCCCCCCCCCCCCCCCCCCCCCCCCCCCCCCCCCCCCCCCCCCCCCCCCCCCCCCCCCCCCCCCCCCCCCCCCCCCCCCCCCCCCCCCCCCCCCCCCCCCCCCCCCCCCCCCCCCCCCCCCCCCCCCCCCCCCCCCCCCCCCCCCCCCCCCCCCCCCCCCCCCCCCCCCCCCCCCCCCCCCCCCCCCCCCCCCCCCCCCCCCCCCCCCCCCCCCCCCCCCCCCCCCCCCCCCCCCCCCCCCCCCCCCCCCCCCCCCCCCCCCCCCCCCCCCCCCCATCTTCGATTTTGGACCTTACGCCAAGACCTCACTGTCTACGCCAACTTTTACGCCAAAAATGCACTTTCTAGAGGACCGTAGGTTACGCCCATATTGACCGTACCTTACGCCCAGACAAACTTTGCCCAGCGTAGCTTACGCCCCTTGCCACCGTACCTTACGCCTGTTGAATTCTGACCACCGTAACCTACGCCCCTGTTGGCCGTAAGTTACGGCAGTTGTTTTCTGAAATGTTCCTCGTTTGACCTAGTTTGACCTTCTAGACCGTTTTACGCGCCGAGTCTTAATCTAATTCACTTCTTATCTTATATATCATTGATTAAGAGTCGTAGAGGTCATTTAACGTCGAGAAACACTTTGAAACCCTAATTAGGGTTTTGCCGTATATTCAATAATTGCGTATTGTGTTTATGTGTGTTGATGCGAATGTATATGATCAATATTTAGGTGTTGGACGCGAAGTAAACATTGTACGGCGATAACTTAACTTTATATCGATCTTAGCTTTCATAACCAATCAAGGTGAGTTTCGTATCTCCCTACTCGCTTGAGATTCGGGCTGAAAAGTGTAAACCTGGCGTGTTTATTTGCATTATTGATTTGTTGATTGTTTGACTGGATTGTTGGATTGACGTGACAGTTCGTTTCGTTTGATTGACTTGAGTTATGTTTTAGTTAAGTATTACATTTATACTAGGATAGACGTACATACATGGAAGTCGGTTATGCCTTCTCTGGGTTTTAGATGTGGTGGGAAGGCTGCGGGTGACCCTATATATAAGCATCTGGGACTCGAAGAAAGTAGAATCCTCTGAAGTATATGTACGTATAGTTGGTTTAAATTGTGATTGGTGATTAATTTTGATTGATGCATATGTTGTGCATAAGTCCCACTGTTTGGGGACTTGACTTATGTATATTGAAATGCGGCCTTGTCCCCCTGTTGACAAGTGTGCCCTGTTGCGATTATTGATTGTTGGTTCATGTTCATCGTATATCTTGTTGTTGGTTCATGATTGATGCATATACGTGATTTATACGCAAGCATACTATATATATATATATATATATGCAAGCATACTATATATATATATATATTATATATACTATATATATATATATATATATATATATATATATATATATATATATATATATTTCTATATATATATATATATATATATATATATATATATATATATATATATATATATATATATATATATATATATATATATATATATATATATATATATATATATATATATATATATATATATATATATATATATATATATATATATATATATATATATATATATATATATATATATATATATATATATATATATATATATATATATATATATATATATATATATATATATATATATATATATATATATATATATATATATATATATATATATATATATATATATATATATATATATATATATATATATATATATATATATATATATATATATATATATATATATATATATATATATATATATATATATATATATATATATATATATATATATATATATATATATATATATATATATATATATATATATATATATATATATATATATATATATATATATATATATATATATATATATATATATATATATATATATATATATATATATATATATATATATATATATATATATATATATATATATATATATATATATATATATATATATATATATATATATATATATATATATATATATATATATATATATATATATATATATATATATATATATATATATATATATATATATATATATATATATATATATATATATATATATATATATATATATATATATATATATATATATATATATATATATATATATATATATATATATATATATATATATATATATATATATATATATATATATATATATATATATATATATATATATATATATATATATATATATATATATATATATATATATATATATATATATATATATATATATATATATATATATATATATATATATATATATATATATATATATATATATATATATATATATATATATATATATATATATATATATATATATATATATATATATATATATATATATATATATATATATATATATATATATATATATATATATATATATATATATATATATATATATATATATATATATATATATATATATATATATATATATATATATATATATATATATATATATATATATATATATATATATATATATATATATATATATATATATATATATATATATATATATATACTATATAAAGCAGGTTGTTGAACTGTAAGGCTACTAAAGCAGGTTGTTGAACCGTAAGGCTACCAAAGCAGGTTGTTGAACCGTAAGGCTACCAAAGCAGGTTGTTGAACCGTAAGGCTACCAAAGCAGGTTGTTGAACCGTAAGGCTACCAAAGCAGGTTGTTGAACCGTAAGGCTACCAAAGCAGGTTGTTGAACCGTAAGGCTACCAAAGCAGGTTGTTGAACCGTAAGGCTACCAAAGCAGGTTGTTGAACCGTAAGGCTACCAAAGCAGGTTGTTGAACCGTAAGGCTACCAAAGCAGGTTGTTGAACCGTAAGGCTACCAAAGCAGGTTGTTGAACCGTAAGGCTACCAAAGCAGGTTGTTGAACCGTAAGGCTACCAAAGCAGGTTGTTGAACCGTAAGGCTACCAAAGCAGGTTGTTGAACCGTAAGGCTACCAAAGCAGGTTGTTGAACCGTAAGGCTACCAAAGCAGGTTGTTGAACCGTAAGGCTACCAAAGCAGGTTGTTGAACCGTAAGGCTACCAAAGCAGGTTGTTGAACCGTAAGGCTACCAAAGCAGGTTGTTGAACCGTAAGGCTACCAAAGCAGGTTGTTGAACCGTAAGGCTACCAAAGCAGGTTGTTGAACCGTAAGGCTACCAAAGCAGGTTGTTGAACCGTAAGGCTACCAAAGCAGGTTGTTGAACCGTAAGGCTACCAAAGCAGGTTGTTGAACCGTAAGGCTACCAAAGCAGGTTGTTGAACCGTAAGGCTACCAAAGCAGGTTGTTGAACCGTAAGGCTACCAAAGCAGGTTGTTGAACCGTAAGGCTACCAAAGCAGGTTGTTGAACCGTAAGGCTACCAAAGCAGGTTGTTGAACCGTAAGGCTACCAAAGCAGGTTGTTGAACCGTAAGGCTACCAAAGCAGGTTGTTGAACCGTAAGGCTACCAAAGCAGGTTGTTGAACCGTAAGGCTACCAAAGCAGGTTGTTGAACCGTAAGGCTACCAAAGCAGGTTGTTGAACCGTAAGGCTACCAAAGCAGGTTGTTGAACCGTAAGGCTACCAAAGCAGGTTGTTGAACCGTAAGGCTACCAAAGCAGGTTGTTGAACCGTAAGGCTACCAAAGCAGGTTGTTGAACCGTAAGGCTACCAAAGCAGGTTGTTGAACCGTAAGGCTACCAAAGCAGGTTGTTGAACCGTAAGGCTACCAAAGCAGGTTGTTGAACCGTAAGGCTACCAAAGCAGGTTGTTGAACCGTAAGGCTACCAAAGCAGGTTGTTGAACCGTAAGGCTACCAAAGCAGGTTGTTGAACCGTAAGGCTACCAAAGCAGGTTGTTGAACCGTAAGGCTACCAAAGCAGGTTGTTGAACCGTAAGGCTACCAAAGCAGGTTGTTGAACCGTAAGGCTACCAAAGCAGGTTGTTGAACCGTAAGGCTACCAAAGCAGGTTGTTGAACCGTAAGGCTACCAAAGCAGGTTGTTGAACCGTAAGGCTACCAAAGCAGGTTGTTGAACCGTAAGGCTACCAAAGCAGGTTGTTGAACCGTAAGGCTACCAAAGCAGGTTGTTGAACCGTAAGGCTACCAAAGCAGGTTGTTGAACCGTAAGGCTACCAAAGCAGGTTGTTGAACCGTAAGGCTACCAAAGCAGGTTGTTGAACCGTAAGGCTACCAAAGCAGGTTGTTGAACCGTAAGGCTACCAAAGCAGGTTGTTGAACCGTAAGGCTACCAAAGCAGGTTGTTGAACCGTAAGGCTACCAAAGCAGGTTGTTGAACCGTAAGGCTACCAAAGCAGGTTGTTGAACCGTAAGGCTACCAAAGCAGGTTGTTGAACCGTAAGGCTACCAAAGCAGGTTGTTGAACCGTAAGGCTACCAAAGCAGGTTGTTGAACCGTAAGGCTACCAAAGCAGGTTGTTGAACCGTAAGGCTACCAAAGCAGGTTGTTGAACCGTAAGGCTACCAAAGCAGGTTGTTGAACCGTAAGGCTACCAAAGCAGGTTGTTGAACCGTAAGGCTACCAAAGCAGGTTGTTGAACCGTAAGGCTACCAAAGCAGGTTGTTGAACCGTAAGGCTACCAAAGCAGGTTGTTGAACCGTAAGGCTACCAAAGCAGGTTGTTGAACCGTAAGGCTACCAAAGCAGGTTGTTGAACCGTAAGGCTACCAAAGCAGGTTGTTGAACCGTAAGGCTACCAAAGCAGGTTGTTGAACCGTAAGGCTACCAAAGCAGGTTGTTGAACCGTAAGGCTACCAAAGCAGGTTGTTGAACCGTAAGGCTACCAAAGCAGGTTGTTGAACCGTAAGGCTACCAAAGCAGGTTGTTGAACCGTAAGGCTACCAAAGCAGGTTGTTGAACCGTAAGGCTACCAAAGCAGGTTGTTGAACTGAAGCAAAATGGCAGATTTATTCACTCTATCAATAACCGAGCCGGATCTGGTGTATCATAAGAGATTTGCCTTTTCTATTGATTCCTATGGATTGGATCCAAAACAATTCTTGAATGGGGTATTCAACTCCAGGTATGAATGGGAAACGATATCTTTATTGGTTTTATCGGTTCTACTTCCTATTTTTTATGAAGAGAATGAATCTTTTTATCGAAGGATCACGAAAAAAAAAAAAAAAAAAAAAAAAAAAAAAAAAAAAAAAAAAAAAAAAAAAAAAAAAAAAAAAAAAAAAAAAAAAAAAAAAAAAAAAAAAAAAAAAAAAAAAAAAAAAAAAAAAAAAAAAAAAAAAAAAAAAAAAAAAAAAAAAAAAAAAAAAAAAAAAAAAAAAAAAAAAAAAAAAAAAAAAAAAAAAAAAAAAAAAAAAAAAAAAAAAAAAAAAAAAAAAAAAAAAAAAAAAAAAAAAAAAAAAAAAAAAAAAAAAAAAAAAAAAAAAAAAAAAAAAAAAAAAAAAAAAAAAAAAAAAAAAAAAAAAAAAAAAAAAAAAAAAAAAAAAAAAAAAAAAAAAAAAAAAAAAAAAAAAAAAAAAAAAAAAAAAAAAAAAAAAAAAAAAAAAAAAAAAAAAAAAAAAAAAAAAAAAAAAAAAAAAAAAAAAAAAAAAAAAAAAAAAAAAAAAAAAAAAAAAAAAAAAAAAAAAAAAAAAAAAAAAAAAAAAAAAAAAAAAAAAAAAAAAAAAAAAAAAAAAAAAAAAAAAAAAAAAAAAAAAAAAAAAAAAAAAAAAAAAAAAAAAAAAAAAAAAAAA
>CM067167.1:2919082-2982444 GCA_034093135.1 Erigeron breviscapus
TAATGTTCAAAAAAAAAAAAAAAAACAGAAACACCCCCAAAATACAGATCTTACTCATATATAAAGAAAAAATCTAGGAATTTGATACAAAATATCATCCATCTAGCTTTAATGTTGCAGATTTGTTTAAGAAATAATATATGAAAACCTTTAATGTTCAAAAAAAAAAAAAAATACGGACAAAAACAGAAACACCCCCAAAATACAGATCTTACTCATATATAAAGAAAAAATCTAGGAATTTGATACAAAATATCATCCATCTAGCTTTAATGTTGCAGATTTGTTTAAGAAATAATATATGAAAACCTTTAATGTTCAAAAAAAAAAAAACAGAAACACCCCCAAAATACAGATCTTACTCATATATAAAGAAAAAATCTAGGAATTTGATACAAAATATCATCCATCTAGCTTTAATGTTGCAGATTTGTTTAAGAAATAATATATGAAAACCTTTAATGTTCAAAAAAAAAAAAAAAACAGAAACACCCCCAAAATACAGATCTTACTCATATATAAAGAAAAAATCTAGGAATTTGATACAAAATATCATCCATCTAGCTTTAATGTTGCAGATTTGTTTAAGAAATAATATATGAAAACCTTTAATGTTCAAAAAAAAAAAAGATGAAAACCTTTAGAAAATGAATATGGAGAGAAAATGTTGCTGTGAGATAGAAAGAGAGTGAAAGGGTGAGCATGTGTATATACACAGTAGATTTTTTTTTTTTTTTTTTTTTTTTTTTTTTTTTTTTTTTTTTTTTTTTTTTTTTTTTTTTTTTTTTTCTTTTTTTTTTTTTTTTTTTTTTTTTTTTTTTTTTTTTTTTTTTTTTTTTTTTTTTTTTTTTTTTTTTTTTTTTTTTTTTTTTTTTTTTTTTTTTTTTTTTTTTTTTTTTTTTTTTTTTTTTTTTTTTTTTTTTTTTTTTTTTTTTTTTTTTTTTTTTTTTTTTTTTTTTTTTTTTTTTTTTTTTTTTTTTTTTTTTTTTTTTTTTTTTTTTTTTTTTTTTTTTTTTTTTTTTTTTTTTTTTTTTTTTTTTTTTTTTTTTTTTTTTTTTTTTTTTTTTTTTTTTTTTTTTTTTTTTTTTTTTTTTTTTTTTTTTTTTTTTTTTTTTTTTTTTTTTTTTTTTTTTTTTTTTTTTTTTTTTTTTTTTTTTTTTTTTTCCTTTTCTTTTGACGTTAAATTTAATATTCATTTGACGTACTATCAATATTGGTGTTCCCGGCGATCTACCGGCGATCCGGGCGTGGTTCGCGCCCCACTCCTTCAACTTTACCATTACTAATGCTCTAATATATTATCAAAGTTGAGCAATGTGATAATAAAGTTGGGTAAAAAAAATGAACACTAAAACTAGAAGGGTATATTTCAAACTATTGTATATAAGAAAGGGGGGTGTGAAAAATGGTTTTTTACCAGTAACCAGCCACCATTATCAGTAAGCAGAATCCATCGTACACCTACCCATGTGACAGTTATACAGATATATATGCCTATACATACACCGTTCTTGATATGCTTTTATGTACTATTCGACTCGTATATTATAAACTAGCCACTAGAAGCAAGGCGCGTGTAGAATATAAGTGTAGTATATAACTAAAAACATTATTACCGCGTCGATCAATTCCAGCTAGCTAACTGTGAAAAAAAATAAGAGAAATAATATACGAGACGCGTAACAAGATCAGGGCAAAAGTGGTAACCCGACCAGGCAGCATTTGCGGCGACGTCGCCGCTAATGCTGCGGCCCCATGTCAGTAATGGCAAATCTGGCAGAGTATTAGCGGGCCCCCTGTCAGTAATGCAAATCTGGCAGAGTATTAGCGGCGACGTCGCCGCTAATGCCTGTGACGGCGGTGTCAGTGCATGTCGGGTTCGCCACGTCATCATGCCCTGGTCGGGTTACCCTTTTCCTGGTCGTGTTACCCTGTGCCAGAATATATTTTTTGTAAATTTTTGTATCACAGTTATAGAAAAAAGTGCTTTACACTGGATTGATTTCTGAAAGGGTTATTTTGCGTGTCACAGTTGCTCTGTTTTTACTTTTTACCAAGTATTTGACTATTGATATGACTATGACTATTTTCTGTTTAAGAATTTTCGACTCATTCATTTGTATTTTACTATTCTAATCTTTAAAGAAAAGTAAAAAATAAAACAAGGTGAGCTAGAAATATTTAATGGGTTACCAAAAATTTAGTTTGCCCAAACATAAGCTTAATTAAACCTATTTTACAAATATATTAATTTCTCATTCTAGGAAAAGCCCAAAAAATATATTAAAAAAAATATTGTTTCTAAAAAGCTATTTAGTTATATATCTGTTGTTTTATTAATAAAAAGTTGAAAACATGAAGTCATAGACATATTCATTATCATTGATTAAACACCCATTTTTTGTGATTTAAAGAAATTAACCAGTATAAGACCAAATAAAAGCATGTCTAGCTAGTTGAATAACCTACTTTATAAGTTATGGACAATTGACAATGTGATGGACATTCTTGTAGTCTAAACCCATATAATTAAGACTGGGAAATCTAATCTACCGCCGAGTTTGATCCGCAAGTCTAGAGACCACATCAAGTTTTTATTTTTTTCCGTGTAATTACTAGCTAGTCGGAATTATAAATGTAAACTAGTATGGTACCGCACAATGAGACGGTAGTGGCGGTGATGACGGTGATGGGTGATGATGGCGACGATTATTGGTGGTAATGACGGTATCGAGTGATGTATGTTGAAATATTTTATAAGATAAGACCTTATCTATACTATCTAATAAAACAAACCACCCATTTTTTTCTTTAAATTTTCTATCTTTGAAAAACCAAAAATACCCTTCTTCTTTATTTACTAATTTAAATATCTTCATCTAATATACCTATAATACCTCTAATTAAATAATTTAAGGTATAGATCCCCCAACACTTAAAATAACTACAATACCACATTTAACATCAATTACTTTTCCATTCGCCACCATCGTCGCCCTCATCACCGTCCCCACTGCCGTCCCACCACCGTCACCACCACCACCTCCGTCATCACTACCCCCACCGCCGTTGCATTACGCGGGCATAAGTCTATCCTTTATAAAGCAAACTGACTATTCTATTTTAAGAAATTCAGCACTTTTGTATACCCAAAATACCCCTAGCCTTAGACATCCCTAATATATTAATCCTTTATAAAACAAACTATTTCTTCCCTTTTTAAATTTTCTATCTTAAAAAAATCCTAAAATTTCAACACATTTTCAACCCACACACTATATCTATCTAAAATACTCATCTATCTATTTAAACTAATTCTCTCTCTTATTTATTTATTTAAATATCTCCATCGAATATACTTATAACAGTCTTAATGAAATTATTTACAACATACATTTCTCAACCCATAAATAATTGTTACTAATGCCACCCATCGTCCCCCCCCCCAACCATCGCCTTTACCGCTGCTGCATTGCACGGGTACCCTTCTAGTAATGCAAATTAGTAAGGTGAAGGGGCTCTCTATAGTGATTTATGTTTGAAATATTTTACAAGTTATTACAATGATTAATTAGTTGTCATCTCAATGCTATAAAGATTTCTTAATTTGATTGGATCTATAACGAGCGGCGTAGATGAATGGAATGAAGATATATGATGCCTCTCCATGTTAATTCGTTTGTTGATTAACCAAACGGTTCACGAATAGTAGTTATACATAGATTTGCGTTCATACAAATTCGTTTGTATTCATCAACAAATACAAATAAACTCAAGCGTAAACAAACGAGTGGCCGGAAACTAACTAGAGTATAACTAGCTAGAAACATTATTACCGCGTCGATCAATTCCATATTTCAATCATTCGAAATCTTAGGGGGTGCTTGGTCAAGGGGTATGGGGTATAAGGAATGGTAAACATAATGAAAAACAATGCTTGGTATAATATAATGCAATCAATCATTATACTTCACTACCCAACAAATCGGGGGTTATACAAACTTATTACTCAACTTTCATTTTCTCCCATCTAAAACTTTTCCACATTCAGTTATTTTTATTAGTCTATTTATGTTATTTATATATGTAGATTTATATATACTATTTAAAAAAATATATTATATATTTTTTAATTGTCTGCTTATGCAATATAGGTAAACATCAACTACATTTAAAATTATTAATAATAGAAAATTATATAATACAAAAAAAAAAAAAAAAAAAAATACATTAAATAACATGAAATTTTTTATAAAAAAATTAATAACTACAACTAATATTTATAATTACACTTACTATAAGTATAAATTAAAATAACGAACCAAGCGACATCAATGACAATAATAATATCCATTGCATTCGTTACTATTATCATTGTCTTTCCCTTTACCATTACTTAATTTGAACCAAGCATCCCCTTAGAAATGGTTATAAGTAGCTCAACAGATTAATAGACTAGATGTCATAAATGAATATGAAGATACGGACATAAAACATTATTATAGGAACTAACATTAACAAAAATTTATATATCCAAAAATTAGATATATAATGTACGAACTAGAACTATATATATGTACCCACATTAGCTCTAGTAATAACAGTTCACGAACAATTCGATCACTGAATATATGTTCCATTAGTTTACACAATACTTATCTATAACCATTTTTTTAGGTTTTGTGGCAAAGTAGCCCGTGGTTAGAAAACAATAAGTAGCGTAGCAGCTGATATTAAACTGATCATTAATTATCTTGTGAATAATGCAAATGAAGCTAGCTCAACTGGTAGATGCTTCCCTGATTTTTCTCACAGGTCTTGAGTTCGACTCTTAGAAGTGACAAGTCTGTGGGTTTTTTTCCCTGAATCACCTGTAACGGCTTATGGTCTACATCTCGTAGTCTAGAGTACGTGCAGGGCTTCACCATTATACGGTGAGGTGTTCCCTGATGTCGAATACCGGCTAACTGTTAAAAAAAAATCTTGTGAATAAGCACATGTATTTCCTATTTATTCCATAGGAGAAAATATTGAGTAATTACCTTCTTTAATAAAGGAAGTGGATTTGAATAGCAGCTATTTTGTCTCTATCTGCATTTTCAGTATAAATAAAACATATGTCAAAAAATCTTGTGAATAAGCACATGTATTTCCTATTTATTCCATAGGAGAAAATATTGAGTAATTACCTTCTTTAATAAAGGAAGTGGATTTGAATAGCAGCTATTTTGTCTCTATCTGCATTTTCAGTATAAATAAAACATATGTCAAAATCTTGTTAAAGCTTGAGTTTAGTTGGGTGGTAAAGCCCCTCCCTCTCATGGGAGAGGTCTTTGGTTCGACTCCCAACAGATTGATATTTATACTCTTGCCCCTTTTTGTTTCATTTGATTTTATATGAAACTAATTTAAGTAACATGATTTTATTTAAACAAAACCATTTTTTTAAAAAAACTTTTTGAAGTTTTTGTTTTTAGATTTTACTTTTGGGGTTTTTTCAACATTTATTTTTTTATTTTTTATTATCTGTGTAATAGTATGATTTTTAACATTTCGTTTTTAAATATTTTTTTTTAAATATTATGTTATATTTTTTAGCAAATTTTTGATATTAATTTGTTTTACATATATTCTGTTGATTCTTTTTGTTTTCTATTGACTTTTGAGTTTATTTTATCAACATTTTTTCCTCCTTATTTTTTTGAGTGACATAAAACATTATTATAGGAACTAACATTAACAAAAATTTATATATCCAAAAATTAGATATATAATGTACGAACTAGAACTAATATTTATAATTACACTTACTATAAGTATAAATTAAAATAACGAACCAAGCGACATCAATGACAATAATAATATCCATTGCATTCGTTACTATTATCATTGTCTTTCCCTTTACCATTACTTAATTTGAACCAAGCATCCCCTTAGAAATGGTTATAAGTAGCTCAACAGATTAATAGACTAGATGTCATAAATGAATATGAAGATACGGACATAAAACATTATTATAGGAACTAACATTAACAAAAATTTATATATCCAAAAATTAGATATATAATGTACGAACTAGAACTATATATATGTACCCACATTAGCTCTAGTAATAACAGTTCACGAACAATTCGATCACTGAATATATGTTCCATTAGTTTACACAATACTTATCTATAACCATTTTTTTAAAAAAACTTTTTGAAGTTTTTGTTTTTAGATTTTACTTTGGGGTTTTTCCTTCCAAATTCTAGTAACGGCTCATGGTCAACATCTTATTGTCTAGGGTATGTGAAAAGTTTCACCATTATAAAGTGGAATTTTTCTGATATTGTATCCTGACTGAATCCTCAAGAGAAAAAAAACGCAACCTTAATGAGTATAACTATTGTCAATATATCATTTAGCGTATTACACACAAAATAAGTCCGTTTGTAAAATAACCAAAATGTTCTCCGGACCGAAATTCGAATGTAACCAAAATGGGCTTGACGAGGTTTTGGATTGAGATCCAAAGCTAACCAAAATGTTCTTTAGATTGGAGTCGGAAGTTTTTCATAAAATAACTTGGTTTCTTTTGGGCTGAACATGGTAAAAATCAATGTCAATGAACCAAGTAATTCGAATGTAACCAAAATGGGCTTGACGAGGTTTTGGATTGAGATCCAAAGCTAACCAAAATGTTCTTTAGATTGGAGTCGGAAGTTTTTCATAAAATAACTTGGTTTCTTTTGGGCTGAACATGGTAAAAATCAATGTCAATGAACCAAGTAATGATGTATACATTAAGAGAATGTATGTGGTAGCATAGTTAGAGAATTTTATAAAATACAATAAAATGATATAATTTCCGATTGAAAATTTTACTGAGTATATTTTAACATTTGATTTGATGTGACATGTTTGATAATATAAATATAATTAATGACAGATTGTTCAAAGAAGTAAATTATAGGGAGATAATTCTCTCAAGTTGATTCTCAAATTTGAGTCAAGTTGGAGAGATTTTGTAACACCCCAACATAGCGGAATCATGGGATGTCACAAGAAAAGCATAGCACGACATGGAAAATTAAGTAGAGACAACGCTGCATGCAAGTAAGGATTTGGCAATCCATAAATTAAGTTCAAATATGAGTACAAGTACATCAAAAGGATCACAAGATGCATAAGGAGCACATAACCATCAAATGTTACAAAAGAACAATCCAAAATGATGGCCATTAATCCTAAGCATAACCCGTAAAAGGGATGAAAAGTGATGCAATCATCCATTTCGTCCTTGATTAACTTGATTACCTGAAAAGTGTACTAAAACGGGTCAACATAAAGTTGGTGAGTTCGTAGGTTTAAGTAATAAAAATCAAGTGTCGGGATATTAGCGATATACAAGGATTAGAATACCTAATCACGTCCAAGGAAACCCTAAAAGGTTTCACGTTATCACAAGTCAACACAAGTCAAAATCAACGTCCAATATTCGTCCATATACATGCAATATCGTCCATATTTAGGTTAAACAACCCATATCCACGGTAATGATCATACCGGGTGTGGATTCGTCAATCCACCGTCCACGTCCACGTCCATAAACATATATGAATAACATAACGTCTTACATAATATACAACAACGACCTACTTCACATATATACGTCCATTAACACGTACCACAAGTAAACATTTAAATAACTAACGCCTCGTTCCATATCATAACAAAGTATATCAACCGACAAACGTTTAAACGACCAAGTACACTTTCCACCCCAAATAATGTAAACGTAGGGGCTACGAAACTCACCTTGACCTTAAGCGTTTGTAGAAGGTGACTAAGCGGGTAAGTGGGGAACACAACGGTCACAAACCTATTATATCAACATTAAATCATCACATTAATGCTTACGTTACGTTACAAGTCATCTTAGGCCATCCCAAGACACCCCATGGTCGAGGAATGAACACCCGGTTAGAGAAACCAGGTAATCAGGAAAAATAGTGGTAGATTCACATCGAAAGGTTGATACTATGAGAAACTAGACTCTTATACGATTCCAACGATAGGTCATACGCCTAAAACGGACTTACGGATCAAAAGTTATTGGCATTTGAAAACTGACGCGCAAACAGACCAAAATCGCGGCACGAGGAGTCAAACTCGCGGCGCGAGGCTCACAGGCCACTCGCGGCGCGAGTTCAGGTGCTAGCGGCGCGAGAAAATCCTTTGACTCATGAGGGACCGATCTAGCGGCGCGAGGAGGCTAGGTCGCGGCGCGAGAAAGCTCAGGTCTGCAGATTTGTGAGCCAAACACGATCCAAACTTCACCCAAACCCCATTTTTGACTTCCAAATCGACATGGGATGTTTCAAGACTCATTTTGAAGCTTAAACAAACATAGTTTGACATAAATAAACACATCCCACATCACGGTTTCGATCCATAACATCATACCAAGTTCAAATTCGGTTTTGACCCAAATTAACCCTAATGAAACCCTAATTTGACCCAATTCAAGTTTTGACCCAATTCTTGACCATGGGTTTCTTATATATGACTAGTAATGAAGTTCTAAACATAAAATGAGGGATTTAGGATAGGTTTAACTTACCAAAATGGTCAAAGACTTGCGAATCCGAAATTAGGGCACAAAAATGGAAGAACACTTTAAGAAATCCTAGATTCTTGCAAGATGATGATTATTATTATGAAGCTTTATGTTACTTAGTTAATCTAGCAAGGAAACAAGTATTTATTATGAATTTATGGTGAATTTGGAGAGTAGATGGAGGTTTTAGAAGAGAATTAAATGTGAGGTGAGAGAGATTGAGAGGATAAGGTAAAAGGGGAAGGAAAAGAAAGTGTGGGGATGGGGGATGTGTGAGGCCGGCCTAGGGAGTCCATTTTTGGGCTCCCGCTCCGCTAAATTCGACAAATAGCTAAACGTTAACCGTTTAAACGCTAAAACAAACCCGTAAACACAAATAAATTCTACGTTACGTTAATACACGACAAAACGTTCAATAATTCATATAAACTAGCAAAATCGTTCACATTCAATTACGTCCAATTACAAGTCAACTAAAGTCAAAGTTCATGGATGTTACATTATTCCCCCGTTAAACAAGTGGGGATACTTAGCTTTCATTGAATCCTCTCGTTCCCAAGTGAACTCGGGTCCGCGTCTCGCTTGCCATCTAACTTTAACAATCGTATATCGAGTATTCTTTAACTTCTTGGTTTCCCGGGCTAAGATTTCTATCGGTTCCTCCACGAATTTCAACGCTTTATCGACTCGGATTTCATCTAAGGGCACGTGAAGCGTTGAGTCGGCCAAACACTTCCTAAGGTTACAAACATGAAAGACATTATGAACTCCACTCAAGTTTTGAGGAAGTTCCAAACGATACGCTATCGGATAAATTCGTTCTAAGATCTTAAACGGGCCAATATATCTTGGCCCCAATTTATCACGTTTCACAAAACGGACTACTCCCTTTCACGGAGACACCTTGAGTAACACATAATCACCAACCTCGAATTCAAGAGGTCGTCGTCTAACGTTGGCATACTTTAGTTGTCGTTCCCGGGCCACTCTCAACTTCTCTTTGATTTGAGATATCACTTTAGTCGTCTCAACAACAATCTCGGGTCCAATGAGTTGGCTTTCACCAACTTCCGCCCAAGCTACCGGTGATCGGCAATCTCTCCCATACTGATATCGCCTATTTTATACATATTTATTTTATGCGATATTATCACTTTTATATTTGTATTATTGTCATTTTTATAGACTTTTATACTTAATATTTGATTTTCTTGGATTATAGGTCTATGAGATGGAATACGTCGAAAATGGTCTAATCAAGATTAATTTTGAATAAATAAAGATTGGAGCAGTAGAGACGGAAAAATGTGACACATAAAGTTATGCAATGCATAAGTATTAAATAATATGGCTGGACTTGTGATGCTTAAGTGAACAACAAAACTAAAATATCTATCTTTTAGTTTTGCAATTCAAGAAGCAGTGGTACATGTGTGTGAGAGGCGAAATTAACAAAGCAAAAAAAAAAGACAAAATTGAAGTTCATAATTCTTGTGGGCTTGGCCGAGAAAGACAACAAGGAGCTCAAGGTTGAAATATTATTGTACATTTGGACTTATGGTTTAAGCCCAAAATAGAGAAAGAGTTCGGTTGGTGTTGGGCCGAGAAGAGAGAATGAAAGTCGGCAATAATTTGTCATGGAAAAAGTCGGTCAAAAGGGATGTCACAATTATATATATTGTTCTTTTTTGGGGATCATAATTAATTCGGCAGCAAAAGAATTCGAAGGAATTGGCAGTGAGGTTTGGGGTGTCGGTCGATACGTGAGGGGCAGCCGCAAAAGAACCCTCACGTGGGTTCTTGGCTTTTGGTTTCGTAAAGCAGCAGCTATTCGATCTTAGCCGTCGACATTCATCCGCTCGTTCGACTCTTTTTCTCTTATTATTATTAGTTACTTTATATTGTTATGGATTCTATTATGTTAATTTATTTAATTATGCTAGCTAAATCTTTCATCATCTACTAAGATGAAGTGATACAATAAATAATGGTTGCATGATTTTATGAATTCAAGTTGATAGTTAAACGTTTTGTCGAGATCTTAATGTTTTGAGTTCTTGTTCACTTATCTACTGTTTTGTTGATAATGTATGAATGATTTAGAGGTATCTAAGTTTAGGAGTACATTGTTCTAGTTGATTGGGTACAGTCAATAGGTGTTAACTTGTGGTAACGAGTTGATAAACGACAATAGATAATAGAATTCAAAGTGTTAACGGTTTGGTAAAATCGGTAGACAAGATTGTTTACAATAACAATACAAATTAGTCAATCAAGTAGGTCTTGATAGGGAAGGTGGTCACCGGATCTTAGGGATTGAACGATTGGTTAATGGGTTCGGATAGGGTAATAAGCTAGGTGGCCAACTAGTGAGTTCTTTGTCTAACCTCGTTATAAAATCAACATAATTGAATTGGTTTTAACTTAAATGCAACCTAAATAAGTTGTGTCATGGAGTCGAAGTAGATGACTTTTAATTAATATTGATAATACAAACTCTCTTTTTATTTGAATTCTTCGGAATTTCTAACTTTTAAGATTAACTAACTATTCTAAAAATCCAACGTGACGGGAGTCCTTAAAATCCAAAGCTTTTCTAAATTACATTAAACTCGCTCACTCTTAATCAGTCTCTGTGGATTCGACCTGGACTTACCTTTAAACTATATTGCATACGAACGGGTCCACTGCCCGAGAGTGTGTAGTAGTCAGTTCTAGGGTATTTCTTGTTTTTAAATTTAACTCGATTTTTACACATCAAGTTTTTGGCGCCGCTGCCGGGGATTGATTTTAAGAGTTTAGCTTGAGATTTTGTAGTTCGATCCTTTTTCGTATTAATTTACGAGAAAGTTACTTGCTTTATTAGTTTAGAATAATTTAGTGTTATTTTTAATTTTATTTAGTTTAATTAGTTTTTTTTAGTCTATTTTGTGTTACACACTTGCTTTTCACGGGGTTTCTAGTGTTTACTTTATAGGTAAAAATGGATTTGGAAGAATTCTTGCATGAATTTGGGGAGCCGAGTGATGCTTATTCACATTCAGATCTTGGTGACTTGACCATGGAGGAGTTTTTAGAGGAATTTATGGAGCCTGGGGATATTTTGAGTAAGATAATAATGCAGGAGGCTCAAGAGGCTGATTTACTTTCATTATCATTGGTGAAAGTTGATTTAAAAGAAGTTGATCCATTAGACTCCATTCCTTATGCGAAGAAACCAACAAGTGTGTTCCAACATGATGTACTTCTTCTGACTGAATCTATCGTTTCTCCTTTCCATCTTTGGTTAGGTAATTTATTTTTCAGAGGTACGTACTACTACTATCACCCCCACTTAAACTTAAGTGTGGGGGGAGACACCTTAGTTTTTTGTAAATAATGTTGGAGTCAAGCTAATGACTCGAACAAAAATTAGCGCTTCCGGGAGGCAACCCGAGGTTAGGTGATTTTCATTTCTTTCTTCTTTTATTTACTTTTTCCTATTTCTCATAGTTTAATTGGTTCATTGTACATTGAGGGCATTGTACAACTCAAGTGTGGGGGGAGAGGTTAATAGGAAAAAGCCGGGTGATTTTTTTTTGAGACTTATTTTGAACTTTTGTTTGCTTGTCCTTGTAGTTTAATTACTTTTGTCATATAGGATTTAATCATATTAGTAAGTAATTGAACTATAATTCCTTTGGTCAACATTTTTAATTTGTGAAATGTGTTTTGAATGATTAATTAGGCAAATCCCTTCTGGATTGATTACATGACTAGCACACTTCTATCCCAAAACACCAAATATGTGAGATTCTTGATTCATTTATAGATTGGCTAGGTGTTTACGGTTTTGGTTTGGTTAGCCTTGTAAATTTGTCCCTCTCATAGGCTTTTGGATTTATTCAAGAGTAAGGGTTCTATTTTGAACTTTTGTTTGCTTGTCCTTGTAGTTTAATTACTTTTGTCATATAGGATTTAATCATATTAGTAAGTAATTGAACTATAATTCCTTTGGTCAACATTTTTAATTTGTGAAATGTGTTTTGAATGATTAATTAGGCAAATCCCTTCTGGATTGATTACATGACTAGCACACTTCTATCCCAAAACACCAAATATGTGAGATTCTTGATTCATTTATAGATTGGCTAGGTGTTTACGGTTTTGGTTTGGTTAGCCTTGTAAATTTGTCCCTCTCATAGGCTTTTGGATTTATTCAAGAGTAAGGGTTCTATTTTGAACTTTTGTTTGCTTGTCCTTGTAGTTTAATTACTTTTGTCATATAGGATTTAATCATATTAGTAAGTAATTGAACTATAATTCCTTTGGTCAACATTTTTAATTTGTGAAATGTGTTTTGAATGATTAATTAGGCAAATCCCTTCTGGATTGATTACATGACTAGCACACTTCTATCCCAAAACACCAAATATGTGAGATTCTTGATTCATTTATAGATTGGCTAGGTGTTTACGGTTTTGGTTTGGTTAGCCTTGTAAATTTGTCCCTCTCATAGGCTTTTGGATTTATTCAAGAGTAAGGGTTCTATTTTGAACTTTGAACTATGATGTGCAAGTTTGAGGTTAATTCATTTCATTTCCGATTATTTCTTTGATATGAGTGTGCCGGTGATTGCGTTGATTCTAGAACTTGTCCTAGTTGATCGTTCCGTGTTTTTCTAGATAATGAAGAGGTAAATGTAGGATTAAACCATTATTTTTCTTTGTTATTTCACCCTTTGTTATGTTTATCATTGTTTAACCATGTTTGTGCATGTGTTTTAGTAGCTAACCACATTGGTTAGTGAATATCCCTTGTTTAACCCTTGTTGCACTCATTTTTAGTGCAAGAAACACTTAGAAAACTTGTTGAACCTAGCCTTTTCGTTTGTGTTTAAATCCACTCAAATATGTAACATTTTCCTCGCCATACCGATAGTCGAAGTCCTTGGTTGGTCATTGGTTGCCTATGCTAGTGGATGGTTTGGGTTTTATCTTGTTATGTCGGGTTGGGATATTCTCGTTTCATGGGGATAGATTGATTTCGTCATGATTATTGGATCAAGTCTGGATTGTTCATCTTAGCATTTTATTAAATGATTTGTCACTGTTTCAACATTATTAAGAGAATGTCAATTAGTCAGAGTAAAAGTAGCTCACAAAAAAGAATAAAAGAATTGAAAAACAGAAGAAAAAAAAAAAGAGAAAAAAAGAAAAAAAATGAGCTTGGGCTGTCAGTTGGTATTTCTCCTTTTTGTCAAATCATTTTTGTTAGTTGGTTCATCAATAACACCAACAAAAGCTTCAATGTTTCTACAAAATTATAAGAGTTGAGTTGGTACACCTTTATAACCAACGAAAAGGATTTTGCAATACTATATCCTTTGATGGTAATATTCTTCAATTAAATTAGCAAAGTTTGTTTAAGCCAAAATTGGTATGTATGGTGGTTAAGAAGTTGTTTGAAGGGCATACGCCACAATGGTGTCGGTTTTTATCGGTCTATTGGGGGAGTAGTGTCGGGATAACATCTTTTGGGCTTTGGATAGATGGCAACTAGTGATATGGGTTGTGTTGGATTAGACTATATGTAAAAATTTTGTTAATTGTTGTGTTATTTCCTTTTAACACCAATTATATCCTAAATTTCCATACACAATTGTTAATGACCCTTGTAAGCCTTCAGAAGTTTACATTACAGCCGTTTAAATACCTCTTTTGATAGACGTTTATGGTGCTTACGCCATGGCGATGAAGGAACGATTCTAGTACAAGCCTATGGTTAAAATATTATGCATCACGACTAGGCTTTGAGTGATTGATACAATATTTCAACCCCAATAGTTTGTTAGTTGGAGTAGGTTAGTTGAGATATTATTCTCTCATTTGATTAAAGTGCTTAGTCGTGTTTTCGAGGCTTGTAGATCATTCGAATATTGTCAAACATTTCAGTTTTCATTTAAAATTAAAACTGCTTAACCATACTTACTTGTTTTCTAACTTTCATGGTTTAGCTTCTTTTTGATTATTGTCATGTTCTTGCGATCTTGAACCAAGGGAATGATTGTTTTGAAATCTGAATTTGCTTGAGGACAAGCAAAGCTTAAATGTGGGGGAATTTGATATCGCCTATTTTATACATATTTATTTTATGCGATATTATCACTTTTATATTTGTATTATTGTCATTTTTATAGACTTTTATACTTAATATTTGATTTTCTTGGATTATAGGTCTATGAGATGGAATACGTCGAAAATGGTCTAATCAAGATTAATTTTGAATAAATAAAGATTGGAGCAGTAGAGACGGAAAAATGTGACACATAAAGTTATGCAATGCATAAGTATTAAATAATATGGCTGGACTTGTGATGCTTAAGTGAACAACAAAACTAAAATATCTATCTTTTAGTTTTGCAATTCAAGAAGCAGTGGTACATGTGTGTGAGAGGCGAAATTAACAAAGCAAAAAAAAAAGACAAAATTGAAGTTCATAATTCTTGTGGGCTTGGCCGAGAAAGACAACAAGGAGCTCAAGGTTGAAATATTATTGTACATTTGGACTTATGGTTTAAGCCCAAAATAGAGAAAGAGTTCGGTTGGTGTTGGGCCGAGAAGAGAGAATGAAAGTCGGCAATAATTTGTCATGGAAAAAGTCGGTCAAAAGGGATGTCACAATTATATATATTGTTCTTTTTTGGGGATCATAATTAATTCGGCAGCAAAAGAATTCGAAGGAATTGGCAGTGAGGTTTGGGGTGTCGGTCGATACGTGAGGGGCAGCCGCAAAAGAACCCTCACGTGGGTTCTTGGCTTTTGGTTTCGTAAAGCAGCAGCTATTCGATCTTAGCCGTCGACATTCATCCGCTCGTTCGACTCTTTTTCTCTTATTATTATTAGTTACTTTATATTGTTATGGATTCTATTATGTTAATTTATTTAATTATGCTAGCTAAATCTTTCATCATCTACTAAGATGAAGTGATACAATAAATAATGGTTGCATGATTTTATGAATTCAAGTTGATAGTTAAACGTTTTGTCGAGATCTTAATGTTTTGAGTTCTTGTTCACTTATCTACTGTTTTGTTGATAATGTATGAATGATTTAGAGGTATCTAAGTTTAGGAGTACATTGTTCTAGTTGATTGGGTACAGTCAATAGGTGTTAACTTGTGGTAACGAGTTGATAAACGACAATAGATAATAGAATTCAAAGTGTTAACGGTTTGGTAAAATCGGTAGACAAGATTGTTTACAATAACAATACAAATTAGTCAATCAAGTAGGTCTTGATAGGGAAGGTGGTCACCGGATCTTAGGGATTGAACGATTGGTTAATGGGTTCGGATAGGGTAATAAGCTAGGTGGCCAACTAGTGAGTTCTTTGTCTAACCTCGTTATAAAATCAACATAATTGAATTGGTTTTAACTTAAATGCAACCTAAATAAGTTGTGTCATGGAGTCGAAGTAGATGACTTTTAATTAATATTGATAATACAAACTCTCTTTTTATTTGAATTCTTCGGAATTTCTAACTTTTAAGATTAACTAACTATTCTAAAAATCCAACGTGACGGGAGTCCTTAAAATCCAAAGCTTTTCTAAATTACATTAAACTCGCTCACTCTTAATCAGTCTCTGTGGATTCGACCTGGACTTACCTTTAAACTATATTGCATACGAACGGGTCCACTGCCCGAGAGTGTGTAGTAGTCAGTTCTAGGGTATTTCTTGTTTTTAAATTTAACTCGATTTTTACACATCACATACGAAGCTCTAAATGGGGCCATTTGTATGGTAGCGTGATAGCTATTATTATAGGAGAATTCGACCAAGGGAAGATGCACATCCCAATTACCACCAAATTCAATGGCACAAGCTCTTAGCATATCTTCTAACGTTTGGATCGTACTTTCACTTTGACCATCGGTTTGTGGATGGAACGCCGTACTCATGTCAAGTCGAGTACCCATCGCCTTTTGAAACGCCTTCCAAAACTTTGAAGTAAATCGGGCATCCCGATCGGTTATTATGGAAATTGGCATTCCATGCTTGGATATCACTTCTTTGATGTACAAGCGTGTCATGGTGTCAAATTTGTCGTCTTCCCGGATGGCTAAGAAGTGAGCCGACTTAGTCAACCGGTCAATAATCACCCAAATGGTGTCCCGACCACTACTTGTTCTAGGTAACTTCGTGATGAAGTCCATGACAATCTCTTCCCATTTCCACACCGGTGTTCTTGGTTGAACTAGCAAACCGGGTGGTTTCTTGTGGTCGGCCTTTACTTGCAAGCACGTGATACATTCACTAACGCATCTAGCGATGTCTTTCTTCATTCGCGGCCACCAATACAAATCCCTCAATGCAAAATACATCTTGTCGGAACCCGGGTGAACCGAGTAGGCCGACTTATGGGCTTCATTCATCAATTTCAACCGCCATCCACCAAATATGGGAATCCACAATCGTTCGACAAAATATAAACCATCATCATCCTTTCTATCAAATTGTTCTTCTAAGCCATGTAAAGCTTCATTGATGATGTTCTCCGGCCTAGTTGCCAACCTTTGTGCTTCAATGATGGAGTCACGGACGCTCCTTATCACGGTAAGACTCATGGCTCGAATTCGTCTCGGTTTCACACGTTCCTTCCGACTCAATGCATCGGCCACCACATTGGCTTTACCCGGATGATAACGAATAACACAATCATAGTCGCTAAAGAGCTCCAACCATCTTCGTTGTCTCATATTTAATTCACTTTGGTCGAAAATGTGTTGAAGGCTTTTGTGATCGGTATAGATCACGCTCTTGGTGCCATACAAGTAGTGCCTCCAACATTTTAAAGCAAACACGACCGCTCCCAATTCCAAGTCATGGGTCGGGTAATTCTTCTCATGCACCTTTAGTTGCCTAGATGCATAAGCAATCACCTTACCCCGTTGCATTAAGACACAACCCAATCCTTGCCCGGATGCATCACAATAAACAACAAAATCATCGGCTCCATCGGGCAAGTTCAAGATGGGTGCATCACACAACTTGTCCTTCAACATTTGAAACGCTTGTTCTTGTTTTTCGCCCCAATCAAACCTCCTTTCTCTTTGAGTCAACAAGGTCAAAGGTTGGGCGATTTTTGAGAAGCCCTCGATGAATCTTCTATAATAGCCCGCCAAACCAAGAAATTGGCGGATCTCGGTTGGCGTCTCGGGCCTTCGCCAATTCTTTACCGCTTCAATCTTGCTCGGGTCAACGTGTATACCTTCTTTGCTCACCACATGTCCAAGGAAGTGGACTTCTTCCAACCAAAATTCACACTTGGAAAACTTGGCATATAACTTTTCCTTTCGGAGCAACTCCAACACTAGCTTCAAATGCTCCGCATGATCTTCCTTTGTTTTGGAATAGATAAGTATGTCATCAATGAAAACAATGACGAACTTATCCAAATATGGATCACACACCCGGTTCATCAAGTCCATGAACACCGCCGGTGCATTAGTTAGACCGAAGGGCATGACCGTGAATTCAAAGTGCCCATAACGAGTTCGGAAAGCCGTTTTTGGAATATCATCTTTGTGTACCCGCAATTGATGGTAACCCGACCACAAATCAATCTTTGAGAAGTATTTAGCACCTTGGAGTTGATCAAACAAGTCGTCGATTCTAGGAAGAGGATAGCGATTTTTCACCGTTAGTTTGTTCAATTCTCTATAATCGATGCACATTCGGAAGGACCCATCTTTCTTTTTGACAAATAAGACCGGTGCTCCCCACGGTGATTGACTAGGGCGGATAAAACCCTTTTCTTGAAGTTCTTTGAGTTGGGTAGCCAACTCTTGCATTTCGGTCATGGCTAGGCGATACGGTGCCTTGGCCACGGGGGAAGCGTTAGGAACAAGATCAATACGGAAATCGAGTTGACGAGAGGGAGGCAAACCCGGTAAATCATCCGGAAAGACATCCGCAAACCCATTGACTACGGGCATGGTCTTCAATTCAACCTTGGTGACGTTAACATTATACACTTTACTTTCCCAAGACTCGGACTTTTCACCTTGAACCACTAATTCCTCACCATCCTCTAACGGTATTCTAACTATTTTATTACCACAATCAATTACCGCGTTAACGGACGACATCCAATCCATACCAACGATCACGTCAAAACTACCAATATCAAAAGGGACCAAATCTATGTAAAACGGGTGGTCGTTCAAATCTAGGATACAATCACGTGCAATTTGACTAACTCTAGACAAACCGCCATTTACCATTTCGAGCTCAAAATAATACGTCAACGGGCTAAGACTAGCATTAATCAACGGAATAAAATCATTGGATATGAGGCTAAAATCGGCTCCGGAATCAAATAACACGGTGTCATATTGGTCTTTGAGAAGAAAAGTACATGCCACGACGTTCGGATCAACATGAGCCTTGGCCGCATTCACGGCAAAAGCTGTTCCACGGGGGGCCAATTGTTGACGAGGGGCTTGTTGAAGTTGTTGTTGTTGCCCTTGAAGCCCTCGATTTTGATTCGGACCGGCAATTTATAATTGGTTTGGATGCACGGTCACTTGGACTTGTTGGCCAATAAGATTTGGGCACCGGTTACGATAGTGGTCTTGGCTACCACATTCATAACAAGTTCCCGGGGCTATCGGGGGACGTCTTGCATTTAATGGAGCACCGTTCAATGGAGCAACTCGACGGTCATTAGGACAAAATTTGGAGGTGTGACCCGGTTGGTTGCAATAGAAGCAAACATCACATCTCATGGCGGGTTGATGGTGACGATTACACCTAGGGCATAAAGGATTAGCCCCGGCATAACCACCTTTTGGAGGACCCGCCGCCGGTACAACCGCCGCAAAAACCTTCCCACCACGACCATGGCGCTTATTATCACGCCTATCATCTTTCTTGGTGCCGCTTGACTCGGCCACATCTTTCCTTTTGTTATCATTTTTGTTCAATTTACCCCCCCCTAATGAGTTCCAAGGTCCCACTAGCGGTGCGGGTGGTTGCTTCTTTGTATGTCGAAGGCATGGTGGGGTGAGAGACAAGCACTCTCACTTCATGAGGCAATCCCGCAACATACTTCTCAACCTTCACTTCTTGAGGCCTCACATAATGGGGAATGAGCCTAGAGATTTGGCCAAATCGGCGAGTGTAACCCTCATAGTCTCCTCCCTTCATGGCAAGTTTAGAAAATTCCACTTGCAAGTTTCTCATCTCATGTGCCGGGCAATACTTGGCAATTATCATACCCTTGAACTCTTCCCAAAGTAGGTTATTAGCCGCATCAATCCCCAATTCATCAACCTCCTCATTCCACCATTCAAGGGCATCACCCTTCAACATACCGGTGGCATAAGTGATTCTTTGGTGATAATCACAACCACTCCGAGCAATGATAGATTCAATACTCTCCAACCATTCCAAGCAACCCGTGGCACCACCTTCTCCATTAAATTCCGGAGCTCCACAAAGTTTGAAGTCTTTAAATGAGCACCCTTGTTGGTAAACACCATGACCTCTTGGTCGCACAAAACCTTCTCCTTCGTCTTCACCGTTTTCATTCACATCTTCTTCGTCATTTTGAACGTGAACCGCTTCATCTTCCGGTTCTTCTTGTTCATTTCTAGCTTCCATGGCCATTTGGATTCGGGCCACAAGATCCGGCATGAGATCGTTTAGAGCTTGTGTGATAACCTTGGCGGTTACCGGGGGATTAGCACCACCCCGGCCACCTCGGCCACCACGACCACCACGGCCTCCACGACCTCCTCTACCACCACGTCCACCCCTACCTCCACGTCCACCTACAACTTCTTCTTCCTCTTGAGCACGAGGGCGACGAACAACTCTTTTCGGTCTAGCCATACTTCCTGAACACACGTGTTAGATTAGCAAGTTAATTCTCACATTTCACACACGAATAATCGAAATCGGCCGTCATATAACAAACAATACATGCCTAAATCCTTCTAACGTTACAAGAACATAAAATTCTACGGGGATATTATCATGGCAATGAGCTAAGGCATCATCGATCATACAATCCACAATCAACCATACAATCACGAATCATTCAACACAATATAAAATGGGTCAAGTCATGACAAGGCGGGTAAAGCATAGTCCGAATCTTAACTTCAACATTCAACACATTAAAAGTGTTTGTATACAGGGTGTACCAGCGGCTAACCCTCCACACCGTTAATATATTGAATGGATGTCAAGACTCGGTTCCGATATGCTCTCTAAGTGTTGGCCGGGTATGTATACAGGGTGTACCAGCGGCTAACCCTCCACCTAACCAACACTCATTAAGCATACCGGTTAACTACTATACTTTATCCACAATGCGCAATCCACGAGGTCATTGTAACACCCCGAGCTAGGCTCGAAATGCCACTGAAAAGATATAGCGTATGCATGGAATTATCGTAGAACATGAAACTATATGAATAGAAAGGGATTCAGTGAATCCAACCATCAAGATCAAGTACAAGCTACATAAAAAGGGGCGAATGAATCCTGGATCCATGTAAGTCCAAGCCCAAGTTCTAGCACAAGCATCCATCCATCATCACGTCTTGGATTCACAAGGTTACCTGAAAAGTGTACTAAACAAGGTCAACACTAGGTTGGTGAGTTCGTAGGAGAGAATGACAAGGATCTAAATGCCAAAGCCATTCACTATATGAACAAAGATAATGAGCAAGGAATACACTTACAGTAAGTCCTTAAAAGGCACAAGTATTCAATTTAGGTTGGCTCGTAGCGCAACCTAGTCCCACATGTATCCATTGCACAAACTATACAATAGCTAGAACACGTATAATGCACAAGAACACAGAATATCGACATCAACAAGTATCCATCAAGTTCTAAAATATCAAACATGTTCATCAATGTCCCTCAATTGTTCTCATGTCATTCAATTGTCATCAAGTACGTATAGTACCCGTTCATTGTCATCAAGTACGTATAGTACCCGTTTATTTGCACTTGCACACATTGTCCCTCAATTGTCCTCCCTATTGTCATCAAGTACGTATAGTACCCGTTTATTGTCATCAAGTACGCATAGTACCCGTTTATTGCACTTGCACACATTGTCCCTAAATTGTCCCCCATATTGTCATCAAGTTCATCTTGTCCATCAACTCAACCACACACAATGCACATACATTTCATACGACTTTACATTTAAGGAATCTTAGATGCTTATATATAGGGTCACCCGCAGCCTTCCCACCACATCTGCAACTCATTAAATGTATCATCGTCTTCCACGTATATACAACTATCCTAATCATAAATAAATCAATCATACTCATTAAATCCATAAATCAATCAATGTCTCCATAACAACCATGTCCATCAATGAACCTCACACGTGTATTCACCTAATGAACTACATCAAGGTGTGTAGAATACGCATAGTAAGCAAGAACAAGTAATAATGATATCAACAAGTATCCTAACAAGTCCTATGTTTTCACGCATGCACACATTGTCCCTCAATTGTCCTCTTGTCCTCCATAATGTCATCACCCAAGACACCCAAACATATGCACAAGCAAGTCATGTCATCAATCAAGAAAAATCAAGCGTATTCACAATTGAACTATGTCATAAACCAAGGCAAACATATAATTGCACACTCAAACAAGTCAACACACAAAAGTTGTACACTTTTCAGCCCGAATCTCAATTGAGTAGGGAGCTACGAAACTCACCTTTGCCTTGAATGTCGAACTTAAAGTGAGCTAGAACGTCAATTAATTGCCCAAAAGATCGCAACCTATCAAAATATACATGTACGTATCAATATATATACAATCATGTACTCATTTAACCTTTATGAACTTTGGAATTGAATCCGGGACTTCAACGCGTGTTAGGACTGGGGTAAGATAACTTAGGAAACAAGAAAGGACCCATTTGAATGTTTGACTTGACCCAAGGAAACTAGAAGTCAAGCTAAGAATCAAAACAGGAAATTGAACTTTGGGGAGGGGCGTAGGTTACGGCCCATTTGGGCGTAAGTTACGCCAACTAGGTTCTGAATGGGCGTAAGGTACGGATATGGAGGGCGTAAGGTACGCTTGACTTCTTTGTACTGGCGTAAGTTACGGTGGGTTTGGGGCGTAAGTTACGGTGCCCCAGAAATGTGCGTTTTGGCGTAAGGTTTCCAAGTTTAGGGCGTAAACAGAAGGTATTTTGGAAATTGAAAATGGGGATAGGCGTAAGGTACGTCCCATTTGGGCGTAACCTACGCCTGGTTCTGAACAAAACACACCAGCAGCAGTTTTGAAGTAAAAATCGACCCAAAACCCTAACTTCTTGACATCTAGACCATGAAAACGATTTGCACAGCTCCAAGACCCATTTTTGAGCATAGTTAAACATAATTGGACATAACTAAACATGTTTCAACATTCAAATCCACCCCTTTAACCCATTAACATGTTTCAACCCATTTTGACCCATTTGAAACCCTAAATTCGGATTTTTGAAGCTAAGAGACCAAGAGTGTTTAGATTTAGTTGAACTACATATTTAACAACTTGAAATGAAGAATTTGAGCTAGAAATCACTTACCAAAAGTCTTTGAATCATAAATTTTAGATTTGGAGCTAGGAGGTGAAGAACACTTGCAACCAAAAAGGAAAACTTGAACTTTTGAGTATTATTATTATGATTTCACAAATTTCTAACAATTATGCTTACAAATATAATCTATAATCCGAAAATTTGAGGAAAGAAGAAGGAGATATGATGATGTTCTTGCAATTTGGGTTCCTCCATCCTCCCTCTCTCTCGCGCTCCTTCCGTGTCTGCTCTCGCTTTCTCCTTTTTTTTTTTGGGTGTGGGGGGGTAAGGGTTGGGTGAAAGGAATGGGTCATGGGTTGGGTATAACCCATGGATAGGATCCATTTACATTTACTAATTAGATTAAATGTCGTCTAGCACCGTAAAGCCCATTAGTCTAAATGTCATCTCAAGATGTAATTTCGATTAGCACTAACAATGATATCGACTAGCACATAAGTCCCAAATTAAACGATAAATTGATCTATATGAACACATTGCACTTAAATGAACTCCAAATTGCATTTGAACTATATTGGCCAACTGAATAATTATTCAAATTGTACATGTGGTCAAACGGTCAAAGTCACAATTGTTACATCATTCCCCCGTTAAGGGAATTTCGTCCCGAAATTCGATAGAACCCTCATCACTAAACAAATGCGGTATTTTGACTATCGTATAACGTTTGTTCTTCACTTTCTTGTCCTCACGCTCTAATATCTCTACCGGATTTGCAACAAAGTTGAGCTTCTTGTCCACTTGAATCTCATTCATAGGCACATGTAATGTAGGATCCGCCAAGCACTTCCCTAGGTTACAAATATGGAACACGTCATGCACACCGTTATGTTCTTGAGGTAGCTTCAATCGGTAAGCCACCTTGCCCACTCGTTCAATGATCTCAAAAGGTCCAATGTATCTTGGTCCAAGCTTGCCTCTCTTTACAAAACGGACAACACCCTTCCACGGGGAGACTTTCAAAAGCACATGATCACCAACATTGAACTCCAATGGCCTACGCCTCACATCGGCGTGTTTCTTTTGTCTCTCACGGGCCAATTGTAATCTCTCCTTGATTTGAGAAATCACTTTTGTTGTCTCAACTACTATTATTATACGAGAACCAACTAATGGTAAATGATCTTCCCAACTCCCACCAAAGTCAATAGCACAAGCCCTCAACATGTCTTCAAGCGTTTGAATGGTTCTCTCGGTTTGTCCATCCGTTTGAGGATGAAACGCCGTACTCATGTCAAGTTGAGTACCCATTGCTCGTTGAAAGGCTTTCCAAAAATTTGAGTTATACCGGATATCTCTATCGGAGATGATAGAAACCGGAACTCCAAGCCTAGACACCACTTCTTTAATGTACAAGCGCGCCATGGTGTCAAACTTGTCGGTCTCACGAATGGCGAAGGAGTGAGCCGACCTTGTCAACCGATCCACAAGCACCCATATAGAATCACGACCACTTCTTGTCTTCGGTAACTTCGTGATGAAGTCCATTGCAATCCGTTCCCATTTCCATTCCGGTGTCACCGGTTGCACCAATAAACCGGGTGGCTTCTTATGATCGGCTTTCACTTGTAAGCAAGTAAGACTCTTACTCGCATATTTAGCCACGTCACGTTTCATGCCCGGCCTCCAATAGAAATCTTTCAAATCAAAGTACATCTTATCCGAGCCCGGATGGACCGAATAAGCCGACTTGTGGGCTTCATTCATGAGAAATGTCCTCAAATTGCCGAAAATGGGAACCCAAAGCCTTTCAACTAAGTATAGCCCATTGTCTTCTTTTCTATCGAATTGTTGCTCCATGCCATCTAACCTTCCATTACTAAAAGGCTCCGGTTGAGTAGCTTGTACTTGAGCTTCTATGATCCGGTCACGAATACTTGGTTCCACCGTGAGACTCATGGCTCTTGTTCTTCTCGACTTGACCCTTTCCTCTCTGCTCAATGCATCGACTAAAACATTAGCTTTGCCCGAATGGTAGCGAATATCACAATCATAATCACTAAAAGTTCAAGCCATCTTCTTTGCCTCATATTCAACTCACTTGATCGAAAATATGTTGAAGACTTCTATGATCGGTGTAAATTACACATTTGGTGCCATAAGGGTAATGTCTCCAACACTTCAAGGCAGAAAACGACCGCTCCCAATTCTAAATCATGAGTGGGGGTAGTTTTTCTCATGCACTTTAAGTCGACGGGAGGCATAAGCAATGACCTTGCCCCGTTGCATAAGCACACACCCCAATCCTTGACCCGAAGCATCACAACATGTCCTTGAGAGTTTGAAAGGCAATTTCTTGCTTCTCGCCCCTCTCAACGCCTCCAATTCTTGACCACTTCAATCTTGCTAGGATCTACATGAATTCCATCTTTGCTCACCACGTGACCGAGGAAATGAACTTCTTCTAATCCAAAACTCGCATTTAGAGGATTTCGCATACAACTTCTCTTTTCTAAGCAATTCTAGCACTTCGCGTAAATGTTCGGCAAGATCTTCTTTCATCCTCGAGTAAACAAGCATATCATTAATACAGGCAGTGACAAACTTGTCCAAGTTGGGCCGTCACACCCGCTTCGCCCAGTCCATGAACACCGTCGGTGCATTAGTCAACCCAAACGGCACAACGATGTATTCTAAATGCACACATCTTGCATGAAACGTCGTCTTTGAGATGTCATCTTTATCGTCACGCAGTTGGCTCTAACCTGAACGAAGGTAAATCTTGGAGGAGGGATTAACACCTTCTAGTTGATCAAATGAGTTCTCATTTATCGAAAATGGATACTGGTTCTTCATCGCGAGCTTGTTCAATACCCGGAAATCGATACACATCATAAAAGACCCATCCTTCTTCCTGGAAATGGAATAGGAGCTCCCCATGACGATTGGATAGGATGGATGAACTCTTTCTCTTGAAGCTCTTTAAGTTAAGGTTCCAACTCTTGCATCTCCGTTAAGGCGAGTTTATAAGGAGCTCTGGTTACATATGCGATGTTAGGAGTTAGTTCGATACAAAAGTCAAGTTGTCGAGACGGGGGTAAACCAGATAAATCGTCCAGAAGCACATCGAAAAGGTCATGAACAATAGGAATGATCTTCAACTCAACTATTGTAGCGGTAGCACTAAAGACCTTTGAGCTAGAAGGATCCGAAGTTTCACCCTGAACCCTTAAGACCTTACCGTTAGACAATACTATCTTGACCACTCTTTCACCACAATCAATAGCCGCATTAATCGTCAACATCCAATCTAAACCCATAATGACGCCAAAACTTCCCATATCGAATGGCATAGGATCGAGGAAGAAATCGAAGTCGTTTAAAGTCAAGATACAATCACGAAGTACTTGACTAAGTCTAGTTAGAGCACCATTGACTATTTCAATATCAAGCACATAGTTTAAGGCACTAGGATGAATATCTACCGAAGGAACGAAGCTATACTCGGCTCCGAAATCAAGTAACACCGTGGCGTAATTACCGTTAAGAATAAATGTACCTGTCACCACATTAGGATCGTTGCGGGCTTCAGTAGTACCCGCTGCAAAAGTTCTCCTAACCCCTTTCTTCTGGTTTGTCGTTTTGCACAACACTCCGCTTCTCATCATAAATGCTTGGCAATACATACCGGGGCCGTTAATTGTATCCATCTTAGTAATGATCTTAAAGTTTATGACCCGAAAGTTAGTCTCAAAGTTCTCACATGTTAGTCACACAAGTAGTCAATGCTCTCGTACCGCCATGTCACACATAAATCATATCTTTACACCAAGGCAAAAGTACTAATGTTCTAGGGGAATCGTTATGTATCATGCCATCATATCAAGTTCACAGTGATTGTTCATCATCAAACCACAATAGTAGTTAGTGCTTTCATGCCAACACACTACACATGTTTAATGTCTTTACACTAAGGCCAATATATAAATGTTCTCAAGTAACTGTCATCTATCATGCTATCATACCAACATATCATACGTGTCTCATATCACTACGCTAAGGGCAATATATCAAAGTTCTCAAGTAATCATTATCTATCATGTTCTCATGTCTAGTTCACAACATTTGTCCACCAACATAATCAAGTACTCATATTCAACACATCACATCACAAGCAACAACTAAAACAAGTGGTCCAAAGTATAATCCGAATCCGATATGCTCTCTAGTTATTGACCGGGTATGTATACAGGGTGTACCAGCGGCTAACCCTCCACCCAATCAACTCCCATTAAGCATATCGGTTCCTTATTATACTCCAAGCCAAACGTGTGCAATCCGTGATGTCATTAACTTGTTATAATACCGGGTAACCATAAAATAGTTGATCAGGCTCTTTTAGGGTTGCCACAATATTATATCATGTTAATGCCATAACTTCATCTTGCCCTAAATCATCAAACAATATCAATTCCAATCATCTCAATCCAACAATATGCACATGACCTCATTGACTTCAAATAACCACATTGACCTCATGCACTTGACCATCACACAACGACACATTGTCCGCATCGACCCAGTTGTACTCATGTTATCACATTCATCACATTGTACTTGTCCCAACATAACACATTGTTCACATTGTACTCGTCACAAAACAACACGTTGATCACATAGTACTCATCTCAAACCAACACATTGTCCAGTTGTACTCATATCATTATGTATAACGATCCTGCCTACGAACTCTTAGTGTACACTTACAAGGGTCATACAATTCACGTTGCATTCAAAATTCCTAACCATGCATGCTATATGAAGAGTTTTTACTTAAGCCGTAGTCTAGGTCAATCCACCTAATTCTCTACGACCACGCATGGGCCACCATTCTGTAACACCCCGAGCTAGGCTCGAAATGCCACTGAAAAGATATAGCGTATGCATGGAATTATCGTAGAACATGAAACTATATGAATAGAAAGGGATTCAGTGAATCCAACCATCAAGATCAAGTACAAGCTACATAAAAAGGGGCGAATGAATCCTGGATCCATGTAAGTCCAAGCCCAAGTTCTAGCACAAGCATCCATCCATCATCACGTCTTGGATTCACAAGGTTACCTGAAAAGTGTACTAAACAAGGTCAACACTAGGTTGGTGAGTTCGTAGGAGAGAATGACAAGGATCTAAATGCCAAAGCCATTCACTATATGAACAAAGATAATGAGCAAGGAATACACTTACAGTAAGTCCTTAAAAGGCACAAGTATTCAATTTAGGTTGGCTCGTAGCGCAACCTAGTCCCACATGTATCCATTGCACAAACTATACAATAGCTAGAACACGTATAATGCACAAGAACACAGAATATCGACATCAACAAGTATCCATCAAGTTCTAAAATATCAAACATGTTCATCAATGTCCCTCAATTGTTCTCATTGTTATCAAGTACGTATAGTACCCGTTCATTGTCATCAAGTACGTATAGTACCCGTTTATTTGCACTTGCACACATTGTCCCTCAATTGTCCTCCCTATTGTCATCAAGTACGTATAGTACCCGTTTATTGTCATCAAGTACGCATAGTACCCGTTTATTGCACTTGCACACATTGTCCCTAAATTGTCCCCCATATTGTCATCAAGTTCATCTTGTCCATCAACTCAACCACACACAATGCACATACATTTCATACGACTTTACATTTAAGGAATCTTAGATGCTTATATATAGGGTCACCCGCAGCCTTCCCACCACATCCGCAACTCATTAAATGTATCATCGTCTTCCACGTATATAAAAATATCCTAATCATAAATAAATCAATCATACTCATTAAATCCATAAATCAATCAATGTCTCCATAACAACCATGTCCATCAATGAACCTCACACGTGTATTCACCTAATGAACTACATCAAGGTGTGTAGAATACGCATAGTAAGCAAGAACAAGTAATAATGATATCAACAAGTATCCTAACAAGTCCTATGTTTTCACGCATGCACACATTGTCCCTCAATTGTCCTCTTGTCCTCCATAATGTCATCACCCAAGACACCCAAACATATGCACAAGCAAGTCATGTCATCAATCAAGAAAAATCAAGCGTATTCACAATTGAACTATGTCATAAACCAAGGCAAACATATAATTGCACACTCAAACAAGTCAACACACAAAAGTTGTACACTTTTCAGCCCGAATCTCAATTGAGTAGGGAGCTACGAAACTCACCTTTGCCTTGAATGTCGAACTTAAAGTGAGCTAGAACGTCAATTAATTGCCCAAAAGATCGCAACCTATCAAAATATACATGTACGTATCAATATATATACAATCATGTACTCATTTAACCTTTATGAACTTTGGAATTGAATCCGGGACTTCAACGCGTGTTAGGACTGGGGTAAGATAACTTAGGAAACAAGAAAGGACCCATTTGAATGTTTGACTTGACCCAAGGAAACTAGAAGTCAAGCTAAGAATCAAAACAGGAAATTGAACTTTGGGGAGGGGCGTAGGTTACGGCCCATTTGGGCGTAAGTTACGCCAACTAGGCTCCGAATGGGCGTAAGGTACGCTTGACTTCTTTGTACTGGCGTAAGTTACGGTGGGTTTGGGGCGTAAGTTACGGTGCCCCAGAAATGTGCGTTTTGGCGTAAGGTTTCCAAGTTTAGGGCGTAAACAGAAGGTATTTTGGAAATTGAAAATGGGGATAGGCGTAAGGTACGTCCCATTTGGGCGTAACCTACGCCTGGTTCTGAACAAAACACACCAGCAGCAGTTTTGAAGTAAAAATCGACCCAAAACCCTAACTTCTTGACATCTAGACCATGAAAACGATTTGCACAGCTCCAAGACCCATTTTTGAGCATAGTTAAACATAATTGGACATAACTAAACATGTTTCAACATTCAAATCCACCCCTTTAACCCATTAACATGTTTCAACCCATTTTGACCCATTTGAAACCCTAAATTCGGATTTTTGAAGCTAAGAGACCAAGAGTGTTTAGATTTAGTTGAACTACATATTTAACAACTTGAAATGAAGAATTTGAGCTAGAAATCACTTACCAAAAGTCTTTGAATCATAAATTTTAGATTTGGAGCTAGGAGGTGAAGAACACTTGCAACCAAAAAGGAAAACTTGAACTTTTGAGTATTATTATTATGATTTCACAAATTTCTAACAATTATGCTTACAAATATAATCTATAATCCGAAAATTTGAGGAAAGAAGAAGGAGATATGATGATGTTCTTGCAATTTGGGGGAAGAAAGAAGAAAGAGAGAGATGAGAGTGTGTGTGTGTTAGAGAAAGAGATAAGGGAGAAATGAAAATTTAAATAACTGGGGGAGAATGTACAACCGCCAAAATTTCAGGTTGATTAATTTACTATGATGTGTACTACTTAAATTTTTGTAGATCAAGCAATATGAACAAACATTTTATGACATAATAAATTGAACAAATATTATTTTTTTATATGGACAATTATTGCCAAGAACTCAAATAGTTATTTGAGAGTTGTTTGGAAATACTTTTTCATACTTATACTAACAATAACCGTATTTATGAATAGTACCGTATTCATGAATAGTAACGTATACATGAATAGTACCGTATCCGTGAATAGTAATCGTATCTAGAAATCGTATTCGTGAATAGTGACCGTGAATAGTACCGTGAATAGTGACTGTGAATAGTAACGGTAAATAGTAAAGGTAAAAAGTAAATTGTAAAAAGGGTAATAAAATAAAATAATATAAAGGTGGGACCCACGTCAAATAATTTAAAGTCTACGTTGAATTCTGAATTCGAATAATTTCAAAAGTGAATAGTGCTGAATAGTAAACATCGCTTTCATACTTTATTCTTATAATATAAACGTCCAAAACCCGCTCACAGGGGTTAGTTGAGTAAAAATTATTAAAATGAAAGTTGTAGATCTTAATTTTCTGATCTTATAGAAACTTGAATTTTCTCAATAGGAGCCCGTATGCATAATTTAGGATTAAAACAATGTATAAATATATACTACTAGGATAAATGAAATCTATCATTAGAAACGTCCAAGAGGTAGTGGGAAACACACTTTATTCTACTTTATAATTTAAAAGTCATAAATTATGAATCACGGGTTTAGTTCACTAGAGATATGGACAAAAAGAATACTATATATATACATATCCCTTATTCATGATTAACTTTATAATATAATAATAATATAATATAATAATATTACGCGTTATATATCGAACGCGTTTTTCCCTTCTATAAATAGCCACCTTCATTTAACCATAAAACTCACACCAACATATATTCACTTCTAAATTTCTCTCTTATAATCACACAAGATTAAATACGTTGAAGTGATCTTTCTTCTACAACACTAAGGTGAGTCTTCATACTCCCCTTTTCAATTATTTATACATTTATTTGGGACTGAGATACATGCAATAAAACTACTTGTTATACTTATATGTATATTTTCAAAGTTATATACTTATATGTATATTTACAAAATTATATATATATACTCCATTTTATTTATTTTACCTTCGGGGAAAATACAAACTCTTTACTGTTATGATGAACACAAGTATTCCAGAAATGTATATATGGTTGATTCTAAGTTGCTCTGTTCACTCAAAGTCCTCACTATCATGAACGATTAATTATGGAAACATAAACGTGGGTATATTGAATAGTACTATTGGGGTAGACACCCCATCCGTGTTGGTCATACCAACTGGATACGGATGCATTATATTTGGAAAGCTTAGGGTACCCTGAACAAGGTACCTACTCTGGAGGCAAATAAACACACACTTGTCTAGTTTCGGTTCATGAGCTTAGAACTTGGTATATACAGTTTCAACTCTTGCATTACATTTGATCCATTGTGTGATTAAATGGTTACTCTAAATCTTGTGGTTCATACTCTATATTTTAATTAAAAACATATGATACTCTTTGCTGATATTGTATCATAACTACTTGACATTGCGGTAAGGCAATGGTCACACTGAACTCTGGCATTTTGTGAAACTATATTTTCTATATGAAAAACTTATGGAACTCACCAACTTTATGTTGACGTATTTTAGCATGTATTCTCAGGTAACTAGACGATAATCTGTGTATGGGACTATTTTCCGCTGCATACAACATACTGGACCATGGCCTACCCTCAGACTCTAGTAAAGACAAGTCAATTTGCTAAAGTCTCTGTCTATTGTTTAATATTGTTTAATATTAAATAAATGTTTTCAAGAATAATATCTTTCATAAATTGTAATATAAATTTGTGAACAATGATTTTATATAAATGTATTTTAAAAACGACAACGTTCTGTGTCGTTCAGTATATCTTGTGTTGTGAATCCATGTAAGTCATACCCCGTCTAGGGCGGGTGTGACAGATTGAGAGAATGTGGATGATAGAATGAATAAGGTGGGGAGGATAGGGTTGGGTGAAAGGAATGGGTCATGGGTTGGGTATAACCCATGGATAGGATCCATTTACATTTACTAATTAGATTAAATGTCGTCTAGCACCGTAAAGCCCATTAGTCCAAATGTCATCTCAAGATGTAATTTCGATTAGCACTAACAATGATATCGACTAGCACATAAGTCCCAAATTAAACGATAAATTGATCTATATGAACACATTGCACTTAAATGAACTCCAAATTGCACTTGAACTATATTGGCCAACTCAATAATTATTCAAATTGAACATGTGGTCAAACGGTCAAAGTCACAATTGTTACACCATTAACTTTATATGACGTAGGGTAACCGTAAATTTGTTGATCAGGCGCCTCTAGGGTTACCGAATGTCATACTCCGTTAATGCCATCATTTCACTTTGCTAGGGTTACGTAATAGAGTTTCAAGAATATACATCAACGTTCATTCGGCAAGTCACGACGTATCCAGACACTAACACATACGTCAAACAAGTCATCACATAACAATCAAGTCACAAGTCATGGAAAACCTACGAACTCCGTTTAAACAAGTTTTATGCGTCATACAACTCACGTTGCACACAAAATTTCCTATCATGCACGCTAATATGAAGTGTGGGTGCAATGGCTATAGACTAGGTCGATCCACCTAATTCTCTACAACCACGGCTCTGATACCATTCTGTAACACCCCAACATGGCGGAATCATGGGATGTCACAAGAAAAGCATAGCACGACATGGAAAATTAAGTAGAGACAACGCTACATGCAAGTAAGGATTTGGCAATCCATAAATTAAGTTCAAATACGAGTACAAGTACATCAAAAGGTTCACAAGATGCATAAGGAGCACATAACCATCAAATGTTACAAAAGAACAATCCAAAATGATGGCCATTAATCCTAAGCATAACCCGTAAAAGGGATCAATGAATCACGGATCCAAAAGTCAAGCCCAAATCCTAGCAAAGTCATGCAATCATCCATTTCGTCATTGATTAACTTGATTACCTGAAAAGTGTACTAAAACGGGTCGACATAAAGTTAGTGAGTTCGTAGGTTTAAGTAATAAAAATCAAGTGTCGGGATATTAGCGATATACAAGGATTAGAATACCTAATCACGTCCAAGGAAACCCTAAAAGGTTTCACGTTATCACAAGTCAACACAAGTCAAAATCAACGTCCAATATTCGTCCATATACATGCAATATCGTCCATATTTAGGTTAAAC
The DNA here is from genome assembly GCA_034093135.1 of Erigeron breviscapus. Taxonomy (NCBI): domain Eukaryota; kingdom Viridiplantae; phylum Streptophyta; class Magnoliopsida; order Asterales; family Asteraceae; genus Erigeron; species Erigeron breviscapus. The sequence continues at coordinate 2,952,975 of CM067167.1, forward strand.
AACCCATATCCACGGTAATGATCATACCGGGTGTGGATTCGTCAATCCACCGTCCACGTCCACGTCCATATACATATATGAATAACATAACGTCTTACATAATATACAACAACGACCTACTTCACATATATACGTCCATTAACACGTACCACAAGTAAACATTTAGATAACTAACGCCTCGTTCCATATCATAACAAAGTATATCAACCGACAAACGTTTAAACGACCAAGTACACTTTCCACCCCAAATAATGTAAACGTAGGGGCTACGAAACTCACATTGACCTTAAGCGTTTGTAGAAGGTGACTAAGCGGGTAAGTGGGGAACACAACGGTCACAAACCTATTATATCAACATTAAATCATCACATTAATGCTTACGTTACGTTACAAGTCATCTTAGGCCATCCCAAGACACCCCATGGTCGAGGAATGAACACCCGGTTAGAGAAACCAGGTAATCAGGAAAAATAGTGGTAGATTCACATCGAAAGGTTGATACTATGAGAAACTAGACTCTTATACGATTCCAACGATAGGTCATACGCCTAAAACGGACTTACGGATCAAAAGTTATTGGCATTTGAAAACTGACGCGCAAACAGACCAAAATCGCGGCACGAGGAGTCAAACTCGCGGCGCGAGGCTCACAGGCCACTCGCGGCGCGAGTTCAGGAGAAAACAAAGTAAAAGGGAAGCTCGCGGCGCGAGGCTCACAGGCCACTCGCGGCGCGAGTTTAGGGTCTAGCGGCGCAAGAAAATCCTTTGACCCACGAGGGACCGATCTAGCGGCGCGAGGAGGCTAGGTCGCCCAAACCCCATTTTTGACTTCCAAATCGACATGGGATGTTTCAAGACTCATTTTGAAGCTTAAACAAACATAGTTTGACATAAATAAACACATCCCACATCACGGTTTCGATCCATAACATCATACCAAGTTCAAATTCGGTTTTGACCCAAATTAACCCTAATGAAACCCTAATTTGACCCAATTCAAGTTTTGACCCAATTCTTGACCATGGGTTTCTTATATATGACTAGTAATGAAGTTCTAAACATAAAATGAGGGATTTAGGATAGGTTTAACTTACCAAAATGGTCCAAGACTTGCGAATCCGAAATTAGGGCACAAAAATGGAAGAACACTTTAAGAAATCCTAGATTCTTGCAAGATGATGATTATTATTATGAAGCTTTATGTTACTTAGTTAATCTAGCAAGGAAACAAGTATTTATTATGAATTTATGGTGAATTTGGAGAGTAGATGGAGGTTTTAGAAGAGAATTAAATGTGAGGTGAGAGAGATTGAGAGGATAAGGTAAAAGGGGAAGGAAAAGAAAGTGTGGGGATGGGGGATGTGTGAGGCCGGCCTAGGGAGTCCATTTTTGGGCTCCCGCTCCGCTAAATTCGACAAATAGCTAAACGTTAACCGTTTAAACGCTAAAACAAACCCGTAAACACAAATAAATTCTACGTTACGTTAATACACGACAAAACGTTCAATAATTCATATAAACTAGCAAAATCGTTCACATTCAATTACGTCCAATTACAAGTCAACTAAAGTCAAAGTTCATGGATGTTACAGATTTTGTCCCTTAAATGAAAATCAAAGGCCAAGATTCAAAGATATTTTTGAATCTTGGCCCTTGATTTTCAAGTCAAGATCCCCCCCCCCCCCCCCCCCCCCCCCCCCCCTTTTAATAATAACTCATTATATAAGAACCTAAAGTTTCATGATGCTCAAAAAAATTTCCAAAATTCATTTTTAAAAATGTAAAGGGAATATGTAACGATTTTTTGATTTTTCAAATTTTACTATGTTTTGTTTTTATGTGGATAATTAGTAATTAATAATTTTTCCCTCGGATACATACTATTCTCCAACCCTTTTAAATGGATAAGTGATATTTGTACCATCATATTTGATTATGAATGAATGTATCACAATATACAAATTATATTGAGTATATAATCTAACAAGACACAATTGGGACACATCCATCAAAATAGATAATCCGAATATCACTTTTTTTTAATGTACGTTTTTTCAAAGTTCTTGCATTCTCTTCGAATCTAACCCTATCGGCTTGTAATTCAATCATTCCCCCAAATACCAAGTAATTGGAAGTGCATGATTTTACGCACCTGGAAAAATTACACCTCGAAGAAAGCCTTTAAATCTTGCAACCAAGGAACCGATTAGAAACCGGCTTGAACTAGTAAGTTTCACCGGTTCAACTTGTATATTTTTAATTTTAGTTATGAAAATCACAATATTGTTTAAAAAAAAATGTAATTTTTAACCACTAGTAAAAACCCAAAGGATAAAAAGTATTTATCTTGCCGTATTTCACGGGCAGTCTTCTACTGATTAATAGTAGAAAGAAAAATGATCAATCATCCTAAAATTAGCCTAAAAATCTTCCTAAAATTATATGAATGCGACAAGTGGAAGCACTTAATCTCTTTCATAATCTTACCTTTGATTTTTTCATATGTCACCATCCTATGATTTAGGAGGATTTTTAGGAGGATTAATCATTATCCGTAGAAAATACATAGATGATGTAACTAGGGGTGAGCACGGTTCGGTTTGGATCGGTTTTGGCCTAAAACCGAAACCTAAACCGAACAATTCGGTTTTTGAAAACCAAATCCATTGGATTCGGTCTTGATTCGGTTCGGTTTGGATCGGTTTTCGGGGTTTCTTTTGGCTTTTTTTTAATGCATTGGCTTTAAAAGGATCTTAAGAAATATATTGAAAAGTAAGTTCCATTTCAATTAATAGCCTGGGCATAGAAAGTCAAATTTGTGAAAGGTCAAGTTAAAGATACTTCTAAGCAAGAAAAGTGTAGCTCTTCTATTCTATTAGCGAAAACGAAAGTTGTTTAAGATATGGATGATCGTATCGATGTTGCTAAAATTACATTATATATGCTTCCCTTGGTATGTAACATAGAGACTATTCAAAACCCACTCGTCATTTTAAAGCTTAATTAATGCATGGTTTTGAAGCTAAATTACATTATCTCTGCTTCCCTGTGATAGTTCTAATGCTCATATAATATTTATGGAGTCTTCTGATCTCTCTTTGCCTAGTTTAGGGACTTAAAATTAGATTTCATGCCTTCTGATCGTCTAATATGAACTTACATATTAAGACTATATATATATTGACACTACAACACACAAAAGTATATACAGTAATAAATTATAATATACTCGTATATATTATCGGTTTGGTTCGGTTTTACGGTGGTTTTTTATATGAAACCGAAATTCGAACCGATTCGTTTGGTTTTTAAAAATCCAAAACCAAACCAATTGGTTAATTTGGTTCGGTTTTCTCAGTTCGTTTTTTTCAAATTTTCGGTTTTCCGGTTTGGTTTTTGCTCACCCCTGGATGTAACCTTCCTCCATAAAATAATTAAATAAATAAATTGATATCCTAAAGAAAGACTCCTCCAAACTCATTGTAGCTTGTAGAATAAAGCACATTTCAACTGTGCAACATATACTAGTCTTTTGCTCCACCAAGAACCATGGTCTCTGAGAGAAAAATAATGACCCATTGTCTGTTTTTATGAGAAAGATAAAAGAGGACAAGAAGGGCCTTCTACCAATTATACCAAAGCTGTTAAAATCATGTTACCTGTCCTTTCTCTTTGTAACAAGTTATATATATGCATATCTATTAAACTCCCTTTTCTTCATAAGAAAAAAGGTAAACAAAGACATTATGTATAATTATATATGTATAAAAACACTTGATAACCACTTTGGTTTTTTTCACTATCCTGTTCTTTACTGCTTTAAATGATTTCTTGAGTGTTTAAGTTGGACCGATAATGAGTTGATTATTATTTTTTCGAGTGTTTTATGCTCTTGATTGATAAAAGTTTTTTTTGTGTGTGTGGGTGATGCCTTAATTGTAACATAGTTTTTAAGTAATGGGTAATGACTTGATTTTTGGATTTATTTGGTTACAAGTTTGCATACTATATGTGTTCCTAACGTTTTGTTACTCGCAAATTTAATTAATTGGATCTTTAGTAATGGACTAAATATCTTTAGACAATAAAACTTCCCTACACGTACTAGAATTGAAGGTTCCATATAAACCGGTAAACAAAAAAGGTTTTCCTAGTATAGGGTTATTCCCGTAATCCCGTGACTATCTATAATGATGTCAAATGTTTACTAGAAGTTCGATCAACTAGAAGGTTAGAACAGGTAAATCTTTTGTGGCAAAATGAAAATGTTGGAAGCACACCCACTTTAATTTGCAAGAAAACATATTTAAAGTAAGGTATGCAAATGTAAAAGGTCCATAATGGCCGTTTTTCTCGACATTTGTTGTTCTAGATTAGTGATCTATTATCAGCGACAAGTGAACTAGTGAAGTAGATATATAGTTATAATAATTATTAACTCATTATTTTCTGCGAACACATTGTTTTGATTCTGTTCAACAAGAAGTTGTATAAGGAATTTCACTACTTCTCAGAAGCGCACACATTGTTTTGATTCTGTTTGACAAGAACATGTGCAAGGAATTTCACTACTTTTCGGAACTTGAGACTCAATCTTGACCCATTGACATTTCTGTGTTAGGTATTTAGTTTGTATAGAGATTATTGCATTCTGACTATCTCGTGAAATTTGAAGAATTTTAAAACACAAATGCGTTGTGTGCTAATACCATGATCAGTTTGTTTAAATCACACATGCACACACAATAATATCTTAAACATTGTATTTTTTTCAGGTGTGCAGATTGAAAGAAATGAGTTAAATGAGACATCAATGCATTATAGATCTGCATATCAAGAAAAGAGAATACCGATGTCATCGATTGGATTCATGGTGGCACACAAGTTGCCATTGAGGGATCATGGGATAACTGGATGTCAAGGTTGACAAGCATTGCTACCTCCCTCTTATAGTTTTTGTTAGATGTGGCAGTGATGACCAATTTACCTATAAATGGGTCAATTCAGGCTATATTTTTATCTCAATCGGGTCAAGCAGTAAAACAAAAAATGTTAGCTAAAAATTTAAATGGTTAAAAAGTGTTTTGCGTCTACCTTGTATGTCCAAAGTATCCATTTTGACCTATTACCCCAACCCGTTTGAACTTCCCATTTTGCCACTTTTAGTTTTTGTAGCTTGATGACTATTATTGAATCTTGTATTTGATCAGGGAGTTATGACTTATGAGAGGGTTCGGGCAATGATTTCTCTATCGTTAAGGTATTAATTACTAAACGTTGGAGTTTACTATTATGATTTTGTTGTTGATGGGCAGTGGACTTATGTCCTGATTTATTACATGAGTGCGATAATATAGGGAATGAATTCAACATATTGGTGTTGAAGGTATGCTACATTAGGCGTTAGCTACATGTCGTCTAGTTTTTCTGTTATGATTAATCTATGCAGAATTGAATGTGTTTTTTTTCTTCATGTTTTGGAACAAATGCATCATGTTAATAGTATTTTGCATCTTGCACTTTTGGGTTTTCATTATTTGCATAGTTTTGTTTTGAGTTGGCAAGATACTCATGCGGAGCCTATTACCTAATGGGTTAAAACAGATTTTTCACTGAAAAGGGTTACTTTCTTTTTGGAACGGCAGAAATTATATTACTAAGACGGACAAACTAGTAAGTCACTAGTCGCCAAAAAGTACAATTACAATCTAGAAAATGAAACGAAGACAACTATCACTAGTCGTCAAAAAGGGTTACTTTTACTGTTGGCTGGAATTATCCAAATTAAGGGATGGATAATTCATTGCTTAGTTACGTGGGTGATTCTTTAGAAGATGTCTGTAAAGCTTTGAGAGGAAGGCTAGAGGCAGTTGAAGCTGAATTATAGCGTTACAGAGAAGCTGCAAAGACGAGATAGGTGTGAAAGAAGGTATCGATTTTGTCATTGAAGTACTGTACGTTTCAAAACTGATCTAATTTTGTTGTATAGTTTTCCGTATGATTTCTATGGTTCATATTTGGATGGTTTGTATTAGGAAATTTGTGGAGGCAGAGATCATTTTGATATATTGTATATAATTGCTTGTGTATTTGTGGGCAGACTGATTGCCCGCAGTTTTTGAGTGGTACTGTGAAACGGGTGAGAAGTATCAAGCAACTCGAGCCTGATAGGCCCATTTGTCATCATTTTTGTCTTTTCCCGTTGTAACTTACACCGGCCCTGTATGTGATTGCATCAAAAACACTATGGAGTGAAAAATGGTGGCACGACTTCCGTGTGTGGAGTTTTTCTCTTGTCTTCTGTAGTTGGCACGATTTTTTCACCCCTTTTGGAGTCCTTGCAGTTAAAGTCGCGCGAGGAATCTAGAATATGTAGCTTTGTTTTATTTCTAAATTTGTAATCGTATACTTTGACTACTAGTGCCTTGCTAGCTAGGTACTACTCTAATATAATTCATCTGTCCAGAGAAACAAAAAAAGAAAGTTGAACCGCCATTCTGATGAAAATACAAGTTTTTTTTTGGTTCATGTCATTATATGTCTTGTATTTTCAAGTAGGAATCAAATGTTCAAAAGCATGAAACTTGTGTTGACATCATTGTCAAGGTCCATTGAGTGATACTTGAACTTACACTTGATCCATAACCTATATACAAGTCAGCATGCTAGTCAATTTATAAGATATTGTCAAATTGACGAGTTTTCAAGACCGGTTGATGACGGTCTCCGTAACCTCTGGAAATGTTGTGTGGATGTTCTTGATACCAATTTTTGTTTATCAAGTAAGCTATAAGCCTAAACTAACACTGTATTTCTCTACAAGAATCTTATTTAATTTTAACTAAAAGTTAACAAACAACACTCCATGAACAAAACATAAAGATTGTAACCGCATAACTCGAAGCAATGTTGTTTTATCAAGCTGCAATATGTTTATAAAGGTTGTTGATAACAAAAGACGCCAGCGGCAGCAATCATGGATGGTAAACAGAATGCCACCCAAAATGACAACATTACCTTTTTTTCACCATCAAGGTTCACAACTTGCATCATCTGTTCAGATAAGAACAAAGACATGTCACATTCATCGAAATAAAAGAAGTGACAGAGAAGCAAAAGAGGTAACACTAAAACTCAATCAAATGAGAAATTTAATAAAGACCGGACCGGGTGAAAGAGGTAGCTTTGTAAGAAATGAACAAGTGTGGTAGCACCAAATGGAAGTCGCAGCATTTACCACCCAAAGGGGAATAATTAGCAAAATAATGAATAAAATTTTCAAAGTTCGATAATCTGATAGCATTAACTCAATTCACATACGATTCACCTTGTAATAAAAATGACAGATGGTGCTTTGGGTCAACCCGATTTACCTTGTAATAAAACTCAGCATTTTTGAAATGAACCTTATTTTAACCCAACCCGACAACTTGTTTTTTGTTTATATTTGCAGCCTTGCAGAACATTTTTAACTTTTGACACATATATGCAACTCGTCAAGCCAAAAAGAAAGCTATAAATCTGTTGCCAAAAGCAAGTTATAAAGAGGAATTTAGTAATTGCAATGGCTATTATTTGGTTCACTAGCAATTATGCTTGAGCAAGCTAACCTAGAATGGTCCAATAACCAACACCTTAAATATCTAGTTGAGGTTAAACATTTTATAAAAAAAAATAAAGCCACTAACATTTAATGTATGAAATAGAAAACTACTTTTGGGGAGGTCTCTGTGGAAAATAAATAAATAAATACAAGGGCGTCCAACCCTCAAATCTCAACTTCATATAACAAATTAACAATGACACAAGTTTAGCAAAATAAAGAAATTTAAATATTGCAGGCCTAACTTTTGCTCACTCGAAAGGGAAAAAATGTTTTAGAAACCTATAATCATATTTAAAATTTCCAACTTGCAACTCAAAAGTAGAGGTTCCAACTCAACGCGCAAAAGCAAGTTCAAAAGCATGAAACTTGTGTTGACATCATTGTCAAGGTCCATTGAGTGATACTTGAACTTACACTTGATCCATAACCTATATACAAGTCAGCATGCTAGTCAATTTATAAGATACATCAATACATGTCCTAACCATAGCAGGAGTTTTCTTATATGGTGGGTGATTGTAAGAAAAGCTTCACAAGTCTAGGAATAACGGTACAAGTTTTCTTATATGGTGGGTGATTGTAAGAAAAGCTTCACAAGTCTAGGAAAAGGTTTAGAACAGCGGTCCCACAAAAGGTTTACACGGGAGGAATGATACCACTAAGGCCAAAGCCCAGCGGTAAAGAAAGACAATACATGTAGCAGAGAGATATGTGTTCTGGTCTACAAAAGATTATCAAGTAATTAGCTGGAGAGTAAGGTACGATAATAATGTAGTTTTTCCACCTCAATGATGAATAATTGAGGTTAAAGGACTGCATACAAACCGTCTGATTAAATTAATTAGCTCATATTATCTGATACATACATTAGGCATCTCCACAACTCACCATTGTTAGATAATAGGATATCGCAAGCTATATATATATATATATATATAGGGGTGGGTTATTTTGAGTACAAGGGGGAAAAAAAGTACAAAAAGTACAACCTTCTTCCTTCTTCTCCGGCCACCTTCTTCTCCGGCGACCGCCACACCTCCTCCTTCTTCCTTCTTCTCCGGCGAACAACCACCGCCACCACCTCCGGCGACATCTCCGGCGACTTTCCGGCGAAAATCAGGTTCGTTTTCGGGTGGATACGGTACGGGCGTTGTCCTCATCCGTTCTAAACTGACCGTCAAGGGACGCATATGGGAATCATATGGATTTGATGGGCGGCGAAGGAGGAAGAAGGAGGAGGAAGGGTTGATCTGATCCGTCCAAAGCTTTGATCGGACGGCTGGTGGCTGTTCCTTGGTACTTTTTTTTCCCCTTGTACTAAAATTAACTTTCTCCTATATATATATATATATATCTATACTCCTTTGATTAAGCATTCATTTTTTCGTCTTCTAAATAGTAAATACATTCGGTAATAATTCAGAGAGGAAAACATAGGGTAGATGACCTAATATAATTAAATGCATTCATACTAAACTTGCTTATATATAATTAGCTAGACTAGAAATGGTAGAGCATATATAATTATATATATATGTCTCTGATAGATTAGAGTGAATCAAGATGTTTACTTTTCTTCCTTGACCTTGCAAAGATACACCATGAGACTTCCATCTTTTGTATCCATCTTGGAGGGCCTCCAATAGATGTTGTTGTAGTTACCCTCCTCGAGTGTTGGTTTTGGTAAGTTAACCTTGGCAGAGTAGTTTGCAAGGATGTTGTCTTTCTTGGTAAAGCCTTCAATGGTCAGCTCGGTGCCTTTCTTGTCCAAACAAGTGTGCCATTCGCAGGTATCAGATAAGGGATCATCCTCGATGATTTTCTGGTTCTTTGCGAAATCATCGAGTCCAAAATAAACAGAGACTAGTAGTTCTCCGTCATCCGTATAAGTTGTCTTCTCGTTACCCGGGATATCTATGTTAAACTTAAGTCCTTTATATTCTATCAACTTATTGTCACCCAAGCAAGCTTCCCACCAGAATGTATGAGGTGTGCTGTCTAATAGCTCCCTCCCTATCGTCATTGGTGAATACGAATCACAGAAATCTGATACATCTATATATATACACACACACATTAAAACTCATCCCTAATATAGTGCCAATAGAGAAAAGACAGAGAGACAAACATCCTGTAGTACTACTACTTTAATTGTATGTGTATAGAAAAATCCTAAAATAATAATACTAGTAATAATTCAATTAGGAATAAGTAAAGTAAAATTTAAAGAAAATTAAAATTGAGATGAAAATAAATAGAAAAGAATAACAACCAGACATAAAAGCCTTGGCAGCACTGATGAAACCACGACGGGGAGTTGTCACGGCGGCTAGATGACGGGGCGGGACAACGCCAACAGATCTTGAGGCGAAAGAAGCTGCCAGCTGTTTCAAAACTCTCGAACAAGACAAAGCCATCATCAAATCAAATCGAATTATAGATGATATAAATTTTCAACCCTAAATTTCAAACCCCCAAATCATTCTTTATTTTTGCTTCCTTTTGGCGTTTGTTTATCTTTATCTGATTTATTGAGTTAAGTGCAAAAGTTGTCCATGTAGTTTAGGGTTTTTGCATTTTTCATCATCGATGTTAATTTTTGGCCAAAATTATCACCGTGGTTTGTATTTCGTCCTTAGATTCGTTAACCTTCTCACGTGCAAGGCACGTGAGGGGCATTTATGTATTTTCACACATCTTCATTTTCATCAAACAACAAACTCATGAGTCTCTTAGAGTTAAATGCAAAAATTGTTCATGTGGTTTGTCGTTTTTGCAGTTTTCATGCTCGTCGTTAACAAACCCAGGAGAACTTTTCATCTTCAACCTCCAAACAAGAATTTAATCAAAAATCAAAAATAAATTCAAATCAAAAACCTATATATGGGGATCTAGTCAATTACCTTAAAATGCAAATTTCTACATATAAGGATCTGGGTCATCGTCCATATTTTAACCCAGATTTTTGCAAAAAAGACAAATCACAGGGACGATTTTTACACTTAAATCTAAAAGAATCTTGAGGTTGTTGTTTGGAGAAGATGAAGGTGGGTGAAAACACAAAAATGTCCCTCACTTAACTTGCATGTGATGGGGTTAACGACAGAGTTTTAACGGCATAGACGAAATGCAAACCACAGGGATGATTTTGGCCAAAAGTTAACGCTGTAAAAGCATCTCTAACGAAAACGCTGTAAATACTTAAAATAGAAACTATCGGAAGTAATAATTATGAATAAATGAAAATGGTTTCTATTATTGGTTATATTCATATATGGTTTCTAGTTTCGATAATGTAACCAAAGTCCGTAAGCCATCACACTACAAACTTAGTTTATTGGTGTCACGTCAGCAACAAAATAACTTTTCAATGAAAAAGAAAGACCACAATGGATCGAAGTAGCTAGTAGAGAAGAAAGTGAGGTAGATTTTGTTGGAAATACTAGACCCTCGTGTGTACTTTTAATATTTATAAACGCAGCGGAAGACCAAAAATACAAACATGTATTTTATAAAAACATGCACACGATTAATATTTCCACCAAGATCCAATTACACCATGATAGTTGTCATAAAAAGATAGATTAAGAATAATACCTTTTAGTAGATGAAATGACGTAGGATGAAACAATATTCAATAATATGAATATCTCTACAGTTGATCCACACGAACACTTCAAACAATACCCGAAGGCTGCTAGACCTTAATCACTTAGAGTCAAACTCTTAGTTTGACTCTCACTTGTTATAGCCGTAAGCAACAAATAGAGCTAGTATTTGTTTCTAGTTTTTATATAGATTATTGAGCAAGAGAACTCCCTTTATTCTCTTCCTTATATGTATATATCAACCACGGCCAATACAAAATATATATATATATATGTGGAATTGATGTATGGCATTATTTGACACCAATTGCACCTGTCCCTTTCTCCTTTTGAGTATTAGGCCAAGAGAAAAATCAAAACAATAAGACAATTGTTTACTCTCTTCCTTTTTATATTCATGCATCATATCACATATATCTTTAATAATTGAGAATGGGCATAAACTAAAACAAACAAACAAAAGACTCAAACAACTCAAACCACTAATTGGAATGTTGTGCCGACAATACTTTTGTTTGCTTATTTTATTAAGTGATTATATATATGTATATAATATACATATATCCGGATATCTAAATGTTCATTGTGTGTGACCCCGTAGGCTCGTGTGTAAACGGTAGTATAGTTTTGTGTTATGACGTACACACTAATCCAACAAACTCCCACTTGTGTATGACATAACATCTAGAAAACTACACAGACAATGGTTGGTGTCTAGCAACACATCATTGCCCCCGAAAACACATGAGTGTTTGTTTCAACTAAACGAACGATCATTATTAAAACAATGATTTAATGATTGAGTGTCAATTGTCCCTTTATTACCGATACCGTGTTGACATGAGACATGGATCGAGTCATTCTCATTAGTCAACAAATTCTGTTTCTCGATGTAGAAAATTCGAATGCGATCACCAAGTTAAAATTGATCAACAATCAATATAGCTTGGGCACGGCCGTGTAAATATCCATTGATTTTCATCGAGGGGCCCAGTGGTATCATACTCTCGCATAGAGGAATAAATCCCATTTTGATTTTATGTGCACATCACATACTTCATATCATACCTAATGATGGCTTTTATAACTACCTTGTTCAGGATAGCGTTTAACCACATCAAAGCATAACATGTCATATAATCAGCAACCAACATACAAATCTCAGGTCTAAGGACACAAAGACATAATCACTTCGAGATTCACTGTTGACTCCGATCCATGCAGTGACATCTCGTGATTTGGGTCACTCCAATATTCATCAACAATGAATACATATGAATTTTGGCCTCAACAAGTTAACTATTCACCATCAGTGAATAAAACAAAACTTCATATTAGTCTTAATTCATGTTACTCCCATAACATAACCGACTATGGAGATTTTGAATAATCAACAATTATTCATGGATTAAACATGCTAATATAGAACACAGTGTTATAAATGAAAACGATCATACCAAGTATATCAATTCATTAAGATAAAACTGCTTATTGTTCCAAAAATATCCAAATACTAATTTACATATGAAATAGATCAGTAGCATAACGAAGTCCAATACTACTAGCATGATCATCATGCTTGTTGTGTATCATGGGCTTAGTGAATGGATCAGCTACATTATCATCTGTGTGAACCTTAAGAATATTAATCTCATTCCTCTCAATGACTTCACGAATGTAGTCAAACTTTCGAAGAATGTGCCGACTACCTTTACGTACACGTGATTCTTTCGCAAGTATAATAGTACTCGAATTGTCACAGTACATTTCCATGGGAGATTCAATGCTGGGTACTACTCCTAGCTCAGCAACGAACTTCCTAATCCAGACAGCTTCCTGAGCAGCTTCTGAGGCAGCAATGTATTCTGCTTCTGTTGTAGATTGTGCAACTGTGCTCTGCTTTGAGCTTTTCCAATCAACTGCCCCGCCATTCATGACAAAGACATAACCAGATTGGGATCGAGAGTCATCTCGATCAGTTTGGAAACTAGCATCCGTATAACATTTAATACTCAACTCTTCTTCCAAACCACCGTAAACCAAGAACATCTCTTTAGTTCTCCGCAGATACTTAAGAATGCTCTTAACAGCAATCCAATGTTCTTCACCTGGATTCTGTTGATAACGACTCGTCAAACTCAAAGCTAACGAGACATCAGGTCTAGTACATAACATGGCATACATAATGGATCCTATAGCCGAAGCATACGGGATACCTTTCATTCGTCTTATCTCATCAGGTGTGATAGGACTTTGAGACTTGCTCAAGGTTATGCCTTTTGTACTGGCAAAGCTCCACGCTTGGAGTCTTGCATGTTAAATCTTCGTAAGATTTTGTCAATGTATGTACTTTGACTCAAACCAATAAGCCGTTTGGATCTATTTTTATAGATTCTGATTCCAAGAATGTAAGTAGCTTCTCCAAGATCCTTCATGGAAAAACATTTTCCAAGCCAAGATTTAACATCCTGCAAAGTTGGAATATCGTTTCCAATAAGTAATATGTCATCAACATACAAGATCAAGAAGACTACTTTACTCCCACTAGCTCTAATGTAAACACAAGGCTCATCTTGATTTTGAGAAAAACCAAACTCTTTGATTTTCTCATCAAACTTAAGATTCCAGCTCCTGGATGCTTGCTTCAATCCATAAATGGATTTTTGAAGCTTGCATACTTTATTAGGATGCTTTGAATTGACAAAACCTTCCGGCTGATCCATATATACGTCCTCGCTTAGGTCTCCATTTAGGAAAGCGGTTTTGACATCCATTTGCCATATTTCATAATCATGAAAAGCAGCTATGGCAATAAGTATCCTAATTGATTTAATGCTCGCGGCTGGTGAAAAGGTTTCCTCATAATCAATTCCTTGAGTCTGAGTATAGCCTTTTGCTACCAACCGAGCTTTAAATGTGTTTACATTACCGTCCATGTCAGTCTTCTTCTTGAAGACCCATTTACACCCTACTGTTTTACAATTGGGTGGAAGATCCATCAAGTCCCATACTTGATTATCCTTCATGGACTGCATCTCTGCATTCATAGCATCTCGCCATTTATCGGATTCAGGATTCGATATGGCTTCGCGGTAGTTAGAGGGTTCATCATAATCCCCTAGATAAGGCTCATCTGAATTAATTGCATAATTATACCTTGCAGGTATACGATGAGTTCTATCAGATCTACGAAGTGCAGGTGCAACATGTTCTGATTCACTAATAGTGTGCTCAGATTCAACATGTGGACTGCTAGTATTTTCAGAAGGCATATCACCCTGTGGTTCTTGAATTTCTTCAAGATCAACTTTACTCCCACTGATCTTTTGCAAGAGAAGATCTCTTTCCAAAAACTCAGCAAATCGAGCAGGAAACACTTTGTTTTCAGCTGGGTAGTAAAAGTAGTAACCCATTGTTTCCTTTGGGTATCCCACAAAGTTACACTTGATACTTCTGGGTTCTAATTTGTTTGAAGTGTCACGTTTCACATACACTTCACAACCCCAAACTTTCAAGTAAGACAACTTAGGACTCTTCCCATGCCACAGTCATGTGGTGTCTTTTCAACCTTCTTGGTTGAACCATATTGAGTATGCGTGCAGCAGACTCTAATGCATATCCCCAAAAAGACGGTGGTAGAGTAGTCAAACTCATCATAGATCGAACCATATCAAGTAAAGTTCGATTCCTCCGCTCAGACACACCATTGTGTTGTGGTGTATAAGGTGGGGTGAATTGTGAGACAATCCCACGATTCTTTAAGTGGTCCAAAAACTCTTGACTCATATACTCACCACCTCGATCAGAACGAAGGGCTTTAATGGTCTTTCCAAGCTGATTCTCTACTTCATTTTGGAAGACTTTGAACGTTTCAAAAACTTCATGTTTATGTTTCAACAAGTAAACATAACCATATCTACTATAATCATCAGTAAAAGTAATGAAGTATGATTCACCATTTCTAGACATAGTTCTAAAAGGGCCACATACATCAGTATGTATTAGTCCTAAAAGATCTTTAGCTCTTTCACCTAAACCGGAGAAAGGTGCCTTTGTCATCTTTCCACATAAACAAGACTCGCATACATCAAATGATTCAGAGCCAGTTGATTCCAAAAGTCCATCAGATTGGAGTTTTGAAATGCGTTATTTGTTTATATGACCAAGACGACAATGCCATAGATAGGTCTTATTCAAGTCTTGCTTGACACGTTTGGCAGTACAAGTATATACACAACTATTATTTGAAGTCACACCATGCATATCAATTTCAAAAATACCATCACGCGGATAGGCATTAAAATAAAATACATTATTCTTAGAAACAGAAATACCAAAGTGCATAAATGCAAGTTCATAACCAACATCTTTCAAACGTGAAACTGAAACTACGTTGCTCGTAATACTAGGAGCATAATGACATTGTTCCAACAAAACAATAAGGCCACTTGGAAGAGTAAGCTCATAGGTGCCAATAGCTTCAACAGCTGCTCGACCCCCGTTGCCCACTCGCAGGTCCAGTGTCCCTTTCTTCAGTTTCTTACTTCTTCTCATTCCCTGAACATTGTTACAGATGTGAGTACCACAACCAGTATCAAAGATCCAAGAATCACTAGAAAAAGTGTATAGTTGTATATGAAATATACCTGATTTGCTAGTCTCACCAGCTTTGCCCTTTTTCAGCTCAGATAGGTAGATAGGACAGTTCCTTCTCCAATGGCCAACTTTTCCACAACGGAAACATTCAGCGTCTTTTGCTGGGTTTTCCTTCTTAGGAGGTGGTGGAATCTTATTCCCAGCAACTCTTTTGCCTTTTTCCCTTCTTAGAAGTATTCGGCTTATTCTTTCTAACCCTTCCATTTTTGATCGTCAGGACGCTCAGAGTTGGAGCCTTGGATGGAACATTCTGTTCAGCAGCTTTGAGCATCGCGTGCAGCTCTGACAGAGACTTCTCCCAACCTTGCATGTTGTAGTTCATGACAAAGTTATCATACGACTTTGGTAGTGAAGCCAAAATCGTATTGACAGCCAAGAGAGTTGGCATGGGAGTTCCAAGCTTTTCCAACCTATCAATGTAACTCTTCATTTTCAAAACATGAGAGCTCACTGACTGACCCTCCTCCATTTTGCAAGTGTGAAGAAGCTTGTGAGTTTCATACAACTCTTGATTTGCTTGTTTCTGAAACATATTTTTCAGCTCAGTAATCATATCATATGCTGTGCGATCTTCCATTTCCTTTTGGATTTCAGGAGTCATACTCGCAAGCATAATTAAAGCTATCTTCTCTTGCTCATCAAACAATTTTTGATAAGCATCTTGCTGAGCAACAGCAGCTGTCTCGGCAGGAGGATCAGGTAAGGGTTCTTCAATTTTGTTCAACTTCCCTTCATATTTGAGGACAATCCTCAAATTGCGGTGCCAGTCCAGGAAGTTAGTACCATTGAGTTTCTCCTTCTCCAACAAAGAACGGAGTGTATTTTGGTTTACATTTTGATTGTTTGCCATCTACAATAGAAATAAGGTTTATTTTAGTATTTTCGATACGAAAACTTTAATAAATTAACTACCCAAGTTTTAATATTTTAAAACAATTAATTTACGAAAGTCTAAGATCCACATAAGAGTTCCATAACCACATCTGTTGATCAGCTAGCAGTTATGGAGTCTATTGGTAAGTAACGGGTACCAATTGCATTACTTAGTGAAACTCTTAGATCTTTATGGGACCTTGAGATATGTGTAGTTCAGCAAACCACTATTATCTACTGGCATGTTTGTCCCATCCTTGCCTCGAACTCAGGTCTTACCTTGAGCACGATTAAGTCGTCCAATTTGGAAACTGTGGAAATTTAGCCTAGTCTCACTCGTAACTAAAAATCCACCTCGTGGCTATAATTCGATTAGGTCTCACCGTAACCAAAAAATAACGAGGAGTGTTCGCAAGCTGGGGGGGGGGGGGGGGGGGGGGGGAAAGGGGGGGGGCGAGGAGTGTTCGCAAGCTGATTGATGGCATGACTTAAATTTGACGGGTATTTAAAAAATTTGTGTTAACGAATATTGCATGCACACAAAATTCGCTACAATTTTGTTAAAACTCATTTTAACCAATTATATATATATATATGTCGAATATGTTTGTGTCTCCAATTTGTTATTTTATTTATAGAATATAAAATCACATATTTTAATTTTAGACAAAAATAACAAATACACAAACGTGTATCATTTTAAAACAATTTTAAAAGATGTCGACCATATATATATATATATATAATTGAGTTTCAAAACAATATATTTTAAACTCATTGGAGTTTAACTTTAAAATCACCAATTTTAATCTTTAAACTCTTTTTGTGTTTTTATTTAATGTTTCCATCAAAAACATTTTAGCATATTTTATAATCAACAATTATAAATAAGTGCAAAAATAAAACCATAACCATGCATCACACACACACAGCCTAGCCCAAAAATCCTATGCTTGATTTCATGAGCCAATATGAAATCAAGAGGTCAATCTAAGGACAATCCTATACTCCCACTTAATCCAAGAACCAAGTGAGATTTTGTGCCATACGTCTGTTGACTTGATAAAGAAAACACCATCTTCAAAGCAAAACTCCATGTTGCATCTTTTATCTTCAATCTTCATCTTGTTACATTTATTTAAATTGAAAAGTACAACTAGTCTAATACTTACAATAAAAATAAATATAAATACAACTATGAAAATTAAAAATAAATATTATACAACTTTTGCTTCTATGGCCCCAAATAAATTAATCAACCAACATTTATAATGTTGTAATAATCAACAATCATCACAACAAAACAATTCCATAGGCTAAGGGCATCATGGGCTATGCATGCAACAACAAATTTTAATAACTACATTATTAAAACTACATATGGCTTGTCCATGGTTGCAATGCATGGGTACAACCATGGATTATATAGAATCAATAAAAATAACTAATCAAGCCATAAAAATTAAATTCGAAATTTAAAGTGGTGATTTATTTTTCTATCAAAAATGATCAAAAAATAAAATCACCTGACAACTAAAAGGTGTAAAAGTGGCTCTGATACCACTGTTGGAAATACTAGACCCTCGTGTGTACTTTTAAAATTTATAAACGCAGCGGAAGACCAAAAATACAAACATGTATTTTATAAAAACATGCACACGATTAATATTTCCACCAAGATCCAATTACACCATGATAGTTGTCATAAAAAGATAGATTAAGAATAATACCTTTTAGTAGATGAAATGACGTAGGATGAAACAATATTCAATAATATGAATATCTCTACAGTTGATCCACACGAACACTTCAAACAATACCCGAAGGCTGCTAGACCTTAATCACTTAGAGTCAAACTCTTAGTTTGACTCTCACTTGTTATAGCCGTAAGCAACAAATAGAGCTAGTATTTGTTTCTAGTTTTTATATAGATTATTGAGCAAGAGAACTCTTTATTCTCTTCCTTATATGTATATATCAACCACGGCCAATACAAAATATATATATATATATGTGGAATTGATGTATGGCATTATTTGACACCAATTGCACCTGTCCCTTTCTCCTTTTGAGTATTAGGCCAAGAGAAAAATCAAAACAATAAGACAATTGTTTACTCTCTTCCTTTTTATATTCATGCATCATATCAACATATATCTTTAATAATTGAGAATGGGCATAAACTAAAACAAACAAACAAAAGACTCAAACAACTCAAACCACTAATTGGAATGTTGTGCCGACAATACTTTTGTTTGCTTATTTTATTAAGTGATTATATATATGTATATAATATACATATATCCGGATATCTAAATGTTCATTGTGTGTGACCCCGTAGGCTCGTGTGTAAACGGTAGTATAGTTTTGTGTTATGACGTACACACTAATCCAACAGATTTAACACCATCTTCAAGTTAAGAAATAAGAATATCCAAGTCCAAAAGAAATTTCTTCCTAAATTACTTATGAGTTATGATACACACATAGGCTAACGAAAACAACTTGTAGATCTTAACAAGCTAATTAAAGGAACAAAAATGTCATGAATAGTGGCAGGCAGAGGTTATTGAAGAGATAAAGTGTGAGAATGTTGGGTTAATTAATCGAATTGGTTCAACGGGTCACATGGATCATTTGGTCGATCAGCTTCAACATATGGATCATGGGTCAGTAGCTAATGGGACATGTGTCGTTATTGATTAGTATGTTATTTGGGATTAATCAAGTTGAAGTCTAAGCTTGACTGAGTATATCGAAAATGTATCTCTTATAATTTAATATAGCAGCAAGTTTTCTAAATTGATTTCTAATATATACATACAGTGAGCTTTGAGTGTGTGTTTTGTGTATGAGTTTGGGGCCTGAACCACTAAAATCATATAATGTGAGTACTGTATTTGCTGAAATACAACACATGGTCATAAATAATATGGGCATTGTGGAATTAAGATGATAATTTCATGGAGTATTGTGATCTTTTGTTCCACTTACATGCAATGAAGTTTGTTTTACAGATGATCTTTTGGTTTTTCTATACTTTCGAATAGAAGTTCTTAAAGTGTATCATTGAAACTTGAATAGTTTTCACATGGATATCTATATCTATATGTAGCACATTCCCAAGATGCATTAAACAATCTCATCTCACATGGAAGGACCTCGCAACGGGGTGCTGATTTTGCCCTTAAGAAATAAGTGTTTGCCACGTATCGATCATGCAATGAAAGGCGATGATTTGCTGCACATTTTATATATGTCCTAGATTTGCGGCAAATTTCATGAATTTTATACTAGTCTATGCTTTAGATTGCCTATAAATATGTGAGCAGGCGATGGTAGTTATAAGTATCACAATTCACAAACCATTTCTCATATTAGTCTCTGCCTGAACTCTTACCACAGTTAGAGCAAATTAACCAGAATGGGCCTTTATTCAAAACCGAGATCTGTTCCTTTTCGTTCTATTAGTCTGCCTTGCAGATCACATCCAAGCACTGACATAATCAAGAAATTGCTAAACGACGCCAAAATATGGGAGTCAACATTATCGTTATCCAATCCTTCGGCAGAAAACATTTGCAGCGGTTTCTCTAAGTTGAAACAGTTGTATGAATGTTTGGATGACCTTGTCAGAACAAACATTTCTCAAAATTCATCAAAATGCAACAAGCAGACAATGAAACCAACAGATGAATTACTCGATACATGTGTCAAGTTCTTGGATATTTGCAGTAATACAACTGAAATAATATCTCAGACATTACAGCATTTGAGAGATCTTGGCTGTGGTTTACGAAGAAACAGTGGATCATCCGGCATAAAAAACATCATTGCCAATTACATTGTAATCAGAAGAAAAGTGAAAAGAGAGGTAAAAGGATCTGTGGCAAGCTTAAAGCAAGTAGAGAAGATGATATGTACTAGTCCCTTCATGGCAAATTCAGAAAACGACAGTCTGATCTCTGTATTCCGGGCTTTTAGAGAAGTTACAGCGTTGAGCATAGTTATTTTCCGATTATTGCTTGTATATTTGACAATGCCATCTTTAAAATTGAAGTTATCAAAAGGGCATAGATGGACAAGATTCATATCCAATGGTAAAGTGGTACCGGAAGAGATAGCTGATGCAAATGTAAATGAGTTGCAACACCTTGATGCAACACTATCCAAGTGGTACCAAAGAAACTAGAGGCGTTGGAGGCTACTCTTGAAGGCATCGATTCTCACCTACACCTAATATCGAGACTCCTGATTGGAACCCGCGCATCTCTCCTTAACATGGTCTCTTTCCACTAGTGTGAATCTTGGCATAGACTGTATATTCGCACACTTAAACTTATAGCTTCTAACCAATTTTTCTACAATGGATTGAGGCATTGGATTATGTAAGATATATACCTATTTTTTCATGTATATGTTGCACATTTGTGTAGTTGGCACAATAGCTCATTTATCTAGATATAATTTATAAACATTTGCTTGAATATATGTCAAAAGTCTTCATTTATATTCAAGACGACCGCTTCATATATATGGATATAATTTACAAGCATTTGCTCTCAACTATTAGTGTTGTATATAAGGTGTATTTTAGCTGTAATTTAACTTGTATACTATGTTTATGTATTTTTCCGACTATATGGGCGCTTTTGTGAATGAGAAAGTAACGTTTGACTAATCCATTTGTATACCTGTTTCCATGGTATCGAGCCTCGGTTCTGTACCTAAGACCGCAATAATCAAAGCCTTCATCGATCCTCTTTTTCTGTACAATCTTAAAATTAAAATTAAACAAAAACCTTATTTGCTTTATATAAGTATAAATCGATCTTATTTTAAAATTTACATAAGTACAAAAATTATATATTAAATAATATAAATTATCATGAGGGTTACCTGAAAGAATGTATATTTAGACTTATGAAAATAGTCTAATCCAATCGCACACTAATCGAAGCCTGGAACATGAAAGACTCGAACTTTAGGAGAAAAAAATAGTATGATGACAACTCGTAAACCTCACCACTACAGATCTGCAGCCGGAACCGGTGGCGATCAGATCTGCCCTTGTTTATGCCTGAGGATTGTTACGAGGCATGATTGAATTGGTTGTATTTTTTGGATGGTAACATATGATAAAAAGATGAGCAACAAAGAGAAAAACAAAGGTGATTTGTTTGGAGAAGATGGAAATAACAGAGGTAGTTGTGTATGTATTTATGACTTACCATTTGATAGTATTTCTTTCAATTCAAAATCAAAATTAAAAAGATAAGAAGAAAAAAGAAAATGTGATGACTTTTGAAACATATTTATGAATTGTGAATCACCATTTTGTATATGTATTTACGATCACTTTTGCAGATAACAGAGTTAGTTGTGACTTATTTTAGCCATTTGATGACTTGTGCACCATTTGTGTATGCATTTATGATCACCATTTGTGCATGCATATTTATGAATCACCATTTGTATATGTAGGATGACTTCTTTTTGTATTAGCCATTTGATGATTATTGCAATATTGCAGCATAATAAAACATTTATGAATGAGGAGTGATAGCACCAGAATACTCTTTATCTATTTGCAACAATACATACAATATATGTTTTACACAATACATACATTACATGTTTTGTTGTATATTGTGCTATATGTGATATACGTTTATTATACAGGGCTACAAAAATATCAATACTACTCTTTATTAACTAGAACGGTACCCGTGCGATGCGACGGTGCGGTGGCAATGGCAGTGGCGGCGATGGCGGTGACGGCGATGGACAATTATTGGTTGTGGTGGTGAGTAGTTTAGGGTTATTGATGTAATGTGGTTTTAATAATATGTTGAAACTTAATATTAATTGTTGAAAGTTGAAACTTAAAATTAAACAAAAATCTTATTTGCTTTATAATATAGTATAGATATAATTACCAATCTTATTTTAAAACATACATAAGTACAAAAATTATATATTAAATAATATAAATTATCATGAGGGTTACCTGAAAGAATGTATATTTAGACTTATGAAAATAGTCTAATCCAATCGCACACTAATCGAAGCCTGGAACATGAAAGACTCGAACTTTAGGAGAAAAAAATAGTATGATGACAACTCGTAAACCTCACCACTACAGATCTGCAGCCGGAACCGGTGGCGATCAGATCTGCCCTTGTTTATGCCTGAGGATTGTTACGAGGCATGATTGAATTGGTTGTATTTTTTGGATGGTAACATATGATAAAAAGATGAGCAATAAAGAGAAAAACAAAGGTGATTTATTTAAGAAATAAATGATGCAGATATGTAGATTTGTTTAAGAAATGAATATATATGAAAATTAAACCTTTAGAAAAGAAATTTGAAGAGAAAAGGTAAGTGTCATATAAAAAGAATGAAGGGGTAAGCATGATATATATAGACAGAGAAAAACCAATGGGAATGTATCATTTGCTCCCCTTATTTACACTGTGTTCTCGAGTTTCCATGTAAAAGAAGAGAAATAAATTGAAGATAAAAGAAAGAAATATAAATGAAAAATATCATAACTTTTGTGTTCTTGAGTTTTATGGGAATGGAAGGAAAAGAAGTGAAAATTAAACCTTTTTATGTTCTTGAGTTGGAGAGAAAAGAAATGAAAATGACAAATTGACAATTATACCCTAAGTTGTAAACCAATGCAACCAGTACACACGCATCTGCAGAAGTATGGCTCAGAGCATCACTTTATATTGTTTAATACTTGTAGCAATGAGGCCAAAATTACACAAGCAGAATGTTTATAAACAATGCAGGTAATTGATATGCTGCCTGTAAGGTGGCTGCAATTGTAAAAGAAACCAGTCAACCCGTTCACCAAAAACAGCAGCAATGCTGCCTGTTTCATCACCAAAACAACATGGCTAAAACATCAGCAATTCTGCACGTTTCCGCAGCAAAAACAGCAGCAAAACTGCACTGTTTCAGCATCAAAAACAGCAGCAAAACTGCACTATTTCAGTACCAAAAACAACAGCAAAACTGCACTATTTCAGCACTAAAAACAGCAGCAATATTATAATGTTTCATCACCAAAAACAGCAACAATTCATCATTATTTCAGCAACAATTCATCATTATTTCAGCACCAAAAACAGCCTATTTTCAGCACCTAAAACAGTTTAAAAAACTGCAAATGAAACAGAATGTACTCAACACAAAATGGTCAAAAAAACAGCATCTCTTTCATTGAACCATAATAAAAACAAGTTACAAATTTTGTGCATTTAACACTATAAGCTTTCCATATACTCGCTTCTGGCATTCTTTATAATACAAAATAGAAGAAATCCTTGCAGCAAACAAAAACTATGTCCACTAATAATGTAATGCAACAAACAACTCTACTGAAAAGCGATACTGCAAAAAAACTATACTGACCCAAGAGTAGTAATGTAATGCAGCAAACAACTTTCCAAAATCCTGAAGAATTGAGCCGGATAACCTGTCCACTATCAAACAGCAGAAGCATCCTTCTCCTTTTGCTTCTGCTTCTTTGCTTTGCCTTCACCATTGGCCTTAGGTTAAGCCTTAGCCACACGCTAGTAATAAAAAGCGATTATCATCAGCTGTAACTTCTCCAAAGTTAAAGGTCTACACTGACCCAAGAGTAGTAATGAAATGCAGCAAACAACACTGTATTAGATATGGAACAGGTAAACTTAAATAGTGATTGATCATTAAGCGCCAGATGGAGTCCACATGTATAAGTGGGGGGTCCCGGTGCATAAAACGAGTCTAGAGCATGTTGGGTCCCAGGCTGCGGTTCGAATAGGGTCTTTCTGGACCAAAATGGCAGCGAGTTCGAGATGGTTTATGTCCCATATCCATAAAACAGTTGGCATGCTGTCGTTGCGAGTACAGATATATTGGCTGTCTTTGCTCCATGACATGATGCCTGCAATTTGGTTGAATTGAAGTTATAATGTGGGTTGAAGGCCAAGAGGAACGATAATGTGAATTAATTCAATTAATTATAAAACAAACAAAACTCTGCAACTATCAGTAGCACCATGAAGCTGCATTTATGACAAGTAGAGGTGGCAATTATAACCCATGAAACTAAAATTTCTAGCAGGTCAAATGGGGAGGGGGGAGTAGCTTGAAATAAAACAGTTCAAATGTACCAAACATGTCAAATGATATACTAAGAAAATGAGGACGGGTTAAAAGTCGCCAATACGATAATTTTGATGCACAAAGCCTAAACATTTCTTTATGTTAAGAGTAGGATTTTAATGCAAAAATATAATTGAGCCCAGCGCACTCATTTTACAGGTCTTACGACAATGGACAGACATGGTAATTCAAGCTTAGAAATTGCCATAAATACAAATGCTGGAATATTAAAGGGATATCCTAAAACCTTTTCTTTGGACTGGCCCTTTTTTTACACTGCTTCTCTTTTTCATACGTTGTCAGATGGCTTGAAAATACCTTAAGGAGGGAAAAAAAAAGGAGAAAACTGGAGGGGGTTCTTGCTTTCCAATATTCCTTGCTTAGGGTTTGGCTTGTCTGCAGGAGGCTTTTGAAAAGGCAAGGTGATTGGTAAATCCATGATATCATATCTAACATCGACGAGTCCTTGTGGACCATATTCTGCGAAAGAAACACAAAGAACAAAATCTTGGAATCATTATAGAAGAAGAAATTTTGCAAGGGGAATAACTGTGATAAGCTTAAAAAAAGTGACATGCTATTACGCTAAAACTAATGCAAACCTATATGATATCATATTCATAAGTATAACTAAAAAAGCAAAATACAGGTGCGGCTATGTCATAAGCATTTTAACACAACAAAAGAAAGGTTGGGTAACTACCAAGAAAAACGTAACATCTTTTCGTTAACAGCCAGATGTTAAAAACATGCACCACGGCACACTTAAAAGAGCTAATATAACTAGAGATGCAAAACCTAGCATTGATAGTGCATTATGTTAAAAGGGTCAGATAAACTGTAATTACTAAAAGGAGAATGGGTGAGCATGTCAGATTGATTAGAATATATAATTAAGAGTTCAACTGAAATAGATTTTATAAATTATACACTCTCCAAAATCATTTTGATCAAAGACTAATATAATTGTAGCAATATTCATCTTGTATTTAAAAAGTGGACATAAAAGGTGTATGTGGGTCAATTCAACGACCAGTACTTGTATGAATCTGAGCGTGTTTTGACCAGTTGCTCACCAACGTTGTGCCACCTCAAGAATTTACCATAAATCCAAGAGTACACCTCCAGAACTGCCTTCTTGAGATCACTTACATATTAGTCAACTCGAATTGGTGAGCAGAATGTCCTTACAATAGGTCTCAGGTTCTGACCTCCTAGGTATACATCTTGGGGGTGGCAGGGGGAAGGGTTTGAAAAAGGTGATAAGATACCCCGGCCGAGTACATCTGAGTTAAAACTCGTCCTTTTGGAGGTACCCAAACACGAAAAACCTCCTACTTGTATATATTGTTGGTGTTTGAATACAAAAAAGTGCATATAACAGAATTGCTTCCATGAACAAAGAGAAACCATTTCTCATGAACTTGGCTGTCTATCCAGGCTACGTATCCTCATTCTTGAAATAAACAACTTTAGTGGATCTCTTCCAACTAACATGTTTGGTTGTTTTAGCCTTCAAGAGCTTTTACATGCCATAAAGATGCTAGGTGGAAACATCCCAAGGAGATCAGTTTCCTCTCAAACCTTAAGGTTATATACTTATATGTAGATATCCACAAGATCACGATGACTGAGGATAAATCAGTATTCAGTTTGTTTTTGCTTTGTTCTTATACATAAACACTTAAAAAGCTAAAGTAGCAGACTTAAATTTTCACAGATTAATGGAATGTATTGATGGACCATCAAGCCATTGGCCTAGCGGTATTTAAGAGACTCCCAACAACCAAATGGTTGTGGGTCCAAGTCTTAAATGAGACAAAAGTGCATTAATGGTGTGTGACGATGTGTCTTTGCCGTTAGACAAATAAAAGTTGTCGATGGGAGAAAAACAGAAGAATAAATCACTGCTAAAAGCATAGATGTTGATAACAAACACAATGCAAAAGCATGAAGTGGGTTAAATTTCTATTAAAGAGTCATAGATGCAATGCAATAAACATAAGACATTGGAAATGCACGACTGAGAAAAAGAGGGGTGGAATGGATAAGTACTAGCGTTTACCAGAATTCTGTTGCGTAAAATCATCAGTTAAAGACAAGTCCGACATATCAAGCTGTAAGGGCTCATCCAACTCCTGAAATAAGAAGAATAAAGATAGTGATTACATGAATCCCAATACACAAGTAGAGGTGTGGCGGTACCTGTATCCTTCTGAATCGGTCAAATAAGGTTACACTTATTCTAATAAGTCAAATGGGCCAAATAAATATAGTAGCTTAACATCTGATCATAACTACCAACTGCTATAGACTACCTACGGTTTAGAGAATGACCAGGTCTTACATAAACAAGAAGTCCTCCCATCCGCGAAGCTGAGGCGGGAGAAAGGAATGAATCAAATTATCGCATGAACGCAACTCCTTTCGGCCATTCGGGGACCAAGAAACACTTTTTACACCCAGTCCACTTTCATAGGCTTGATATTTCGATAAACACCTTCCATCTATAGAGTATATCAGAACCTAAATAAACAATAAGGCATATTAGTGTTAGCTAAAAACATCTCATACGGGGTGTAGGGGCATATAACAGTTAAAGGAAGAAAAGATATATATGCAAGTAAGATCAAATGGTCATTTAGAAAACTGAGTTGAAATGAAAAGTTAGTTTAGAATTAGAAGTTTAGTACTTTCTAGAACTTTATGCTTGGATGGGGGAAAATGGGAGGGTCAAACAGCTTGGGTAATATCTATGGGCCGGATAGATCGGGAACACTTTTTGCCAAGCATAAACAATTTCTTTGTATGCAATCTGGGCGTCTCAGATATGATGATTGAAAAATACCTTATCAGCAATACCCCATTTTCTAGTATAATAATTTAGGAGGTTTTAGCTATTGAGTGTAGAGACGCCTATTCTGAAAGATTAGATAGAACAGTAAAATCATATTTCGAACTCATCCGTTCACGAACAAGGTGGACCGTAAGATGACTCGATCTAATATGACTAAGGAGACTGTATCATCCGTTATAGCAATATGAAGAAATGTGAACACTATAATAACAAACCTTATATTCAAGAGGTGAATCCCATATCACAATTGCTGTATCATCTGGTGACCATTCAACATCAGCAAGATCTAATGTATCAACAGCAAAAACACCCATTATTTCCCACGATTGACAAGATATTAGGTTCACATAATCTTTGCAATCACGCCTAGTACATATGGCAGCAAAATTCCCATCTTTAGTGAAAGAGACCCCTTTAGAAGCATGTTTTGGCCACTGCACGTGGATACATGCTGTATTTAAATGTGACCAAACGGTTAGCCGGAGTTGGAACTCTGATGTAGTGAGTATATGGCGACTGTCTGGGCTCCACCTGGCATAAGCAATCCCTGCTGGACCTTCATCAATTTTGCATGTCCATTCAGGTTGTGCCAATGACCATGCTTGTATCATCGGCTTCTTGTAAAGTCCACATAGTATGTATTCAGAATCAAGAGCCCATTCGATATAGCTAATCTTGTCCATACAAGAAAATAATTGTACAACCTAGATGAATGTCAAAATATCAAGAGTTAATATATGAGCTTAGAAGATTATCAAAATACACATGTTATTGAAAACTGTGAGCCCAACAAAAACATTGACTTTTTTACATCAAGGAATTCACTACTCACGAACGAAAGATATCCAAATTAGCAAGTAGCAACTTTATCCTCTGTGTTTCTATTTTCTAAATCTTGTGATTTGTTTCTACCACCAACCGTCCATGTATATTTTCTAAAGTGGCTAAAATGGAGGAAGCTATTGAATCGAGTCACAATGATCTCTGATTGAAACGAGCATCGTATACTATGGTTCAAAACAGTCTCAGACTCTCGGCTGAGTTGGCTTGACCTGCATACACTTTTTGTCCGTGGCGTAAATACCTCATGCTTTGATCATACGAGTAATTGCATAAACACTATTAGTATTGCATTAACTTTCCAAAATTTCAAATCTAATCAACTTAGAATGTTATATGGAGTTCAAATAACCTTTAAGCAACTTCCATAGTTAGAAGATAGAGAGGGCAACAAGGGTTCCGGTTCCTCTTTAGCCAACTTCTTTTCTAGACCAGTTTAAGATTAAAAAGAAAAAAAACACAACCCAAATAGACCCATTTATAAGTAACTAGACACAGATTGCAGCTACTAATATTTTCATCCAATATCGTGCCACGTGTTCACATCTCCGATATCTCGACATTATTATTTCATTAACATTCTAGTATCATAAGCAGTTAAGCACATAGTTGTCAAAGGCGGGCGTGTCGTGCGCCTAGGCGTAAAAGGCAAGAAAGGCCCAACCTTAACTCATGAAACTCTAGGCCCAAGGCCCACTAACTGTATGAAGCGCATGTCTACACTTTTCCATATAAATAAACACTTTGTTCTACATAAAAAATCACGTATACTATAGGGATATCACAACGGAATCTTTGTTCCCAAAATCACTTGGTATATATCATTATCATCAACTAGCATGGTACCCGCGCAATGCGGCGGTG
>CM067167.1:2983444-3058252 GCA_034093135.1 Erigeron breviscapus
GGGGGGGGTGCGCGAAGGGGGGTGACGGGGGAGTGTGGGGTGGGTGGAAGAGGGGGGTTGGGTTGAGGGTAGAGGTATGGGGGAGGGTTGTGGTTGGTAAAGCCCCTCCCCCTTATGGGAGAGGTCTCTGGTTCGACTCCCCCCTCCCAATTTTAAACTTTTAATTTTTTAATTTTGCATCCACATAATTTTCATATATAACCTTGGAGTTTTATATTTAAACAGATTGATATTTATACTCTTGCCC
Source organism: Erigeron breviscapus (assembly GCA_034093135.1). NCBI lineage: Eukaryota > Viridiplantae > Streptophyta > Magnoliopsida > Asterales > Asteraceae > Erigeron > Erigeron breviscapus. The sequence goes on from CM067167.1 coordinate 2,983,692, forward strand.
CTTTTTGTTTCATTTGATTTTATATGAAACTAATTTAAGTAACATGATTTTATTTAAACAAAACCATTTTTTTAAAAAAACTTTTTGAAGTTTTTGTTTTTAGATTTTACTTTTGGGGTTTTTTCAACATTTATTTTTTTATTTTTTATTATCTGTGTAATAGTATGATTTTTAACATTTCGTTTTTAAATATTTTTTTTTAAATATTATGTTATATTTTTTAGCAAATTTTTGATATTAATTTGTTTTACATATATTCTGTTGATTCTTTTTGTTTTCTATTGACTTTTGAGTTTATTTTATCAACATTTTTTCCTCCTTATTTTTTTGAGTGACATAAACATGATGGTGTATCCGTAAATTGCCACTTGCCATACCATGTAAAAAGGCCGCAAACATACTACATTAAACAAACATTTGGTCTTAAATGGAGTAACAACGTTTGAATGTGTTGTGTTATTGCCCTTGAAATAAATATATTTGCGTTTATATTTCTTCTTTGGGAGTTTTTTTAAACATTATGTTTCGCGAAATTATTAATATGGAAGTAAACATATTTAAGATGTTGTGTTTGTGGTATTGCATTTAAAGAACAAAAACGCGAAAAAACGATAAATGCGGCCCCACAATGCGGGGCTTGAACTACCTAGTTAATTATAAACGTTTACGTCTTATAAAATAAGATAAACGCAACCTTAATGTTAATGATGGTCAACTCAGCTGGTCAGAAGCAATTCTGGTTCTATCCAATGTCCTGAGTTCGATCTTTATGGATGACAAGTCTTGGGGTTTTTCCTTCCAAATTCTAGTAACGGCTCATGGTCAACATCTTATTGTCTAGGGTATGTGAAAAGTTTCACCATTATAAAGTGGAATTTTTCTGATATTGTATCCTGACTGAATCCTCAAGAGAAAAAAAACGCAACCTTAATGAGTATAACTATTGTCAATATATCATTTAGCGTATTACACACAAAATAAGTCCGTTTGTAAAATAACCAAAATGTTCTCCGGACCGAAATTCGAATGTAACCAAAATGGGCTTGACGAGGTTTTGGATTGAGATCCAAAGCTAACCAAAATGTTCTTTAGATTGGAGTCGGAAGTTTTTCATAAAATAACTTGGTTTCTTTTGGGCTGAACATGGTAAAAATCAATGTCAATGAACCAAGTAATGATGTATACATTAAGAGAATGTATGTGGTAGCATAGTTAGAGAATTTTATAAAATACAATAAAATGATATAATTTCCGATTGAAAATTTTACTGAGTATATTTTAACATTTGATTTGATGTGACATGTTTGATAATATAAATATAATTAATGACAGATTGTTCAAAGAAGTAAATTATAGGGAGATAATTCTCTCAAGTTGATTCTCAAATTTGAGTCATCTGATACCATTCTGTAACACCCCAACATGGCGGAATCATGGGATGTCACAAGAAAAGCATAGCACGACATGGAAAATTAAGTAGAGACAAAGCTACATGCAAATAAGGATTTGGCAATCCATAAATTAAGTTCAAATACGAGTACAAGTACAACAAGAGGATCACAAGATGCATAAAGAGCACATAACCATCAAATGTTACAAAAGAAACAATCCAAAATGATGGCCATTAATCCTAAGCATAACCCGTCAAAGGGAGATCAATGCAAATCATCCATTACGTCCTTGATTAACTTGATTACCTGAAAAGTGTACTAAAACGGGTCAACATAAAGTTGGTGAGTTCGTAGGTTTAAGTAATAAAAATCAAGTGTCGGGATATTAGCGATATACAAGGATTATAATACCTAATCACGTCCAAGGAAACCCTAAAAGGTTTCACGTTATCACAAGTCAACACAAGTCAAAATCAACGTCCAATATTCGTCCATATACATGCAATATCGTCCATATTTAGGTTAAACAACCCATATCCACGGTAATGATCATACCGGGTGTGGATTCGTCAATCCACCGTCCACGTCCACGTCCATATACATATATGAATAACATAACGTCTTACATAATATACAACAACGACCTACTTCACATATATACGTCCATTAACACGTACCACAAGTAAACATTTAAATAACTAACGCCTCGTTCCATATCATAACAAAGTATATCAACCGACAAACGTTTAAACGACCAAGTACACTTTCCACCCCAAATAATGTAAACGTAGGGGCTACGAAACTCACCTTGACCTTAAGCGTTTGTAGAAGGTGACTAAGCGGGTAAGCGGGGAACACAACGGTCACAAACCTATTATATCAACATTAAATCATCACATTAATGCTTACGTTACGTTACAAGTCATCTTAGGCCATCCCAAGACACCCCATGGTCGAGGAATGAACACCCGGTTAGAGAAACCAGGTAATCAGGAAAAATAGTGGTAGATTCACATCGAAAGGTTGATACTATGAGAAACTAGACTCTTATACGATTCCAACGATAGGTCATACGCCTAAAACGGACTTACGGATCAAAAGTTATTGGCATTTGAAAACTGACGCGCAAACAGACCAAAATCGCGGCACGAGGAGTCAAGCTCGCGGCGCGAGGCTCACAGGCCACTCGCGGCGCGAGTTCAGGTGCTAGCGGCGCGAGAAAATCCTTTGACTCATGAGGGACCGATCTAGCGGCGCGAGGAGGCTAGGTCGCGGCGCGAGAAAGCTCAGGTCTGCAGATTTGTGAGCCAAACACGATCCAAACTTCACCCAAACCCCATTTTTGACTTCCAAATCGACATGGGATGTTTCAAGACTCATTTTGAAGCTTAAACAAACATAGTTTGACATAAATAAACACATCCCACATCACGGTTTCGATCCATAACATCATACCAAGTTCAAATTCGGTTTTGACCCAAATTAACCCTAATGAAACCCTAATTTGACCCAATTCAAGTTTTGACCCAATTCTTGACCATGGGTTTCTTAGATATGACTAGTAATGAAGTTCTAAACATAAAATGAGGGATTTAGGATAGGTTTAACTTACCAAAATGGTCAAAGACTTCCAAATTCGGGTTAGGGCACAAAAATGGAAGAACACTTTAAGAAATCCTAGATTCTTGCAAGATGATGATTATTATTATGAAGCTTTATGTTACTTAGTTAATCTAGCAAGGAAACAAGTATTTATTATGAATTTATGGTGAATTTGGAGAGTAGATGGAGGTTTTAGAAGAGAATTAAATGTGAGGTGAGAGAGATTGAGAGGATAAGGTAAAAGGGGAAGGAAAAGAAAGTGTGGGGATGGGGGATGTGTGAGGCCGGCCTAGGGAGTCCATTTTTGGGCTCCCGCTCCGCTAAATTCGACAAATAGCTAAACGTTAACCGTTTAAACGCTAAAACAAACCCGTAAACACAAATAAATTCTACGTTACGTTAAAACACGATAAAACGTTCGATAATTCATATAGACCAACAAAAAATCGTTCTTATTCATTTACGTTCAATTTACAAGTCAACTAAGTCAAATATCACGAATGTTACATTATTCCCCCGTTAAAGGATACTTAGCTTTCATCGAATCCTCTCGTTCCCAAGTGAACTCGGGTCCACGTCTTGCTTGCCATCTAACTTTAACAATCGTATACCGAGTATTCTTTAACTTCTTAGTTTCCCGATCTAAGATCTCTACCGATTCCTCCACGAATTTCACGTTTTATCAACACGGATTTCTTCGAGGGGCACATGAAGTGTTGGATCGGCCAAACACTTCCTAAGGTTACAAACATGAAAGACATTATGAACTCCACTCAAGTTTTGAGGAAGTTCCAAACGATACGCTATCGGATAAATTCGTTCTAAGATCTTAAACGGGCCAATATATCTTGGCCCCAATTTATCACGTTTCACAAAACGGACTACTCCCTTTCACGGAGACACCTTGAGTAACACATAATCACCAACCTCGAATTCAAGAGGTCGTCGTCTAACGTTGGCATACTTTAGTTGTCGTTCCCGGGCCACTCTCAATTTCTCTTTAATTTGTGAGATCACCTTAGTCGTTTCAACGACAATCTCGGGTCCAATGAGTTGACTTTCACCAACTTCCGCCCAAGCTAACGGTGACCTACAATCTCTCCCATACTATCGCCTATTTTATACATATTTATTTTATGCGATATTATCACTTTTATATTTGTATTATTGTCATTTTTATAGACTTTTATACTTAATATTTGATTTTCTTGGATTATAGGTCTATGAGATGGAATACGTCGAAAATGGTCTAATCAAGATTAATTTTGAATAAATAAAGATTGGAGCAGTAGAGACGGAAAAATGTGACACATAAAGTTATGCAATGCATAAGTATTAAATAATATGGCTGGACTTGTGATGCTTAAGTGAACAACAAAACTAAAATATCTATCTTTTAGTTTTGCAATTCAAGAAGCAGTGGTACATGTGTGTGAGAGGCGAAATTAACAAAGCAAAAAAAAAAGACAAAATTGAAGTTCATAATTCTTGTGGGCTTGGCCGAGAAAGACAACAAGGAGCTCAAGGTTGAAATATTATTGTACATTTGGACTTATGGTTTAAGCCCAAAATAGAGAAAGAGTTCGGTTGGTGTTGGGCCGAGAAGAGAGAATGAAAGTCGGCAATAATTTGTCATGGAAAAAGTCGGTCAAAAGGGATGTCACAATTATATATATTGTTCTTTTTTGGGGATCATAATTAATTCGGCAGCAAAAGAATTCGAAGGAATTGGCAGTGAGGTTTGGGGTGTCGGTCGATACGTGAGGGGCAGCCGCAAAAGAACCCTCACGTGGGTTCTTGGCTTTTGGTTTCGTAAAGCAGCAGCTATTCGATCTTAGCCGTCGACATTCATCCGCTCGTTCGACTCTTTTTCTCTTATTATTATTAGTTACTTTATATTGTTATGGATTCTATTATGTTAATTTATTTAATTATGCTAGCTAAATCTTTCATCATCTACTAAGATGAAGTGATACAATAAATAATGGTTGCATGATTTTATGAATTCAAGTTGATAGTTAAACGTTTTGTCGAGATCTTAATGTTTTGAGTTCTTGTTCACTTATCTACTGTTTCGTTGATAATGTATGAATGATTTAGAGGTATATAAGTTTAGGAGTACATTGTTCTAGTTGATTGGGTAGAATCAATAGGTGTTAACTTGTGGTAACAAGATAATAAACAACAATAGATAATAGAATTCAAAGTGTTAACGGTTTGGTAAAATCGGTAGACAAGATTGTTTACAATAACAATACAAATTAGTCAATCAAGTAGGTCTTGATAGGGAACGTGGTAGCGGAATCTTAGGGATCGAACAATTGGTTAATGAGACGGATAGGGTAATAAGCTAGGTGGCCAACTAGTGAGTTCTTTGTCTAACCTCGTTAAAATCAACATAATTGAATTGGTTTAACTTAATGCAACCTAAATAAGTTGTGTCATGGAGTCGAAGTAGATGACTTTTAATTAATATTGATAATACAAACTCTCTTTTTATTTGAATTCTTCGGAATTTCTAACTTTTAAGATTAACTAACTATTCTAAAAATCCAACGTGACGGGAGTCCTTAAAATCCAAAGCTTTTCTAAATTACATTAAACTCGCTCACTCTTAATCAGTCTCTGTGGATTCGATCCTGGACTTACCTTTTAGCTATACTATATACGAACGGGTCCACTGCCCGAGAGTGTGTAGTAGTCAGTTCTAGGGTATTTCTTGTTTTTAATTACTCGATTTTTACACATCAAGTTTTTGGCGCCGCTGCCGGGGACTGATTTTAAGAGTTTAGTTTGAGATTTTGTAGTTTGATCCTTTTTGTATTTATTTACGAGAAAGTTACTTGCTTTATTAGTTTACAATATTAGTGTTATTTTTATTTTTATTTAGTTTAATTAGTTTTTTGTTTAATTATTCTATTTTGTGTTACACACTTGCTTTTCACGGGGTTTCTTGCTTGTATTTTTACAGGTAAATATGAATATGGAAGAATTCTTGCATGAATTTGGGGAGCCGAGTGATGTTTATTCACATTCAGATCTTGGTGACTTGACCATGGAGGAGTTTTTAGAGGAATTTATGGAGCCCGGAGATATTTTGAGTAAGATAATAATACAAGAGGCTCAAGAGGCTGATTTACTTTCATTGTCATTGGTGAAAGTTGATTTAAAAGAAGTTGATCCATTAGACTCCATTCCTTATGCGAAGAAACCAACAAGTGTGTTCCAACATGATGTACTCTTCTGACTGATCATATTGTTTCTCCTTTCCATCTTTGGTTAGGGAATTTATTTTTTAGAGGTATGTATCATTACTTTCACCCCCACTTAAACTTAAGTGTGGGGGGAGACACCTTAGTTTTTTGTAAATAATGTTGGAGTCAAGCTAATGACTCGAACAAAAATTAGCGCTTCCGGGAGGCAACCCGAGGTTAGGTAATTTTATTTTTAATTTCTTTTGTCTAGTTTAAGTGTCATTTAATTTTTATAAATTTAAAAAATCCAAAAAAATTGAAAAATAAAAAATTTAAAAAATAAATTTGTTTTTAGTTTAGTTTGTTTTTTTCGTATCTTAGGATTTTAGTCTTATTTTAAATTTTAGTTTTTTTTTGTTCTTTTCTTTTTCTTTTTATATTGGTATGTTTGATGTGTTTGTTGAGTTTGTGTTAGAGAGTTAAATGCGGTTGAGATGCAATTAGCTTACAACTTTTTGGAATCAACCGAGCATTTGGAGCAAGCACTAAACCCGGGAAGTTTCATGTTCTTTATTCTTTTTTTTGCTTTTACCTATTTCCCATAGATTGTCTTTAGTTCATTGTACATTGAGGGCATTGTACAACTCAAGTATGGGGGGAGAGGTAAATAGGAAAAAGCCGGGTGAATTTTGAGACTTTTTGAACTTTTGTTTGCTTGTCCTTGTAGTTTAATTACTTTTGTCATATAGGATTTAATCATATTAGTAGTTAAACTATAAATCCCTTTGGTCAACATTTTTAATTTGTGAAATGTGTTTTGAATGATTAATTAGGCAAATCCCTTCTGGATTGATTACATGACTAGCACACTTCTATCCCAAAACACCAAATATGTGAGATTCTTGATTCATTTATAGATTGGCTAGGTGTTTACGGTTTTGGTTTGGTTAGCCTTGTAAATTTGTCCCTCTCATAGGCTTTTGGATTTATTCAAGAGTAAGGGTTCTATTAGAACTTTGAACTATGATGTGCAAGTTTGAGGTTAATTCATTTCATTTCCGATTATTTCTTTGATATGAGTGTGCCGGTGATTGCGTTGATTCTAGAACTTGTCCTAGTTGATCGTTCCGTGTTTTTCTAGATAATGAAGAGGTAAATGTAGGATTAAACCATTATTTTTCTTTGTTATTTCACCCTTTGTTATGTTTATCATTGTTTAACCATGTTTGTGCATGTGTTTTAGTAGCTAACCACATTGGTTAGTGAATATCCCTTGTTTAACCCTTGTTGCACTCATTTTTAGTGCAAGAAACACTTAGAAAACTTGTTGAACCTAGCCTTTTCGTTTGTGTTTAAATCCACTCAAATATGTAACATTTTCCTCGCCATACCGATAGTCGAAGTCCTTGGTTGGTCATTGGTTGCCTATGCTAGTGGATGGTTTGGGTTTTATCTTGTTATGTCGGGTTGGGATATTCTCGTTTCATGGGGATAGATTGATTTCGTCATGATTATTGGATCAAGTCTGGATTGTTCATCTTAGCATTTTATTAAATGATTTGTCACTGTTTCAACATTATTAAGAGAATGTCAATTAGTCAGAGTAAAAGTAGCTCACAAAAAAGAATAAAAGAATTGAAAAACAGAAGAAAAAAAAAAAGAGAAAAAAAGAAAAAAAATGAGCTTGGGCTGTCAGTTGGTATTTCTCCTTTTTGTCAAATCATTTTTGTTAGTTGGTTCATCAATAACACCAACAAAAGCTTCAATGTTTCTACAAAATTATAAGAGTTGAGTTGGTACACCTTTATAACCAACGAAAAGGATTTTGCAATACTATATCCTTTGATGGTAATATTCTTCAATTAAATTAGCAAAGTTTGTTTAAGCCAAAATTGGTATGTATGGTGGTTAAGAAGTTGTTTGAAGGGCATACGCCACAATGGTGTCGGTTTTTATCGGTCTATTGGGGGAGTAGTGTCGGGATAACGTCTTTTGGACTTTGGATAGATGGCAACTAGTGATATGGGTTGTGTTGGACTAGACTATATGTAAAACTTTGTTAATTGTTGTGTTATTTCCTTTTAACACCAATTATATCCTAAATTTCCATACACAATTGTTAATGACCCTTGTAAGCCTTCAGAAGTTTACATTACAGCCGTTTAAATACCTCTTTTGATAGACGTTTATGGTGCTTAAGTGAACAACAAAACTAAAATATCTATCTTTTAGTTTTGCAATTCAAGAAGCAGTGGTACATGTGTGTGAGAGGCGAAATTAACAAAGCAAAAAAAAAAGACAAAATTGAAGTTCATAATTCTTGTGGGCTTGGCCGAGAAAGACAACAAGGAGCTCAAGGTTGAAATATTATTGTACATTTGGACTTATGGTTTAAGCCCAAAATAGAGAAAGAGTTCGGTTGGTGTTGGGCCGAGAAGAGAGAATGAAAGTCGGCAATAATTTGTCATGGAAAAAGTCGGTCAAAAGGGATGTCACAATTATATATATTGTTCTTTTTTGGGGATCATAATTAATTCGGCAGCAAAAGAATTCGAAGGAATTGGCAGTGAGGTTTGGGGTGTCGGTCGATACGTGAGGGGCAGCCGCAAAAGAACCCTCACGTGGGTTCTTGGCTTTTGGTTTCGTAAAGCAGCAGCTATTCGATCTTAGCCGTCGACATTCATCCGCTCGTTCGACTCTTTTTCTCTTATTATTATTAGTTACTTTATATTGTTATGGATTCTATTATGTTAATTTATTTAATTATGCTAGCTAAATCTTTCATCATCTACTAAGATGAAGTGATACAATAAATAATGGTTGCATGATTTTATGAATTCAAGTTGATAGTTAAACGTTTTGTCGAGATCTTAATGTTTTGAGTTCTTGTTCACTTATCTACTGTTTTGTTGATAATGTATGAATGATTTAGAGGTATCTAAGTTTAGGAGTACATTGTTCTAGTTGATTGGGTACAGTCAATAGGTGTTAACTTGTGGTAACGAGTTGATAAACGACAATAGATAATAGAATTCAAAGTGTTAACGGTTTGGTAAAATCGGTAGACAAGATTGTTTACAATAACAATACAAATTAGTCAATCAAGTAGGTCTTGATAGGGAAGGTGGTCACCGGATCTTAGGGATTGAACGATTGGTTAATGGGTTCGGATAGGGTAATAAGCTAGGTGGCCAACTAGTGAGTTCTTTGTCTAACCTCGTTATAAAATCAACATAATTGAATTGGTTTTAACTTAAATGCAACCTAAATAAGTTGTGTCATGGAGTCGAAGTAGATGACTTTTAATTAATATTGATAATACAAACTCTCTTTTTATTTGAATTCTTCGGAATTTCTAACTTTTAAGATTAACTAACTATTCTAAAAATCCAACGTGACGGGAGTCCTTAAAATCCAAAGCTTTTCTAAATTACATTAAACTCGCTCACTCTTAATCAGTCTCTGTGGATTCGACCTGGACTTACCTTTAAACTATATTGCATACGAACGGGTCCACTGCCCGAGAGTGTGTAGTAGTCAGTTCTAGGGTATTTCTTGTTTTTAAATTTAACTCGATTTTTACACATCACATACGAAGCTCTAAATGGGGCCATTTGTATGGTAGCGTGATAGCTATTATTATAGGAGAATTCGACCAAGGGAAGATGCACATCCCAATTACCACCAAATTCAATGGCACAAGCTCTTAGCATATCTTCTAACGTTTGGATCGTACTTTCACTTTGACCATCGGTTTGTGGATGGAACGCCGTACTCATGTCAAGTCGAGTACCCATCGCCTTTTGAAACGCCTTCCAAAACTTTGAAGTAAATCGGGCATCCCGATCGGTTATTATGGAAATTGGCATTCCATGCTTGGATATCACTTCTTTGATGTACAAGCGTGCCATGGTGTCAAATTTGTCGTCTTCCCGGATGGCTAAGAAGTGAGCCGACTTAGTCAACCGGTCAATATCACCCAAATGGTGTCCCGACCACTACTCGTTCTAGGTAACTTCGTGATGAAGTCCATGACAATCTCTTCCCATTTCCACACCGGTGTTCTTGGTTGAACTAGCAAACCGGGTGGTTTCTTGTGGTCGGCCTTTACTTGCAAGCACGTGATACATTCACTAACGCATCTAGCGATGTCTTTCTTCATTCGCGGCCACCAATACAAATCCCTCAATGCAAAATACATCTTGTCGGAACCCGGGTGAACCGAGTAGGCCGACTTATGGGCTTCATTCATCAATTTCAACCGCCATCCACCAAATATGGGAATCCACAATCGTTCGACAAAATATAAACCATCATCATCCTTTCTATCAAATTGTTCTTCTAAGCCATGTAAAGCTTCATTGATGATGTTCTCCGGCCTAGTTGCCAACCTTTGTGCTTCAATGATGGAGTCACGGACGCTCCTTATCACGGTAAGACTCATGGCTCGAATTCGTCTCGGTTTCACACGTTCCTTCCGACTCAATGCATCGGCCACCACATTGGCTTTACCCGGATGATAACGAATAACACAATCATAGTCGCTAAAGTTGTCTCATATTTAATTCACTTTGGTCAAAAATGTGTTGAAGGCTTTTGTGATCGGTATAGATCACGCTCTTGGTGCCATACAAGTAATGCCTCCAACATTTTAAAGCGAACACGACCGCTCCCAATTCCAAGTCATGGGTCAGGTAATTCTTCTTATGCACCTTTAGTTGCCTAGATGCATAAGCAATCACCTTACCCCGTTGCATTAAGACACAACCCAATCCTTGCCCGGATGCATCACAATAAACACAAAATCATCGGCTCCATCGGGCAAGCTTAAGATGGGTGCATCACACAACTTGTCTTTCAACAATTGAAATGCTTGTTCTTGTTTTTCGCCCCAATCAAACCTCCTTTCTCTTTGAGTCAACAAGGTCAAAGGTTGGGCGATTTTTGAGAAGCCCTCGATGAATCTTCTATAATAGCCCGCCAAACCAAGAAATTGGCGGATCTCGATTGGCGTCTCGGGCCTTCGCCAATTCTTTACCGCTTCAATCTTGCTCGGGTCAACGTGTATACCTTCTTTGCTCACCACATGTCCAAGGAAGTGGACTTCTTCCAACCAAAATTCACACTTGGAAAACTTGGCATATAACTTTTCCTTTCGGAGCAACTCCAACACTAGCTTCAAATGCTCCGCATGATCTTCCTTTGTTTTGGAATAGATAAGTATGTCATCAATGAAAACAATGACGAACTTATCCAAATATGGATCACACACCCGGTTCATCAAGTCCATGAACACCGCCGGTGCATTAGTTAGACCGAAGGGCATGACCGTGAATTCAAAGTGCCCATAACGAGTTCGGAAAGCCGTTTTTGGAATATCATCTTCGTGTACCCGCAATTGATGGTAACCCGACCACAAATCAATCTTTGAGAAGTATTTAGCACCTTGGAGTTGATCAAACAAGTCGTCAATTCTAGGAAGAGGATAGCGATTTTTCACCGTTAGTTTATTCAATTCTCTATAATCGATGCACATTCGGAAGGACCCGTCTTTCTTTTTGACAAATAAGACCGGTGCTCCCCACGGTGATTGACTAGGGCGGATAAAACCCTTTTCTTGAAGTTCTTTGAGTTGGGTAGCCAACTCTTTCATTTCGGTCATGGCTAGGCGATACGGTGCCTTGGCCACGGGGGAAGCGTTAGGAACAAGATCAATACGGAAATCGAGTTGACGAGAGGGAGGCAAACCCGGTAAATCATCCGGAAAGACATCCGCAAACCCATTGACTACGGGCATGGTCTTCAATTCAACCTTGGTGACGTTAACATTATACACTTTACTTTCCCAAGACTCGGACTTTTCACCTTGAACCACTAATTCCTCACCATTCTCTAACGGTATTCTAACTATTTTATTACCACAATTAATTACCGCGTTAACGGACGACATCCAATCCATACCAACGATCACGTCAAAACTACCAATATCAAAAGGGACCAAATCTATGTAAAACGGGTGGTCGTTCAAATCTAGGATACAATCACGTGCAATTTGACTAACTCTAGACAAACCGCCATTTACCATTTCGAGCTCAAAATAATACGTCAACGGGCTAAGACTAGCATTAATCAACGGAATAAAATCATTGGATATGAGGCTAAAATCGGCTCCGGAATCAAATAACACGGTGTCATATTGGTCTTTGAGAAGAAAAGTACATGCCACGACGTTCGGATCAACATGAGCCTTGGCCGCATTCACGGCAAAAGCTGTTCCACGGGGGGCCAATTGTTGACGAGGGGCTTGTTGAAGTTGTTGTTGTTGCCCTTGAAGCCCTCGATTTTGATTCGGACCGGCAATTTATAATTGGTTTGGATGCACGGTCACTTGGACTTGTTGGCCAATAAGATTTGGGCACCGGTTACGATAGTGGTCTTGGCTACCACATTCATAACAAGTTCCCGGGGCTATCGGGGGACGTCTTGCATTTAATGGAGCAACGTTCAATGGAGCAACTCGACGGTCATTAGGACAAAATTTGGAGGTGTGACCCGGTTGGTTGCAATAGAAGCAAACATCACATCTCATGGCGGGTTGATGGTGACGATTACACCTAGGGCATAAAGGATTAGCCCCGGCATAACCACCTTTTGGAGGACCCGCCGCCGGTACAACCGCCGCAAAAACCTTCCCACCACGACCATGGCGCTTATTATCACGCCTATCATCTTTCTTGGTGCCGCTTGACTCGGCCACATCTTTCCTTTTGTTATCATTTTTGTTCAATTTACCCCCCCCTAATGAGTTCCAAGGTCCCACTAGCGGTGCGGGTGGTTGCTTCTTTGTATGTCGAAGGCATGGTGGGGTGAGAGACAAGCACTCTCACTTCATGAGGCAATCCCGCAACATACTTCTCAACCTTCACTTCTTGAGGCCTCACATAATGGGGAATGAGCCTAGAGATTTGGCCAAATCGGCGAGTGTAACCCTCATAGTCTCCTCCCTTCATGGCAAGTTTAGAAAATTCCACTTGCAAGTTTCTCATCTCATGTGCCGGGCAATACTTGGCAATTATCATACCCTTGAACTCTTCCCAAAGTAGGTTATTAGCCGCATCAATCCCCAATTCATCAACCTCCTCATTCCACCATTCAAGGGCATCACCCTTCAACATACCGGTGGCATAAGTGATTCTTTGGTGATAATCACAACCACTCCGAGCAATGATAGATTCAATACTCTCCAACCATTCCAAGCAACCCGTGGCACCACCTTCTCCATTAAATTCCGGAGCTCCACAAAGTTTGAAGTCTTTAAATGAGCACCCTTGTTGGTAAACACCATGACCTCTTGGTCGCACAAAACCTTCTCCTTCGTCTTCACCGTTTTCATTCACATCTTCTTCGTCATTTTGAACGTGAACCGCTTCATCTTCCGGTTCTTCTTGTTCATTTCTAGCTTCCATGGCCGTTTGGATTCGGGCCACAAGATCCGGCATGAGATCGTTTAGAGCTTGAGTGATAACCTCGGCGGTTACCGGGGGATTAGCACCACCCCGGCCACCTCGGCCACCACGACCACCACGGCCTCCACGACCTCCTCTACCACCACGTCCACCCCTACCTCCACGTCCACCTACAACTTCTTCTTCCTCTTGAGCACGAGGGCGACGAACAACTCTTTTCGGTCTAGCCATACTTCCTGAACACACGTGTTAGATTAGCAAGTTAATTCTCACATTTCACACACGAATAATCGAAATCGGCCGTCATATAACAAACAATACATGCCTAAATCCTTCTAACGTTACAAGAACATAAAATTCTACGGGGATATTATCATGGCAATGAGCTAAGGCATCATCGATCATACAATCCACAATCAACCATACAATCACGAATCATTCAACACAATATAAAATGGGTCAAGTCATGACAAGGCGGGTAAAGCATAGTCCGAATCTTAACTTCAACATTCAACATTAAAAGTGTTTGTATACAGGGTGTACCAGCGGCTAACCCTCCACACCGTTAATATATTGAATGGATGTCAAGACTCGGTTTCGATATGCTCTCTAAGTGTTGGCCGGGTATGTATACAGGGTGTACCAGCGGCTAACCCTCCACCTAACCAACACTCATTAAGCATACCGGGTTACCTACTATACTTCATCCACAATGCGCAATCCACGAGGTCATTTGTAACACCCCGAGCTAGGCTCGAAATGCCACTGAAAAGATATAGCGTATGCATGGAATTATCGTAGAACATGAAACTATATGAATAGAAAGGGATTCAGTGAATCCAACCATCAAGATCAAGTACAAGCTACATAAAAAGGGGCGAATGAATCCTGGATCCATGTAAGTCCAAGCCCAAGTTCTAGCACAAGCATCCATCCATCATCACGTCTTGGATTCACAAGGTTACCTGAAAAGTGTACTAAACAAGGTCAACACTAGGTTGGTGAGTTCGTAGGAGAGAATGACAAGGATCTAAATGCCAAAGCCATTCACTATATGAACAAAGATAATGAGCAAGGAATACACTTACAGTAAGTCCTTAAAAGGCACAAGTATTCAATTTAGGTTGGCTCGTAGCGCAACCTAGTCCCACATGTATCCATTGCACAAACTATACAATAGCTAGAACACGTATAATGCACAAGAACACAGAATATCGACATCAACAAGTATCCATCAAGTTCTAAAATATCAAACATGTTCATCAATGTCCCTCAATTGTTCTCATGTCATTCAATTGTCATCAAGTACGTATAGTACCCGTTTATTGTCATCAAGTACGTATAGTACCCGTTTATTGCACTTGCACACATTGTCCCTAAATTGTCCCCCTATTGTCATCAAGTACGTATAGTACCCGTTTATTGTCATCAAGTACGCATAGTACCCGTTTATTGCACTTGCACACATTGTCCCTAAATTGTCCCCATATTGTCATCAAGTACGTATAGTACCCGTTTATTGCACTTGCACACATTGTCCCTAAATTGTCCCCCATATTGTCATCAAGTTCATCTTGTCCATCAACTCAACCACACACAATGCACATACATTTCATACGACTTTACATTTAAGGAATCTTAGATGCTTATATATAGGGTCACCCGCAGCCTTCCCACCACATCCGCAACTCATTAAATGTATCATCGTCTTCCACGTATATAAAAATATCCTAATCATAAATAAATCAATCATACTCATTAAATCCATAAATCAATCAATGTCTCCATAACAACCATGTCCATCAATGAACCTCACACGTGTATTCACCTAATGAACTACATCAAGGTGTGTAGAATACGCATAGTAAGCAAGAACAAGTAATAATGATATCAACAAGTATCCTAACAAGTCCTATGTTTTCACGCATGCACACATTGTCCCTCAATTGTCCTCTTGTCCTCCATAATGTCATCACCCAAGACACCCAAACATATGCACAAGCAAGTCATGTCATCAATCAAGAAAAATCAAGCGTATTCACAATTGAACTATGTCATAAACCAAGGCAAACATATAATTGCACAACCAAATCATATCATCAATCAAGAAAATCAAGCGTATGCACAATTGAACTATGTCATAAACCAAGGCAAACATATAATTGCACACTCAAACAAGTCAACACACAAAAGTTGTACACTTTTCAGCCCGAATCTCAATTGAGTAGGGAGCTACGAAACTCACCTTTGCCTTGAATGTCGAACTTAAAGTGAGCTAGAACGTCAATTAATTGCCCAAAAGATCGCAACCTATCAAAATATACATGTACGTATCAATATATATACAATCATGTACTCATTTAACCTTTATGAACTTTGGAATTGAATCCGGGACTTCAACGCGTGTTAGGACTGGGGTAAGATAACTTAGGAAACAAGAAAGGACCCATTTGAATGTTTGACTTGACCCAAGGAAACTAGAAGTCAAGCTAAGAATCAAAACAGGAAATTGAACTTTGGGGAGGGGCGTAGGTTACGGCCCATTTGGGCGTAAGTTACGCCAACTAGGTTCTGAATGGGCGTAAGGTACGGATATGGAGGGCGTAAGGTACGCTTGACTTCTTTGTACTGGCGTAAGTTACGGTGGGTTTGGGGCGTAAGTTACGGTGCCCCAGAAATGTGCGTTTTGGCGTAAGGTTTCCAAGTTTAGGGCGTAAACAGAAGGTATTTTGGAAATTGAAAATGGGGATAGGCGTAAGGTACGTCCCATTTGGGCGTAACCTACGCCTGGTTCTGAACAAAACACACCAGCAGCAGTTTTGAAGTAAAAATCGACCCAAAACCCTAACTTCTTGACATCTAGACCATGAAAACGATTTGCACAGCTCCAAGACCCATTTTTGAGCATAGTTAAACATAATTGGACATAACTAAACATGTTTCAACATTCAAATCCACCCCTTTAACCCATTAACATGTTTCAACCCATTTTGACCCATTTGAAACCCTAAATTCGGATTTTTGAAGCTAAGAGACCAAGAGTGTTTAGATTTAGTTGAACTACATATTTAACAACTTGAAATGAAGAATTTGAGCTAGAAATCACTTACCAAAAGTCTTTGAATCATAAATTTCGGATTTGGAGCTAGGAGGTGAAGAACACTTGCAACCAAAAAGGAAAACTTGAACTTTTGAGTATTATTATTATGATTTCACAAATTTCTAACAATTATGCTTACAAATATAATCTATAATCCGAAAATTTGAGGAAAGAAGAAGGAGATATGATGATGTTCTTGCAATTTGGGGGAAGAAAGAAGAAAGAGAGAGAGAGAATGAATGGATGATAGAATGGATAAGGTGGGGGGGGTAAGGGTTGGGTGAAAGGAATGGGTCATGGGTTGGGTATAACCCATGGATAGGATCCATTTACATTTACTAATTAGATTAAATGTCGTCTAGCACCGTAAAGCCCATTAGTCTAAATGTCATCTCAAGATGTAATTTCGATTAGCACTAACAATGATATCGACTAGCACATAAGTCCCAAATTAAACGATAAATTGATCTATATGAACACATTGCACTTAAATGAACTCCAAATTGCACTTGAACTATATTGGCCAACTCAATAATTATTCAAATTGAACATGTGGTCAAACGGTCAAAGTCACAATTGTTACATCATTCCCCCGTTAAGGGAATTTCGTCCCAAAATTCGATAGAACCCTCATCACTAAACAAATGCGGTATTTTGACTATCGTATAACGTTTGTTCTTCACTTTCTTGTCCTCACGCTCTAATATCTCTACCGGATTTGCAACAAAATTGAGCTTCTTGTCCACTTGAATCTCATTCATAGGCACATGTAATGTAGGATCCGCCAAGCACTTCCCTAGGTTACAAATATGGAACACGTCATGCACACCGTTATGTTCTTGAGGTAGCTTCAATCGGTAAGCCACCTTGCCCACTCGTTCAATGATCTCAAAAGGTCCAATGTATCTTGGTCCAAGCTTGCCTCTCTTTACAAAACGGACAACACCCTTCCACGGGGAGACTTTCAAAAGCACATGATCACCAACATTGAACTCCAATGGCCTACGCCTCACATCGGCGTGTTTCTTTTGTCTCTCACGGGCCAATTGTAATCTCTCCTTGATTTGAGAAATCACTTTTGTTGTCTCAACTACTATTATTATACGAGAACCCAATTAACGTAAATGATCTTCCCAAGTTCCACCAATGTCAATAGCACAAGCCCTCAACATGTCTTCAAGCATTTGAATGGTTCTCTCAGTTTGTCCATCCGTTTGAGGATGAAACGCCGTACTCATGTCAAGTTGAGTACCCATTGCTCGTTGAAAGGCTTTCCAAAAATTTGAGTTATACCGGGTATCTCTATCGGAGATGATAGAAACCGGAACTCCAAGCCTAGACACCACTTCTTTAATGTACAAGCGCGCCATGGTGTCAAACTTGTCGGTCTCACGAATGGCGAAGGAGTGAGCCGACCTTGTCAACCGATCCACAAGCACCCATATAGAATCACGACCACTTCTTGTCTTCGGTAACTTCGTGATGAAGTCCATTGCAATCCGTTCCCCATTTCCATTCCGGTATCACCGGTTGTACCAACAAACCGGGTGGCTTCTTATGATCGGCTTTCACTTGTAAGCAAGTAAGGCACTCGCTCACATATTTAGCCACGTCACGTTTCATGCCCGGCCACCAATAGAAATCCTTTAAATCAAAGTACATCTTATCCGAGCCCGGATGGACCGAATAAGCCGACTTGTGGGCTTCATTCATGAGAAATGTCCTCAAATTGCCGAAAATGGGAACCCAAAGCCTTTCAACTAAGTATAGCCCATTGTCTTCTTTTCTATCGAATTGTTGCTCCATGCCATCTAACCTTCCATTACTAAAAGCTCCGGTTGAGTAGCTTGTACTTGAGCTTCTATGATCCGGTCACGAATACTTGGTTCCACCGTGAGACTCATGGCTCTTGTTCTTCTCGACTTGACCCTTTCCTCTCTGCTCAATGCATCGACTAAAACATTAGCTTTGCCCGAATGGTAGCGAATATCACAATCATAATCACTAAAAGTTCAAGCCATCTTCTTTGCCTCATATTTAACTCACTTGATCGAAAATATGTTGAAGACTTCTATGATCGGTGTAAATTACACATTTGGTGCCATAAGGGTAATGTCTCCAACACTTCAAGGCGAAAACGACCGCTCCCAATTCTAAATCATGAGTGGGGGTAGTTTTTCTCATGCACTTTAAGTCGACGGGAGGCATAAGAAATGACCTTGGCCCGTTGCATAAGCACACACCCCAATCCTTGACCCGAAGCATCACAACATGTCCTTGAGAGTTTGAAAGGCAATTTCTTGCTTCTCGCCCCTCTCAACGCCTCCAATTCTTGACCACTTCAATCTTGCTAGGATCTACATGAATTCCATCTTTGCTCACCACATGACCGAGGAAATGAACTTCTTCTAATCCAAAACTCGCATTTAGAGGATTTCGCATACAACTTCTCTTTTCCAAGCAATTCTAGCACTTCGCGTAAATGTTCGGCAAGATCTTCTTTCATCCTCGAGTAAACAAGCATATCATTAATACAGGCAGTGACAAACTTGTCCAAGTTGGGCCGTCACACCCGCTTCGCCCAGTCCATGAACACCGTCGGTGCATTAGTCAACCCAAACGGCACAACGATGTATTCTAAATGCACACATCTTGCATGAAACGTCGTCTTTGAGATGTCATCTTTATGGACACGCAGTCGGCTCTAACCTGAACGAAGGTAAATCTTGGAGGAGGGATTAACACCTTCTAGTTGATCAAATGAGTTCTCATTTATCGAAAATGGATACTGGTTCTTCATCGCGAGCTTGTTCAATACCCGGAAATCGATACACATCATAAAAGACCCATCCTTCTTCCTGGAAATGGAATAGGAGCTCCCCATGACGATTGGATAGGATGGATGAACTCTTTCTCTTGAAGCTCTTTAAGTTAAGGTTCCAACTCTTGCATCTCCGTTAAGGCGAGTTTATAAGGAGCTCTGGTTACATATGCGATGTTAGGAGTTAGTTCGATACAAAAGTCAAGTTGTCGAGACGGGGGTAAACCAGATAAATCGTCCAGAAGCACATCGAAAAGGTCATGAACAATAGGAATGATCTTCAACTCAACTATTGTAGCGGTAGCACTAAAGACCTTTGAGCTAGAAGGATCCGAAGTTTCACCCTGAACCCTTAAGACCTTACCGTTAGACAATACTATCTTGACCACTCTTTCACCACAATCAATAGCCGCATTAATCGTCAACATCCAATCTAAACCCATAATGACGCCAAAACTTCCCATATCGAATGGCATAGGATCGAGGAAGAAATCGAAGTCGTTTAAAGTCAAGATACAATCACGAAGTACTTGACTAAGTCTAGTTAGAGCACCATTGACTATTTCAATATCAAGCACATAGTTTAAGGCACTAGGATGAATATCTACCGAAGGAACGAAGCTATACTCGGCTCCGAAATCAAGTAACACCGTGGCGTAATTACCGTTAAGAATAAATGTACCTGTCACCACATTAGGATCGTTGCGGGCTTCAGTAGTACCCGCTGCAAAAGTTCTCCTAACCCCTTTCTTCTGGTTTGTCGTTTTGCACAACACTCCGCTTCTCATCATAAATGCTTGGCAATACATACCGGGGCCGTTAATTGTATCCATCTTAGTAATGATCTTAAAGTTTATGACCCGAAAGTTAGTCTCAAAGTTCTCACATGTTAGTCACACAAGTAGTCAATGCTCTCGTACTGCCATGTCACACATAAATCATATCTTTACACCAAGGCAAAAGTACTAATGTTCTAGGGGAATCGTTATGTATCATGCCATCATATCAAGTTCACAGTGATTGTTCATCATCAAACCACAATAGTAGTTAGTGCTTTCATGCCAACACACTACACATGTTTAATGTCTTTACACTAAGGCCAATATATAAATGTTCTCAAGTAACTGTCATCTATCATGCTATCATACCAACATATCATACGTGTCTCATATCACTACGCTAAGGGCAATATATCAAAGTTCTCAAGTAATCATTATCTATCATGTTCTCATGTCTAGTTCACAACATTTGTCCACCAACATAATCAAGTACTCATATTCAACACATCACATCACAAGCAACAACTAAAACAAGTGGTCCAAAGTATAATCCGAATCCGATATGCTCTCTAGTTATTGACCGGGTATGTATACAGGGTGTACCAGCGGCTAACCCTCCACCCAATCAACTCCCATTAAGCATATCGGTTCCTTATTATACTCCAAGCCAAACGTGTGCAATCCGTGATGTCATTAACTTGTTATAATACCGCGTAACCATAAAATAGTTGATCAGGCTCTTTTAGGGTTGCCACAATATTATATCATGTTAATGCCATAACTTCATCTTGCCCTAAATCATCAAACAATATCAATTCCAATCATCTCAATCCAACAATATGCACATGACCTCATTGACTTCAAATAACCACATTGACCTCATGCACTTGACCATCACACAACGACACATTGTCCGCATCGACCCAGTTGTACTCATGTTATCACATTCATCACATTGTACTTGTCCCAACATAACACATTGTTCACATTGTACTCGTCACAAAACAACACGTTGATCACATAGTACTCATCTCAAACCAACACATTGTCCAAGTTGTCTCCCTATTGTCATCAAGTACGTATAGTACCCGTTTATTGTCATCAAGTACGTATAGTACCCGTTTATTGTCATCAAGTACGTATAGTACCCGTTTATTGTCATCAAGTACGTATAGTACCCGTTATTGTCATCAAGTACTATAGTACCCGTTAATTGTCATCAAGTACGTATAGTACCCGTTATTGTCATCAAGTACGTATAGTACCCGTTATTGTCATCAAGTACGTATAGTACCCGTTATTGTCATCAAGTACGTATAGTACCCGTTATTGTCATCAAGTACGTATAGTACCGGTTTATTGTCATCAAGTACGTATAGTACCCGTTTATTGTCATCAAGTACGTATAGTACCCGTTTATTGTCATCAAGTACGTATAGTACCCGTTATTGTCATCAAGTACTATAGTACCCGTTAATTGTCATCAAGTACTATAGTACCCGTTCATTGTGATCAAGTACAAGCTACATAAAAAGGGGCGAATGAATCCTGGATCCATGTAAGTCCAAGCCCAAGTTCTAGCACAAGCATCCATCCATCATCACGTCTTGGATTCACAAGGTTACCTGAAAAGTGTACTAAACAAGGTCAACACTAGGTTGGTGAGTTCGTAGGAGAGAATGACAAGGATCTAAATGCCAAAGCCATTCACTATATGAACAAAGATAATGAGCAAGGAATACACTTACAGTAAGTCCTTAAAAGGCACAAGTATTCAATTTAGGTTGGCTCGTAGCGTAACCTAGTCCCACATGTATCCATTGCACAAACTATACAATAGCTAGAACACGTATAATGCACAAGAACACAGAATATCGACATCAACAAGTATCCATCAAGTTCTAAAATATCAAACATGTTCATCAATGTCCCTCAATTGTCCTCCCTATTGTCATCAAGTACCTATAGTACCCGTTTATTGTCATCAAGTACGTATAGTACCCGTTCATTGTCATCAAGTACGTATAGTACCCGTTTATTTGCACTTGCACACATTGTCCCTCAATTGTCCTCCCTATTGTCATCAAGTACGTATAGTACCCGTTTATTGTCATCAAGTACGCATAGTACCCGTTTATTGCACTTGCACACATTGTCCCTAAATTGTCCCCCATATTGTCATCAAGTTCATCTTGTCCATCAACTCAACCACACACAATGCACATACATTTCATACGACTTTACATTTAAGGAATCTTAGATGCTTATATATAGGGTCACCCGCAGCCTTCCCACCACATCCGCAACTCATTAAATGTATCATCGTCTTCCACGTATATAAAAATATCCTAATCATAAATAAATCAATCATACTCATTAAATCCATAAATCAATCAATGTCTCCATAACAACCATGTCCATCAATGGACCTCACACGTGTATTCACTTAATGAACTACATCAAGGTGTTTAGAATACGCATAGTAAGCAAGAACAAGTAATAATGATATCAACAAGTATCCTAACAAGTCCTATGTTTTCACGCATGCACACATTGTCCCTCAATTGTCCTCTTGTCCTCCATAATGTCATCACCCAAGACACCCAAACATATGCACAAGCAAGTCATGTCATCAATCAAGAAAAATCAAGCGTATTCACAATTGAACTATGTCATAAACCAAGGCAAACATATAATTGCACACTCAAACAAGTCAACACACAAAAGTTGTACACTTTTCAGCCCGAATCTCAATTGAGTAAGGAGCTACGAAACTCACCTTTGCCTTGAATGTCGAACTTAAAGTGAGCTAGAACGTCAATTAATTGCCCAAAAGATCGCAACCTATCAAAATATACATGTACGTATCAATATATATACAATCATGTACTCATTTAACCTTTATGAACTTTGGAATTGAATCCGGGACTTCAACGCGTGTTAGGACTGGGGTAAGATAACTTAGGAAACAAGAAAGGACCCATTTGAATGTTTGACTTGACCCAAGGAAACTAGAAGTCAAGCTAAGAATCAAAACAGGAAATTGAACTTTGGGGAGGGGCGTAGGTTACGGCCCATTTGGGCGTAAGTTACGCCAACTAGGTTCTGAATGGGCGTAAGGTACGGATATGGAGGGCGTAAGGTACGCTTGACTTCTTTGTACTGGCGTAAGTTACGGTGGGTTTGGGGCGTAAGTTACGGTGCCCCAGAAATGTGCGTTTTGGCGTAAGGTTTCCAAGTTTAGGGCGTAAACAGAAGGTATTTTGGAAATTGAAAATGGGGATAGGCGTAAGGTACGTCCCATTTGGGCGTAACCTACGCCTGGTTCTGAACAAAACACACCAGCAGCAGTTTTGAAGTAAAAATCGACCCAAAACCCTAACTTCTTGACATCTAGACCATGAAAACGATTTGCACAGCTCCAAGACCCATTTTTGAGCATAGTTAAACATAATTGGACATAACTAAACATGTTTCAACATTCAAATCCACCCCTTTAACCCATTAACATGTTTCAACCCATTTTGACCCATTTGAAACCCTAAATTCGGATTTTTGAAGCTAAGAGACCAAGAGTGTTTAGATTTAGTTGAACTACATATTTAACAACTTGAAATGAAGAATTTGAGCTAGAAATCACTTACCAAAAGTCTTTGAATCATAAATTTTAGATTTGGAGCTAGGAGGTGAAGAACACTTGCAACCAAAAAGGAAAACTTGAACTTTTGAGTATTATTATTATGATTTCACAAATTTCTAACAATTATGCTTACAAATATAATCTATAATCCGAAAATTTGAGGAAAGAAGAAGGAGATATGATGATGTTCTTGCAATTTGGGAGAAGAAAGAAGAAAGAGAGAGAGAGAGAATGAATGGATGATAGAATGATTGGGTGGATGGGAGGAGATGTGGGGAGATAGGGTTGGGTGAAAGGAATGGGTCATGGGTTGGGTATAACCCATGGATAGGATCCATTTACATTTACTAATTAGATTAAATGTCGTCTAGCACCGTAAAGCCCATTAGTCCAAATGTCATCTCAAGATGTAATTTCGATTAGCACTAACAATGATATCGACTAGCACAGAAGTCCCAAATTAAACGATAAATTGATCTATATGAACACATTTCACTTAAATGAACTCCAAATTGCACTTGAACTATATTGGCCAACTCAATAATTATTCAAATTGAACATGTGGTCAAACGGTCAAAGTCACAATTGTTACACCATTAACTTTATATGACGTAGGGTAACCGTAAATTTGTTGATCAGGCGCCTCTAGGGTTACCGAATGTCATACTCCGTTAATGCCATCATTTCACTTTGCTAGGGTTACGTAATAGAGTTTCAAGAATATACATCAACGTTCATTCGGCAAGTCACGACGTATCCAGACACTAACACATACGTCAAACAAGTCATCACATAACAATCAAGTCACAAGTCATGGAAAACCTACGAACTCCGTTTAAACAAGTTTTATGCGTCATACAACTCACGTTGCACACAAAATTTCCTATCATGCACGCTAATATGAAGTGTGGGTGCAATGGCTATAGACTAGGTCGATCCACCTAATTCTCTACAACCACGGCTCTGATACCATTCTGTAACACCCCAACATGGCGGAATCATGGGATGTCACAAGAAAAGCATAGCACGACATGGAAAATTAAGTAGAGACAACGCTACATGCAAGTAAGGATTTGGCAATCCATAAATTAAGTTCAAATACGAGTACAAGTACATCAAAAGGTTCACAAGATGCATAAGGAGCACATAACCATCAAATGTTACAAAAGAACAATCCAAAATGATGGCCATTAATCCTAAGCATAACCCGTAAAAGGGATCAATGAATCACGGATCCAAAAGTCAAGCCCAAATCCTAGCAAAGTCATGCAATCATCCATTTCGTCATTGATTAACTTGATTACCTGAAAAGTGTACTAAAACGGGTCGACATAAAGTTAGTGAGTTCGTAGGTTTAAGTAATAAAAATCAAGTGTCGGGATATTAGCGATATACAAGGATTAGAATACCTAATCACGTCCAAGGAAACCCTAAAAGGTTTCACGTTATCACAAGTCAACACAAGTCAAAATCAACGTCCAATATTCGTCCATATACATGCAATATCGTCCATATTTAGGTTAAACAACCCATATCCACGGTAATGATCATACCGGGTGTGGATTCGTCAATCCACCGTCCACGTCCACGTCCATATACATATATGAATAACATAACGTCTTACATAATATACAACAACGACCTACTTCACATATATACGTCCATTAACACGTACCACAAGTAAACATTTAGATAACTAACGCCTCGTTCCATATCATAACAAAGTATATCAACCGATAAACGTTTAAACGACCAAGTACACTTTCCACCCCAAATAATGTAAACGTAGGGGCTACGAAACTCACCTTGACCTTAAGCGTTTGTAGAAGGTGACTAAGCGGGTAAGCGGGGAACACAACGGTCACAAACCTATTATATCAACATTAAATCATCACATTAATGCTTACGTTATGTTACAAGTCATCTTAGGCCATCCCAAGACACCCCATGGTCGAGGAATGAACACCCGGTTAGAGAAACCAGGTAATCAGGAAAAATAGTGGTAGATTCACATCGAAAGGTTGATACTATGAGAAACTAGACTCTTATACGATTCCAACGATAGGTCATACGCCTAAAACGGACTTACGGATCAAAAGTTATTGGCATTTGAAAACTGACGCGCAAACAGACCAAAATCGCGGCACGAGGAGTCAAGCTCGCGGCGCGAGGCTCACAGGCCACTCGCGGCGCGAGTTCAGGGGCTAGCGGCGCAAGAAAATCCTTTGACCCACGAGGGACCGATCTAGCGGCGCGAGGAGGCTAGGTCGCGGCGCGAGAAAGCTCAGGTCTGCAGATTTGTGAGCCAAACACGATCCAAACTTCACCCAAACCCCATTTTTGACTTCCAAATCGACATGGGATGTTTCAAGACTCATTTTGAAGCTTAAACAAACATAGTTTGACATAAATAAACACATCCCACATCACGGTTTCGATCCATAACATCATACCAAGTTCAAATTCGGTTTTGACCCAAATTAACCCTAATGAAACCCTAATTTGACCCAATTCAAGTTTTGACCCAATTCTTGACCATGGGTTTCTTATATATGACTAGTAATGAAGTTCTAAACATAAAATGAGGGATTTAGGATAGGTTTAACTTACCAAAATGGTCAAAGACTTGCGAATCCGAAATTAGGGCACAAAAATGGAAGAACACTTTAAGAAATCCTAGATTCTTGCAAGATGATGATTATTATTATGAAGCTTTATGTTACTTAGTTAATCTAGCAAGGAAACAAGTATTTATTATGAATTTATGGTGAATTTGGAGAGTAGATGGAGGTTTTAGAAGAGAATTAAATGTGAGGTGAGAGAGATTGAGAGGATAAGGTAAAAGGGGAAGGAAAAGAAAGTGTGGGGATGGGGGATGTGTGAGGCCGGCCTAGGGAGTCCATTTTTGGGCTCCCGCTCCGCTAAATTCGACAAATAGCTAAACGTTAACCGTTTAAACGCTAAAACAAACCCGTAAACACAAATAAATTCTACGTTACGTTAATACACGACAAAACGTTCAATAATTCATATAAACTAGCAAAATCGTTCACATTCAATTACGTCCAATTACAAGTCAACTAAAGTCAAAGTTCATGGATGTTACAATTTGTCCCTTAAATGAAAATCAAAGGCCAAGATTCAAAGATCATTTTTGAATCTTGGCTTGATTTTCAGGTCAAGATCCCCCCCCCCCCCCCCCCCCCCCTTAATAATAACTCATTATATAAGAACCTAAAGTTTCATGATGCTCAAAAAAATTTCCAAAATTCATTTTTAAAAATGTAAAGGGAATATGTAACGATTTTTTGATTTTTCAAATTTTACTATGTTTTGTTTTTATGTGGATAATTAGTAATTAATAATTTTTCCCTCGGATACATACTATTCTCCAACCCTTTTAAATGGATAAGTGATATTTGTACCATCATATTTGATTATGAATGAATGTATCACAATATACAAATTATATTGAGTATATAATCTAACAAGACACAATTGGGACACATCCATCAAAATAGATAATCCGAATATCACTTTTTTTTAATGTACGTTTTTTCAAAGTTCTTGCATTCTCTTCGAATCTAACCCTATCGGCTTGTAATTCAATCATTCCCCCAAATACCAAGTAATTGGAAGTGCATGATTTTACGCACCTGGAAAAATTACACCTCGAAGAAAGCCTTTAAATCTTGCAACCAAGGAACCGATTAGAAACCGGCTTGAACTAGTAAGTTTCACCGGTTCAACTTGTATATTTTTAATTTTAGTTATGAAAATCACAATATTGTTTAAAAAAAAATGTAATTTTTAACCACTAGTAAAAACCCAAAGGATAAAAAGTATTTATCTTGCCGTATTTCACGGGCAGTCTTCTACTGATTAATAGTAGAAAGAAAAATGATCAATCATCCTAAAATTAGCCTAAAAATCTTCCTAAAATTATATGAATGCGACAAGTGGAAGCACTTAATCTCTTTCATAATCTTACCTTTGATTTTTTCATATGTCACCATCCTATGATTTAGGAGGATTTTTAGGAGGATTAATCATTATCCGTAGAAAATACATAGATGATGTAACTAGGGGTGAGCACGGTTCGGTTTGGATCGGTTTTGGCCTAAAACCGAAACCTAAACCGAACAATTCGGTTTTTGAAAACCAAATCCATTGGATTCGGTCTTGATTCGGTTCGGTTTGGATCGGTTTTCGGGGTTTCTTTTGGCTTTTTTTTAATGCATTGGCTTTAAAAGGATCTTAAGAAATATATTGAAAAGTAAGTTCCATTTCAATTAATAGCCTGGGCATAGAAAGTCAAATTTGTGAAAGGTCAAGTTAAAGATACTTCTAAGCAAGAAAAGTGTAGCTCTTCTATTCTATTAGCGAAAACGAAAGTTGTTTAAGATATGGATGATCGTATCGATGTTGCTAAAATTACATTATATATGCTTCCCTTGGTATGTAACATAGAGACTATTCAAAACCCACTCGTCATTTTAAAGCTTAATTAATGCATGGTTTTGAAGCTAAATTACATTATCTCTGCTTCCCTGTGATAGTTCTAATGCTCATATAATATTTATGGAGTCTTCTGATCTCTCTTTGCCTAGTTTAGGGACTTAAAATTAGATTTCATGCCTTCTGATCGTCTAATATGAACTTACATATTAAGACTATATATATATTGACACTACAACACACAAAAGTATATACAGTAATAAATTATAATATACTATATATTTTTGGTTCGGTTTACGGTTTTTTATATGAAACCGAAATCGAAAACCGATTCGTTGGTTTTTAAAAATCCAAAACCAAACCAATTGGTTAATTTGGTTCGGTTTTCTCAGTTCGTTTTTTTCAAATTTTCGGTTTTCCGGTTTGGTTTTTGCTCACCCCTGGATGTAACCTTCCTCCATAAAATAATTAAATAAATAAATTGATATCCTAAAGAAAGACTCCTCCAAACTCATTGTAGCTTGTAGAATAAAGCACATTTCAACTGTGCAACATATACTAGTCTTTTGCTCCACCAAGAACCATGGTCTCTGAGAGAAAAATAATGACCCATTGTCTGTTTTTATGAGAAAGATAAAAGAGGACAAGAAGGGCCTTCTACCAATTATACCAAAGCTGTTAAAATCATGTTACCTGTCCTTTCTCTTTGTAACAAGTTATATATATGCATATCTATTAAACTCCCTTTTCTTCATAAGAAAAAAGGTAAACAAAGACATTATGTATAATTATATATGTATAAAAACACTTGATAACCACTTTGGTTTTTTTCACTATCCTGTTCTTTACTGCTTTAAATGATTTCTTGAGTGTTTAAGTTGGACCGATAATGAGTTGATTATTATTTTTTCGAGTGTTTTATGCTCTTGATTGATAAAAGTTTTTTTTGTGTGTGTGGGTGATGACTTAATTGTAACATAGTTTTTAAGTAATGGGTAATGACTTGATTTTTGGATTTATTTGGTTACAAGTTTGCATACTATATGTGTTCCTAACGTTTTGTTACTCGCAAATTTAATTAATTGGATCTTTAGTAATGGACTAAATATCTTTAGACAATAAAACTTCCCTACACGTACTAGAATTGAAGGTTCCATATAAACCGGTAAACAAAAAAGGTTTTCCTAGTATAGGGTTATTCCCGTAATCCCGTGACTATCTATAATGATGTCAAATGTTTACTAGAAGTTCGATCAACTAGAAGGTTAGAACAGGTAAATCTTTTGTGGCAAAATGAAAATGTTGGAAGCACACCCACTTTAATTTGCAAGAAAACATATTTAAAGTAAGGTATGCAAATGTAAAAGGTCCATAATGGCCGTTTTTCTCGACATTTGTTGTTCTAGATTAGTGATCTATTATCAGCGACAAGTGAACTAGTGAAGTAGATATATAGTTATAATAATTATTAACTCATTATTTTCTGCGAACACATTGTTTTGATTCTGTTCAACAAGAAGTTGTATAAGGAATTTCACTACTTCTCAGAAGCGCACACATTGTTTTGATTCTGTTTGACAAGAACATGTGCAAGGAATTTCACTACTTTTCGGAACTTGAGACTCAATCTTGACCCATTGACATTTCTGTGTTAGGTATTTAGTTTGTATAGAGATTATTGCATTCTGACTATCTCGTGAAATTTGAAGAATTTTAAAACACAAATGCGTTGTGTGCTAATACCATGATCAGTTTGTTTAAATCACACATGCACACACAATAATATCTTAAACATTGTATTTTTTTCAGGTGTGCAGATTGAAAGAAATGAGTTAAATGAGACATCAATGCATTATAGATCTGCATATCAAGAAAAGAGAATACCGATGTCATCGATTGGATTCATGGTGGCACACAAGTTGCCATTGAGGGATCATGGGATAACTGGATGTCAAGGTTGACAAGCATTGCTACCTCCCTCTTATAGTTTTTGTTAGATGTGGCAGTGATGACCAATTTACCTATAAATGGGTCAATTCAGGCTATATTTTTATCTCAATCGGGTCAAGCAGTAAAACAAAAAATGTTAGCTAAAAATTTAAATGGTTAAAAAGTGTTTTGCGTCTACCTTGTATGTCCAAAGTATCCATTTTGACCTATTACCCCAACCCGTTTGAACTTCCCATTTTGCCACTTTTAGTTTTTGTAGCTTGATGACTATTATTGAATCTTGTATTTGATCAGGGAGTTATGACTTATGAGAGGGTTCGGGCAATGATTTCTCTATCGTTAAGGTATTAATTACTAAACGTTGGAGTTTACTATTATGATTTTGTTGTTGATGGGCAGTGGACTTATGTCCTGATTTATTACATGAGTGCGATAATATAGGGAATGAATTCAACATATTGGTGTTGAAGGTATGCTACATTAGGCGTTAGCTACATGTCGTCTAGTTTTTCTGTTATGATTAATCTATGCAGAATTGAATGTGTTTTTTTTCTTCATGTTTTGGAACAAATGCATCATGTTAATAGTATTTTGCATCTTGCACTTTTGGGTTTTCATTATTTGCATAGTTTTGTTTTGAGTTGGCAAGATACTCATGCGGAGCCTATTACCTAATGGGTTAAAACAGATTTTTCACTGAAAAGGGTTACTTTTACTGTTGGCTGGAATTATCCAAATTAAGGGATGGATAATTCATTGCTTAGTTACGTGGGTGATTCTTTAGAAGATGTCTGTAAAGCTTTGAGAGGAAGGCTAGAGGCAGTTGAAGCTGAATTATAGCGTTACAGAGAAGCTGCAAAGACGAGATAGGTGTGAAAGAAGGTATCGATTTTGTCATTGAAGTACTGTACGTTTCAAAACTGATCTAATTTTGTTGTATAGTTTTCCGTATGATTTCTATGGTTCATATTTGGATGGTTTGTATTAGGAAATTTGTGGAGGCAGAGATCATTTTGATATATTGTATATAATTGCTTGTGTATTTGTGGGCAGACTGATTGCCCGCAGTTTTTGAGTGGTACTGTGAAACGGGTGAGAAGTATCAAGCAACTCGAGCCTGATAGGCCCATTTGTCATCATTTTTGTCTTTTCCCGTTGTAACTTACACCGGCCCTGTATGTGATTGCATCAAAAACACTATGGAGTGAAAAATGGTGGCACGACTTCCGTGTGTGGAGTTTTTCTCTTGTCTTCTGTAGTTGGCACGATTTTTTCACCCCTTTTGGAGTCCTTGCAGTTAAAGTCGCGCGAGGAATCTAGAATATGTAGCTTTGTTTTATTTCTAAATTTGTAATCGTATACTTTGACTACTAGTGCCTTGCTAGCTAGGTACTACTCTAATATAATTCATCTGTCCAGAGAAACAAAAAAAGAAAGTTGAACCGCCATTCTGATGAAAATACAAGTTTTTTTTTGGTTCATGTCATTATATGTCTTGTATTTTCAAGTAGGAATCAAATGTTCAAAAGCATGAAACTTGTGTTGACATCATTGTCAAGGTCCATTGAGTGATACTTGAACTTACACTTGATCCATAACCTATATACAAGTCAGCATGCTAGTCAATTTATAAGATACATATAAAGCCACTAACATTTAATGTATAAATTAGAAAACTACTTTTGGGGAGCGTCTCTGTGCAAATAAATAAATAAATAAATAAATACAAGGGGCGTCCAACCCTCAAATCTCAACTTCATATAACAAATTAACAATGACACAAGTTTAGCAAAATAAAGAAATTTAAATATTGCAGGCCTAACTTTTGCTCACTCGAAGGGAAAAAATGTTTTAGAAACCTATAATCATATTTAAAATTTCCAACTTGCAACTCAAAAGTAGAGGTTCCAACTCAACGCGCAAAATCAAATGTTCAAAAGCATGAAACTTGTGTTGACATCATTGTCAAGGTCCATTGAGTGATACTTGAACTTACACTTGATCCATAACCTATATACAAGTCAGCATGCTAGTCAATTTATAAGATACATCAATACATGTCCTAACCATAGCAGGAGTTTTCTTATATGTCCATAACCTATATACAAGTCAGCATGCTAGTCAATTTATAAGATACATCAATACATGTCCTAACCATAGCAGGAGTTTTCTTATATGGTGGGTGATTGTAAGAAAAGCTTCACAAGTCTAGGAAAAGGTTTAGAACAGCGGTCCCACAAAAGGTTTACACGGGAGGAATGATACCACTAAGGCCAAAGCCCAGCGGTAAAGAAAGACAATACATGTAGCAGAGAGATATGTGTTCTGGTCTACAAAAGATTATCAAGTAATTAGCTGGAGAGTAAGGTACGATAATAATGTAGTTTTTCCACCTCAATGATGAATAATTGAGGTTAAAGGACTGCATACAAACCGTCTGATTAAATTAATTAGCTCATATTATCTGATACATACATTAGGCATCTCCACAACTCACCATTGTTAGATAATAGGATATCGCAAGCTATATATATATATAATATATATATATATATATAGGGTAAGGTTCAATTAAGAACCATTTAAATTGGAAGAACCATGAGAACCACTATATTATAACTTGATGTTCATATGTGATAGGTATATGTAACCAAATTCGTTCACGTAGGTTCATTTGAGAACCATTCATATATGAACGTAGGTAATATTAGTTATAACTTGACATGTTCATATGTGCATGAATTTGTTCACATAGACTATTAACATATGAACACCAAGTTATAATTACAAGGTTCTCATGGTTCTTCCAATTCAAATGGTTCTCATTTGAACTTTTTCCTATATATATATATATATATATATAGGGGTGGGTTATTTTGAGTACAAGGGGGAAAAAAAGTACAAAAGTACAACCTTCTTCCTTCTTCTCCGGCCACCTTCTTCTCCGGCGACCGCCACACCTCCTCCTTCTTCCTTCTTCTCCGGCCACCTTCTTCTCCGGCGACCGCCACACCTCCTCCTTCTTCCTTCTTCTCCGGCGAACAACCACCGCCACCACCTCCGGCGACTTTCCGGCGAGAATCAGGTTTGTTTTCGGGTGGATACGGTACGGGCGTTGCCCTCATCCGTTCTAAACTGGTTGTCAAGGGACGCATATGGGAATCGTATGGATTTGATGGGCGGCGATCCAAGAGATGGTGGCGGTTTGATACGGTACGGGCGAAGCCCTTGCTGCCGGCGCCGGCGCCGTGGTTGGGGTGGTCGGAGATGATGGTGGTGGCGGTGGTTGTCTCGCGAAGAAGAGAGGTGGTGGCTGGCGGCGGCAGTCTCGCCGGAGAAGAAGAAGGTGCCGCAGCAGCCGGAGAAGGAGGAAGAAGGAGGAGGAAGGCTTGATCTGATCCGTCCAAAGCTTTGATCGGACGGCTGGTGGCTGTTCCTTGGTACTTTTTTTCCCCTTGTACTAAAATTAACTTTCCTCCTATATATATATATATATATAAAATAAATTAAAATCTTTGATTGAAGTTCATTTTTTCGTCTTCTAAATAGTAAATACATTCGGTAATAATTCAGAGAGGAAAACATAGGGTAGATGACCTAATATAATTAAATGCATTCATACTAAACTTGCTTATATATAATTAGCTAGACTAGAAATGGTAGAGCATATATAATTATATATATATGTCTCTGATAGATTAGAGTGAATCAAGATGTTTACTTTTCTTCCTTGACCTTGCAAAGATACACCATGAGACTTCCATCTTTTGTATCCATCTTGGAGGGCCTCCAATAGATGTTGTTGTAGTTACCCTCCTCGAGTGTTGGTTTTGGTAAGTTAACCTTGGCAGAGTAGTTTGCAAGGATGTTGTCTTTCTTGGTAAAGCCTTCAATGGTCAGCTCGGTGCCTTTCTTGTCCAAACAAGTGTGCCATTCGCAGGTATCAGATAAGGGATCATCCTCGATGATTTTCTGGTTCTTTGCGAAATCATCGAGTCCAAAATAAACAGAGACTAGTAGTTCTCCGTCATCCGTATAAGTTGTCTTCTCGTTACCCGGGATATCTATGTTAAACTTAAGTCCTTTATATTCTATCAACTTATTGTCACCCAAGCAAGCTTCCCACCAGAATGTATGAGGTGTGCTGTCTAATAGCTCCCTCCCTATCGTCATTGGTGAATACGAATCACAGAAATCTGATACATCTATATATATACACACACACATTAAAACTCATCCCTAATATAGTGCCAATAGAGAAAAGACAGAGAGACAAACATCCTGTAGTACTACTACTTTAATTGTATGTGTATAGAAAAATCCTAAAATAATAATACTAGTAATAATTCAATTAGGAATAAGTAAAGTAAAATTTAAAGAAAATTAAAATTGAGATGAAAATAAATAGAAAAGAATAACAACCAGACATAAAAGCCTTGGCAGCACTGATGAAACCACGACGGGGAGTTGTCACGGCGGCTAGATGACGGGGCGGGACAACGCCAACAGATCTTGAGGCGAAAGAAGCTGCCAGCTGTTTCAAAACTCTCGAACAAGACAAAGCCATCATCAAATCAAATCGAATTATAGATGATATAAATTTTCAACCCTAAATTTCAAACCCCCAAATCATTCTTTATTTTTGCTTCCTTTTGGCGTTTGTTTATCTTTATCTGATTTATTGAGTTAAGTGCAAAAGTTGTCCATGTAGTTTAGGGTTTTTGCATTTTTCATCATCGATGTTAATTTTTGGCCAAAATTATCACCGTGGTTTGTATTTCGTCCTTAGATTCGTTAACCTTCTCACGTGCAAGGCACGTGAGGGGCATTTATGTATTTTCACACATCTTCATTTTCATCAAACAACAAACTCATGAGTCTCTTAGAGTTAAATGCAAAAATTGTTCATGTGGTTTGTCGTTTTTGCAGTTTTCATGCTCGTCGTTAACAAACCCAGGAGAACTTTTCATCTTCAACCTCCAAACAAGAATTTAATCAAAAATCAAAAATAAATTCAAATCAAAAACCTATATATGGGATCTAGTCAATTACCTTAAAATGCAAATTTCTACATATAAGGATCTGGGTCATCGTCCATATTTTAACCCAGATTTTTGCAAAAAAGACAAATCACAGGGACGATTTTTACACTTAAATCTAAAAGAATCTTGAGGTTGTTGTTTGGAGAAGATGAAGGTGGGTGAAAACACAAAAATGTCCCTCACTTAACTTGCATGTGATGGGGTTAACGACAGAGTTTTAACGGCATAGACGAAATGCAAACCACAGGGATGATTTTGGCCAAAAGTTAACGCTGTAAAAGCATCTCTAACGAAAACGCTGTAAATACTTAAAATAGAAACTATCGGAAGTAATAATTATGAATAAATGAAAATGGTTTCTATTATTGGTTATATTCATATATGGTTTCTAGTTTCGATAATGTAACCAAAGTCCGTAAGCCATCACACTACAAACTTAGTTTATTGGTGTCACGTCAGCAACAAAATAACTTTTCAATGAAAAAGAAAGACCACAATGGATCGAAGTAGCTAGTAGAGAAGAAAGTGAGGTAGATTTTGTTGGAAATACTAGACCCTCGTGTGTACTTTTAATATTTATAAACGCAGCGGAAGACCAAAAATACAAACATGTATTTTATAAAACATGCACACGATTAATATTTCCACCAAGATCCAATTACACCATGATAGTTGTCATAAAAAGATAGATTAAGAATAATACCTTTTAGTAGATGAAATGACGTAGGATGAAACAATATTCAATAATATGAATATCTCTACAGTTGATCCACACGAACACTTCAAACAATACCCGAAGGCTGCTAGACCTTAATCACCTAGAGCCAAACTCCTAGTTTGACTCTCACTTGTTATAGCCGTAAGCAACAAATAGAGCTAGTATTTGTTTCTAGTTTTCATATAGATTATTGAGCAAGAGAACTCTCTTTATTCTCTTCCTTATATGTATATATCAACCACGGCCAATACAAAATATATATATATATGTGGAATTGATGTATGGCATTATTTGACACCAATTGCACCTGTCCCTTTCTCCTTTTGAGTATTAGGCCAAGAGAAAAATCAAAACAATAAGACAATTGTTTACTCTCTTCCTTTTTATATTCATGCATCATATCACCATATATCTTTAATAATTGAGAATGGGCATAAACTAAAACAAACAAACAAAAGACTCAAACAACTCAAACCATTAATTTGAATGTTGCCGACAATACTTTTGTTTGCTTATTTTATTAAGTGATTATATATATGTATATAATATACATATATCCGGATATCTAAATGTTCATTGTGTGTGACCCCGTAGGCTCGTGTGTAAGCGGTAGTATAGTTTTGTGTTATGACGTACACACTAATCCAACAAACTCCCACTTGTGTATGACATAACATCTAGAAAACTACACAGACAATGGTTGGTGTCTAGCAACACATCATTGCCCCCGAAAACACATGAGTGTTTGTTTCAACTAAACGAACGATCATTATTAAAATAATGATTTAATGATTGAGTGTCAATTGTCCCTTTATTACCGATACCGTGTTGACATGAGACATGGATCGAGTCATTCTCATTAGTCAACAAATTCTGTTTCTCGATGTAGAAAATTCGAATGCGATCACCAAGTTAAAATTGATCAACAATCAATATAGCTTGGGCACGGCCGTGTAAATATCCATTGATTTTCATCGAGGGGCCCAGTGGTATCATACTCTCGCATAGAGGAATAAATCCCATTTTGATTTTATGTGCACATCACATACTTCATATCATACCTAATGATGGCTTTTATAACTACCTTGTTCAGGATAGCGTTTAACCACATCAAAGCATAACATGTCATATAATCAGCAACCAACATACAAATCTCAGGTCTAAGGACACAAAGACATAATCACTTCGAGATTCACTGTTGACTCCGATCCATGCAGTGACATCTCGTGATTTGGGTCACTCCAATATTCATCAACAATGAATACATATGAATTTTGGCCTCAACAAGTTAACTATTCACCATCAGTGAATAAAACCAAAACTTCATATTAGTCTTAATTCATGTTACTCCCATAACATAACCGACTATGGAGATTTTGAATAATCAACAATTATTCATGGATTAAACATGCTAATATAGAACACAGTGTTATAAATGAAAACGATCATACCAAGTATATCAATTCATTAAGATAAAACTGCTTATTGTTCCAAAAATATCCAAATACTAATTTACATATGAAATAGATCAGTAGCATAACGAAGTCCAATACTACTAGCATGATCATCATGCTTGTTGTGTGTCATGGGCTTAGTGAATGGATCAGCTACATTATCATCTGTGTGAACCTTAAGAATATTAATCTCATTCCTCTCAATGACTTCACGAATGTAGTCAAACTTTCGAAGAATGTGCCGACTACCTTTACGTACACGTGATTCTTTCGCAAGTATAATAGTACTCGAATTGTCACAGTACATTTCCATGGGAGATTCAATGCTGGGTACTACT
Organism: Erigeron breviscapus; assembly: GCA_034093135.1. NCBI lineage: Eukaryota > Viridiplantae > Streptophyta > Magnoliopsida > Asterales > Asteraceae > Erigeron > Erigeron breviscapus. The sequence continues at coordinate 3,021,645 of CM067167.1, forward strand.
CCTAGCTCAGCAACGAACTTCCTAATCCAGACAGCTTCCTGAGCAGCTTCTGAGGCAGCAATGTATTCTGCTTCTGTTGTAGATTGTGCAACTGTGCTCTGCTTTGAGCTTTTCCAATCAACTGCCCCGCCATTCATGACAAAGACATAACCAGATTGGGATCGAGAGTCATCTCGATCAGTTTGGAAACTAGCATCCGTATAACATTTAATACTCAACTCTTCTTCCAAACCACCGTAAACCAAGAACATCTCTTTAGTTCTCCGCAGATACTTAAGAATGCTCTTAACAGCAATCCAATGTTCTTCACCTGGATTCTGTTGATAACGACTCGTCAAACTCAAAGCTAACGAGACATCAGGTCTAGTACATAACATGGCATACATAATGGATCCTATAGCCGAAGCATACGGGATACCTTTCATTCGTCTTATCTCATCAGGTGTGATAGGACTTTGAGACTTGCTCAAGGTTATGCCCTTTTGTACTGGCAAAGCTCCACGCTTGGAGTCTTGCATGTTAAATCTTCGTAAGATTTTGTCAATATATGTACTTTGACTCAAACCAATAAGCCGTTTGGATCTATTTCTATAGATTCTGATTCCAAGAATGTAAGTAGCTTCTCCAAGATCCTTCATGGAAAAACATTTTCCAAGCCAAGATTTAACATCCTGCAAAGTTGGAATATCGTTTCCAATAAGTAATATGTCATCAACATACAAGATCAAGAAGACTACTTTACTCCCACTAGCTCTAATGTAAACACAAGGCTCATCTTGATTTTGAGAAAAACCAAACTCTTTGATTTTCTCATCAAACTTAAGATTCCAACTCCTGGATGCTTGCTTCAATCCATAAATGGATTTTTGAAGCTTGCATACTTTATTAGGATGCTTTGGATTGACAAACCCTTCCGGCTGAACCATATATACGTCCTCGCTAAGGTCGCCATTTAGGAAAGCGGTTTTGACATCCATTTGCCATATTTCATAATCATGAAAAGCAGCTATGGCAATAAGTATCCTAATTGATTTAATGCTCGCGACTGGTGAAAAGGTTTCCTCATAATCAATTCCTTGAGTTTGAGTATAGCCTTTTGCTACCAACCGAGCTTTAAATGTGTTTACATTACCGTCCATGTCAGTCTTCTTCTTGAAGACCCATTTACACCCTACTGTTTTACAATTGGGTGGAAGATCCATCAAGTCCCATACTTGATTATCCTTCATGGACTGCATCTCTGCATTCATAGCATCTCGCCATTTATCGGATTCAGGATTCGATATGGCTTCGCGGTAGTTAGAGGGTTCATCATAATCCCCTAGATAAGGCTCATCTGAATTAATTGCATAATTATACCTTACAGGTATACGATGAGTTCTATCAGATCTACGAAGTGCAGGTGCAACATGTTCTGACTCACTAATAGTGTGCTCAGATTCAACATGTGGACTGCTAGTATTTTCAGAAGGCATATCACCCTGTGGTTCTTGAATTTCTTCAAGATCAACTTTACTCCCACTGATCTTTTGCAAGAGAAGATCTCTTTCCAAGAACTCAGCAAATCGAGCAGGAAACACTTTGTTTTCAGCTGGGTAGTAAAAGTAGTAACCCATTGTTTCCTTTGGGTATCCCACAAAGTTACACTTGATACTTCTGGGTTCTAATTTGTTTGAAGTGTCACGTTTCACATACGCTTCACAACCCCAGACTTTCAAGTAAGACAACTTGGGAGTTTTCCCATGCCACAGCTCATGTGGTGTCTTTTCAACCTTCTTGGTTGGAACCATATTGAGTATGCGTGCAGCAGACTCTAATGCATATCCCCAAAAAGACGGTGGTAGAGTAGTCAAACTCATCATAGATCGAACCATATCAAGTAAAGTTCGATTCCTCCGCTCAGACACACCATTGTGTTGTGGTGTATAAGGTGGGGTGAATTGTGAGACAATCCCACGATTCTTTAAGTGGTCCAAAAACTCTTGACTCATATACTCACCACCTCGATCAGAACGAAGGGCTTTAATGGTCTTTCCAAGCTGATTCTCTACTTCATTTTGGAAGACTTTGAACGTTTCAAAAACTTCATGTTTATGTTTCAACAAGTAAACATAACCATATCTACTATAATCATCAGTAAAAGTAATGAAGTATGATTCACCATTTCTAGACATAGTTCTAAAAGGGCCACATACATCAGTATGTATTAGTCCTAAAAGATCTTTAGCTCTTTCACCTAAACCGGAGAAAGGTGCCTTTGTCATCTTTCCGCATAAACAAGACTCGCATACATCAAATGACTCAGAGCCGGTTGATTCCAAAAGTCCATCAGATTGGAGTTTTGAAATGCGTTGTTTGTTTATATGACCAAGACGACAATGCCATAGATAGGTCTTATTCAAGTCTTGCTTGACACGTTTGGCAGTACAAGTATATACACAACTATTATTTGAAGTCACACCATGCATATCAATTTCAAAAATACCATCACGCGGATAGGCATTAAAATAAAATACATTATTCTTAGAAACAGAAATACCAAAGTGCATAAATGCAAGTTCATAACCAACATCTTTCAAACGTGAAACTGAAACTACGTTGCTCGTAATACTAGGAGCATAATGACATTGTTCCAACAAAACAATAAGGCCACTTGGAAGAGTAAGCTCATAGGTGCCAATAGCTTCAACAGCTGCTCGACCCCCGTTGCCCACTCGCAGGTCCAGTGTCCCTTTCTTCAGTTTCTTACTTCTTCTCATTCCCTGAACATTGTTACAGATGTGAGTACCACAACCAGTATCAAAGATCCAAGAATCACTAGAAAAAGTGTATAGTTGTATATGAAATATACCTGATTTGCTAGTCTCACTAGCTTTGCCCTTTTTCAGCTCAGATAGGTAGATAGGACAGTTCCTTCTCCAATGGCCAACTTTTCCACAACGGAAACATTCAGCGTCTTTTGCTGGGTTTTCCTTCTTAGGAGGTGGTGGAATCTTATTCCCAGCAACTCTTTTGCCTTTTCCCTTCTTAGAAGTATTCGGCTTATTCTTTCTAACCCTTCCATTTTTGATCGTCAGGACGTTCAGAGTTGGAGCCTTGGATGGAACATTCTGTTCAGCAGCTTTGAGCATCGCGTGCAGCTCTGACAGAGACTTCTCCCAACCTTGCATGTTATAGTTCATGACAAAGTTATCATACGACTTTGGTAATGAAGCCAAAATCGTATTGACAGCCAAGAGAGTTGGCATGGGAGTTCCAAGCTTTTCCAACCTATCAATGTAACTCTTCATTTTCAAAACATGAGAGCTCACTGACTGACCCTCCTCCATTTTGCAAGTGTGAAGAAGCTTGTGAGTTTCATACAACTCTTGATTTGCTTGTTTCTGAAACATATTTTTCAGCTCAGTAATCATATCATATGCTGTGCGATCTTCCATTTCCTTTTGGATTTCAGGAGTCATACTCGCAAGCATAATTAAAGCTATCTTCTCTTGCTCATCAAACAATTTTTGATAAGCATCTTGCTGAGCAGCATCAGCTGTCTCGGCAGGAGGATCAGGTAAGGGTTCTTCAATTTTGTTCAACTTCCCTTCATATTTGAGGACAATCCTCAAATTGCGGTGCCAGTCCAGGAAGTTAGTACCATTGAGTTTCTCCTTCTCCAACAAAGAACGGAGTGTATTTTGGTTTACATTTTGATTGTTTGCCATCTACAATAGAAATAAGGTTTATTTTAGTATTTTCGATACGAAAACTTTAATAAATTAACTACCCAAGTTTTAATATTTTAAAACAATTAATTTACGAAAGTCTAAGATCCACATAAGAGTTCCATAACCACATCTGTTGATCAGCTAGCAGTTATGGAGTCTATTGGTAAGTAACGGGTACCAATTGCATTACTTAGTGAAACTCTTAGATCTTTATGGGACCTTGAGATATGTGTAGTTCAGCAAACCACTATTATCTACTGGCATGTTTGTCCCATCCTTGCCTCAAACTCAGGTCTTACCTTGAGCATGATTAAGTCGTCCAATTTGGAAACAGTGGAAATTTAGCCTAGTCTCACTCGTAACTAAAAATCCACCTCGTGGCTATAATTCGATTAGGTCTCACCGTAACCAAAAAATAACGAGGAGTGTTCGCAAGCTGATTGGATGGCATGACTTAAATTTGACGGGTATTTAAAAAATTTGTGTTAACGAATATTGCATGCACACAAAATTCGCTACAATTTTGTTAAAACTCATTTTAACCAATTATATATATATATATGTCGAATATGTTTGTGTCTCCAATTTGTTATTTTATTTATAGAATATAAAATCACATATTTTAATTTTAGACAAAAATAACAAATACACAAACGTGTATCATTTTAAAACAATTTTAAAAGATGTCGACCATATATATATATATATATATATATTATATATATATATATATATATATATATTTGAGTTTCAAAACAATATATTTTAAACTCATTGGAGTTTAACTTTTAAAATCACCAATTTTAATCTTTAAACTCTTTTTGTGTTTTTATTTAATGTTTCCATCAAAAACATTTTAGCATATTTTATAATCAACAATTATAAATAAGTGCAAAAATAAAAACACAACCATGCATCACACACACATAGCCTAGCCCAAAAATCTTATGCTTGATTTCATGAGCCAATATGAAATCAAGAGGTCAATCTAAGGACAATCCTATACTCCCACTTAATCCAAGAACCAAGTGAGATTTTGTGCCATACGTCCATGTTGTTGACTTGATAAAGAAAACACCATCTTCAAAGCAAAACTCCATGTTGCATCTTTTATCTTCAATCTTCATCTTGTTACATTTATTTAAATTGAAAAGTACAACTAGTCTAATACTTACAATAAAAATAAATATAAATACAACTATGAAAATTAAAAATAAATATTATACAACTTTTGCTTCTATGGCCCCAAATAAATTAATCAACCAACATTTATAATGTTGTAATAATCAACAATCATCACAACAAAACAATTCCATAGGCTAAGGGCATCATGGGCTATGCATGCAACAACAAATTTTAATAACTACATTATTAAAACTACATATGGCTTGTCCATGGTTGCAATGCATGGGTACAACCATGGATTATATAGAATCAATAAAAATAACTAATCAAGCCATAAAAATTAAATTCGAAATTTAAAGTGGTGATTTATTTTTCTATCAAAAATGATCAAAAAATAAAATCACCTGACAACTAAAAGGTGTAAAAGTGGCTCTGATACCACTGTTGGAAATACTAGACCCTCGTGTGTACTTTTAAAATTTATAAACGCAGCGGAAGACCAAAAATACAAACATGTATTTTATAAAAACATGCACACGATTAATATTTCCACCAAGATCCAATTACACCATGATAGTTGTCATAAAAAGATAGATTAAGAATAATACCTTTTAGTAGATGAAATGACGTAGGATGAAACAATATTCAATAATATGAATATCTCTACAGTTGATCCACACGAACACTTCAAACAATACCCGAAGGCTGCTAGACCTTAATCACTTAGAGTCAAACTCCTAGTTTGACTCTCACTTGTTATAGCCGTAAGCAACAAATAGAGCTAGTATTTGTTTCTAGTTTTCATATAGATTATTGAGCAAGAGAACTCTTTATTCTCTTCCTTATATGTATATATCAACCACGGCCAATACAAAATATATATATATATATGTGGAATTGATGTATGGCATTATTTGACACCAATTGCACCTGTCCCTTTCTCCTTTTGAGTATTAGGCCAAGAGAAAAATCAAAACAATAAGACAATTGTTTACTCTCTTCCTTTTTATATTCATGCATCATATCAACATATATCTTTAATAATTGAGAATGGGCATAAACTAAAACAAACAAACAAAAGACTCAAACAACTCAAACCACTAATTGGAATGTTGTGCCGACAATACTTTTGTTTGCTTATTTTATTAAGTGATTATATATATGTATATAATATACATATATCCGGATATCTAAATGTTCATTGTGTGTGACCCCGTAGGCTCGTGTGTAAACGGTAGTATAGTTTTGTGTTATGACGTACACACTAATCCAACAGATTTAACACCATCTTCAAGTTAAGAAATAAGAATATCCAAGTCCAAAAGAAATTTCTTCCTAAATTACTTATGAGTTATGATACACACATAGGCTAACGAAAACAACTTGTAGATCTTAACAAGCTAATTAAAGGAACAAAAATGTCATGAATAGTGGCAGGCAGAGGTTATTGAAGAGATAAAGTGTGAGAATGTTGGGTTAATTAATCGAATTGGTTCAACGGGTCACATGGATCATTTGGTCGATCAGCTTCAACATATGGATCATGGGTCAGTAGCTAATGGGACATGTGTCGTTATTGATTAGTATGTTATTTGGGATTAATCAAGTTGAAGTCTAAGCTTGACTGAGTATATCGAAAATGTATCTCTTATAATTTAATATAGCAGCAAGTTTTCTAAATTGATTTCTAATATATACATACAGTGAGCTTTGAGTGTGTGTTTTGTGTATGAGTTTGGGGCCTGAACCACTAAAATCATATAATGTGAGTACTGTATTTGCTGAAATACAACACATGGTCATAAATAATATGGGCATTGTGGAATTAAGATGATAATTTCATGGAGTATTGTGATCTTTTGGTTTCCACGTATACAAAAAGCAAATGAAGTTTGTTTTACAGATGATTTCCACTGAAAAATGCCCATACTATTATTTCCACTTACATGCAATGAAGTTTGTTTTACAGATGATCTTTTGGTTTTTCTATACTTTCGAATAGAAGTTCTTAAAGTGTATCATTGAAACTTGAATAGTTTTCACATGGATATCTATATCTATATGTAGCACATTCCCAAGATGCATTAAACAATCTCATCTCACATGGAAGGACCTCGCAACGGGGTGCTGATTTTGCCCTTAAGAAATAAGTGTTTGCCACGTATCGATCATGCAATGAAAGGCGATGATTTGCTGCACATTTTATATATGTCCTAGATTTGCGGCAAATTTCATGAATTTTATACTAGTCTATGCTTTAGATTGCCTATAAATATGTGAGCAGGCGATGGTAGTTATAAGTATCACAATTCACAAACCATTTCTCATATTAGTCTCTGCCTGAACTCTTACCACAGTTAGAGCAAATTAACCAGAATGGGCCTTTATTCAAAACCGAGATCTGTTCCTTTTCGTTCTATTAGTCTGCCTTGCAGATCACATCCAAGCACTGACATAATCAAGAAATTGCTAAACGACGCCAAAATATGGGAGTCAACATTATCGTTATCCAATCCTTCGGCAGAAAACATTTGCAGCGGTTTCTCTAAGTTGAAACAGTTGTATGAATGTTTGGATGACCTTGTCAGAACAAACATTTCTCAAAATTCATCAAAATGCAACAAGCAGACAATGAAACCAACAGATGAATTACTCGATACATGTGTCAAGTTCTTGGATATTTGCAGTAATACAACTGAAATAATATCTCAGACATTACAGCATTTGAGAGATCTTGGCTGTGGTTTACGAAGAAACAGTGGATCATCCGGCATAAAAAACATCATTGCCAATTACATTGTAATCAGAAGAAAAGTGAAAAGAGAGGTAAAAGGATCTGTGGCAAGCTTAAAGCAAGTAGAGAAGATGATATGTACTAGTCCCTTCATGGCAAATTCAGAAAACGACAGTCTGATCTCTGTATTCCGGGCTTTTAGAGAAGTTACAGCGTTGAGCATAGTTATTTTCCGATTATTGCTTGTATATTTGACAATGCCATCTTTAAAATTGAAGTTATCAAAAGGGCATAGATGGACAAGATTCATATCCAATGGTAAAGTGGTACCGGAAGAGATAGCTGATGCAAATGTAAATGAGTTGCAACACCTTGATGCAACACTATCCAAGTGGTACCAAAGAAACTAGAGGCGTTGGAGGCTACTCTTGAAGGCATCGATTCTCACCTACACCTAATATCGAGACTCCTGATTGGAACCCGCGCATCTCTCCTTAACATGGTCTCTTTCCACTAGTGTGAATCTTGGCATAGACTGTATATTCGCACACTTAAACTTATAGCTTCTAACCAATTTTTCTACAATGGATTGAGGCATTGGATTATGTAAGATATATACCTATTTTTTCATGTATATGTTGCACATTTGTGTAGTTGGCACAATAGCTCATTTATCTAGATATAATTTATAAACATTTGCTTGAATATATGTCAAAAGTCTTCATTTATATTCAAGACGACCGCTTCATATATATGGATATAATTTACAAGCATTTGCTCTCAACTATTAGTGTTGTATATAAGGTGTATTTTAGCTGTAATTTAACTTGTATACTATGTTTATGTATTTTTCCGACTATATGGGCGCTTTTGTGAATGAGAAAGTAACGTTTGACTAATCCATTTGTATACCTGTTTCCATGGTATCGAGCCTCGGTTCTGTACCTAAGACCGCAATAATCAAAGCCTTCATCGATCCTCTTTTTCTGTACAATCTTAAAATTAAAATTAAACAAAAACCTTATTTGCTTTATATAAGTATAAATCGATCTTATTTTAAAACATACATAAGTACAAAAATTATATATTAAATAATATAAATTATCATGAGGGTTACCTGAAAGAATGTATGTTTAGACTTATGAAAATAGTCTAATCCAATCGCACACTAATCGAAGCCTGGAACATGAAAGACTCGAACTTTAGGAGAAAAAAATAGTATAATGACAACTCGTAAACCTCACCACTACAGATCTGCGGACGGAACCGCTGGCGATCGAATCTGCCATTGTTTATGCCTGAGGATTGTTACGAGGCATGATTGAATTGGTTGTATTTTTTGGATGGTAACATATGATAAAAAGATGAGCAACAAAGAGAAAAACAAAGGTGATTTGTTTGGAGAAGATGGAAATAACAGAGGTAGTTGTGTATGTATTTATGACTTACCATTTGATAGTATTTCTTTCAATTCAAAATCAAAATTAAAAAGATAAGAAGAAAAAAGAAAATGTGATGACTTTTGCAACATATTTATGAATTGTGAATCACCATTTTGTATATGTATTTACGATCACTTTTGCAGATAACAGAGTTAGTTGTGACTTATTTTAGCCATTTGATGACTTGTGCACCATTTGTGTATGCATTTATGATCACCATTTGTGCATGCATATTTATGAATCACCATTTGTATATGTAGGATGACTTCTTTTTGTATTAGCCATTTGATGATTATTGCAATATTGCAGCATAATAAAACATTTATGAATGAGGAGTGATAGCACCAGAATACTTTTATCTATTTGCAACAATACATACAATATATGTTTTACACAATACGTACATTACATGTTTTGTTGTATATTGTGCTATATGTGATATACGTTTATTATACAGGGCTACAAATATCAATACTACTCTTTATTAACTAGAACGGTACCCGTGCGATGCGACGGTGCGGTGGCAATGGCAGTGGCGGCGATGGCGGTGACGGCGATGGACAATTATTGGTTGTGGTGGTGAGTAGTTTAGGGTTATTGATGTAATGTGGTTTTAATAATATGTTGAAACTTAATATTAATTGTTGAAAGTTGAAACTTAATATTAATTGTTGAAAGTTGAAACTTAAAATTAAACAAAAATCTTATTTGCTTTATAATATAGTATAGATATAATTACCAATCTTATTTTAAAACATACATAAGTACAAAAATTATATATTAAATAATATAAATTATCATGAGGGTTACCTGAAAGAATGTATGTTTAGACTTATGAAAATAGTCTAATCCAATCGCACACTAATCGAAGCCTGGAACATGAAAGACTCGAACTTTAGGAGAAAAAAATAGTATGATGACAACTCGTAAACCTCACCACTACAGATCTGCAGCCGGAACCGGTGGCGATCAGATCTGCCCTTGTTTATGCCTGAGGATTGTTACGAGGCATGATTGAATTGGTTGTATTTTTTGGATGGTAACATATGATAAAAAGATGAGCAATAAAGAGAAAAACAAAGGTGATTTGTTTGGAGAAGATGGAAATAACAGAGGTAGTTGTGTATGTATTTATGACTTACCATTTGATAGTATTTCTTTCAATTCAAAATCAAAATTAAAAAGATAAGAAGAAAAAAGAAAATGTGATGACTTTTGCAACATATTTATGAATTGTGAATCACCATTTTGTATATGTATTTACGATCACTTTTGCAGATAACAGAGTTAGTTGTGACTTATTTTAGCCATTTGATGACTTGTGCACCATTTGTGTATGCATTTATGATCACCATTTGTGCATGCATATTTATGAATCACCATTTGTATATGTAGGATGACTTCTTTTTGTATTAGCCATTTGATGATTATTGCAATATTGCAGCATAATAAAACATTTATGAATGAGGAGTGATAGCACCAGAATACTTTTATCTATTTGCAACAATACATACAATATATGTTTTACACAATACATACATTACATGTTTTGTTGTATATTGTGCTATATGTGATATACGTTTATTATACAGGGCTACAAAAATATCAATACTACTCTTTATTAACTAGAACGGTACCCGTGCGATGCGACGGTGCGGTGGCAATGGCAGTGGCGGCGATGGCGGTGACGGCGATGGACAATTATTGGTTGTGGTGGTGAGTAGTTTAGGGTTATTGATGTAATGTGGTTTTAATAATATGTTGAAACTTAATATTAATTGTTGAAAGTTGAAACTTAAAATTAAACAAAAATCTTATTTGCTTTATAATATAGTATAGATATAATTACCAATCTTATTTTAAAACATACATAAGTACAAAAATTATATATTAAATAATATAAATTATCATGAGGGTTACCTGAAAGAATGTATATTTAGACTTATGAAAATAGTCTAATCCAATCGCACACTAATCGAAGCCTGGAACATGAAAGACTCGAACTTTAGGAGAAAAAAATAGTATGATGACAACTCGTAAACCTCACCACTACAGATCTGCAGCCGGAACCGGTGGCGATCAGATCTGCCCTTGTTTATGCCTGAGGATTGTTACGAGGCATGATTGAATTGGTTGTATTTTTTGGATGGTAACATATGATAAAAAGATGAGCAATAAAGAGAAAAACAAAGGTGATTTATTTAAGAAATAAATGATGCAGATATGTAGATTTGTTTAAGAAATGAATATATATGAAAATTAAACCTTTAGAAAAGAAATTTGAAGAGAAAAGGTAAGTGTCATATAAAAAGAATGAAGGGGTAAGCATGATATATATAGACAGAGAAAAACCAATGGGAATGTATCATTTGCTCCCCTTATTTACACTGTGTTCTCGAGTTTCCATGTAAAAGAAGAGAAATAAATTGAAGATAAAAGAAAGAAATATAAATGAAAAATATCATAACTTTTGTGTTCTTGAGTTTTATGGGAATGGAAGGAAAAGAAGTGAAAATTAAACCTTTTTATGTTCTTGAGTTGGAGAGAAAAGAAATGACAAATTGACAATTATACCCTAAGTTGTAAACCAATGCAACCAGTACACACGCATCTGCAGAAGTATGGCTCAGAGCATCACTTTATATTGTTTAATACTTGTAGCAATGAGGCCAAAATTACACAAGCAGAATGTTTATAAACAATGCAGGTAATTGATATGCTGCCTGTAAGGTGGCTGCAATTGTAAAAGAAACCAGTCAACCCGTTCACCAAAAACAGCAGCAAAACTGCACTGTTTCAGCATCAAAAACAGCAGCAAAACTGCACTATTTCAGTACCAAAAACAACAGCAAAACTGCACTATTTCAGCAGCAAAAACAGCAGCAAAACTGCACTGTTTCAGCATCAAAAACAGCAGCAAAACTGCACTATTTCAGTACCAAAAACAACAGCAAAACTGCACTATTTCAGCACTAAAAACAGCAGCAATATTATAATGTTTCATCACCAAAAACAGCAACAATTCATCATTATTTCAGCACCAAAAACAGCAACAATTCATCATTATTTCAGCAACAATTCATCATTATTTCAGCACCAAAAACAGCCTATTTTCAGCACCTAAAACAGTTTAAAAAACTGCAAATGAAACAGAATGTACTCAACACAAAATGGTCAAAAAAACAGCATCTCTTTCATTGAACCATAATAAAAACAAGTTACAAATTTTGTGCATTTAACACTATAAGCTTTCCATATACTCGCTTCTGGCATTCTTTATAATACAAAATAGAAGAAATCCTTGCAGCAAACAAAAACTATGTCCACTAATAATGTAATGCAACAAACAACTCTACTGAAAAGCGATACTGCAAAAAAACTATACTGACCCAAGAGTAGTAATGTAATGCAGCAAACAACTTTCCAAAATCCTGAAGAATTGAGCCGGATAACCTGTCCACTATCAAACAGCAGAAGCATCCTTCTCCTTTTGCTTCTGCTTCTTTGCTTTGCCTTCACCATTGGCCTTAGGTTAAGCCTTAGCCACACGCTAGTAATAAAAAGCGATTATCATCAGCTGTAACTTCTCCAAAGTTAAAGGTCTACACTGACCCAAGAGTAGTAATGAAATGCAGCAAACAACACTGTATTAGATATGGAACAGGTAAACTTAAATAGTGATTGATCATTAAGCGCCAGATGGAGTCCACATGTATAAGTGGGGGGTCCCGGTGCATAAAACGAGTCTAGAGCATGTTGGGTCCCAGGCTGCGGTTCGAATAGGGTCTTTCTGGACCAAAATGGCAGCGAGTTCGAGATGGTTTATGTCCCATATCCATAAAACAGTTGGCATGCTGTCGTTGCGAGTACAGATATATTGGCTGTCTTTGCTCCATGACATGATGCCTGCAATTTGGTTGAATTGAAGTTATAATGTGGGTTGAAGGCCAAGAGGAACGATAATGTGAATTAATTCAATTAATTATAAAACAAACAAAACTCTGCAACTATCAGTAGCACCATGAAGCTGCATTTATGACAAGTAGAGGTGGCAATTATAACCCATGAAACTAAAATTTCTAGCAGGTCAAATGGGGAGGGGGGAGTAGCTTGAAATAAAACAGTTCAAATGTACCAAACATGTCAAATGATATACTAAGAAAATGAGGACGGGTTAAAAGTCGCCAATACGATAATTTTGATGCACAAAGCCTAAACATTTCTTTATGTTAAGAGTAGGATTTTAATGCAAAAATATAATTGAGCCCAGCGCACTCATTTTACAGGTCTTACGACAATGGACAGACATGGTAATTCAAGCTTAGAAATTGCCATAAATACAAATGCTGGAATATTAAAGGGATATCCTAAAACCTTTTCTTTGACTGCATACACTGCTTCCTTTTTCATAAGTTTTCAGATGCTTTTGAAAATAACTTAAAGGAGGGAAAAAGGAGAACATGAGGGGTCTTGCTTACCAATTCCTTGCTTAGGGTTTGGCTTGTCTGCAGGAGGCTTTTGAAAAGGCAAGGTGATTGGTAAATCCATGATATCATATCTAACATCGACGAGTCCTTGTGGACCATATTCTGCGAAAGAAACACAAAGAACAAAATCTTGGAATCATTATAGAAGAAGAAATTTTGCAAGGGGAATAACTGTGATAAGCTTAAAAAAAGTGACATGCTATTACGCTAAAACTAATGCAAACCTATATGATATCATATCTAACATCGACGAGTCCTTGTGGACCATATTCTGCGAAAGAAACACAAAGAACAAAATCTTGGAATCATTATAGAAGAAGAAATTTTGCAAGGGGAATAACTGTGATAAGCTTAAAAAAAGTGACATGCTATTACGCTAAAACTAATGCAAACCTATATGATATCATATCTAACATCGACGAGTCCTTGTGGACCATATTCTGCGAAAGAAACACAAAGAACAAAATCTTGGAATCATTATAGAAGAAGAAATTTTGCAAGGGGAATAACTGTGATAAGCTTAAAAAAAGTGACATGCTATTACGCTAAAACTAATGCAAACCTATATGATATCATATCTAACATCGACGAGTCCTTGTGGACCATATTCTGCGAAAGAAACACAAAGAACAAAATCTTGGAATCATTATAGAAGAAGAAATTTTGCAAGGGGAATAACTGTGATAAGCTTAAAAAAAGTGACATGCTATTACGCTAAAACTAATGCAAACCTATATGATATCATATTCATAAGTATAACTAAAAAAGCAAAATACAGGTGCGGCTATGTCATAAGCATTTTAACACAACAAAAGAAAGGTTGGGTAACTACCAAGAAAAACGTAACATCTTTTCGTTAACAGCCAGATGTTAAAAACATGCACCACGGCACACTAAGAGCTAATATAACTAGAGATGCAAAACCTAGCATTGATAGTGCATTATGTTAAAAGGGTCAGATAAACTGTAATTACTAAAAGGAGAATGGGTGAGCATGTCAGATTGATTAGAATATATAATTAAGAGTTCAACTGAAATAGATTTTATAAATTATACACTCTCCAAAATCATTTTGATCAAAGACTAATATAATTGTAGCAATATTCATCTTGTATTTAAAAAGTGGACATAAAAGGTGTATGTGGGTCAATTCAACGACCAGTACTTGTATGAATCTGAGCGTGTTTTGACCAGTTGCTCACCAACGTTGTGCCACCTCAAGAATTTACCATAAATCCAAGAGTACACCTCCAGAACTGCCTTCTTGAGATCACTTACATATTAGTCAACTCGAATTGGTGAGCAGAATGTCCTTACAATAGGTCTCAGGTTCTGACCTCCTAGGTATACATCTTGGGGGTGGCAGGGGGAAGGGTTTGAAAAAGGTGATAAGATACCCCGGCCGAGTACATCTGAGTTAAAACTCGTCCTTTTGGAGGTACCCAAACACGAAAAACCTCCTACTTGTATATATTGTTGGTGTTTGAATACAAAAAAGTGCATATAACAGAATTGCTTCCATGAACAAAGAGAAACCATTTCTCATGAACTTGGCTGTCTATCCAGGCTACGTATCCTCATTCTTGAAATAAACAACTTTAGTGGATCTCTTCCAACTAACATGTTTGGTTGTTTTAGCCTTCAAGAGCTTTTACATGCCATAAAGATGCTAGGTGGAAACATCCCAAGGAGATCAGTTTCCTCTCAAACCTTAAGGTTATATACTTATATGTAGATATCCACAAGATCACGATGACTGAGGATAAATCAGTATTCAGTTTGTTTTTGCTTTGTTCTTATACATAAACACTTAAAAAGCTAAAGTAGCAGACTTAAATTTTCACAGATTAATGGAATGTATTGATGGACCATCAAGCCATTGGCCTAGCGGTATTTAAGAGACTCCCAACAACCAAATGGTTGTGGGTCCAAGTCTTAAATGAGACAAAAGTGCATTAATGGTGTGTGACGATGTGTCTTTGCCGTTAGACAAATAAAAGTTGTCGATGGGAGAAAAACAGAAGAATAAATCACTGCTAAAAGCATAGATGTTGATAACAAACACAATGCAAAAGCATGAAGTGGGTTAAATTTCTATTAAAGAGTCATAGATGCAATGCAATAAACATAAGACATTGGAAATGCACGACTGAGAAAAAGAGGGGTGGAATGGATAAGTACTAGCGTTTACCAGAATTCTGTTGCGTAAAATCATCAGTTAAAGACAAGTCCGACATATCAAGCTGTAAGGGCTCATCCAACTCCTGAAATAAGAAGAATAAAGATAGTGATTACATGAATCCCAATACACAAGTAGAGGTGTGGCGGTACCTGTATCCTTCTGAATCGGTCAAATAAGGTTACACTTATTCTAATAAGTCAAATGGGCCAAATAAATATAGTAGCTTAACATCTGATCATAACTACCAACTGCTATAGACTACCTACGGTTTAGAGAATGACCAGGTCTTACATAAACAAGAAGTCCTCCCATCCGCGAAGCTGAGGCGGGAGAAAGGAATGAATCAAATTATCGCATGAACGCAACTCCTTTCGGCCATTCGGGGACCAAGAAACACTTTTTACACCCAGTCCACTTTCATAGGCTTGATATTTCGATAAACACCTTCCATCTATAGAGTATATCAGAACCTAAATAAACAATAAGGCATATTAGTGTTAGCTAAAAACATCTCATACGGGGTGTAGGGGCATATAACAGTTAAAGGAAGAAAAGATATATATGCAAGTAAGATCAAATGGTCATTTAGAAAACTGAGTTGAAATGAAAAGTTAGTTTAGAATTAGAAGTTTAGTACTTTCTAGAACTTTATGCTTGGATGGGGGAAAATGGGAGGGTCAAACAGCTTGGGTAATATCTATGGGCCGGATAGATCGGGAACACTTTTTGCCAAGCATAAACAATTTCTTTGTATGCAATCTGGGCGTCTCAGATATGATGATTGAAAAATACCTTATCAGCAATACCCCATTTTCTAGTATAATAATTTAGGAGGTTTTAGCTATTGAGTGTAGAGACGCCTATTCTGAAAGATTAGATAGAACAGTAAAATCATATTTCGAACTCATCCGTTCACGAACAAGGTGGACCGTAAGATGACTCGATCTAATATGACTAAGGAGACTGTATCATCCGTTATAGCAATATGAAGAAATGTGAACACTATAATAACAAACCTTATATTCAAGAGGTGAATCCCATATCACAATTGCTGTATCATCTGGTGACCATTCAACATCAGCAAGATCTAATGTATCAACAGCAAAAACACCCATTATTTCCCACGATTGACAAGATATTAGGTTCACATAATCTTTGCAATCACGCCTAGTACATATGGCAGCAAAATTCCCATCTTTAGTGAAAGAGACCCCTTTAGAAGCATGTTTTGGCCACTGCACGTGGATACATGCTGTATTTAAATGTGACCAAACGGTTAGCCGGAGTTGGAACTCTGATGTAGTGAGTATATGGCGACTGTCTGGGCTCCACCTGGCATAAGCAATCCCTGCTGGACCTTCATCAATTTTGCATGTCCATTCAGGTTGTGCCAATGACCATGCTTGTATCATCGGCTTCTTGTAAAGTCCACATAGTATGTATTCAGAATCAAGAGCCCATTCGATATAGCTAATCTTGTCCATACAAGAAAATAATTGTACAACCTAGATGAATGTCAAAATATCAAGAGTTAATATATGAGCTTAGAAGATTATCAAAATACACATGTTATTGAAAACTGTGAGCCCAACAAAAACATTGACTTTTTTACATCAAGGAATTCACTACTCACGAACGAAAGATATCCAAATTAGCAAGTAGCAACTTTATCCTCTGTGTTTCTATTTTCTAAATCTTGTGATTTGTTTCTACCACCAACCGTCCATGTATATTTTCTAAAGTGGCTAAAATGGAGGAAGCTATTGAATCGAGTCACAATGATCTCTGATTGAAACGAGCATCGTATACTATGGTTCAAAACAGTCTCAGACTCTCGGCTGAGTTGGCTTGACCTGCATACACTTTTTGTCCGTGGCGTAAATACCTCATGCTTTGATCATACGAGTAATTGCATAAACACTATTAGTATTGCATTAACTTTCCAAAATTTCAAATCTAATCAACTTAGAATGTTATATGGAGTTCAAATAACCTTTAAGCAACTTCCATAGTTAGAAGATAGAGAGGGCAACAAGGGTTCCGGTTCCTCTTTAGCCAACTTCTTTTCTAGACCAGTTTAAGATTAAAAAGAAAAAAAACACAACCCAAATAGACCCATTTATAAGTAACTAGACACAGATTGCAGCTACTAATATTTTCATCCAATATCGTGCCACGTGTTCACATCTCCGATATCTCGACATTATTATTTCATTAACATTCTAGTATCATAAGCAGTTAAGCACATAGTTGTCAAAGGCGGGCGTGTCGTGCGCCTAGGCGTAAAAGGCAAGAAAGGCCCAACCTTAACTCATGAAACTCTAGGCCCAAGGCCCACTAACTGTATGAAGCGCATGTCTACACTTTTCCATATAAATAAACACTTTGTTCTACATAAAAAATCACGTATACTATAGGGATATCACAACGGAATCTTTGTTCCCAAAATCACTTGGTATATATCATTATCATCAACTAGCATGGTACCCGCGCAATGCGGCGGTGTGATGGTGGAGACGGATGGTGATGGTGGTGGCGGCGCCAAACGGTGTAGGTAATTGATGTAAAGATGTTTGATTTAAAGGGAATAATCAATAATGTAGATATATTTTATAATATAAGGGACTGACGGTGTGATTTAATATTAAAGGTTGGTGGTAATTTAATTCATTAAAGGTAGTTTGGTCAATTCGCATGTCCCATTTTTCTTAACTTTCAACAAGGGGCTATAATTTTTATATACTAGTATAGAAGTATAGACATCATCATTCATCATACTATTCTTCATTTAACTAAAATGTAAGTTTTCTTCTATTTTTATAATATTAAGACTCTTCTACTATTTATATACCTTCTTAGCTAAAACTTTCTTCATTATCATTTGTTAGAGACACTGAACTTTTATATACTCTTCTACGTTTTTTTTTTCAGGCCCGCGCTTTTTTTGCGCCTCTCGCCTAGGCCCCATTTGGAGTCATTGCGCTTTGAGTTCGCTTTCGCCTTTGACAACTATGGTTAAGCGCACACACAGATCACTCCACTATAGCAAATACTAACAAATTTAACTAATATGGTATCACATTTTGATACCAAAAACTACATATTAGTAAATTGGAAAGCTAAAATTAACTTTTAGATCACATAATGTTTCGACTTGAAGTAACCATAGATAAATTCCATACAAAATTACAAAATAAAATGCAGCCATAAATTCAAAGAGAAAAAAAATAACCTTAAAAGACAAAACATCTCGAATGACAAGACGATAATCAACAGCAACAGCGAGGTAACGAGAATTCGGAGAGAAACAACATGTACCACTTTGCTTATGAGCTTCTGTAAATTCCATCTTATATCATATATATATATAATACCCAAAATTACTTAACAAAACAAGCCCTGATTTTTGTAAATAAAAATGTTGAGAGTATAAATGGGAAATTGATGAGGGTTGAGAGATGAGGGTTGTGAAAGTTATTATTGATTGGTGTGTTGGGTTGGTTTTCAAAATTTGAAACTCATCAATTAATATATTTTTTTTGAAAAGTAAGTGTAAAAAAAAGAAAAAAAAACATTAAATGAAGTGAAATATAAATAAATACATATCTATATCTATATTTATATATACTTATAATGTTATGATAATATACGTCCCAAAAGATCAATGAAAGAAAGAAAAAAGAAGCTGAAATTATAGAAAGAATGAAGGGGTAAGCAGGATATATATAAAAAATCATCAATATATACATATATATATTTATAAGATTATGATGATATATGTACCAAAAGAATGAAAGAAAAATAATAACTGAAAAAAGGCAAACTATTACTAATTAATAAATGAAGTGAAATATAGATAAAAAAAAGCTTCGATTTACTACATAAAAGAAATAAATGATGCAGATATGTAGATTTGTTTAAGAAATGAATATATGAAAATTAAACCTTTAGAAAAGAAATATGAAGAGAAAAGGTAGGTGTGATATAGAAAGAATGAAGGGGTAAGCAGGATATATATAAAAAATTATCAATATATACATATATACTTATAAATTTATGATGATATATGTACCAAAAGAATGAAAGAAAAATAATATCTGAAAAAAGCTAAACTATTACTAATTAATAAATGAAGTGAAATATAGATAAAAAAAAGCTTTGATTTACTACATAAAAGAAATAAATGATGCAGATATGTAGATTTGTTTAAGAAATGAATATATGAAAATTAAACCTTTAGAAAAGAAATATGAAGAGAAAAGGTAGGTGTGATATAGAAAGAATGAAGGGGTAAGCAGGATATATATAAAAAATTATCAATATATACATATATACTTATAAATTTATGATGATATATGTACCAAAAGAATGAAAGAAAAATAATATCTGAAAAAAGGTAAACTATTACTAATTAATAAATGAAGTGAAATATAGATAAAAAAAAGCTTTGATTTACTACATAAAAGAAATAAATGATGCAGATATGTAGAATTGTTTAAGAAATGAATATATATGAAAATTAAACCTTTAAAAAGAAAAAGGTATGTGTTATATAGAAAGAATGAAGGGGTAAGCATGATATATATAAAAAATCATCAATATATACATATATACTTATAAAATTATGATGATATATGTACCAAAAGAATGAAAGAAAAATAATATCTGAAAAAAGGTAAACTATTACTAATTAATAAATGAAGTGAAATATAGATAAAAAAAAGCTTTGATTTACTACATAAAAGAAATAAATGATGCAGATATGTAGATTTGTTTAAGAAATGAATATATGAAAATTAAACCTTTAGAAAAGAAATATGAAGAGAAAAGGTAGGTGTTAAATAGAAAGAATGAAGGGGTAAGCATGTGTAACATCCGTGAATTTTGACTCGTTGACCTTACGTGTAATTTGACTAACAATTTAAGTTAATGAAGAATTCGGGTCGTTTTGTGATTTAATGACAATGTGGTATGTTAGTCGGGTCGATAGTTTGACTTAAACGTGTTTAAATGTAGAACGAATTGTATTTTGGTTTGAGAAAGGAAACGGGTCGGCCCGTGGGTCATCCACGACCCACCAGCCCTCTTGACCCATTTCCCTCCCCTTATCTCATTCATTCACCACCCATTTCATTTCTCTCCTCTTTCTCTCTTTTCTCTTCCAAGAAACACACTCAAACACATACCTCTCTCTCTCTCTCTCTAGATTTCTATCTCATATATTGGGAATTAAGCAAGATTTTGTTTGGGGTTTTCATCATCACCTCATCTTAACAACATATCAAAAATTTGGGTTTCAAAGTGCAAGATTTCTAGCCATTTCGGGTCAAATTCGGGTTGGAGACTAGGTGAAGGTTTTGGTAAGTAAAATTCATCGCATAATCATCGTTTTATGTTTATTAACTTGCTTTTAGTTGATTACAAGTAAATTCGGGTCACAAATCGGGTCAAATCGAATTAGGGTTCAATTAGGGTTTGAAATGGGTCAAAATGGATTTAAGCAAGGATTTGATGTTATGAATCGAAACTAAGATATGGGTTATGTTTGTTTACGTCAAATGATGTTAGTTCATGCTTCAAAACATGTCTTGAACCTTCCTAGATCGATCCGTGGGTCAAAAATGGGGTTTTGGGGTCGTTTAGGTGCTGAAACTGCTGCACCTGAAGTGCAGGTTCTGCCCACTGCGGCGCAGTGGGAAGGGCCAGACCCCACTGCGGCGCAGTGGCATACTTCTGGTCGAGATTGTGTTTGGGTCTCACTGCGGCGCAGTGGGACTGTTAGGGTCTGACTGCGGCGCAGTGAGACTAGTTCAGCCGAACATTTTTCTAGTTAAACTTCAAACGCTTATAACTTTTGATCCGTAAGCCCAATAGAGTCATATGACCTATCGTTGGAATCGTGAGAGAGTCTACTTTCTCATGGTAAAGTCCTTTTGATCTGAATCCTTGTCCATTTCTAAAAATGTCGGGTCAAAGTGTTATAGTTCAGGCTCGGGAGAGTCATTAAGGCGTTGTAGGATTTTGGCGTGACTCAAACTTACTTAACCAACTTGTGTAGGGTTATAGAGTTGTTTTTGATGACACTATGATATATATTGATAGGTTGTGGGCACGTGGCGGTCGTTGGACATTTATAGCTCGATATTAACTTGTCGTTTGCTTGGAAATCAAGGTGAGTTTCGTAGCTCCCTACTCAATAGAGATTCGGGCTGAAAAGTGTACATATACGTGTTTGTTGGATTGTTTGGTTGATTTGATTGACTGTCTAGTTAATTTCTGATTAATTGTTGATTGACAGATAGTTTTGATTGATTGTGTGATGATTTACGAATGTGATTGCGTTATTGTAAGGTATTAGGATAGAAGTACATATATGGAGGTCGGTTTTACCTTCAAAGAGTCTTAGATGTGGTGGGAAGGCTGCGGGTGACCCTATACATAAGCACCTAGAACTTGATGAAAGTAAAATCCTCCAAAGTATATGTACGCGTTGTTAGAGAAAGCGATAAATTCAGGAATTATGGTTGGAATGAACATGTACGTCTCGTTATACTTGATTTGTGTGATACGCACTCAAGCATACCTTTATCGTTGTATTGACGAACTTATGAATTAATGTTTGACGATTGAATGATTGATTGAGCGATGGAATAATGGGTTATTGGTTACGTTTAATGGATCTTAGTAAGGGATTGTGATGTATTATTTTTATGGTTATTGTTATTATTATTATTATTATTGCTAGGATAGACGTGCATACATGGAAGTCGGTTATGCCTTCATTGGGTTCTAGATGTGGTGGGAAGGCTGCGGGTGACCCTATATATAAGCATCTAGGATTCGAAGAAAGTAGAATCCTCCTAAGTGTATGTGCGTATAGTTTACTTTAGTTTGATGTTTGATGATTGATGGACTTGTGATGTATGGATGTTGTGTATCCATCCCACTGAAGAGGATGTGACTTATGTTGTGTATCTATCCCACTGAAGAGGATATGACTTATGTTGTGTATCTATCCCACTGAAGAGGATATGACTTATGTTGTGTATCTATCCCACTGAAGAGGATATGATACCTGTTTTGAATTGATGTTATGTACGTTACTTGGGTATAATGTTTATTACGCGTTTTATTTGTTGTGTGAAATCTTGTGGTGGATGTTGTTGTGTTGTTCTTAGAGGCTCACTGTAAGTCATGTTTTGCCTCTACTCGTATATTATGATTAGTGACGAGGGTTTCTTATGGACCCTTACTGCGAACTCACCAACCTTGTGTTGACTATGCTTAGTACACTTTTCAGGTATTCAGAGTAATCCAGGGCGTGGGTTTGATTATTAGCTTGCTGTTGAACCCGGACTTGGACTTATATGGATCAAGGATCCATTTGCCTTCTTTTGCATTATACTTAGAACCATTAGCCATCTTTTGATGTTCTGTTGTAATCTTTGATGATGACTTGTTCTTTATGTATTTGATTCTTGTTTAACTTACTGTATGGATTCACTGAATCCTCTATTTGCATTTAGTTCATGTTCTACATTAATTCCACCTTGTGCTATATGATTTCCGTGATATTCTGAGCCTTGGCTTGGGGTGTTACAGCATGATATATATAGACAGAGAAAAACCAATGGGAATGTATCATTTGCTCCCCTTGTTTACACTGTGTTCTCGAATTTCCATTTAAAAGAAGAGAAATGAAATGAAGATAAAAGAAAGAAATATAAAGGAAAAATATTATAATTTTTGTGTTCTTGAGTTTTATGGAAATGGAAGGAAAAGAAGTGAAAATTAAACCTTTTTATTTCTTGAGTTGGAGAGAAAAGAAATGAAAAATGACAAATTGACAATTATACCCTAAGTTGTAAACCAATGCAACCAGGCAGCAAAAACAGCAGCAAAACTGCACTGTTTCAGCATCAAAAACAGCAGCAAAACTGCACTATTTCAGTACCAAAAATAACAGCAAAACTGCACTATTTCAGCACTAAAAACAGCAGCAATATTATAATGTTTCATCACCAAAAACAGCAACAATTCATCATTATTTCAGCACCAAAAACAGCCTATTTTCAGCACCAAAAACAGCCTATTTTTAACACCTAAAACAGTATAATGTTTCATCACCAAAAACAGCAACAATTCATCATTATTTCAGCACCAAAAACAGCCTATTTTCAGCAAAAAAACAGCATCTCTTTCATTGAACCATAATAAAAACAAGTTACAAATTTTGTGCATTCAACACTAAGCTTTCCATATACTCACTTCTGGCATTCTTTATAATACAAAATAGAAGAAATCCTTGCAGCAAACAAAAACTATGTCCACTAATAATGTAATGCAGCAAACAACTTTACTGAAAAGCAATACTGCAAAAAAAACTATACTGACCCAAGAGTAGTAATGTAATGCAGCAAACAACTTTCCAAAATCCTGAAGAATTGAGCCGGATAACCTGTCCACTATCAAACAGCAGAAGCATCCTTCTCCTTTTGCTTCTGCTTCTTTGCTTTGCCTTCACCATTGGCCTTAGGTTAAGCCTTAGCCACACGCAAGTAATAAAAAGCGATTATCATCAGCTGTAACTTCTCCAAAGTTAAAGGTCTCCACTGACCCAAGAGTAGTAATGAAATGCAGCAAACAACACTGTATTAGATATGGAACAGGTAAACTTAAATAGTGATTGATCATTAAGCGCCAGATGGGGTCCACAAAGAACAAAATCTTGGAATCATTATAAAAGAAGAAACACAAAGAACAAAAGAACAAAATTTTGGAATCATTATAGAAGAAGAACAAAATCTTGGAATCATTATAGAAGAAGAAATTTTGCAAGGGGAATAACTGTGATAAGCTTAAAAAAAGTGACATGCTATTACGCTAAAACTAATGCAAACCTATATGATATCATATTCATAAGTATAACTAACAAAGCAAAATACAGGTGTGGCTATGTCATAAGCATTTTAACACAACAAAAGAAAGGTTGGGTAACTACCAAGAAAAACGTAACATCTTTTCGTTAACAGCCAGATGTTAAAAACATGCACCAAGGCACACTAAGAGCTAATATAACTAGAGATTCAAATCCTAGCATTGATAGTGCATTATGTTAAAAGGGTCAGATAAACTGTAATTACTAAAAGGAGAATGGGTGAGCATGTCAGATTGATTAGAATATATAATTAAGAGTTCAACTGAAATAGATTTTATAAATTATACACTCTCCAAAATCATTTTGATCAAAGACTAATATAATTGTAACAATATTCATCTTGTATTTAAAAAGTGGACATAAAAGGTGTCTGTGGGTCAATTCAACGACCAGTACTTGTATGAATCTGAGCGTGTTTTGACCCGTTGCTCACCAACGTTGTGCCACCTCAAGAATTTACCATAAATCCAAGAGTACACCTCCAGAACTGCCTTCTTGAGATCACTTACATATTAGTCAACTCGAATTGGTGAGCAGAATGTCCTTACAATAGGTCTCAGGTTCTAACCTCCTAGGTATACATCTTGGGGGTGGCAGGGGGGAGGGTTTGAAAAAGGTGATAAGATACCCCGGCTGAGTACATCTGAGTTAAAACTCGTCCTTTTGGAGGTACCCAAACACGAAAAACCTCCTACTTGTATATATTGTTGGTGTTTGAATACTTTCAGGTATTTGATTATTAATCAAAAACTCTCGCTAGCATACAAGTTGGGTCAAAGTTTGGGACTGGGAAGTTTGACACTGTTCATCCTGAAGTAATCAATTACCTTGAACACAGCAGCAGAACAAAGCAGCAGAACATGGAGCTCTAAGAGTAGATAGATGCATAAACTCTGCAAATACTTTCCAGGTTAAGTGATTTAGAACTCTTAACATCTGATCATAACTACCAACTGCTAAAGACTGGCCATTCGGGGACCAAGAAACACTTTTTACACCCAGTCCACTTTAATAGGCTTGATATTTCGATAAACACCTTCCATCTATAGAGTATACCAGAACCTAAATAAACAATAAGGCATATTAGTGTTAGCTAAAAACATCTCATACGGGGTGTAGGGGCATATAACAGTTAAAGGAAGAAAAGATATATATGCAAGTAAGATCAAATGGTCATTTAGAAAACTGAGTTGAAATGAAAAGTTAGTTTAGAATTAGAAGTTTAGTACTTTCTAAAACTTTATGCGTGGATGGGGGAAAATGGGAGGGTCAAACAGCTTGGGTAATCGGATAGATCGGGAACACTTTTTGCCAAGCAGATATATTTGTATGTATTTTATAATAATTGTGAAACTTATATCATTGAAAAGTAGATTGAAAACTCAATCCATTCATATATTTTATATCAAGTTTTATATAACACAACAAAAGATAATTACAGTCAAAGATTAAAGAAAAAGACTTTGAAAGTCAAACTTGGATACTTAAAATAGGACGGAGGGAGTAAAATAATATTACCATGCATATTGAATTTGCAAAAGTCCAGCATCACGCAAGTGTTTTTCTTGGCCCGGTTTTGCCATTGCACCAAAAGCAGTCGCGCTAAGATCAAAGTGTGCAAGGTCAGAAGCAAACGGGCCTCCCCCGCAAAAATCAGTGATGACAACCCGAACGGCTTTGCATGAACATGATGGATGCTCGGTACATTTTATCTATGTATATATAATAACATTCAAATTGTGAGTTAGTAATGACTAATCACAAAGGTAAAAGAACCAAATAAATATGTTGAAACACATAAATTAAAAAATTTGTTGTCATGGTATGTAGTAATAATTTGTATAAAACAATTAAATATATATATGTAAATGTTGGGTCCACTGAACAAGCTAGCAAACCTCATAACAAGCCCCGCATTCTTTTCCTGCATTGTAAATAGATGGGTTAATTCCAGTCACCATGGAAGAAAATGGTGCTAGTGACACTGAATTTCCATAACCACATGAACCTCCTGCATTGTTTATTTACCATATTAAGTAACCTTGCATTGATTAACATAAGAAAAATATTCAATGTGCCTAAATAGTACTAGTATGTCTATTAAAGGTCTACTTAACATGAAATAGAAAAGTCAAATTAAGAAAGAGAAAGTGTCTAATACATGTATAAATAAATGAATATAGTAGGCATATTAAGCATAATTTTTAGGAATATCTATCATTGCTCTCAACATAATACTAATTCAACATGCATGCATGAAGCATGCTCAATAGGGAAAGTATGGAAAAAGATACCATCAAGCTATAGCTTGTTTTATGAACCACAAATATAGACTATACATAAAAGTGTCAGACATACCATCACTTCCGGCACCATCAGGGTTACCATACCACGTGGCGCCGGCGTTGGACCAACGGGTCGTGACGGTGGATAAGTTGAAGTGTTTTGGTCTAATGGCAAAGGTCAATGTGAAGAAGGTTAGAAGACACAAGAAAAAAAATTGTGAGGAATTGGTGGTCATTGATGCTTGGTGCTATGCTACCAAGTCTACCTAATTGTTGCTTTTATAGGGATTACATAAGTGGTTTTTATACTAGATTTTAGGGAGCCTAGTTGCTTTCAAGTCCATGTTAAGTACACAAAAAATACCCTCCAATGACGAGTGGTCGCTAAATGTCGACATTGTCGTTGGAGAAGGTATATAGCAACGATAATGTCGAGAGAACCCCATACACGCAACAGTGGAGATTGACTATAGGAGGTCTTGTATGGCTCCAAACCGGGGGCCATTTATACCTCACATATCCATGCCATCATGTCATACATGATGGCTTGTTGTTCATCCAGACGATTGATCTGGAGAGAAATACTGGAAATCTCCTAGAATATACGTACATAATTAAAAAAAACAAATACAAAAAGCATAAACAGCCAAGTCAAAGGAGGACCCACACATGCGATATTAAAGGTTGACAATAAAAGGTCGCTGACATACAAGGGGATCCTGACTATAAGTAAACCATTGACCTTACATAGCACAACGCGTTTTGGGCGCATTGGTTGTGGGTGAGAGGAGAACTTCACATTTAAGCGTGCTCGGGTGACAGCAATGCCATATGGGTGACCCTTATAGGAAGTTTGCTCGAGCAACCAGAAACAAAGTCGTGAGTTACGGGCAAAGCGGACAATATTGTGTTGTGAAAAGGTGGGGTGTTATTGTATGACTCCAAAACGAGGAGCAATACCACACATATTCACAACAACGTGTCATACATGATGGCTTTTTGCTCATCCAGATGATCGATCCAGCGACAAATGATCTCCTGCTAGGCTGCTACACCTCCGGATCTAGACACCGCACCTAATATGCACGCGGGAGGTGGTTTGCGGCTGCGGCGGTTCGTCCGCATAGGCCCTTGATAGCCGCCCTCTATTGCGGATCCACCACTTTCTTGATGGAAACAAGCTCAACCGACAATAGCATCAGTCTCCCCAAGGGATGCCAGGTTGGGTAACCAACTAACCATAGCATGAGCCTTTCAAATACTTCGATGATACCAAATCTCGTTAATAGTGGCTCGACCAACCTTTTTGGGAGGAACAGGGCGATCGCGAGCCGATCACACTTTCTCCACAATGACAACCTGTGCATGATTCTGGTAATGATATGGTGTTAGACAAATTTCCCTTTGCAGTTCTTCGAGATTATACAGTGGTTTATGATGGTGGTTTTTATTTCTGCTTTTAAATTTATAAAATGTTGTACAAGTAATTATCCCAAAACACACACCTACGGGCAGAGAACCCGATCGGATGTAGTATAGTTAAGTGATAAGTTACAGGATCGTTCGCAAGGACGCGTTGCTTTACCTAATCTAGTAATATGTGTAATTCTAGCGGTTGTGGGGTTGTCACGATTTCCTATTAAACTAATTAAAAATACTGAAAAGTAAATAGAAGCCGCAACCGCTTATTCAGCGAGAGGCTCAGTCTGAAAATAGTTTGAAAAAGCAAATAACAGTAATTAAATTAAAATACTTGTTTGGCATCTCTGATCTCATGGTACGACCAAATATCATTCTACCTACTTGCTAGACTGTTGGAAACTTAATCACGGCTCAGATTCTCGTTAGATTCACTTTGCATAAGTAACTAGTGTTGTCGCTAGACTCACACTACCCTATAAACAAATTCTCGTTAGATTCATTGTTTTAGCATTAATGACCTAAAGTTTGTGTTACTAGTTCATCTTTAAGTTACCCGGCTCTTAAGCCATGGCCAGATAGTAATTATCTCCGGTGACCACAATGCTCGTTTCCAAGTCAAAGGATCGCGTCTGACTTTGTTAAGCATCATGTTCTATTCATCCTAATTAATATGGTTATGGATCCCTCGGTTACAAGTGAATCACCTTTTACAGCTAGTTAAAGACCGACTAGTGTTTTCCATCTTTATGTATTAATCCTAGTGTATGATTATAGGCCGATCATCAGAATTAAACTAATATATTCAGATATAGAACTGATATTAATGTGAAGAACTAGTAAAACATGGATCTACGATAAACAGTAAAGCACATTCCAACATATTCTAACAAATAAAGTAAAACAATAAACGTCTACATGATCACATTGATCCAAACAAGTATTCAGCCTACTAGCCTGACATTATTAAAGGAATAAC
Source organism: Erigeron breviscapus (assembly GCA_034093135.1). Classification (NCBI taxonomy): domain Eukaryota; kingdom Viridiplantae; phylum Streptophyta; class Magnoliopsida; order Asterales; family Asteraceae; genus Erigeron; species Erigeron breviscapus. The sequence continues at coordinate 3,050,949 of CM067167.1, forward strand.
AAAGTCTGAAAAGATGAAAGACATTGTTTACCAACTGAAAGTAAAATAGAAAAGTAGATCTAGACTGAGGATGAAGATCGGAAGGTGTTAGAAGCTCCAAAACCTCCTTGGAATCTGCAAAGTCGACCTAGGGTTGAATATGGGCGGCTAGGGCTGCTGAATCGGCTCTCTCTTCGTTCGGCTCCCGAATCACCTCCTTGTGTCTTGTAACTTCATAGGCTTCCTTCTTGAGTCACTTGATGCCATTTACCCTCTCTCGCATCTTCCGTGAACCTGCGTAAACATACGACTCCATTAAGTACCGATAGTTCCGGAATATTAACTCATTTAGACATTGAAATGAAGCCTTTCGATAGGGGTTTTTATCACAAAATGGACGCTCATCAGTTTAACAATGCAGCTAATGGTTGAAACTTTACCCATGATAAATGAAAGAGAGGTTCTTCGCGAGACAATACGTCAGGTTGTAGGAGGTGCCAGTGAGGAGATAACATTAATAAAAGAAAGGGATAATGGCACGGGAGTGTAACCAACTATGACCAAAAGGTTATGTAATGTAACAACTACTCGACTAGCTATGTAGTATAACCACCTTTGCTTTTTCGGTTATCATGTGATGTAATGAGTGACTGGCTAAACAGGTAACCGGTAACCACTTCATTTTCATTTGAAAATTCACTTACATGGCATGCTGACTCAAATGATAAAGATGATGTGTACTTACATTAATCATTTCATTTATTTATATAGATATACATGAAACAATAATTAAAAATAATAATAAAAAATACACCCCACCGTTATTTCCTTTTGTTTCTCCTCCCCCCTGCTTCATGTCTATATCTATATTATCATATGTGCACTTGTATATGTATAAGTATAAATCTATCTCCCATGAACCTCTTCTCTTCTCCAACAGGTCATCATCCCACCACTACCATACCACTCTCCCGTCACTGCCATACCACTCCCTAGCACCAGATCTATAACCTATCTACAAATTCCACCACCAACAGATATATAATTGGTTATTATATTTACGGTATCATTAAAGGATTTCCGTACCACTTCCCTGCTCACCACCACACTACATCGAAAGCATCGAAAGATTCGCCGGAATCTAGAAAGAGTCACCGGAATCCGGCGACTTCTTCAATGACCAGAAACGGGTGTCATCACTGCCGACAATAAACTTCTAAATTTATTCAACATCATTATCATGAAATGGGTGCTACATCGATGTCTTATTTATACATTGATTAATTAATTCATACTGCTACATGGTGTTTTTCATAGTGTTCGATCATCTTATGTAATGTGATTATTAATTTGTATATTTTTGTATATATATGTAATATGTATATCAGTATATGGTATAAATATTATACAAATAAATGTTCAATGAATCATAGTCCATGTAAGCATTAAGGGTTGACTTGGCGGATGATGTAGCGGGTGACATGGCACTTACAGGTTATAATTTGGAAGTTACCCGGTAGTATACATTACATAACCTAAAAAGCAAAAGTGGTTACACTACATAGCTAGTCGAGTAGTTGGTTACTGATTGTGCACCAAACCGCATGGTTGATGATGATTCCGGCAAGGGCTTCGATCGTGGAGAGATGGTTGAGGTTTAAGGGTTTGTTGGCGATTCCCCGAAGGTAGGAGCAATGCTCCTTTACGCCAACTATAAGTGTTTAGGATTTATTAGGGTTTATGTGTGAGAGTCGGCTGATTTGTGATCATGCCCATTGAATGAGGGTTACCTCTCCTTATATAAGAGAGGGTAACTTGGGGAGGAAGCTAGGGTTTTAACCCTAGCTAGGGTTTTGGCATATCTAGGATATATTTATCCGATTTACTTGCCATCTTTATCCCTTTTATAATTGGGATATGATTTACTATAATTTAGGAAAGGATTTAGGTTTATCCCTAACCATTTAATTATTATTAACACCTCCGGGCATAAGCCCTTCGTGCAGGTGCTTCGTGCAGAGTGCCCTTCGTACAGTGGTACGAAGGGGTACATCGTCAAGCCCCCCAGTCTAATATTATAGACTGCCAAGGCTATGATGTTAGACTATACTTCTCATGTTCTTGGATATTGCTTTGAAGGTGATCTTGTGATATGCGTCTTCTTGCTTCTTTAAATGCACTCTCCTTTCTTCTTTCTTTACTTTATATCCGTCGTTGTTGATCGCTGCGTAACTCTTCTTATTCCCTTTTTCTTTATCAATAATGACGAAGGTAGGTATTAAATCCACGTTCTCCTTCGCTGCATCCAATCAACTTAGGGGTTTTATAGATACGTACTTTCTTGATAAGATCAGGGCTTTTTGATTGCCTAATCAAGCCCTTCGGCTGGTTCATAAAGCTCGTCTTTTTATAAGGAGGTTCTTTCTTTATATGAATGCAACTTGCGAAGGGTGACTTTTGTCAAATGAGAGAATGTGGTGGGTGATTTGTTGAATTTTGACACGTTAACCGAGGCGATAGGTGGATATTTGATTTGTATGAGTGATTTTGATCGAAATTTGAGAAAGTGTGAGCTTTATAAGGTTTTGGATAAGGTACTTTCAGGGAGACTCTTGATATGGTCTTTGCTAGAAATCGGTTGTTTCGTTTATGGACCTTTGATCTTCGAATCTCACTTTTTGCGATGAAGTTTTAAGCGGGCGTGGATTTACGGAGATCAGTGAGTCTTGTAACGGAGGAAATTGATTATGTATTTATGGTATGAATCATGAAGTGTTATGCTTCTGATTCGGTGATGTAATGGTGTAAATTCGGATGTATCTTTGCATCTTTTGTTATGCATAATGTAAACAACCGGTGGTGTATCCTTTATATCGGAGGTCGTATTTCCGTTGCGTCAGGTTGTTCTACTTCGACGAGACTTTTGCGTGTGTCGCTTTGTTGAGTAACTTCGTGCGTTGATGAACTTGATGTCCGTAACTTTTACTTGTCATGTGGTTGTGTCCTTGTTTCGTAGACCACATGGTTATCTTCTTATGATTCTTTCCCTTGATGTAGGGCAGATGTTGCAGACTTTAGGAATTTTGCTTCTCGTTTTGTGGAGAAGGCATCGCTGAAGTTTCAGAGTTACGTGGGATATGTTCTTCATATATTTTCGATTCTGATGTCCTTGGATGACTATTCTCTTCTTATAATTATCTACGAAGGTGCTAGAGGTATCCTCCTTGTTGTTATGGGAGGTTTCTTCAAAGTTCCTGAGCAATCCTCAGCTTCTATATTCTGACTTTGGTAGTGGTTTATGTAGGCTACTATCATTTGTTAACTCTTTCAAGCATTTTTATGGGCTTCGGGTGATGAATTATTCTTTATATATTCGGAAGTCCCACGGATAGAGCCAAATGATTGTGCACCAAACCGCATGGTTGATGATGATTCCGGCAAGGGCTTCGATCGTGGAGAGATGGTTGAGGTTTAAGGGTTTGTTAGCGATTCCCCGAAGGTAGGAGCAATGCTCCTTTACGCCAACTATAAGTGTTTAGGATTTATTAGGGTTTATGTGTGAGAGTCGGCTGATTTGTGATCATGCCCATTGAATGAGGGTTACCTCTCCTTATATAGGAGAGGGTAACTTGGGGAGGAAGCTAGGGTTTTGGCATATCTAGGATATATTTATCCGACTTACTTGCCATCTTTATCCCTTTTAATTGAGATATGATTTACTATAATTTAGGAAAGGATTTAGGTTTATCCCTAACCATTTAATTATTATTAACACCTCCGGGCATAAGCCCTTCGTGCAGGTGCTTCGTGCAGAGTGCCCTTCGTACAGTGGTACGAAGGGGTACATCATCAGTTACATTACATAACCTTTTGTTCATAGTTGGTTACACTCTGGTGCCATTATCCCTAAAAGAAATCGATGTTCAACACCTACCTTCAACCACCCACACACCCCAAGACGACGGGCAACGATGGTCATCAAGATTATTAAGTGGATATACTAGCATAACGGAACCTGTTTCAAATGAACACGCTTGAAATTTGTTTAAATAAATACTAGCACGTTACCCGCGCAATGCGGCGGTTTTCGTGGCGGCGACGGTGTGGTGGTGGGGGACAACAGTTGGTGGTAGTGACGGCGTCGAGTGATGTTAGATAATTGATGTAAAAGTAATTGATGTAAAGGGTTAATGTGGCTATTTTAAAAGAAAAAGAGCTGATAGTGTTATATACTTAAGGGTATTTTAATCATTTCTCCCCATGTAATTTTCAACATGGGAGCTATTTTCTTTATTATATAGTATAGATTAACAAATATTCACATAAACATTACAGCAAAAATTAAGAATCGCATTTATTAAAAAATCATGTGTTGGCTGATGCATGATCCTTCGTGTCGTAGGCCCCACTAGCTATCAATCCTGAGCAACAATGTCCTCAACGGTACGCAAATCCTGAGCAACTTCGTGATGACATACCCTCTCAGCGGTACGTAGAACCTGTCACACGAAGAAACAGTAACACGTTGCGATACGGAGGTCTGTCCGTAACAAAGGCTTCTGCAAAAGATGAAAAGGGATAAGAATTGTTCCCCTACAAAGTCGGGATTTGTTCTTATCACAAAAGGCCGGTAATTATGTGATGATATACCCTAAACGGAGCTTTAGCTCTGTATCCGAAGCAGAAGCAGAGGCACCTTCGTGCAGGTAAAATTACTTATCTACATATACCCAGAACGGAGCTCGACCTCCGTCCAGCACAATCATTCAAGAGCTACCTAGGTAATAAATACCCAGCCCCAAGCTAAAATACATCAAGAAGATTGGATATAGATACTTTCTATGATTATCCGATCTCAATAACATATTTGAGGACCGACGATCTCGGATAGGACTTCCTAAGAAGATCACCTCAAATCTCCTCAAAAAGGAAATAAAATATATCACAAAGAAGAAGAGATTTACCCTAATTCTCTTACCATCCTCTCCAAGTTTTCTACCCTCTATATAAAGAGGAAGACATACGGCATCATCATCTTTTACCCTCTAAAAATATACAACCTACGTACCACACCGGCCTCCAAAGTCCGGTGACAATATAGATCATAGGCGTAAAGCGGCGCAGCCCTATTACCTTTAGGGAATCGCCTTCAAATCACCATAAACCCCCAAATTCTTCACTCATACCTCCGGGTGAGCCATAGTGCGATTATTTGATCAAACAAATTGGCGCCATCCGTGGGACTCCACTAAAAAAAAAACACAGAGAACCTCACCCACGATCATAATAATCAAAACCCATGGCTGATGGAGAATACTCCCCAAGAACACCTGGTTCCGGGGGATCCCGAATCCCCCCGGGAGGGTCAGATTTCCAAGAAGGGTTTTCTTTCGACACACCCGGTCAGAACTATCGCCCACCTATTATTACAGCGGGTGGCCATAGTTCGACCTTGGGTGAAACGTCGAATACCCAAAGTGCCCCTGGGAGACCTGAAACCCAAAGCCAGATCCAAGACAGGCCTGCGGTGACCCCCCTGGAACGATACCCGGGCAGATCTGCACCACAGAATCATGCTGCGGAAAGATCTGTTTTGGAAGAACGTGTACCGGGAGGAGCCGCACCACAAAATCGTGCTACAGAACGTCCCGTTCTAGAGGAACGTACATCGGATAGATCTGCGCCAGAACCAAGCAGATCCACGGCAACACTGCAAGGTCAAGGACTAGAAAGACCAGCGACACAGGGCCTGAATCTGTTCAGAGCTTCAACACCTCCGCAAGGACAGAATGCAGGGGGATTCACAATGAGCCCGCCCAACCAAGGACCAAACAGACCTGCAGCGGCACCGCCCCGGAGCAGTAGCGGGTTCGTACTGACACCTCTATAGAGGCAAAGCCCCGAGCAATTCAGGCCGAGCTTCACCTCCATAAGTCGAAGAACACAGTTACCCCTGGGAGATAACAACGGGGCATCGACGTCGGCAGAGCACGAAATAAACGATGCATATGTACAAGCTAACTACGACGCCGTAAGCGCAATTATGAACCGCCTAAGGGAGGCGGGTCAGATCCGAAATGTTACCAGAAATCTGGAAAATGAATATGATTCTGACTCAGTAGATGAGTATATCGAGGCGGAGCTCCCCCCAAGAAGAACAAATAGGGAAGCACCTCCTCAACAAGAAAGACGAACGCAAACAACCACGACTCCGGCAAGGACAACGGGGATACAGATAGGGGAAAGAGTAAATCTAACTGCCCAAAGAGAAGAGGTACCTTCAGAGCCACCTAAAAGGCGCCAAACCAGGGTTAACAGAGGTCCGGAAAATATTCTGGGACCTCGACAAAACCAAGAAGGGCCAAGAGGAAGCCAGCAAGGGTTCCAGCATACCAGAAGGAACGTGGTCCGCCCAGATTACGATTCTTACGAATGGGAAGATCCGGAACTGGTAGACTTGTCCCATTTGGTTAATACGGAGAGCCCATTCTCTATGACTATACAAAGTCACCCCCTACCAGCAAAAAATGAAATACCCTCAACATTTGGGATACTACGACGGAAAAAGCGATTTGGATGACCTCCTGAAGAAGATTATCAGAGCAGCTTTAATCCAGAGATGGGATATGCCGACCACATGCCATGCATTTTCTTATTCATTAACGGATGATATGTTTGTGATTGCTGTTATATAAGTTCATACTTTGGAGCATATATGTTTGGTTAATTATCATGATTGTTTATTCATATATAAATATTTAGATTAGATTTATATTAGGTGAATAACCCAACACATGTAATTCGGTCTATGTGGCCAATGTATTAGCAATTTTATAGTGTATATGTGAGTAGGATCAAGTTTCTTACATATTTAATCTGTTATACATTCTATTTGATCAAAACAGAGCTCAGTTCATTTAGAAAGTTCAGTTATTCAAAGTGAAGAAGCTTATCTAGCAACCTCCCAATTTGAAACATCTGATGATTTAGTACGAAGTGTTCGATCATTTTATTATACTAAAGGATATGGACTATCTATTCGTGATTCAAGAAAAGGAAAGCATGTCACTTTGCAATGTGACCGAGGAGGATCCTATAAAGAACCTGTTGAAAGTAATAGAGAAAAGAGAACCTCGTCTCGTTTGATTAATTGTCCCTTCCAAATTGTTGGCAAAAAGAGAGCTGATGGTGCTTGGGGGTTTATAGTGAAAGACTTGACACATAACCATGAACCATCAATGGACATGTCTGGGCGTCCATTATTTCGTCGATTATGTAGAAACACCATTCAAGAAAATAACATTTTATTGATATACATTTGAATT
>CM067167.1:3059252-3132985 GCA_034093135.1 Erigeron breviscapus
CTAGCCAATTTATTAGACCTACCGGGCCCTCGGTACCATTAAATTCTTTTGGTTTACAATATGTGAAGGTCTTGTAGTCTGTCCCGGGCAGATGAACTCTAGGAATAACTCGTTCCGCAGTAGGTTCAACGTTGTTACTATTATCAGTGTGATGATTATTATTGGCGTTCATGCTTGCCGTGATCTGAGCAACTAAAGTAGGCATGGCGGCCAACAGTTGTTGTGTCACAAACGCTGCCATATTATTTTCCCCGTCAGCACGTGTGGTAGATCCAAGACCAGTGTTTATATTTGCAGTAGCAGTTTCTGGTTCTTGCTGGTTCACAGGTTCTTCCTGTTCAGTTGTATTGGGTTGAGGAGTTGATCTAGTAACTCTCTTGGGAGCAGCCTTCTTCTGGACCTGCCTCTTTTCTTGGGAGCCATAAGTCTAAGACATAAACAAAAATGTCATTTAGAGATTTCCTCGTAGGAACAACAAAGAGTGTAGCTTTTCAAGATGTTTTAGATATAAGAGGATGCCAAACACAAGTCACCATTTATCGACTTACTTGAACTCATGAACTAAACAAGAAAAGAAATATAGAACACTATACTTCTAGAATTGAAATGAGCAAGTGACGTAGTTTTGAACAAGTAGGTAAGCCGAAGAACTATCATATTTCATTTATACGAAAACTTTTTACATAATCTGACTTGTACGTTTCCAAAATCTTGTGGGAAAACTACATCCACAATACCATTCATGTGGGAACTACATCACGATGATACATTACACAGTCAGAATAATTACTATCTGACATACGTGGGAAATACATCCACCAAAAAGATTACAACTCAATACAGATGTATGAGTTGTCAATTGTTCTAAGGCTTACAATACGTTTACTACTACAACTATTAATTACATCCTGAAAAGAACTACAACAAGCAATGCCACCACCAAGACCACTACAACTGATAGTATCCAGACCATTCTACCAATAGCTTCTCTCCCTTCCCTAGCCACGTCATAGCCTCAGCCGCCTGCTGATAAGCTCCAGTCAACTCCTGAGCTTGATTCTCCATACTCTTTCTGGTGCAGATGAGGGAATTGTTCATCCTCGACAGCTGCCGGCGATAATATTCCATCCTATCAGCTGCAGATGCAACTGGCATAACGGCATGTGGATTGTAAACAGGCATTCTTGAGGGACCCGCAGCATACGGATCTCCCTGAAAGAATGAAAGACCAGGTCCATTGTTGCCCTGAACTGGTGCAGAAGGACCAGGAGCATAAGGGTCTCTAGGAGCATAAAGCATATGAGCTCCCTCGGTAGTCCTCCTCTGATATGGAGATACCGGTGTTACAGATGATTGAACATGGATAGATACATGTTCACTTCCAGATTCACTGGATGACGATACAAGGTTGATAGGGCGAGATTCATTGCCCGATTCCTCCATTGGTTCCTCTTCATAAGAGTCAGGAACATATGGAATGGAGTTTGCCAAGACAGGAACTGGAGGTGTACAAGGTACAACAGCATTAGAGCTAACTCCATCCGACATGACTAGTCTGAAAAGATAGTCAAATAATCCATATAAGTCTACTGGATAAGACAGCACGAATCAATTGAATGTGACAGTACGCAACATTGAGGTTTAAAGAAATCTTTGTCTAGATTACACACCTTCGGTTTGGGTTTCTATTACCAACATATTTAAAATGCTTATATATAGGGTCACCCGCAGCCTTCCCACCACATTTAAATATGTTGTCAATATAATCCAAACTATCACGTATATAAACCTTATGCATACACATACGAGTCGAGTTTCTATTCCTAACATGCCTTAAATGCTTATGTATAGGGTCACCCGCAGCCTTCCCACCACATGTACAGCATGCTGTGAATATAATTCAACTAACACGTATATACAAAATTTTAGATATTTATTTCGAGCCTTATACTATTTTACATAATCGGGACGTAGTTGATCGGGTTAGGTCTAATTATTGACAAATAGTATAACTCTCGAGATAAGTATCTTAAACCTTAATGACTTAGATTTCCTATATGAAGCGACCATGGCTATAGATTGAGTTATTCACGAGGAATAACTCCGTATTCACTATAACCTTGTCTCTGATACCAATTTTTGTCACACCCCGTTGTAGCGGAAATACAGGGTTAACAAGTAATTGCGTACTAATCAGAAGGTAAATAGAGATTACATCCATTAATCCAAATACGAGTTTATTACAAGTATAATCGTTCGGAAGTGGACCCCAATACACGGATACAAACTATCCTCAATTGGAAATGGGCCCACTAAATACAAATATAACATATGGACAACTAAGTACAATTAGGACTAATAAAGCTATAGTCCTCAGAGGTCTGACGCTAATTGTACGTCCAATGTTCAAAAGATGGCTTCAAAATGCCATATACGCTTCCAAATACTTACTGTTGGTTCCCTGAAAAGCATGAAGTTTGAGAGGATCAACTATCGAAATAGTTGGTGAGTTTACAGTATGTTTGACCAAATGTTTATTCGTCATTGATACAACACAATGACCTATAGTTATAAAAAGACCAGGCAGTTAGAATACAACATCTAACAATATTTTTATTTCAAGATAGTCAGAATACCACATCTGACAGCATATGACAGTCAGAATACAACATCCGACAGTATCAGTCAATATGCCTCGCACATGGTTTCCGTTCTACATGGGTGCGGACCTTAACCAAGACAGTCAGAATACAACATCCGACAATTTAACCAAGACAGTCAGAATACAACATCCGACAATTAACCAAGACAGTCAGAATACAACATCCGACAATTTAACCAATAGGGGGAAACATTTTAGTTTGTCAAACACAAAGAAACATCTTAGTCAGCCATCACACGGCAATTCAACGTCATTTTATCCAACATTTAATAAATGACACGTATACACATTTTCGACAGCCGTCAACATGGCAAAATTTAAGTCAAATGATCTAAGTATCCAAATCACATGGCATACTCACAAAAACAATCATTTATTTAACAAATAGTGTATACAACAGTACATGCTTTTCAGGCCCAAAGTAAAAGGAAAAGGGCGCCATAAACTCACCTTAGCGATCTAAATGCTAAAAGGTATAATGTAGCTCGAGAAGATCCACAGTCAATTCTCCTGGTTATCCAAAACCTATGATATCATTACCAAAACTGAGGATCAAATCCCTTGACGACGGGTATCCTACGTACGACTACTTAGCTATCAATCCTAGAATGCCACGACCGAGAATGTGATTCAATGTTCAATATTATTTGACTCAAGTTCGTCTTTTAATACTAAATTGGATGGAAAGTCAAATGTTCCAGTAAGATACCACTGCGCCGTAGTGGGAAAAGTTTCACCCCACTGCGCCGCAGTCAGCCAAAAATAATATTTTTCGAGGATTTACACTGCGCCGCAGTGAGCCAGAACATGCTCACTGCGCCGCAGTGGCTTAAGTCGACACCAGACCAGAGTCTGGGCACTGCGCCGCAGTGGGCTAAGACAACGCCACTGCGCCGCAGTGGCCCCATTCTGCAGCCAAAAAAACCAGCAACTTCACATGCAGAAAGCCAAACCAAAAATGTTTCTAAATCAATCCTTTTCATTTCAAAGACTATGTGTATGTTCATAAGGCCTGGAAATATCCAAATTCGCCAACCATTCATCATTCCAACCCTTTTGATTTCAAAACCTAATTTCTAAGTCAAATGTCCATTTATCAATAAAACCCTAATTTCTTATCAAAATCAAAGGTTTCTAATTCCATTAACAAAACTGAATCAAACCCTTAATTGAATTTAAATCAATAAGAAAATTGAAGAAATAAGTTAACTTACCACTTTTGTGTTCTTGAAGAAATTGACTAAGATGAAGATGGTGATGATGATGTTTGATAATGATAATAAACCTCTTTAAAAACTCCAAATGATTACTACCTTTGCAAGACAAATTTTTAGAAGAAAAAGAATAGAAGAGATTGAGAGTATTTGGGAAATGTTTAAGTGATTTGTGTGTGTTGTGTTTGTGTGGTGTGTGTGTGTGATGATCAAGAAAGAAACAGGGAGAGAAGGGGGTGGGTTTGGTGTTTCCCTCCCAGCCTTTAAAATTCATTTCGGCCCATGTGGCCAACAATGGATATTTTTCCTTACCCCTAATTTGGTAAAATGCTTACGATTAAATACCGTTTGACCAAAAAGTCAAAATGTAAAGTAAAGGTATTTTCCCTCGTCTCATTTTTGTTAAGACAAGTAAATAAAACTTTATCAAACTAACTTTAGAAATATTAAGTTTAGACAGTCTAATTACTGTGTTTAATTATAACATTTACATCTTTATTTAACGTTATTTTAAGACTCGGCATTCGTCTAAATAGCTAATAGTCTACGTCATAAGGATACGTCTAATTGAACTATATCAAATGTTCAATTAAATAATTTCCACGTCATAATCTCTAAATTAGACGAAATTATAATAATGCTCGAGATTAGAACTAACCCTTTGTTAATAAATTACGAGTTGTCACATCAACCCCCTTTACAAACTTAATTAGTTATTAATGTTTAGAGACTAATTGATAATTGGTCGAGACTCGAAGGCCTAGCTTGACCGTTATATCACAAATCGACTCCCTCTAGGAATTTTACAAAATATGGTACTAATGCTCGATCATGTGGACAACCAAACAAGTCCTTAATTGGTTCCCCTCGATCACACTATAATATCAAGTTTCATAGTACTTAAAATTGTTGATACACGCATGTGATGTCCCTCTATTATAACATGGACATATGAATAACTTTCTAAATGCAACTACTCCTAACTTTTGCCCATACTGTATTGAATCTTCTGCTATGTTTTTCCGAGCTAATAACTAACTGATTTGTTTAATCTATCTATACTTCTATACTCTTTTATAAAAATAATCACACCCCCTATTTTTAGAAATAGTTACACAATAGTTACATACAGAATTACTAAATTACCCTTAATAAACACCCACTATAGAAAGAGTTTTTATAAAATACCAAATTTGCCCTTAATGAATTAATTTACACCCTAAACCTTTATTTTAATAATTAACACTTTAAACCCTTATCTTTTTAAATATTCCACTATCGTCTTTACATCAACATACACCACTTGACACCGCCACCACCACCAATAATACCGTCACCGACACCACTAGACCGTCGTACCCGCCACAGCCGCCACCACACCGCTACCGCTACTACGTGCCACCACCGTTCCCGTCACCCTTCACCGGCCGCCACCACCGTTCCCGTCACCCTTCACCGCCGCTGCCGCCACTACACCGCTGCATCGCGCGAGCATATGACTAGTTTATGTATATGATAAATTATCACAATTCGTTTATGTAGCTCTTCAATTTCTCAATCTTCACCCATATACATTTTTTCTTTCTAAATGATATATCTTTTAAAAAGTTAATTTAAAAATTTTCTAAAATTAAAAAATGATGACATGTAGATTCCGCTAAATCTTTTTCTTATTTTTATTCATTGTTCTTTACACATGTCATTATTTTAAGCTACTTATTTAGGAAGATTTATTTCTTTTTTTTTCATGGCTTATCCGTATAGTCTCCAATTTTTTTTCACTTTTTAAGATAATTTCTCCATTTTATCTAAAGTTTTATTAATCGTGGAGTTTCTAAATCGGAAACTTGCAATTTACGTAACCTAGTATGGTTGTCTCCTCAATTTAGGCAACCTGTTTTTACTATTTCTTTAATTAATAAAAAATATTATATAAAAGGCTATTGTTAATGACTGCTAATTACGTGTATAAATAGTTGTATCTTCTATCATAAAATTAAAAGATGACTTTTAATATAAAATATATAATTTTTTATACACTTTAACAATAGCTCCTAAGGCTATATAGTATATAAAGAAATCAAGTTAGTGTAAATCCATTAAATTAAGAGGAATGCTAGATTTGCACAAAGAGAGAGAAAGAAGGAGCAAAATTTTTGAATATCAAAAGGTTTATAGTATACATTATTTTAACCAGATCTGCATTGAAAAGCACATTCGATGAGCAGAACATGAGATTTTGGTAGAAAAGTTATCCTCAGGCAATCCATTGTCTAATGGCTAAGAAAAGGTTTATTTAAATTGATATTATCGGAAAAGTATATTGCCTAAATTGAAGAATTAGAAAGAAAGTTATTCCAATTATAGAAAAAACGCAAGATATATGTAACAAAAGTTCTCTGTCCCCCCCCCCCCCCCCCCCCACCCCACACACACACACCATAAAAAAAAAGAAGAAATATATCGTTAGTGTCTCGGATATTAATCTAGTAATAATTTACTAACATGAACAAACAACGGAGTTTTATGACCATAGTTATTACAATTTGGATTTTGGAATGCACTTGAAATTTGTACTTCATTTGTAAAGCATAAATTTATATGTATTAGAAAAGGGAAAGTATTTGTACCTGCTGTCGACAAGAAATGGTATGAAAAAATACAAATATAAATTCCAAACAAATTTCACATCAAACACAATTTCAAAAAATGAATCGATTATTTAGTTCTTGTCGACACCAGGGAATAAGGGCAGGAGTTATTTGTTGCCTTTCCTTTTTTAGAAAAATGATGAAAGGGTATTTCAAATAATGGATAAATTATTGTTTAAAAGCTTTTTTTTAACGTATTTTTCACAAAGTTATTACTGTGTAATCATTTCAAATAATATTACAATTATCCACACTTTTAATTAGCGTGAACATTATCCACACCAAAAGGTCGAAGTTTTAAAAATCCACAATTTTTGAGCAAATTATATTAGGGAGGTTACCATGGAACTCTTTTGTACGTTTTTTTCCTTCGCGTATATTCGCATGTCCGCCGAAGGGTCAACTCATCAAGTTGAGTTTTTCTTTGGGCGTCGTAAGAGGATCTCGCGTGCGCATTCGCGGTTCTTCCCAACCTTTATATATCTCGAGCCGAAGACAATACACACTGATAATGTTCATCGAGGGATACGAAGTGATTGTGCACCAGACCGAGGTTAGGTTGAAGATGGAATGATGAGTGTTTTTGGTTATTTGTTGGCGATTCCCCGAAGGTAGGGTTCGTGCCTCTTTACGCCAATCAAATATATGAGTGTTAGCCGATTGAGATCGTGCTAGTAAATGGGTTTTAGATCTGACCGATCATGTTTAGAATGTTTTGAATTGATCGCGTGTCGTGATGAGTATATATGAATGAATGCCTTTTAAGGTATTTAGGATTCTCCTTTTATAGGGAGAACTTATCTTGGAGGAAAAGTCAAGCTTTTTAGGGTTTCCTTGGTTTAAGGCCAGGAATATTATTTCGGTCCTCTCGTGTTTCCCGTATTTGATGCTGACATCGAGATCGATCTCCCCCAGGGGCCATGCATATTCCCCTAAAAATCCAACTAATGGGCCTCGGGGATCCAATTTTCGGGCTCGTATGGCGTCTGGTAACTTGAGAAAGTAGTGTTCGAAAATGACATCGCACTCGCTTTCGCTATCTAGGTAGACCATGCGTACTTCGATATTAAATATCATAGCTTGGATAATTAGTGGGTCGCTGAAGGCCTTATTTTCCCCCGGAGGAGGAAAATAAAAACCTTCTGACGTAGTTTCGGTCAGATCTGAGCGACTGGCCGTCGCCTGGTTAACTGTCAAAAAGGATCTTCTGTTTTTTAGGGGTTGGGTTTTATTTTTCTTAACCATTTCTCGCGGTGTGAATGCACAAAAATCTTATTGTGGGTTTTTGGATTTAAGTGATGTGAGGGTCCCACGGATGGCGCCAAATGATTGTGCACCAAACCGAGGTTAGGTTGACGATGGAATGATGAGTGTTTTTGGTTATTTGTTGGCGATTTTCCGAAGGTAGGGTTCGTGCCTCTTTACGCCAATCAAATATATGAGTGTTAGCCGATTGAGATCGTGCTAGTAAATGGGTTTTAGATCTGACCGATCATGTTTAGAATGTTTTGAATTGATCGCGTGTCGTGATGAGTATATATGAATGAATGCCTTTTAAGGTATTTAGGATTCTCCTTTTATAGGGAGAACTTATCTTGGAGGAAAAGTCAAGCTTTTTAGGGTTTCCTTGGTTTAAGGCCAGGAATATTATTTCCATAATGTTTGATCAAATAATCGCACTATGGCTCACCCGGAGGTATGAGTGAAAAATTTGGGGGTTTATGGTGATTTGATGGCGATTCCCTAAAGGTAATAGGGTTGCGGCCGCTTTACGCCTATGATCTATATTGTCACCGGACTTTGGAGGCCGGTGTGGTACGTAGGTTGTATATTTTTAGAGGGTAAAAGATGATGATGCCGTATGATGTCTTCCTCTTTATATAGAGGGTAGAAAACTTGGAGAGGAGGGTAAGAGAATTAGGGTAAATCTCTTCCTCTTTGTGATATATTTTATTTCCTTCTTGAGGAGATTTGAGGTGATCTTCTTAGGAAGTCGTATCCGAGATCGTCGGTCCTCAAATATGTTATTGAGATCGGATAATCATAGAAAGTATCTATATCCGATCTTCTTGATGTATTTTAGCTTGGGGCTGGGTATTTATTACCTAGGTAGCTCTTGAATGATTGTGCTGGACGGAGGTCGAGCTCCGTTCTGGGTATATGTAGATAAGTAATTTTACCTGCACGAAGGTGCCTCTGCTTCTGCTTCGGATACGGAGCTAAAGCTCCGTATAAGGTATATCATCAAGCCCCCAGTCTGATGGGAGAATCTATCTATAGAATATCGCATTAGACTTAAAAAATAAAATAAAATAATTATCATACCTTCGAAGCTTGAAAAGATGTGTTCCGTTGCTCCGTGTCTCTTTAGCAGCTTAATCAGGTATATAAACGACATTAAAGTCGGATGGCCATAATGATGGCTTATCCCTTAGTGGCAACTTGTTGGCACAAGACCCGGGGTAACTTATCACTGGGTAGTTACCCGTGATTATTACCCGTATAAATACCAATTTATTACCAAGAGGGTTTTGTGTCTTCGATAAGTCATTCCGAGAATCCCTTCTCTGCTGCTTTTTCTTCGATCTTCATCAGGTAAGCGTACTGCCTCTCATTGCTTTCTTCTTAAAAAATAACGTAGATGTCGAAGAGAGGATTGTAGACCATTACTAGTGCCCTTAGTCGTTCTTCGTAACAGGAATTTGTTTCCGCCTATTTTTCCCAAAACCCTAATTTAGTCCGATATCCAGAAAGAGGGCAATCTATCTGTGATTCGCCCGATGGTTTTGTGGGTATGTATGTGAAATCGTTTTCTCAAGGTAATCTTAGAATACCCTTTTCTTCCTTCTTCTTGGCTGTCTTAAATTATTATCAATGCCATATCTCTACTGTTCATCCAACCGGTGTAGCAAAGATCATAGCTTTCCAGGTTCTTTGTAGTGCCAATTGTATAGAACCGCCTGTTGCTTTGTTCAACTTCTTTTATAAACTTAAGGAGTCTGGTGATTGGGTTACTGTTTCCAAAAACGGTGATTATGAACTATTTGTTGCTGGTGGTGTAGAGGTTAGGGATTGGAAGGACTTGTTTGTTTTTGTTGGTCAGTCATTGGTTCCTGCTGCTCATAGTGGTTTGGTAGATAGAGGGAGTTTGAAATATAAGTCCATAGGTACTCCTAGTGTCTTTGGTGTGAGGCAGGTGGATGTTGATCGCCTGTCTTCTTATAACATAAAGCTGTGTATATATCCAGAAGCTGTATTGTTTAAGTCTCGTGTTGCAAGGTGTTGGGAGTATGGTACTCTGGATATGGCGATTGAATGTGATGGTCGGGGTAGGTTATTTCCTTTACATATCCTGTCTTTGCTGCTCTGTTCTTGTTGCCTTTTACGTTATGACCGATTTTGTTCTAATTTGTTGTTGGCAGAGATGTCTTTTAAGCAAATGATTTATAGGCAGCCTGTGTTGTCCAGCATTGTCTTCAAGCCAGTACTGGCTCCTCCACCTACCCCATCATATGTGGTGCAGGAGGGGCCTGCTGCTGAGGTGTTGCCTGAGACACCGACCCCTGCAACTCGGGAGCAAGTGGAAGAACAGGACATTGTGGATGTTTCAGATGGTGCTGGTGAAGATGCTGAAGAAGAAGCTCAGGAGAATACTGTTGCTAGCCGGTTGAGGAAGAGGAAAGGTTCGTCCAAAGGTGTCAGTGGCTCTCGATCGAAGAAGTCTAAGACCAAAGCTGCTAAAGTGCCTTTGCAGTCTTCTTGTAAGCCCTTCATTAGCTATTTGCCTTTGTACTATTCCTTTATTATTGTTAATGTGACCTTCGTTATCTGTCGTTGCAGCCTTCAATCCTCTCGAGGAGGCTCTTGATGCTTCCTCATGCCATCGTGATCTACAAAACATTTCTCCCTCTGGATGGATCAACGGTTTGATGAGTATGGAGGTCCCAGAGCTATCTGTCTTCTTTAACCGTTCAATCTTCTGTAGTGCTATTATTGGTAGTGCATTGGATGCCAGATTGCGGGAGGCCTCTAAGGAGTCTGGGCCAACTAAGGAGCAATATGAGGGACTGATGGCAGAGAGGCATGCTCTGGAGACAAAGGTGGCTGACTTGGAGTTGGACTGTGGAGCTCTTCAATCTGAACTGAGCACTGTACGAGCTGATGCGCAGAGGGTTATTTCGGAGAAGGAGAAGGAGGTGGAAGCTCTGACTGACCAGGTTCGGGAGAAAGACACGTTGGTTAAGGAGGCACAAGATGCACTTGCGGAAAGATCCGGGAAGTATGGCAGGTTGATTGCTGAAGTCATTCCCCGTGTGTGCAAGTCGTTTCTGAATGGCCCTGAGGTTGTTGTGCTGCTGTCGAAGGTATGTAATGAGAACAGGGTTGATGCAAAGACGGGATTGATGCGTGCTCTAGCTGAGGAAGGTATTGTAAATCTAGAGGGCCGCATTATCCCTGAAGACACGGATGCTCGTCTTGATTCTGCATTAGACGATCTGGCCAATATTGACTCTGCATACCTTCGCAAGCTTGCCTCCGATCCTGAAGCCTCTCCGTCTGATCTCCTACAGGTTGCTCCATGATTCTCCTATTATCATTAAATTTGATATTTGCTGGTGAGCTGTTTGAAACAATGGTTGTATGGTTCCTTAAACAATCTCTCTCTTCTCTTTTTTTTTGATGGCTTGTGTGCCGTTTGAACAATTTGACAGATGCTTGATCGGCCTTCCTTTGTGTTGGGGGAGGCCTCTGTATATATTATCTTAGTACCTGCAATAAATTAACCTACCCTTAACTTCATCATTTATAAATGAGTCCGTCTTTGAGTGGTTTTTTGGCCTTTCCCTTTTTATTTGGGAGGCTCTTTTTATTGCTTCATGAATGTCTTAATGGGCGTCCCCTTGAACATTTACATGAAGTCTTTATGTTTAAATTTACGCGCGTTTAATATTATTTCGATCGATCTTAAAGTTTTGTTGAAAGCTTTATTTTATTGCAAAATAATTGGTAGGAGGACATTACATAGTAAGGTTCCTAGCTGCTAGCTTTCTTTAATGGGACTTATCCGGTAGCTAATCGGGCTTATCCCTTTTGTCTTTTTAGGGAGTTCACTTTTTGACGGAGGTCTTTATGGACCTCCGTCTTTCTCCCTGAGCCTCTGAATCTGTTGTACTTCTTGGCTCCTTGGTTCCTTTTGTGTGTCCTCTGTTTGAACATTGGTGTTTCTGGGGGCTGCATTTTCTTTTCTGAGTGTATGGAGGGCTCTCTATCTTCGTTATCTGATGAGCTTCCTCTGCTCCCATGCACCCTTCGTTCAGTGAGTAAGCTGGATAACAATGTAGTTATTTCTGTTTTGCTTTGAAATTGTATTTGCGAGTAGATCGTCGATGCTATGATTCCAAACTTTCGCATTGCTTCTCTCCCAAGGATTGCAGTGTTTCCAGAGTCTGTTGTGATTACCAGAAACGTGATTTTTTCCGTTTTCCAGTTCGGGTATTTTCCAATTGTTACCTCTACCCGTAGTTCCCCGATGGGCCATGTTCGCTCCCCTGCAAATCCTATGAGTGGCCTTTCTATTTTTCGCAGCTTTTCTCTGATGTTCCTTGGTAATTTGGAGAAGTATTTTTCATAGAGGATATCACACTCACTGCCACCGTCTATTTGAACGTTCCTCATTTTGATTCCCGCGATATCAGCTTCGATGGCAATCGGTTCATTGGAAGGGTTTATATCTCTTAGTGGCGAGAATTGGTAATACTGCTCCTGTGGGCAATCTCTATGCACCTCGGAGCGTATCATGAGGATCTGTGCCGGTGGTGTTTTTTCTGCCTTATCTGCTTCGCTTTTTACTCTTGATACTTGACGGATCCCTTTAACAAGATGGTCCAACTTTCCTGACTCTACAGCCTCTTATATAGCTCTTCTCAAATATCTGCAGTTGTTTGTATCATGTCCATGGTCCCTGTGGTATTCACAGTATTTATCCATGTTTTTCTTCTTTGTTATGAGCTTGGTTGGGGTCGGGAAGGTTGAAGCGATCCGTTCGGTTAATAAAATTTGCTTCGGAGTTTTGGTGAGGTTGGATAGGATGTCTATCCCACTATCTCTGTCCTTGTTTCCCCATTGATTATCGTCCCGACCATACCGGGGGAACCTTCCGTTCCCTCCGTATTCTTTCCTTTTTCTCCCTGAGGAGAAGTCGGCATTCGTAGTTTCTCTGGCATCCAACCAAATGTGGGCTTTGCCTGTCAAGCCATCGTAAGTTTCAGGCAGGTCGGTGCTTAGATGTTAAATAAGGTCTATTGTGCGTAACCCATGGATGAGTCCTGAGATCCTTTGACTCTCCGGTAATCCCCGCACTTGCTGTGTCTCGTTGGTGTATCTGACAATGAAGTCCCTTGTCTTTTCACCTTCTTTTTGTTTAATGTTATGCACAGTGATATGCGTCTTCCTGTGCTTTTTCTGCATGCTAAACTGGGATCTGAACTTGTTTTTGAGTGTTTCGAAGCTGTCGATGCTATTTTTGGGCAAGCCGTCAATCCACTCCCGTGCATCATCCGTTAATGAATAAGAAAATGCATGGCATGTGGTCGGCATATCCCATCTCTGGATTAAAGCTGCTCTGATAAACTTCTTCAGGAGGTCATCCAAATCGCTTTTTCCGTCGTAGTATCCCAAATGTTGAGGGTATTTCATTTTTTGCTGGTAGGGGGTGACTTTGTATAGTCATAGAGAATGGGCTCTCCGTATTAACCAGATGGGACAAGTCTACCGGTTCCGGATCTTCCCATTCGTAAGAATCGTTATCTGGGCTGACCACGTTCCTTCTGGTATGCTGGAACCCTTGCTGGCTTCCTCTTGGCCCTTCCTGGTTTTGTCGAGGTCCCAGAATATTTTTCGGACCTCTGTTAACCCTGGTTTGGCGCCTTTTAGGTGGCTCTGAAGGTACCTCTTCTCTTTGGGCAGTTAGATTTACTCTTTCCCCTATCTGTATCCCCGTTGTCCTTGCCGGAGTCGTGGTTGTTTGCGTTCGTCTTTCTTGTTGAGGAGGTGCTTCCCTATTTGTTCTTCTTGGGGGGAGCTCCGCCTCGATATACTCATCTACTGAGTCAGAATCATATTCATTTTCCAGATTTCTGGTAACATTTCGGATCTGACCCGCCTCCCTTAGGCGGTTCATAATTGCGCTTACGGCGTCGTAGTTAGCTTGTACATATGCATCGTTTATTTCGTGCTCTGCCGACGTCGATGCCCCGTTGTTATCTCCCAGGGGTAACTGTGTTCTTTGACTTAGGGAGGTGAAGCTCGACCTGATTTGCTCCGGGCTTTGCCTCTGTAGAGGTGTCAGTACGAACCCGCTACTGCTCCGGGGCGGTGCCGCTGCAGGTCTGTTTGGTCCTTGGTTGGGCGGGCTCATTGTGAATCCCCCTGCATTCTGTCCTTGCGGAGGTGTTGAAGCTCTGAACAGATTCAGGCCCTGTGTCGCTGGTCTTTCTAGTCCTTGACCTTGCAGTGTTGCCGTGGATCTGCTTGGTTCTGGCATAGATCTATCCGATGTACATTCCTCTAGAACGGGACGTTCTGTAGCACGATTTTGTGGTGCGGCTCCTCCCGGTACACGTTCTTCCAAAACAGATCTTTCCGCAGCATGATTCTGTGGTGCAGATCTGCCCGGGTATCGTTCCAGGGGGGTCACCGCAGGCCTGTCTTGGATCTGGCTTTGGGTTTCAGGTCTCCCAGGGGCACTTTGGGTATTCGACGTTTCACCCAAGGTCGAACTATGGCCACCCGCTGTAATAATAGGTGGGCGATAGTTCTGACCGGGTGTGTCGAAAGAAAACCCTTCTTGGAAATCTGACCCTCCCGGGGGGATTCGGGATCCCCCGGAACCAGGTGTTCTTGGGGAGTATTCTCCATCAGCCATGGGTTTTGATTATTATGATCGTGGGTGAGGTTCTCTGTGTTTTTTTTAGTGGAGTCCCACGGATGGCGCCAATTTGTTTGATCAAATAATCGCACTATGGCTCACCCAGAGGTATGAGTGAAGAATTTGGGGGTTTATGGTGATTTGATGGCGATTCCCTAAAGGTAATAGGGCTGCGCCGCTTTACGCCTATGATCTATATTGTCACCGGACTTTGGAGGCCGGTGTGGTACGTAGGTTGTATATTTTTAGAGGGTAAAAGATGATGATGCCGTATGTCTTCCACTTTATATAGATGGTAGAAAACTTGGAGATGAGGGTAAGAGAATTAGGGTAAATCTCTTCTTCTTTGTGATATATTTTATTTCCTTCTTGAGGAGATTTGAGGTGATCTTCTTAGGAAGTCGTATCCGAGATCGTCGGTCCTCAAATATGTTATTGAGATCGGATAATCATAGAAAGTATCTATATCCTTTTCATCTTTTGCAGAAGCCTTTGTTACGGACAGACCTCCGTATCGCAACGTGTTACTGTTTCTTCGTTTGACAGGTTCTGCGTACCGCTGATAGGGTATGTCATCACGAAGTTGATCAGGATTTGCGTACTGTTGAGGCCATTGTTGCTCAGGATTGATAGCTAGTGGGGCCTACGACACGAAGGATCATGCGTCAGCCAACACATGATTTTTTAATAAATGCGATTCTTAATTTTAGCTGTAATGTTTATGTGAATATTTGTTAATCTATACTATATAATAAAGAAAATAGCTCCCATGTTGAAAATTACATGGGGAGAAATGATTAAAATACCCTTAAGTATATAACACTATCAGCTCTTTTTCTTTTAAAATAGCCACATTAACCCTTTACATCAATTACTTTTACATCAATTATCTAACATCACTCGACGTCACTACCACCAACTGTTGTCCCCCACCACACACCGTCGCCGCCACGAAAACCGCCGCATTGCGCGGGTAACGTGCTAGTATTTATTTAAACAAATTTCAAGCGTGTTCATTTGAAACAGGTTCCCTTATGCTAATATATCCACTTAATAATCTTGATGACCATCGTTGCCCGTCGTCTTGGGGGAGGGGGGTGGGTGGGTGGTTGAAGGTAGGTGTTGAACATCGATTTCTTTTAGGGATAATGGCACCAGAGTGTAACCAACTATGACCAAAAGGTTATGTAATGTAACTGACGATGTACCCCTTCGTACCACTGTACGAAGGGCACTCTGCACGAAGGGCTTATGCCCGGAGGTGTTAATAATAATTAAATGGTTAGGGATAAACCTAAATCCTTTCCTAAATTATAGTAAATCATATCCCAATTAAAAGGGATAAAGATGGCAAGTAAGTCGGATAAATATATCCTAGATATGCCAAAACCCTAGCTTCCTCCCCAAGTTACCCTCTCCTATATAAGGAGAGGTAACCCTCATTCAATGGGCATGATCACAAATCAGCCGACTCTCACACATAAACCCTAATAAATCCTAAACACTTATAGTTGGCGTAAAGGAGCATTGCTCTTACCTTCGGGGAATCGCTAACAAACCCTTAAACCTCAACCATCTCTCCACGATCGAAGCCCTTGCCGGAATCATCATCAACCATGCGGTTTGGTGCACAATCATTTGGCGCCATCCGTGGGACTTCCGAATATATAAAGAATAATTCATCACCCGAAGCCCATAAAAATGCTTGAAAGAGTTAACAAATGATAGTAGCCTACATAAACCACTACCAAAGTCAGAATATAGAAGCTGAGGATTGCTCAGGAACTTTGAAGAAACCTCCCATAACAACAAGGAGGATACCTCTAGCACCTTCGTAGATAATTATAAGAAGAGAATAGTCATCCAAGGACATCAGAATCAAAAATATATGAAGAACATATCCCACGTAACTCTGAAACTTCAGCGATGCCTTCTCCACAAAACGAGAAGCAAAATTCCTAAAGTCTGCAACATCTGCCCTACATCAAGGGAAAGAATCATAAGAAGATAACCATGTGGTCTACGAAACAAGGACACAACCACATGACAAGTAAAAGTTACGGACATCAAGTTCATCAACGCACGAAGTTACTCAACAAAGCGACACACGCAAAAGTCTCATCAAAGTAGAACAACCTGACGCAACAGAAATACGACCTCCGATATAAAGGATACACCACCGGTTGTTTACATTATGCATAACAAAAGATGCAAAGATACATCCGAATTTACACCATTACATCACCGAATCAGAAGCATAACACTTCATGATTCATACCATAAATACATAATCAATTTCCTCCGTTACAAGACTCACTGATCTCCGTAAATACACGCCCGCTTAAAACTTCATCGCAAAAAGTGAGATTCGAAGATCAAAGGTCCATAAACGAAACAACCGATTTCTAGCAAAGACCATATCAAGAGTCTCCCTGAAAGTACCTTATCCAAAACCTTATAAAGGTCACACTTTCTCAAATTTCGATCAAAATCACTCATACAAATCAAATATCCACCTATCGCCTCGGTTAACGTGTCAAAATTCAACAAATCACCCACCACATTCTCTCATTTGACAAAAGTCACCCTTCGCAAGTTGCATTCATATAAAGAAAGAACCTCCTTATAAAAAGACGAGCTTTATGAACCAGCCGAAGGGCTTGATTAGGCAATCAAAAAGCCCTGATCTTATCAAGAAAGTACGTATCTATAAAACCCCTAAGTTGATTGGATGCAGCGAAGGAGAACGTGGATTTAATACCTACCTTCGTCATTATTGATAAAGAAAAAGGGAATAAGAAGAGTTACGCATCGATCAACAACGACGAATATAAAGTAAAGAAAGAAGAAAGGGGAGTGCATTTAAAGAAGCAAGAAGACGCATATCACAAGATCACCTTCAAAGCAATATCCAAGAACATGAGAAGTATAGTCTAACATCATAGCCTTGGCAGTCTATAATATTAGACTGGGGGCTTGACGATGTACCCCTTCGTACCACTGTACGAAGGGCACTCTGCACGAAGGGCTTATGCCCGGAGGTGTTAATAATAATTAAATGGTTAGGGATAAACCTAAATCCTTTCTGATATTATAGTAAATCATATCCCAATTATAAAAGGGATAAAGATGGCAAGTAAATCGGATAAATATATCCTAGATATGCCAAAACCCTAGCTAGGGTTAAAACCCTAGCTTCCTCCCCAAGTTACCCTCTCTTATATAAGGAGAGGTAACCCTCATTCAATGGGCATGATCACAAATCAGCCGACTCTCACACATAAACCCTAATAAATCCTAAACACTTATAGTTGGCGTAAAGGAGCATTGCTCCTACCTTCGAGGAATCGCCAACAAACCCTTAAACCTCAACCATCTCTCCACGATCGAAGCCCTTGCCGGAATCATCATCAACCATGCGGTTTGGTGCACAATCAGTAACCAACTACTCGACTAGCTATGTAGTGTAACCACTTTTGCTTTTTAGGTTATGTAATGTATACTACCGGGTAACTTCCAAATTATAACCTGTAAGTGCCATGTCACCCGCTACATCATCCGCCAAGTCAACCCTTAATGCTTACATGGACTATGATTCATTGAACATTTATTTGTATAATATTTATACCATATACTGATATACATATTACATATATATACAAAAATATACAAATTAATAATCACATTACATAAGATGATCGAACACTATGAAAAACACCATGTAGCAGTATGAATTAATTAATCAATGTATAAATAAGACATCGATGTAGCACCCATTTCATGATAATGATGTTGAATAAATTTAGAAGTTTATTGTCGGCAGTGATGACACCCGTTTCTGGTCATTGAAGAAGTCGCCGGATTCCGGTGACTCTTTCTAGATTCCGGCGAATCTTTCTAGTTTCCGGTGACTCTTTCCAGATCCGGTGACTCTTTTCAGATTCCGACGACTTTATTGACATTACGGTGACAAATATACAAAACCCATTTAAAATCAAACACAAATACAAAACCCATTTAAAATCAAAAATAGATGCTTTCGATGTAGTGTGGTGGTGAGCAGGGAAGTGGTACGGAAATCCTTTAATGATACCGTAAATATAATAACCAATTATATATCTGTTGGTGGTGGAATTTGTAGATAGGTTATAGATCTGGTGCTAGGGAGTGGTATGGTAGTGACGGGAGAGTGGTATGGTAGTGGTGGGATGATGACCTGTTGGAGAAGAGAAGAGGTTCATGGGAGATAGATTTATACTTATACATATACAAGTGCACATATGATAATATAGATATAGACATGAAGCAGGGGGGAATAACCAGCTGGGTTGGATCAGTGGTTAGAGCCCTTGCCTCTGGAGACAGAGGTCAAGGGTTCGATCCTCATGCCCAGTAAGGCTGGAGGTCCTTTTCTACCTATGGTAGAACATGGAAGCAGCCTCTCTACCTTTGGTAGGGGTAAGGCTGTCTACATCTCAACCTCCTCCATACACCGTCAAAGACGGTATTGGGACCCAAAACCCGTGGAAGACGGCATTGGGAGTTACTTACTTTTTTACATGAAGCAGGGGGGGGAGAAACAAAAGGAAATAACGGTGGGGTGTATTTTTTATTATTATTTTTAATTATTGTTTCATGTATATCTATATAAATAAATGAAATGATTAATGTAAGTACACATCATCTTTATCATTTGAGTCAGCATGCCATGTAAGTGAATTTTCAAATGAAAATGAAGTGGTTACCGGTTACCTGTTTAGCCAGTCACTCATTACATCACATGATAACCGAAAAAGCAAAGGTGGTTATACTACATAGCTAGTCGAGTAGTTGTTACATTACATAACCTTTTGGTCATAGTTGGTTACACTCCCGTGCCATTATCCCTTTCTTTTATTAATGTTATCTCCTCACTGGCACCTCCTACAACCTGACGTATTGTCTCGCGAAGAACCTCTCTTTCATTTATCATGGGTAAAGTTTCAGCCATTAGCTGCATTGTTAAACTGACGAGCGTCCATTTTGTGATAAAAATCCCTATCAAAAGGCTTCATTTCAATGTCTAAATGAGTTAATATTCCGGAACTATCGGTACTTAATGGAGTCGTATGTTTACGCAGGTTCACGGAAGATGCGAGAGAGGGTAAATGGCATCAAGTGACTCAAGAAGGAAGCCTATGAAGTTACAAGACACAAGGAGGTGATTCGGGAGCCGAACGAAGAGAGAGCCGATTCAGCAGCCCTAGCCGCCCATATTCAACCCTAGGTCGACTTTGCAGATTCCAAGGAGGTTTTGGAGCTTCTAACACCTTCCGATCTTCATCCTCAGCCTAGATCTACTTTTCTATTTTACTTTCAGTTGGTAAACAATGTCTTTCATCTTTTCAGACTTTGTTATTCCTTTAATAATGTCAGGCTAGTAGGCTGAATACTTGTTTGGATCAATGTGATCATGTAGACGTTTATTGTTTTACTTTATTTGTTAGAATATGTTGGAATGTGCTTTACTGTTTATCGTAGATCCATGTTTTACTAGTTTTTCACATTAATATCAGTTTGATATCTGAATGTATTAGTTTAATTCTGATGATCGGTCTATAATCATACACTAGGATTAATACATAAAGATGGAAAACACTAGTCGGTCTTTAACTAGCTGTAAAAGGTGATTCACTTGTAACCGAGGGATCCATAACCATATTAATTAGGATGAATAGAACATGATGCTTAACAAAGTCAGACGCGATCCTTTGACTTGGAAACGAGCATTGTGGTCACCGGAGATAATTACTATCTGGCCATGGCTTAAGAGCCGGGTAACTTAAAGATGAACTAGTAACACAAACTTTAGGTCATTAATGCTTAAACAATGAATCTAACGAGAATTTGTTTATAGGGTAGTGTGAGTCTAGCGACAGCACTAGTTACTTAGGCAAAGTGAATCTAACGAGAATCTGAGCCGTGATTAAGTTTCCAACAGTCTAGCAAGTAGGTAGAATGATATTTGGTCGTACCATGAGATCGGAGATGCCAAACAAGTATTTTAATTTAATTACTGTTATTTGCTTTTTCAAACTATTTTCAAACTGAGCCTCTCGCTGAATAAGCGGTTGCGGCTTCTATTTACTTTTCAGTATTTTTAATTAGTTTAATAGGAAATCGTGACAACCCCACAACCGCTAGAATTACACATATTACTAGATTAGGTAAAGCAACGCGTCCCTGCGAACGATCCTGTAACTTATCACTTAACTATACTACATCCGATCGGGTTCTCTGCCCGTAGGTGTGTGTTTTGGGATAATTACTTGTACAACATTTTATAAATTTAAAAGCAGAAATAAAAACCACCATCATAAACCACTGTATAATCTCGAAGAACTGCAAAGGGAAATTTGTCTAACACCATATCATTACCAGAATCATGCACAGGTTGTCATTGTGGAGAAAGTGTGATCGGCTCGCGATCGCCCTGTTCCTCCCAAAAAGGTTGGTCGAGCCACTATTAACGAGATTTGGTATCATCGAAGTATTTGAAAGGCTCATGCTATGGTTAGTTGGTTACCCAACCTGGCATCCCTTGGGGAGACCGATGCTATTGTCGGTTGAGCTTGTTTCCATCAAGAAAGTGGTGGATCCGCAATAGAGGGCGACTATCAAGGGCCTATGCGGACGAACCGCCGCAGCCGCAAACCACCTCCCGCGTGCATATTAGGTGCGGTGGCTAGATCCGGAGGTGTAGCAGCCTAGCAGGAGATCATTTGTCGCTGGATCGATCATCTGGATGAGCAAAAAGCCATCATGTATGACACGTTGTTGTGAATATGTGTGGTATTGCTCCTCGTTTTGGAGTCATACAATAACACCCCACCTTTTCACAACACAATATTGTCCGCTTTGCCCGTAACTCACGACTTTGTTTCTGGTTGCTCGAGCAAACTTCCTATAAGGGTCACCCATATGGCATTGCTGTCACCCGAGCACGCTTAAATGTGGAGTTCTCCTCTCACCCACAACCAATGCGCCCAAAACGCGTTGTGCTATGTAAGGTCAATGGTTTACTTATAGCCAGGATCCCCTTGTATGTCAGCGACCTTTTATTGTCAACCTTTAATATCGCCTGTGTGGGTCCTCCTTTGACTTGGCTGTTTATGCTTTTTGTATTTGTTTTTTTTAATTATGTACGTATATTCTAGGAGATTTCCAGTATTTCTCTCCAGATCAATCGTCTGGATGAACAACAAGCCATCATGTATGACATGATGGCATGGATATGTGAGGTATAAATGGCCCCCAGTTTGGAGCCATACAAGACCTCCTATAGTCAATCTCCACTGTTGCCTGTATGGGGTTCTCTCACATTATCGTTGCTATATACCTTCTCCAACGACAATGTCGACATTTAGCGACCGCTCGTCATTGAAGGGTATTTTTTGTGTACTTAACATGGACTTGAAAGCAACTAGGCTCCCTAAAATCTAGTATAAAAACCACTTATGTAATCCCTATAAAAGCAACAATTAGGTAGACTTGGTAGCATAGCACCAAGCATCAATGACCACCAATTCCTCACAATTTTTTTTCTTGTGTCTTCTAACCTTCTTCACATTGACCTTTGCCATTAGACCAAAACACTTCAACTTATCCACCGTCACGACCCGTTGGTCCAACGCCGGCGCCACGTGGTATGGTAACCCTGATGGTGCCGGAAGTGATGGTATGTCTGACACTTTTATGTATAGTCTATATTTGTGGTTCATAAAACAAGCTATAGCTTGATGGTATCTTTTTCCATACTTTCCCTATTGAGCATGCTTCATGCATGCATGTTGAATTAGTATTATGTTGAGAGCAATGATAGATATTCCTAAAAATTATGCTTAATATGCCTACTATATTCATTTATTTATACATGTATTAGACACTTTCTCTTTCTTAATTTGACTTTTCTATTTCATGTTAAGTAGACCTTTAATAGACATACTAGTACTATTTAGGCACATTGAATATTTTTCTTATGTTAATCAATGCAAGGTTACTTAATATGGTAAATAAACAATGCAGGAGGTTCATGTGGTTATGGAAATTCAGTGTCACTAGCACCATTTTCTTCCATGGTGACTGGAATTAACCCATCTATTTACAATGCAGGAAAAGAATGCGGGGCTTGTTATGAGGTTTGCTAGCTTGTTCAGTGGACCCAACATTTACATATATATATTTAATTGTTTTATACAAATTATTACTACATACCATGACAACAAATTTTTTAATTTATGTGTTTCAACATATTTATTTGGTTCTTTTACCTTTGTGATTAGTCATTACTAACTCACAATTTGAATGTTATTATATATACATAGATAAAATGTACCGAGCATCCATCATGTTCATGCAAAGCCGTTCGGGTTGTCATCACTGATTTTTGCGGGGGAGGCCCGTTTGCTTCTGACCTTGCACACTTTGATCTTAGCGCGACTGCTTTTGGTGCAATGGCAAAACCGGGCCAAGAAAAACACTTGCGTGATGCTGGACTTTTGCAAATTCAATATGCATGGTAATATTATTTTACTCCCTCCGTCCTATTTTAAGTATCCAAGTTTGACTTTCAAAGTCTTTTTCTTTAATCTTTGACTGTAATTATCTTTTGTTGTGTTATATAAAACTTGATATAAAATATATGAATGGATTGAGTTTTCAATCTACTTTTCAATGATATAAGTTTCACAATTATTATAAAATACATACAAATATATCTGCTTGGCAAAAAGTGTTCCCGATCTATCCGATTACCCAAGCTGTTTGACCCTCCCATTTTCCCCCATCCACGCATAAAGTTTTAGAAAGTACTAAACTTCTAATTCTAAACTAACTTTTCATTTCAACTCAGTTTTCTAAATGACCATTTGATCTTACTTGCATATATATCTTTTCTTCCTTTAACTGTTATATGCCCCTACACCCCGTATGAGATGTTTTTAGCTAACACTAATATGCCTTATTGTTTATTTAGGTTCTGGTATACTCTATAGATGGAAGGTGTTTATCGAAATATCAAGCCTATTAAAGTGGACTGGGTGTAAAAAGTGTTTCTTGGTCCCCGAATGGCCAGTCTTTAGCAGTTGGTAGTTATGATCAGATGTTAAGAGTTCTAAATCACTTAACCTGGAAAGTATTTGCAGAGTTTATGCATCTATCTACTCTTAGAGCTCCATGTTCTGCTGCTTTGTTCTGCTGCTGTGTTCAAGGTAATTGATTACTTCAGGATGAACAGTGTCAAACTTCCCAGTCCCAAACTTTGACCCAACTTGTATGCTAGCGAGAGTTTTTGATTAATAATCAAATACCTGAAAGTATTCAAACACCAACAATATATACAAGTAGGAGGTTTTTCGTGTTTGGGTACCTCCAAAAGGACGAGTTTTAACTCAGATGTACTCAGCCGGGGTATCTTATCACCTTTTTCAAACCCTCCCCCCTGCCACCCCCAAGATGTATACCTAGGAGGTTAGAACCTGAGACCTATTGTAAGGACATTCTGCTCACCAATTCGAGTTGACTAATATGTAAGTGATCTCAAGAAGGCAGTTCTGGAGGTGTACTCTTGGATTTATGGTAAATTCTTGAGGTGGCACAACGTTGGTGAGCAACGGGTCAAAACACGCTCAGATTCATACAAGTACTGGTCGTTGAATTGACCCACAGACACCTTTTATGTCCACTTTTTAAATACAAGATGAATATTGTTACAATTATATTAGTCTTTGATCAAAATGATTTTGGAGAGTGTATAATTTATAAAATCTATTTCAGTTGAACTCTTAATTATATATTCTAATCAATCTGACATGCTCACCCATTCTCCTTTTAGTAATTACAGTTTATCTGACCCTTTTAACATAATGCACTATCAATGCTAGGATTTGAATCTCTAGTTATATTAGCTCTTAGTGTGCCTTGGTGCATGTTTTTAACATCTGGCTGTTAACGAAAAGATGTTACGTTTTTCTTGGTAGTTACCCAACCTTTCTTTTGTTGTGTTAAAATGCTTATGACATAGCCACACCTGTATTTTGCTTTGTTAGTTATACTTATGAATATGATATCATATAGGTTTGCATTAGTTTTAGCGTAATAGCATGTCACTTTTTTTAAGCTTATCACAGTTATTCCCCTTGCAAAATTTCTTCTTCTATAATGATTCCAAGATTTTGTTCTTCTTCTATAATGATTCCAAATTTTGTTCTTTGTGTTTCTTCTTTATAATGATTCCAAAATTTTGTTCTTTTGTTCTTTGTGTTTCTTCTTTTATAATGATTCCAAGATTTTGTTCTTTGTGGACCCCATCTGGCGCTTAATGATCAATCACTATTTAAGTTTACCTGTTCCATATCTAATACAGTGTTGTTTGCTGCATTTCATTACTACTCTTGGGTCAGTGGAGACCTTTAACTTTGGAGAAGTTACAGCTGATGATAATCGCTTTTTATTACTTGCGTGTGGCTAAGGCTTAACCTAAGGCCAATGGTGAAGGCAAAGCAAAGAAGCAGAAGCAAAAGGAGAAGGATGCTTCTGCTGTTTGATAGTGGACAGGTTATCCGGCTCAATTCTTCAGGATTTTGGAAAGTTGTTTGCTGCATTACATTACTACTCTTGGGTCAGTATAGTTTTTTTTGCAGTATTGCTTTTCAGTAAAGTTGTTTGCTGCATTACATTATTAGTGGACATAGTTTTTGTTTGCTGCAAGGATTTCTTCTATTTTGTATTATAAAGAATGCCAGAAGTGAGTATATGGAAAGCTTAGTGTTGAATGCACAAAATTTGTAACTTGTTTTTATTATGGTTCAATGAAAGAGATGCTGTTTTTTTGACCATTTTGTGTTGAGTACATTCTGTTTCATTTGCAGTTTTTTAAACTGTTTTAGGTGTTAAAAATAGGCTGTTTTTGGTGCTGAAAATAGGCTGTTTTTGGTGCTGAAATAATGATGAATTGTTGCTGTTTTTGGTGATGAAACATTATAATATTGCTGCTGTTTTTAGTGCTGAAATAGTGCAGTTTTGCTGTTATTTTTGGTACTGAAATAGTGCAGTTTTGCTGCTGTTTTTGATGCTGAAACAGTGCAGTTTTGCTGCTGTTTTTGCTGCCTGGTTGCATTGGTTTACAACTTAGGGTATAATTGTCAATTTGTCATTTTTCATTTCTTTTCTCTCCAACTCAAGAAATAAAAAGGTTTAATTTTCACTTCTTTTCCTTCCATTTCCATAAAACTCAAGAACACAAAAATTATAATATTTTTCCTTTATATTTCTTTCTTTTATCTTCATTTCATTTCTCTTCTTTTAAATGGAAATTCGAGAACACAGTGTAAACAAGGGGAGCAAATGATACATTCCCATTGGTTTTTCTCTGTCTATATATATCATGCTGTAACACCCCAAGCCAAGGCTCAGAATATCACGGAAATCATATAGCACAAGGTGGAATTAATGTAGAACATGAACTAAATGCAAATAGAGGATTCAGTGAATCCATACAGTAAGTTAAACAAGAATCAAATACATAAAGAACAAGTCATCATCAAAGATTACAACAGAACATCAAAAGATGGCTAATGGTTCTAAGTATAATGCAAAAGAAGGCAAATGGATCCTTGATCCATATAAGTCCAAGTCCGGGTTCAACAGCAAGCTAATAATCAAACCCCACGCCCTGGATTACTCTGAATACCTGAAAAGTGTACTAAGCATAGTCAACACAAGGTTGGTGAGTTCGCAGTAAGGGTCCATAAGAAACCCTCGTCACTAATCATAATATACGAGTAGAGGCAAAACATGACTTACAGTGAGCCTCTAAGAACAACACAACAACATCCACCACAAGATTTCACACAACAAATAAAACGCGTAATAAACATTATACCCAAGTAACGTACATAACATCAATTCAAAACAGGTATCATATCCTCTTCAGTGGGATTGATACACAACCTAAGTCATATCCTCTTCAGTGGGATAGATACACAACATAAGTCATATCCTCTTCAGTGGGATAGATACACAACATAAGTCACATCCTCTTCAGTGGGATGGATACACAACATCCATACATCACAAGTCCATCAATCATCAAACATCAAACTAAAGTAAACTATACGCACATACACTTAGGAGGATTCTACTTTCTTCGAATCCTAGATGCTTATATATAGGGTCACCCGCAGCCTTCCCACCACATCTAGAACCCAATGAAGGCATAACCGACTTCCATGTATGCACGTCTATCCTAGCAATAATAATAATAATAATAACAATAACCATAAAAATAATACATCACAATCCCTTACTAAGATCCATTAAACGTAACCAATAACCCATTATTCCATCGCTCAATCAATCATTCAATCGTCAAACATTAATTCATAAGTTCGTCAATACAACGATAAAGGTATGCTTGAGTGCGTATCACACAAATCAAGTATAACGAGACGTACATGTTCATTCCAACCATAATTCCTGAATTTATCGCTTTCTCTAACAACGCGTACATATACTTTGGAGGATTTTACTTTCATCAAGTTCTAGGTGCTTATGTATAGGGTCACCCGCAGCCTTCCACCACATCTAAGACTCTTTGAAGGTAAAACCGACCTCCATATATGTACTTCTATCCTAATACCTTACAATAACGCAATCACATTCGTAAATCATCACACAATCAATCAAAACTATCTGTCAATCAACAATTAATCAGAAATTAACTAGACAGTCAATCAAATCAACCAAACAATCCAACAAACACGTATATGTACACTTTTCAGCCCGAATCTCTATTGAGTAGGGAGCTACGAAACTCACCTTGATTTCCAAGCAAACGACAAGTTAATATCGAGCTATAAATGTCCAACGACCGCCACGTGCCCACAACCTATCAATATATATCATAGTGTCATCAAAAACAACTCTATAACCCTACACAAGTTGGTTAAGTAAGTTTGAGTCACGCCAAAATCCTACAACGCCTTAATGACTCTCCCGAGCCTGAACTATAACACTTTGACCCGACATTTTTAGAAATGGACAAGGATTCAGATCAAAAGGACTTTACCATGAGAAAGTAGACTCTCTCACGATTCCAACGATAGGTCATATGACTCTATTGGGCTTACGGATCAAAAGTTATAAGCGTTTGAAGTTTAACTAGAAAAATGTTCGGCTGAACTAGTCTCACTGCGCCGCAGTCAGACCCTAACAGTCCCACTGCGCCGCAGTGAGACCCAAACACAATCTCGACCAGAAGTATGCCACTGCGCCGCAGTGGGGTCTGGCCCTTCCCACTGCGCCGCAGTGGGCAGAACCTGCACTTCAGGTGCAGCAGTTTCAGCACCTAAACGACCCCAAAACCCCATTTTTGACCCACGGATCGATCTAGGAAGGTTCAAGACATGTTTTGAAGCATGAACTAACATCATTTGACGTAAACAAACATAACCCATATCTTAGTTTCGATTCATAACATCAAATCCTTGCTTAAATCCATTTTGACCCATTTCAAACCCTAATTGAACCCTAATTCGATTTGACCCGATTTGTGACCCGAATTTACTTGTAATCAACTAAAAGCAAGTTAATAAACATAAAACGATGATTATGCGATGAATTTTACTTACCAAAACCTTCACCTAGTCTCCAACCCGAATTTGACCCGAAATGGCTAGAAATCTTGCACTTTGAAACCCAAATTTTTGATATGTTGTTAAGATGAGGTTGATGATGAAAACCCCAAACAAAATCTTGCTTAATTCCCAATATATGAGATAGAAATCTAGAGAGAGAGAGAGAGAGGTATGTGTTTGAGTGTGTTTCTTGGAAGAGAAAAGAGAGAAAGAGGAGAGAAATGAAATGGGTGGTGAATGAATGAGATAAGGGGAGGGAAATGGGTCAAGAGGGCTGGTGGGTCGTGGATGACCCACGGGCCGACCCGTTTCCTTTCTCAAACCAAAATACAATTCGTTCTACATTTAAACACGTTTAAGTCAAACTATCGACCCGACTAACATACCACATTGTCATTAAATCACAAAACGACCCGAATTCTTCATTAACTTAAATTGTTAGTCAAATTACACGTAAGGTCAACGAGTCAAAATTCACGGATGTTACACATGCTTACCCCTTCATTCTTTTGGTACATATATCATCATAATTTTATAAGTATATATGTATATATTGATAATTTTTTATATATATCCTGCTTACCCCTTCATTCTTTCTATATCACACCTACCTTTTCTCTTCATATTTCTTTTCTAAAGGTTTAATTTTCATATATATTCATTTCTTAAACAAATCTACATATCTGCATCATTTATTTCTTTTATGTAGTAAATCAAAGCTTTTTTTTATCTATATTTCACTTCATTTATTAATTAGTAATAGTTTACCTTTTTTCAGATATTATTTTTCTTTCATTCTTTTGGTACATATATCATCATAATTTTATAAGTATATATGTATATATTGATGATTTTTTATATATATCATGCTTACCCCTTCATTCTTTCTATATAACACATACCTTTTTCTTTTTAAAGGTTTAATTTTCATATATATTCATTTCTTAAACAAATCTACATATCTGCATCATTTATTTCTTTTATGTAGTAAATCAAAGCTTTTTTTTATCTATATTTCACTTCATTTATTAATTAGTAATAGTTTAGCTTTTTTCAGATATTATTTTTCTTTCATTCTTTTGGTACATATATCATCATAAATTTATAAGTATATATGTATATATTGATAATTTTTTATATATATCCTGCTTACCCCTTCATTCTTTCTATATCACACCTACCTTTTCTCTTCATATTTCTTTTCTAAAGGTTTAATTTTCATATATTCATTTCTTAAACAAATCTACATATCTGCATCATTTATTTCTTTTATGTAGTAAATCGAAGCTTTTTTTTATCTATATTTCACTTCATTTATTAATTAGTAATAGTTTAGCCTTTTTTCAGATATTATTTTTCTTTCATTCTTTTGGTACATATATCATCATAATTTATAAGTATATATGTATATATTGATGATTTTTTATATATATCCTGCTTACCCCTTCATTCTTTCTATAATTTCAGCTTCTTTTTTCTTTCTTTCATTGATCTTTTGGGACTATATATCATCATAAATTTATAAATATATATGTATATATTGATGATTTTTTATATATATCCTGCTTACCCCTTCATTCTTTCTATAATTTCAGCTTCTTTTTTCTTTCTTTCATTGATCTTTTGGGACGTATATTATCATAACATTATAAGTATATATAAATATAGATATAGATATGTATTTATTTATATTTCACTTCATTTAATGTTTTTTTTTCTTTTTTTTACACTTACTTTTCAAAAAAAATATATTAATTGATGAGTTTCAAATTTTGAAAACCAACCCAACACACCAATCAATAATAACTTTCACAACCCTCAGATCTCCTAACCTCATCAATTTCCCATTTATACTCTCAACATTTTTATTTACAAAAATCAGGGCTTGTTTTGTTAAGTAATTTTGGGTATTATATATATATATGATATAAGATGGAATTTACAGAAGCTCATAAGCAAAGTGGTACATGTTGTTTCTCTCCGAATTCTCGTTACCTCGCTGTTGCTGTTGATTATCGTCTTGTCATTCGAGATGTTTTGTCTTTTAAGGTTATTTTTTTTCTCTTTGAATTTATGGCTGCATTTTATTTTGTAATTTTGTATGGAATTTATCTATGGTTACTTCAAGTCGAAACATTATGTGATCTAAAAGTTAATTTTAGCTTTCCAATTTACTAATATGTAGTTTTTGGTATCAAAATGTGATACCATATTAGTTAAATTTGTTAGTATTTGCTATAGTGGAGTGATCTGTGTGTGCGCTTAACCATAGTTGTCAAAGGCGAAAGCGAACTCAAAGCGCAATGACTCCAAATGGGGCCTAGGCGAGAGGCGCAAAAAAAGCGCGGGCCTGAAAAAAAAAACGTAGAAGAGTATATAAAAGTTCAGTGTCTCTAACAAATGATAATGAAGAAAGTTTTAGCTAAGAAGGTATATAAATAGTAGAAGAGTCTTAATATTATAAAAATAGAAGAAAACTTACATTTTAGTTAAATGAAGAATAGTATGATGAATGATGATGTCTATACTTCTATACTAGTATATAAAAATTATAGCCCCTTGTTGAAAGTTAAGAAAAATGGGACATGCGAATTGACCAAACTACCTTTAATGAATTAAATTACCACCAACCTTTAATATTAAATCACACCGTCAGTCCCTTATATTATAAAATATATCTACATTATTGATTATTCCCTTTAAATCAAACATCTTTACATCAATTACCTACACCGTTTGGCGCCGCCACCACCATCACCATCCGTCTCCACCATCACACCGCCGCATTGCGCGGGTACCATGCTAGTTGATGATAATGATATATACCAAGTGATTTTGGGAACAAAGATTCCGTTGTGATATCCCTATAGTATACGTGATTTTTTATGTAGAACAAAGTGTTTATTTATATGGAAAAGTGTAGACATGCGCTTCATACAGTTAGTGGGCCTTGGGCCTAGAGTTTCATGAGTTAAGGTTGGGCCTTTCTTGCCTTTTACGCCTAGGCGCACGACACGCCCGCCTTTGACAACTATGTGCTTAACTGCTTATGATACTAGAATGTTAATGAAATAATAATGTCGAGATATCGGAGATGTGAACACGTGGCACGATATTGGATGAAAATATTAGTAGCTGCAATCTGTGTCTAGTTACTTATAAATGGGTCTATTTGGGTTGTGTTTTTTTTCTTTTTAATCTTAAACTGGTCTAGAAAAGAAGTTGGCTAAAGAGGAACCGGAACCCTTGTTGCCCTCTCTATCTTCTAACTATGGAAGTTGCTTAAAGGTTATTTGAACTCCATATAACATTCTAAGTTGATTAGATTTGAAATTTTGGAAAGTTAATGCAATACTAATAGTGTTTATGCAATTACTCGTATGATCAAAGCATGAGGTATTTACGCCACGGACAAAAAGTGTATGCAGGTCAAGCCAACTCAGCCGAGAGTCTGAGACTGTTTTGAACCATAGTATACGATGCTCGTTTCAATCAGAGATCATTGTGACTCGATTCAATAGCTTCCTCCATTTTAGCCACTTTAGAAAATATACATGGACGGTTGGTGGTAGAAACAAATCACAAGATTTAGAAAATAGAAACACAGAGGATAAAGTTGCTACTTGCTAATTTGGATATCTTTCGTTCGTGAGTAGTGAATTCCTTGATGTAAAAAAGTCAATGTTTTTGTTGGGCTCACAGTTTTCAATAACATGTGTATTTTGATAATCTTCTAAGCTCATATATTAACTCTTGATATTTTGACATTCATCTAGGTTGTACAATTATTTTCTTGTATGGACAAGATTAGCTATATCGAATGGGCTCTTGATTCTGAATACATACTATGTGGACTTTACAAGAAGCCGATGATACAAGCATGGTCATTGGCACAACCTGAATGGACATGCAAAATTGATGAAGGTCCAGCAGGGATTGCTTATGCCAGGTGGAGCCCAGACAGTCGCCATATACTCACTACATCAGAGTTCCAACTCCGGCTAACCGTTTGGTCACATTTAAATACAGCATGTATCCACGTGCAGTGGCCAAAACATGCTTCTAAAGGGGTCTCTTTCACTAAAGATGGGAATTTTGCTGCCATATGTACTAGGCGTGATTGCAAAGATTATGTGAACCTAATATCTTGTCAATCGTGGGAAATAATGGGTGTTTTTGCTGTTGATACATTAGATCTTGCTGATGTTGAATGGTCACCAGATGATACAGCAATTGTGATATGGGATTCACCTCTTGAATATAAGGTTTGTTATTATAGTGTTCACATTTCTTCATATTGCTATAACGGATGATACAGTCTCCTTAGTCATATTAGATCGAGTCAT
This sequence comes from Erigeron breviscapus, assembly GCA_034093135.1. Lineage (NCBI taxonomy): Eukaryota > Viridiplantae > Streptophyta > Magnoliopsida > Asterales > Asteraceae > Erigeron > Erigeron breviscapus. Next base: position 3,091,726 of record CM067167.1, read on the forward strand.
CTTACGGTCCACCTTGTTCGTGAACGGATGAGTTCGAAATATGATTTTACTGTTCTATCTAATCTTTCAGAATAGGCGTCTCTACACTCAATAGCTAAAACCTCCTAAATTATTATACTAGAAAATGGGGTATTGCTGATAAGGTATTTTTCAATCATCATATCTGAGACGCCCAGATTGCATACAAAGAAATTGTTTATGCTTGGCAAAAAGTGTTCCCGATCTATCCGGCCCATAGATATTACCCAAGCTGTTTGACCCTCCCATTTTCCCCCATCCAAGCATAAAGTTCTAGAAAGTACTAAACTTCTAATTCTAAACTAACTTTTCATTTCAACTCAGTTTTCTAAATGACCATTTGATCTTACTTGCATATATATCTTTTCTTCCTTTAACTGTTATATGCCCCTACACCCCGTATGAGATGTTTTTAGCTAACACTAATATGCCTTATTGTTTATTTAGGTTCTGATATACTCTATAGATGGAAGGTGTTTATCGAAATATCAAGCCTATGAAAGTGGACTGGGTGTAAAAAGTGTTTCTTGGTCCCCGAATGGCCGAAAGGAGTTGCGTTCATGCGATAATTTGATTCATTCCTTTCTCCCGCCTCAGCTTCGCGGATGGGAGGACTTCTTGTTTATGTAAGACCTGGTCATTCTCTAAACCGTAGGTAGTCTATAGCAGTTGGTAGTTATGATCAGATGTTAAGCTACTATATTTATTTGGCCCATTTGACTTATTAGAATAAGTGTAACCTTATTTGACCGATTCAGAAGGATACAGGTACCGCCACACCTCTACTTGTGTATTGGGATTCATGTAATCACTATCTTTATTCTTCTTATTTCAGGAGTTGGATGAGCCCTTACAGCTTGATATGTCGGACTTGTCTTTAACTGATGATTTTACGCAACAGAATTCTGGTAAACGCTAGTACTTATCCATTCCACCCCTCTTTTTCTCAGTCGTGCATTTCCAATGTCTTATGTTTATTGCATTGCATCTATGACTCTTTAATAGAAATTTAACCCACTTCATGCTTTTGCATTGTGTTTGTTATCAACATCTATGCTTTTAGCAGTGATTTATTCTTCTGTTTTTCTCCCATCGACAACTTTTATTTGTCTAACGGCAAAGACACATCGTCACACACCATTAATGCACTTTTGTCTCATTTAAGACTTGGACCCACAACCATTTGGTTGTTGGGAGTCTCTTAAATACCGCTAGGCCAATGGCTTGATGGTCCATCAATACATTCCATTAATCTGTGAAAATTTAAGTCTGCTACTTTAGCTTTTTAAGTGTTTATGTATAAGAACAAAGCAAAAACAAACTGAATACTGATTTATCCTCAGTCATCGTGATCTTGTGGATATCTACATATAAGTATATAACCTTAAGGTTTGAGAGGAAACTGATCTCCTTGGGATGTTTCCACCTAGCATCTTTATGGCATGTAAAAGCTCTTGAAGGCTAAAACAACCAAACATGTTAGTTGGAAGAGATCCACTAAAGTTGTTTATTTCAAGAATGAGGATACGTAGCCTGGATAGACAGCCAAGTTCATGAGAAATGGTTTCTCTTTGTTCATGGAAGCAATTCTGTTATATGCACTTTTTTGTATTCAAACACCAACAATATATACAAGTAGGAGGTTTTTCGTGTTTGGGTACCTCCAAAAGGACGAGTTTTAACTCAGATGTACTCGGCCGGGGTATCTTATCACCTTTTTCAAACCCTTCCCCCTGCCACCCCCAAGATGTATACCTAGGAGGTCAGAACCTGAGACCTATTGTAAGGACATTCTGCTCACCAATTCGAGTTGACTAATATGTAAGTGATCTCAAGAAGGCAGTTCTGGAGGTGTACTCTTGGATTTATGGTAAATTCTTGAGGTGGCACAACGTTGGTGAGCAACTGGTCAAAACACGCTCAGATTCATACAAGTACTGGTCGTTGAATTGACCCACATACACCTTTTATGTCCACTTTTTAAATACAAGATGAATATTGCTACAATTATATTAGTCTTTGATCAAAATGATTTTGGAGAGTGTATAATTTATAAAATCTATTTCAGTTGAACTCTTAATTATATATTCTAATCAATCTGACATGCTCACCCATTCTCCTTTTAGTAATTACAGTTTATCTGACCCTTTTAACATAATGCACTATCAATGCTAGGTTTTGCATCTCTAGTTATATTAGCTCTTAGTGTGCCGTGGTGCATGTTTTTAACATCTGGCTGTTAACGAAAAGATGTTACGTTTTTCTTGGTAGTTACCCAACCTTTCTTTTGTTGTGTTAAAATGCTTATGACATAGCCGCACCTGTATTTTGCTTTTTTAGTTATACTTATGAATATGATATCATATAGGTTTGCATTAGTTTTAGCGTAATAGCATGTCACTTTTTTTAAGCTTATCACAGTTATTCCCCTTGCAAAATTTCTTCTTCTATAATGATTCCAAGATTTTGTTCTTTGTGTTTCTTTCGCAGAATATGGTCCACAAGGACTCGTCGATGTTAGATATGATATCATGGATTTACCAATCACCTTGCCTTTTCAAAAGCCTCCTGCAGACAAGCCAAACCCTAAGCAAGGAATTGGTAAGCAAGACCCCTCATGTTCTCCTTTTTCCCTCCTTTAAGTTATTTTCAAAAGCATCTGAAAACTTATGAAAAAGGAAGCAGTGTATGCAGTCAAAGAAAAGGTTTTAGGATATCCCTTTAATATTCCAGCATTTGTATTTATGGCAATTTCTAAGCTTGAATTACCATGTCTGTCCATTGTCGTAAGACCTGTAAAATGAGTGCGCTGGGCTCAATTATATTTTTGCATTAAAATCCTACTCTTAACATAAAGAAATGTTTAGGCTTTGTGCATCAAAATTATCGTATTGGCGACTTTTAACCCGTCCTCATTTTCTTAGTATATCATTTGACATGTTTGGTACATTTGAACTGTTTTATTTCAAGCTACTCCCCCCTCCCCATTTGACCTGCTAGAAATTTTAGTTTCATGGGTTATAATTGCCACCTCTACTTGTCATAAATGCAGCTTCATGGTGCTACTGATAGTTGCAGAGTTTTGTTTGTTTTATAATTAATTGAATTAATTCACATTATCGTTCCTCTTGGCCTTCAACCCACATTATAACTTCAATTCAACCAAATTGCAGGCATCATGTCATGGAGCAAAGACAGCCAATATATCTGTACTCGCAACGACAGCATGCCAACTGTTTTATGGATATGGGACATAAACCATCTCGAACTCGCTGCCATTTTGGTCCAGAAAGACCCTATTCGAACCGCAGCCTGGGACCCAACATGCTCTAGACTCGTTTTATGCACCGGGACCCCCCACTTATACATGTGGACTCCATCTGGCGCTTAATGATCAATCACTATTTAAGTTTACCTGTTCCATATCTAATACAGTGTTGTTTGCTGCATTTCATTACTACTCTTGGGTCAGTGTAGACCTTTAACTTTGGAGAAGTTACAGCTGATGATAATCGCTTTTTATTACTAGCGTGTGGCTAAGGCTTAACCTAAGGCCAATGGTGAAGGCAAAGCAAAGAAGCAGAAGCAAAAGGAGAAGGATGCTTCTGCTGTTTGATAGTGGACAGGTTATCCGGCTCAATTCTTCAGGATTTTGGAAAGTTGTTTGCTGCATTACATTACTACTCTTGGGTCAGTATAGTTTTTTTGCAGTATCGCTTTTCAGTAGAGTTGTTTGTTGCATTACATTATTAGTGGACATAGTTTTTGTTTGCTGCAAGGATTTCTTCTATTTTGTATTATAAAGAATGCCAGAAGCGAGTATATGGAAAGCTTATAGTGTTAAATGCACAAAATTTGTAACTTGTTTTTATTATGGTTCAATGAAAGAGATGCTGTTTTTTTGACCATTTTGTGTTGAGTACATTCTGTTTCATTTGCAGTTTTTTAAACTGTTTTAGGTGCTGAAAATAGGCTGTTTTTGGTGCTGAAATAATGATGAATTGTTGCTGAAATAATGATGAATTGTTGCTGTTTTTGGTGATGAAACATTATAATATTGCTGCTGTTTTTAGTGCTGAAATAGTGCAGTTTTGCTGTTGTTTTTGGTACTGAAATAGTGCAGTTTTGCTGCTGTTTTTGATGCTGAAACAGTGCAGTTTTGCTGCTGTTTTTGCTGCGGAAACGTGCAGAATTGCTGATGTTTTAGCCATGTTGTTTTGGTGATGAAACAGGCAGCATTGCTGCTGTTTTTGGTGAACGGGTTGACTGGTTTCTTTTACAATTGCAGCCACCTTACAGGCAGCATATCAATTACCTGCATTGTTTATAAACATTCTGCTTGTGTAATTTTGGCCTCATTGCTACAAGTATTAAACAATATAAAGTGATGCTCTGAGCCATACTTCTGCAGATGCGTGTGTACTGGTTGCATTGGTTTACAACTTAGGGTATAATTGTCAATTTGTCATTTCTTTTCTCTCCAACTCAAGAACATAAAAAGGTTTAATTTTCACTTCTTTTCCTTCCATTCCCATAAAACTCAAGAACACAAAAGTTATGATATTTTTCATTTATATTTCTTTCTTTTATCTTCAATTTATTTCTCTTCTTTTACATGGAAACTCGAGAACACAGTGTAAATAAGGGGAGCAAATGATACATTCCCATTGGTTTTTCTCTGTCTATATATATCATGCTTACCCCTTCATTCTTTTTATATGACACTTACCTTTTCTCTTCAAATTTCTTTTCTAAAGGTTTAATTTTCATATATATTCATTTCTTAAACAAATCTACATATCTGCATCATTTATTTCTTAAATAAATCACCTTTGTTTTTCTCTTTATTGCTCATCTTTTTATCATATGTTACCATCCAAAAAATACAACCAATTCAATCATGCCTCGTAACAATCCTCAGGCATAAACAAGGGCAGATCTGATCGCCACCGGTTCCGGCTGCAGATCTGTAGTGGTGAGGTTTACGAGTTGTCATCATACTATTTTTTTCTCCTAAAGTTCGAGTCTTTCATGTTCCAGGCTTCGATTAGTGTGCGATTGGATTAGACTATTTTCATAAGTCTAAATATACATTCTTTCAGGTAACCCTCATGATAATTTATATTATTTAATATATAATTTTTGTACTTATGTATGTTTTAAAATAAGATTGGTAATTATATCTATACTATATTATAAAGCAAATAAGATTTTTGTTTAATTTTAAGTTTCAACTTTCAACAATTAATATTAAGTTTCAACATATTATTAAAACCACATTACATCAATAACCCTAAACTACTCACCACCACAACCAATAATTGTCCATCGCCGTCACCGCCATCGCCGCCACTGCCATTGCCACCGCACCGTCGCATCGCACGGGTACCGTTCTAGTTAATAAAGAGTAGTATTGATATTTTTGTAGCCCTGTATAATAAACGTATATCACATATAGCACAATATACAACAAAACATGTAATGTATGTATTGTGTAAAACATATATTGTATGTATTGTTGCAAATAGATAAAGAGTATTCTGGTGCTATCACTCCTCATTCATAAATGTTTTATTATGCTGCAATATTGCAATAATCATCAAATGGCTAAAACAAAAAGAAGTCATCCTACATATACAAATGGTGATTCATAAATATGCATGCACAAATGGTGATCATAAATGCATACACAAATGGTGCACAAGTCATCAAATGGCTAAAATAAGTCACAACTAACTCTGTTATCTGCAAAAGTGATCGTAAATACATATACAAAATGGTGATTCACAATTCATAAATATGTTGCAAAAGTCATCACATTTTCTTTTTTCTTCTTATCTTTTTAATTTTGATTTTGAATTGAAAGAAATACTATCAAATGGTAAGTCATAAATACATACACAACTACCTCTGTTATTTCCATCTTCTCCAAACAAATCACCTTTGTTTTTCTCTTTGTTGCTCATCTTTTTATCATATGTTACCATCCAAAAAATACAACCAATTCAATCATGCCTCGTAACAATCCTCAGGCATAAACAAGGGCAGATCTGATCGCCAGCGGTTCCGTCAGCAGATCTGTAGTGGTGATGTTTACGAGTTGTCATCATACTATTTTTTTCTCCTAAAGTTCGAGTCTTTCATGTTCCAGGCTTCGATTAGTGTGCGATTGGATTAGACTATTTTCATAAGTCTAAACATACATTCTTTCAGGTAACCCTCATGATAATTTATATTATTTAATATATAATTTTTGTACTTATGTATGTTTTAAAATAAGATTGGTAATTATATCTATACTATATTATAAAGCAAATAAGGTTTTTGTTTAATTTTAATTTTAAGATTGTACAGAAAAAGAGGATCGATGAAGGCTTTGATTATTGCGGTCTTAGGTACAGAACCGAGGCTCGATACCATGGAAACAGGTATACAAATGGATTAGTCAAACGTTACTTTCTCATTCACAAAAGCGCCCATATAGTCGGAAAAATACATAAACATAGTATACAAGTTAAATTACAGCTAAAATACACCTTATATACAACACTAATAGTTGAGAGCAAATGCTTGTAAATTATATCCATATATATGAAGCGGTCGTCTTGAATATAAATGAAGACTTTTGACATATATTCAAGCAAATGTTTATAAATTATATCTAGATAAATGAGCTATTGTGCCAACTACACAAATGTGCAACATATACATGAAAAAATAGGTATATATCTTACATAATCCAATGCCTCAATCCATTGTAGAAAAATTGGTTAGAAGCTATAAGTTTAAGTGTGCGAATATACAGTCTATGCCAAGATTCACACTAGTGGAAAGAGACCATGTTAAGGAGAGATGCGCGGGTTCCAATCAGGAGTCTCGATATTAGGTGTAGGTGAGAATCGATGCCTTCAAGAGTAGCCTCCAACGCCTCTAGTTTCTTTGGTACCACTTGGATAGTGTTGCATCAAGGTGTTGCAACTCATTTACATTTGCATCAGCTATCTCTTCCGGTACCACTTTACCATTGGATATGAATCTTGTCCATCTATGCCCTTTTGATAACTTCAATTTTAAAGATGGCATTGTCAAATATACAAGCAATAATCGGAAAATAACTATGCTCAACGCTGTAACTTCTCTAAAAGCCCGGAATACAGAGATCAGACTGTCGTTTTCTGAATTTGCCATGAAGGGACTAGTACATATCATCTTCTCTACTTGCTTTAAGCTTGCCACAGATCCTTTTACCTCTCTTTTCACTTTTCTTCTGATTACAATGTAATTGGCAATGATGTTTTTTATGCCGGATGATCCACTGTTTCTTCGTAAACCACAGCCAAGATCTCTCAAATGCTGTAATGTCTGAGATATTATTTCAGTTGTATTACTGCAAATATCCAAGAACTTGACACATGTATCGAGTAATTCATCTGTTGGTTTCATTGTCTGCTTGTTGCATTTTGATGAATTTTGAGAAATGTTTGTTCTGACAAGGTCATCCAAACATTCATACAACTGTTTCAACTTAGAGAAACCGCTGCAAATGTTTTCTGCCGAAGGATTGGATAACGATAATGTTGACTCCCATATTTTGGCGTCGTTTAGCAATTTCTTGATTATGTCAGTGCTTGGATGTGATCTGCAAGGCAGACTAATAGAACGAAAAGGAACAGATCTCGGTTTTGAATAAAGGCCCATTCTGGTTAATTTGCTCTAACTGTGGTAAGAGTTCAGGCAGAGACTAATATGAGAAATGGTTTGTGAATTGTGATACTTATAACTACCATCGCCTGCTCACATATTTATAGGCAATCTAAAGCATAGACTAGTATAAAATTCATGAAATTTGCCGCAAATCTAGGACATATATAAAATGTGCAGCAAATCATCGCCTTTCATTGCATGATCGATACGTGGCAAACACTTATTTCTTAAGGGCAAAATCAGCACCCCGTTGCGAGGTCCTTCCATGTGAGATGAGATTGTTTAATGCATCTTGGGAATGTGCTACATATAGATATAGATATCCATGTGAAAACTATTCAAGTTTCAATGATACACTTTAAGAACTTCTATTCGAAAGTATAGAAAAACCAAAAGATCATCTGTAAAACAAACTTCATTGCATGTAAGTGGAAATAATAGTATGGGCATTTTTCAGTGGAAATCATCTGTAAAACAAACTTCATTTGCTTTTTGTATACGTGGAAACCAAAAGATCACAATACTCCATGAAATTATCATCTTAATTCCACAATGCCCATATTATTTATGACCATGTGTTGTATTTCAGCAAATACAGTACTCACATTATATGATTTTAGTGGTTCAGGCCCCAAACTCATACACAAAACACACACTCAAAGCTCACTGTATGTATATATTAGAAATCAATTTAGAAAACTTGCTGCTATATTAAATTATAAGAGATACATTTTCGATATACTCAGTCAAGCTTAGACTTCAACTTGATTAATCCCAAATAACATACTAATCAATAACGACACATGTCCCATTAGCTACTGACCCATGATCCATATGTTGAAGCTGATCGACCAAATGATCCATGTGACCCGTTGAACCAATTCGATTAATTAACCCAACATTCTCACACTTTATCTCTTCAATAACCTCTGCCTGCCACTATTCATGACATTTTTGTTCCTTTAATTAGCTTGTTAAGATCTACAAGTTGTTTTCGTTAGCCTATGTGTGTATCATAACTCATAAGTAATTTAGGAAGAAATTTCTTTTGGACTTGGATATTCTTATTTCTTACACACGAGGGTCTAGTATTTCCAACAAAATCTACCTCACTTTCTTCTCTACTAGCTACTTCGATCCATTGTGGTCTTTCTTTTTCATTGAAAAGTTATTTTGTTGCTGACGTGACACCAATAAACTAAGTTTGTAGTGTGATGGCTTACGGACTTTGGTTACATTATCGAAACTAGAAACCATATATGAATATAACCAATAATAGAAACCATTTTCATTTATTCATAATTATTACTTCCGATAGTTTCTATTTTAAGTATTTACAGCGTTTTCGTTAGAGATGCTTTTACAGCGTTAACTTTTGGCCAAAATCATCCCTGTGGTTTGCATTTCGTCTATGCCGTTAAAACTCTGTCGTTAACCCCATCACATGCAAGTTAAGTGAGGGACATTTTTGTGTTTTCACCCACCTTCATCTTCTCCAAACAACAACCTCAAGATTCTTTTAGATTTAAGTGTAAAAATCGTCCCTGTGATTTGTCTTTTTTGCAAAAATCTGGGTTAAAATATGGACGATGACCCAGATCCTTATATGTAGAAATTTGCATTTTAAGGTAATTGACTAGATCCCCATATATAGGTTTTTGATTTGAATTTATTTTTGATTTTTGATTAAATTCTTGTTTGGAGGTTGAAGATGAAAAGTTCTCCTGGGTTTGTTAACGACGAGCATGAAAACTGCAAAAACGACAAACCACATGAACAATTTTTGCATTTAACTCTAAGAGACTCATGAGTTTGTTGTTTGATGAAAATGAAGATGTGTGAAAATACATAAATGCCCCTCACGTGCCTTGCACGTGAGAAGGTTAACGAATCTAAGGACGAAATACAAACCACGGTGATAATTTTGGCCAAAAATTAACATCGATGATGAAAAATGCAAAAACCCTAAACTACATGGACAACTTTTGCACTTAACTCAATAAATCAGATAAAGATAAACAAACGCCAAAAGGAAGCAAAAATAAAGAATGATTTGGGGGTTTGAAATTTAGGGTTGAAAATTTATATCATCTATAATTCGATTTGATTTGATGATGGCTTTGTCTTGTTCGAGAGTTTTGAAACAGCTGGCAGCTTCTTTCGCCTCAAGATCTGTTGGCGTTGTCCCGCCCCGTCATCTAGCCGCCGTGACAACTCCCCGTCGTGGTTTCATCAGTGCTGCCAAGGCTTTTATGTCTGGTTGTTATTCTTTTCTATTTATTTTCATCTCAATTTTAATTTTCTTTAAATTTTACTTTACTTATTCCTAATTGAATTATTACTAGTATTATTATTTTAGGATTTTTCTATACACATACAATTAAAGTAGTAGTACTACAGGATGTTTGTCTCTCTGTCTTTTCTCTATTGGCACTATATTAGGGATGAGTTTTAATGTGTGTGTGTATATATATAGATGTATCAGATTTCTGTGATTCGTATTCACCAATGACGATAGGGAGGGAGCTATTAGACAGCACACCTCATACATTCTGGTGGGAAGCTTGCTTGGGTGACAATAAGTTGATAGAATATAAAGGACTTAAGTTTAACATAGATATCCCGGGTAACGAGAAGACAACTTATACGGATGACGGAGAACTACTAGTCTCTGTTTATTTTGGACTCGATGATTTCGCAAAGAACCAGAAAATCATCGAGGATGATCCCTTATCTGATACCTGCGAATGGCACACTTGTTTGGACAAGAAAGGCACCGAGCTGACCATTGAAGGCTTTACCAAGAAAGACAACATCCTTGCAAACTACTCTGCCAAGGTTAACTTACCAAAACCAACACTCGAGGAGGGTAACTACAACAACATCTATTGGAGGCCCTCCAAGATGGATACAAAAGATGGAAGTCTCATGGTGTATCTTTGCAAGGTCAAGGAAGAAAAGTAAACATCTTGATTCACTCTAATCTATCAGAGACATATATATATAATTATATATGCTCTACCATTTCTAGTCTAGCTAATTATATATAAGCAAGTTTAGTATGAATGCATTTAATTATATTAGGTCATCTACCCTATGTTTTCCTCTCTGAATTATTACCGAATGTATTTACTATTTAGAAGACGAAAAAATGTTAAATGCTTATAATAGGAGTATAGATATATATATATATAGGAGAAAGTTAATTTTAGTACAAGGGGAAAAAAAAGTACCAAGGAACAGCCACCAGCCGTCCGATCAAAGCTTTGGACGGATCAGATCAAGCCTTCCTCCTCCTTCTTCCTCCTTCTCCGGCTGTTGCGGCACCTTCTTCTTCTCCGGCGAGACTGCCGCCGCCAGCCACCACCTCCTTCTTCTCCGGCGAGACAACCACCACCAGCCACCATCATCTCCGACCACCCCAACCACGGCGCCGGCGCCGGCAGCAAGGGCTTCGCCCGTAGCAAACCGTCACCATCTCTTGGATCGCCGCCCATCAAATCCATACGATTCCCATATGCGTCCCTTGACGGTCAGTTTAGAACGGATGAGGGCAACGCCCGTACCGTATCCACCCGAAAACGAACCTGATTCTCGCCGGAAAGTCGCCGGAGATGTCGCCGGAGGTGGTGGCGGTGGTTGTTCGCCGGAGAAGAAGGAAGAAGGAGGAGGTGTGGCGGTCGCCGGAGAAGAAGGTGGCCGGAGAAGAAGGAAGAAGGTTGTACTTTTTGTACTTTTTTTCCCCCTTGTACTCAAAATAACCCACCCCTATATATATATATATATATATATATATATATATATATAGCTTGCGATATCCTATTATCTAACAATGGTGAGTTGTGGAGATGCCTAATGTATGTATCAGATAATATGAGCTAATTAATTTAATCAGACGGTTTGTATGCAGTCCTTTAACCTCAATTATTCATCATTGAGGTGGAAAAACTACATTATTATCGTACCTTACTCTCCAGCTAATTACTTGATAATCTTTTGTAGACCAGAACACATATCTCTCTGCTACATGTATTGTCTTTCTTTACCGCTGGGCTTTGGCCTTAGTGGTATCATTCCTCCCGTGTAAACCTTTTGTGGGACCGCTGTTCTAAACCTTTTCCTAGACTTGTGAAGCTTTTCTTACAATCACCCACCATATAAGAAAACTCCTGCTATGGTTAGGACTGTTCTAAACCTTTTCCTAGACTTGTGAAGCTTTTCTTACAATCACCCACCATATAAGAAAACTCCTGCTATGGTTAGGACATGTATTGATGTATCTTATAAATTGACTAGCATGCTGACTTGTATATAGGTTATGGATCAAGTGTAAGTTCAAGTATCACTCAATGGACCTTGACAATGATGCAAGTTTCATGTGAACCTTGATGGTGAAAAAAAGGTAATGTTGTCATTTTGGGTGGCATTCTGTTTACCATCCATGATTGCTGCCGCTGGCGTCTTTTGTTATCAACAACCTTTATAAACAATATTGCAGCTTGATAAACAACATTGCTTCGAGTTATGCGGTTACAATCTTTATGTTTTGTTCATGGAGTGTTGTTTGTTAACTTTTAGTTAAAATTAAATAAGATTCTTGTAGAGAAATACAGTGTTAGTTTAGGCTTATAGCTTACTTGATAAACAAAATTGGTATCAAGAACATCCACACACATTTCCAGAGGTTACGGAGACCGTCATCAACCGGTCTTATAAATTGACTAGCATATATAGGTTATGGATCAAGTGTAAGTTCAAGTATCACTCAATGGACCTTGACAATGATGTCAACACAAGTTTCATGCTTTTGAACATTTGATTCCTACTTGAAAATACAAGACATATAATGACATGAACCAAAAAAAAACTTGTATTTTCTATTTATTTATTTATTTATTTATTTATTTATTTATTTATTTATTTATTTATTTATTTATTTATTTATTTATTTATTTATTTATTTATTTATTTATTTATTTATTTATTTATTTATTTATTTATTTATTTATTTATTTATTTATTTATTTATTTATTTATTTATTTATTTATTTATTTATTTATTTATTTATTTATTTATTTATTTATTTTCCACAGAGACCTCCCCAAAAGTAGTTTTCTATTTCATACATTAAATGTTAGTGGCTTTATTTTTTTTTATAAAATGTTTAACCTCAACTAGATATTTAAGGTGTTGGTTATTGGACCATTCTAGGTTAGCTTGCTCAAGCATAATTGCTAGTGAACCAATAATAGCCATTGCAATTACTAAATTCCTCTTTATAACTTGCTTTTGGCAACAGATTTATAGCTTTCTTTTTGGCTTGACGAGTTGCATATATGTGTCAAAAGTTAAAAATGTTCTGCAAGGCTGCAAATATAAACAAAAAACAAGTTGTCGGGTTGGGTTAAAATAAGGTTCATTTCAAAAATGCTGAGTTTTATTACAAGGTAAATCGGGTTGACCCAAAGCACCATCTGTCATTTTTATTACAAGGTGAATCGTATGTGAATTGAGTTAATGCTATCAGATTATCGAACTTTGAAAATTTTATTCATTATTTTGCTAATTATTCCCCTTTGGGTGGTAAATGCTGCGACTTCCATTTGGTGCTACCACACTTGTTCATTTCTTACAAAGCTACCTCTTTCACCCGGTCCGGTCTTTATTAAATTTCATCATTTGATTGAGTTTTAGTGTTACCTCTTTTGCTTCTCTGTCACTTCTTTTATTTCGATGAATGTGACATGTCTTTGTTCTTATCTGAACAGATGATGCAAGTTGTGAACCTTGATGGTGAAAAAAAGGTAATGTTGTCATTTTGGGTGGCATTCTGTTTACCATCCATGATTGCTGCCGCTGGCGTCTTTTGTTATCAACAACCTTTATAAACAATATTGCAGCTTGATAAAACAACATTGCTTCGAGTTATGCGGTTACAATCTTTATGTTTTGTTCATGGAGTGTTGTTTGTTAACTTTTAGTTAAAATTAAATAAGATTCTTGTAGAGAAATACAGTGTTAGTTTAGGCTTATAGCTTACTTGATAAACAAAATTGGTATCAAGAACATCCACACAACATTTCCAGAGGTTACGGAGACCGTCATCAACCGGTCTTGAAAACTCGTCAATTTGACAATATCTTATAAATTGACTAGCATGCTGACTTGTATATAGGTTATGGATCAAGTGTAAGTTCAAGTATCACTCAATGGACCTTGACAATGATGTCAACACAAGTTTCATGCTTTTGAACATTTGATTCCTACTTGAAAATACAAGACATATAATGACATGAACCAAAAAAAAACTTGTATTTTCATCAGAATGGCGGTTCAACTTTCTTTTTTTGTTTCTCTGGACAGATGAATTATATTAGAGTAGTACCTAGCTAGCAAGGCACTAGTAGTCAAAGTATACGATTACAAATTTAGAAATAAAACAAAGCTACATATTCTAGATTCCTCGCGCGACTTTAACTGCAAGGACTCCAAAAGGGGTGAAAAAATCGTGCCAACTACAGAAGACAAGAGAAAAACTCCACACACGGAAGTCGTGCCACCATTTTTCACTCCATAGTGTTTTTGATGCAATCACATACAGGGCCGGTGTAAGTTACAACGGGAAAAGACAAAAATGATGACAAATGGGCCTATCAGGCTCGAGTTGCTTGATACTTCTCACCCGTTTCACAGTACCACTCAAAAACTGCGGGCAATCAGTCTGCCCACAAATACACAAGCAATTATATACAATATATCAAAATGATCTCTGCCTCCACAAATTTCCTAATACAAACCATCCAAATATGAACCATAGAAATCATACGGAAAACTATACAACAAAATTAGATCAGTTTTGAAACGTACAGTACTTCAATGACAAAATCGATACCTTCTTTCACACCTATCTCGTCTTTGCAGCTTCTCTGTAACGCTATAATTCAGCTTCAACTGCCTCTAGCCTTCCTCTCAAAGCTTTACAGACATCTTCTAAAGAATCACCCACGTAACTAAGCAATGAATTATCCATCCCTTAATTTGGATAATTCCAGCCAACAGTAAAAGTAACCCTTTTTGACGACTAGTGATAGTTGTCTTCGTTTCATTTTCTAGATTGTAATTGTACTTTTTGGCGACTAGTGACTTACTAGTTTGTCCGTCTTAGTAATATAATTTCTGCCGTTCCAAAAAGAAAGTAACCCTTTTCAGTGAAAAATCTGTTTTAACCCATTAGGTAATAGGCTCCGCATGAGTATCTTGCCAACTCAAAACAAAACTATGCAAATAATGAAAACCCAAAAGTGCAAGATGCAAAATACTATTAACATGATGCATTTGTTCCAAAACATGAAGAAAAAAAACACATTCAATTCTGCATAGATTAATCATAACAGAAAAACTAGACGACATGTAGCTAACGCCTAATGTAGCATACCTTCAACACCAATATGTTGAATTCATTCCCTATATTATCGCACTCATGTAATAAATCAGGACATAAGTCCACTGCCCATCAACAACAAAATCATAATAGTAAACTCCAACGTTTAGTAATTAATACCTTAACGATAGAGAAATCATTGCCCGAACCCTCTCATAAGTCATAACTCCCTGATCAAATACAAGATTCAATAATAGTCATCAAGCTACAAAAACTAAAAGTGGCAAAATGGGAAGTTCAAACGGGTTGGGGTAATAGGTCAAAATGGATACTTTGGACATACAAGGTAGACGCAAAACACTTTTTAACCATTTAAATTTTTAGCTAACATTTTTTGTTTTACTGCTTGACCCGATTGAGATAAAAATATAGCCTGAATTGACCCATTTATAGGTAAATTGGTCATCACTGCCACATCTAACAAAAACTATAAGAGGGAGGTAGCAATGCTTGTCAACCTTGACATCCAGTTATCCCATGATCCCTCAATGGCAACTTGTGTGCCACCATGAATCCAATCGATGACATCGGTATTCTCTTTTCTTGATATGCAGATCTATAATGCATTGATGTCTCATTTAACTCATTTCTTTCAATCTGCACACCTGAAAAAAATACAATGTTTAAGATATTATTGTGTGTGCATGTGTGATTTAAACAAACTGATCATGGTATTAGCACACAACGCATTTGTGTTTTAAAATTCTTCAAATTTCACGAGATAGTCAGAATGCAATAATCTCTATACAAACTAAATACCTAACACAGAAATGTCAATGGGTCAAGATTGAGTCTCAAGTTCCGAAAAGTAGTGAAATTCCTTGCACATGTTCTTGTCAAACAGAATCAAAACAATGTGTGCGCTTCTGAGAAGTAGTGAAATTCCTTATACAACTTCTTGTTGAACAGAATCAAAACAATGTGTTCGCAGAAAATAATGAGTTAATAATTATTATAACTATATATCTACTTCACTAGTTCACTTGTCGCTGATAATAGATCACTAATCTAGAACAACAAATGTCGAGAAAAACGGCCATTATGGACCTTTTACATTTGCATACCTTACTTTAAATATGTTTTCTTGCAAATTAAAGTGGGTGTGCTTCCAACATTTTCATTTTGCCACAAAAGATTTACCTGTTCTAACCTTCTAGTTGATCGAACTTCTAGTAAACATTTGACATCATTATAGATAGTCACGGGATTACGGGAATAACCCTATACTAGGAAAACCTTTTTTGTTTACCGGTTTATATGGAACCTTCAATTCTAGTACGTGTAGGGAAGTTTTATTGTCTAAAGATATTTAGTCCATTACTAAAGATCCAATTAATTAAATTTGCGAGTAACAAAACGTTAGGAACACATATAGTATGCAAACTTGTAACCAAATAAATCCAAAAATCAAGTCATTACCCATTACTTAAAAACTATGTTACAATTAAGTCATCACCCACACACACAAAAAAAACTTTTATCAATCAAGAGCATAAAACACTCGAAAAAATAATAATCAACTCATTATCGGTCCAATTTAAACACTCAAGAAATCATTTAAAGCAGTAAAGAACAGGATAGTGAAAAAAACCAAAGTGGTTATCAAGTGTTTTTATACATATATAATTATACATAATGTCTTTGTTTACCTTTTTTCTTATGAAGAAAAGGGAGTTTAATAGATATGCATATATATAACTTGTTACAAAGAGAAAGGACAGGTAACATGATTTTAACAGCTTTGGTATAATTGGTAGAAGGCCCTTCTTGTCCTCTTTTATCTTTCTCATAAAAACAGACAATGGGTCATTATTTTTCTCTCAGAGACCATGGTTCTTGGTGGAGCAAAAGACTAGTATATGTTGCACAGTTGAAATGTGCTTTATTCTACAAGCTACAATGAGTTTGGAGGAGTCTTTCTTTAGGATATCAATTTATTTATTTAATTATTTTATGGAGGAAGGTTACATCCAGGGGTGAGCAAAAACCAAACCGGAAAACCGAAAATTTGAAAAAAACGAACTGAGAAAACCGAACCAAATTAACCAATTGGTTTGGTTTTGGATTTTTAAAAACCAAACGAATCGGTTCGAATTTCGGTTTCATATAAAAAACCACCGTAAAACCGAACCAAACCGATAATATATACGAGTATATTATAATTTATTACTGTATATACTTTTGTGTGTTGTAGTGTCAATATATATATAGTCTTAATATGTAAGTTCATATTAGACGATCAGAAGGCATGAAATCTAATTTTAAGTCCCTAAACTAGGCAAAGAGAGATCAGAAGACTCCATAAATATTATATGAGCATTAGAACTATCACAGGGAAGCAGAGATAATGTAATTTAGCTTCAAAACCATGCATTAATTAAGCTTTAAAATGACGAGTGGGTTTTGAATAGTCTCTATGTTACATACCAAGGGAAGCATATATAATGTAATTTTAGCAACATCGATACGATCATCCATATCTTAAACAACTTTCGTTTTCGCTAATAGAATAGAAGAGCTACACTTTTCTTGCTTAGAAGTATCTTTAACTTGACCTTTCACAAATTTGACTTTCTATGCCCAGGCTATTAATTGAAATGGAACTTACTTTTCAATATATTTCTTAAGATCCTTTTAAAGCCAATGCATTAAAAAAAAGCCAAAAGAAACCCCGAAAACCGATCCAAACCGAACCGAATCAAGACCGAATCCAATGGATTTGGTTTTCAAAAACCGAATTGTTCGGTTTAGGTTTCGGTTTTAGGCCAAAACCGATCCAAACCGAACCGTGCTCACCCCTAGTTACATCATCTATGTATTTTCTACGGATAATGATTAATCCTCCTAAAAATCCTCCTAAATCATAGGATGGTGACATATGAAAAAATCAAAGGTAAGATTATGAAAGAGATTAAGTGCTTCCACTTGTCGCATTCATATAATTTTAGGAAGATTTTTAGGCTAATTTTAGGATGATTGATCATTTTTCTTTCTACTATTAATCAGTAGAAGACTGCCCGTGAAATACGGCAAGATAAATACTTTTTATCCTTTGGGTTTTTACTAGTGGTTAAAAATTACATTTTTTTTTAAACAATATTGTGATTTTCATAACTAAAATTAAAAATATACAAGTTGAACCGGTGAAACTTACTAGTTCAAGCCGGTTTCTAATCGGTTCCTTGGTTGCAAGATTTAAAGGCTTTCTTCGAGGTGTAATTTTTCCAGGTGCGTAAAATCATGCACTTCCAATTACTTGGTATTTGGGGGAATGATTGAATTACAAGCCGATAGGGTTAGATTCGAAGAGAATGCAAGAACTTTGAAAAAACGTACATTAAAAAAAAGTGATATTCGGATTATCTATTTTGATGGATGTGTCCCAATTGTGTCTTGTTAGATTATATACTCAATATAATTTGTATATTGTGATACATTCATTCATAATCAAATATGATGGTACAAATATCACTTATCCATTTAAAAGGGTTGGAGAATAGTATGTATCCGAGGGAAAAATTATTAATTACTAATTATCCACATAAAAACAAAACATAGTAAAATTTGAAAAATCAAAAAATCGTTACATATTCCCTTTACATTTTTAAAAATGAATTTTGGAAATTTTTTTGAGCATCATGAAACTTTAGGTTCTTATATAATGAGTTATTATTAAGGGGGGGGGGGGGGGGGGGGGGGATCTTGACCCTTCAATGAAAATCAAGGACCAAGATTCAAATATAATCATTGAATCTTGGCCTTTGATTTTCATCTAAGGGTCAAAATCTGTAACATCCATGAACTTTGACTTTAGTTGACTTGTAATTGGACGTAATTGAATGTGAACGATTTTGCTAGTTTATATGAATTATTGAACGTTTTGTCGTGTATTAACGTAACGTAGAATTTATTTGTGTTTACGGGTTTGTTTTAGCGTTTAAACGGTTAACGTTTAGCTATTTGTCGAATTTAGCGGAGCGGGAGCCCAAAAATGGACTCCCTAGGCCGGCCTCACACATCCCCCATCCCCACACTTTCTTTTCCTTCCCCTTTTACCTTATCCTCTCAATCTCTCTCACCTCACATTTAATTCTCTTCTAAAACCTCCATCTACTCTCCAAATTCACCATAAATTCATAATAAATACTTGTTTCCTTGCTAGATTAACTAAGTAACATAAAGCTTCATAATAATAATCATCATCTTGCAAGAATCTAGGATTTCTTAAAGTGTTCTTCCATTTTTGTGCCCTAATTTCGGATTCGCAAGTCTTGGACCATTTTGGTAAGTTAAACCTATCCTAAATCCCTCATTTTATGTTTAGAACTTCATTACTAGTCATATATAAGAAACCCATGGTCAAGAATTGGGTCAAAACTTGAATTGGGTCAAATTAGGGTTTCATTAGGGTTAATTTGGGTCAAAACCGAATTTGAACTTGGTATGATGTTATGGATCGAAACCGTGATGTGGGATGTGTTTATTTATGTCAAACTATGTTTGTTTAAGCCTTAAAATGAGTCTTGAAACATCCCATGTCGATTTGGAAGTCAAAAATGGGGTTTGGGTGACCTAGCCTCCTCGCGCCGCTAGATCGGTCCCTCGTGGGTCAAAGGATTTTCTTGCGCCGCTAGCCCCTGAACTCGCGCCGCGAGTGGCCTGTGAGCCTCGCGCCGCGAGCTTGACTCCTCGTGCCGCGATTTTGGTCTGTTTGCGCGTCAGTTTTCAAATGCCAATAACTTTTGATCCGTAAGTCCGTTTTAGGCGTATGACCTATCGTTGGAATCGTATAAGAGTCTAGTTTCTCATAGTATCAACCTTTCGATGTGAATCTACCACTATTTTTCCTGATTACCTGGTTTCTCTAACCGGGTGTTCATTCCTCGACCATGGGGTGTCTTGGGATGGCCTAAGATGACTTGTAACGTAACGTAAGCATTAATGTGATGATTTAATGTTGATATAATAGGTTTGTGACCGTTGTGTTCCCCGCTTACCCGCTTAGTCACCTTCTACAAACGCTTAAGGTCAAGGTGAGTTTCGTAGCCCCTACGTTTACATTATTTGGGGTGGAAAGTGTACTTGGTCGTTTAAACGTTTGTCGGTTGATATACTTTGTTATGATATGGAACGAGGCGTTAGTTATTTAAATGTTTACTTGTGGTACGTGTTAATGGACGTATATATGTGAAGTAGGTCGTTGTTGTATATTATGTAAGACGTTATGTTATTCATATATGTATATGGACGTGGACGTGGACGGTGGATTGACGAATCCACACCCGGTATGATCATTACCGTGGATATGGGTTGTTTAACCTAAATATGGACGATATTGCATGTATATGGACGAATATTGGACGTTGATTTTGACTTGTGTTGACTTGTGATAACGTGAAACCTTTTAGGGTTTCCTTGGACGTGATTAGGTATTCTAATCCTTGTATATCGCTAATATCCCGACACTTGATTTTTATTACTTAAACCTACGAACTCACTAACTTTATGTCGACCCGTTTTAGTACACTTTTCAGGTAATCAAGTTAATCAATGACGAAATGGATGATTGCATGACTTTGCTAGGATTTGGGCTTGACTTTTGGATCCGTGATTCATTGATCCCTTTGACGGGTTATGCTTAGGATTAATGGCCATCATTTTGGATTGTTCTTTTGTAACATTTGATGGTTATGTGCTCCTTATGCATCTTGTGATCCTTTTGATGTACTTGTACTCATATTTGAACTTAATTTATGGATTGCAAATCCTTATTTGCATGTAGTTTGTCTCTACTTAATTTTCCATGTTGTGCTATGCTTTTCTCGTGACATCCCATGATTCCGCCATGTTGGGGTGTTATAGAATGGTATCAGAGCCGTGGTTGTAGAGAATTAGGTGGATTGACCTAGTCTATAGCCATTGCACCCACATTTCATATTAGCATGCATGATAGGAAATTTTGTGTGCAACGTGAGTTGTATGACGCATAAAACTTGTTTAAACGGAGTTCGTAGGTTTTCCATGACTTGTGACTTGATTGTTATGTGATGACTTGATTGACGTATGTGTTAGTGTCGGGATACACCGTGACTTGCCGAATGAACGTTGACGTATATTCTTGTAGATTCTTGGATTATTTGACCCTAGCAAAGTGAAATGATGGCATTAACGGAGTATGACACTCGGTAACCCTAGAGGCGCCTGATCAACAAATTTACGGTTACCCTACGTCATATAAAGTTAATGGTGTAACAATTGTGACTTTGACCGTTTGACCACATGTTCAATTTGAATAATTATTGAGTTGGCCAATATAGTTCAAGTGCAATTTGGAGTTCATTTAAGTGCAATGTGTTCATATAGATCAATTTATCGTTTAATTTGGGACTTATGTGCTAGTCGATATCATTGTTAGTGCTAATCGAAATTACATCTTGAGATGACATTTGGACTAATGGGCTTTACGGTGCTAGACGACATTTAATCTAATTAGTAAATGTAAATGGATCCTATCCATGGGTTATACCCAACCCATGACCCATTCCTTTCACCCAACCCTATCTCCCCACATCTCCTCCCATCCACCCAATCACTTCATTTCTCTCTGTCACACCCGCCCTAGACGGGGTATGACTTACATGGATTCACAACACAAGATATACTGAACGACACAAAACGTTGTCGTTTTAAAATACATTTATAAAAATCATTGTTCACAAATTTATATTACAATTTATGAAAGATATTATTCTTGAAAACATTTATTTAATATTAAACAATATTAAACAGTAGACAGAGACTTAGCAAATTGACTTGTCTTTACTAGAGTCTGAGGGTAGGCCATGGTCCAGTATGTTGTATGCAGCGGAAAAATGTCCCATGTATAGATTATCGTCTAGTTACCTGAGAATACATGCTAAAATACGTCAACATAAAGTTGGTGAGTTCCATAAGTTTTTCATATAGAAAATATAGTTTCACAAAATGCCAGAGTTCAGTGTGACCATTGCCTTACCGCAATGTCAAATAGTTATGATACAATATCAGCAAAGAGTATCATATGTTTTTAATTAAAATATAGAGTATGAACCACAAGATTTAAAGTAACCATTTGATCACACAATGGATCAAATGTAATGCAAGAGTTGAAACTGTATATACCAAGTTCTAAGCTCATGAACCGAAACTAGACAAGTGTGTGTTTATTTGCCTCCAGAGTAGGTACCTTGTTCAGGATACCCTAAGCTTTCCAGACATAATGCATCCGTATCCAGTTGGTATGACGAACACGGATGGGGGTGCCTACCCCAATAGTACTATTCAATATACCCACGTTTATGTTTCCATAATTAATCGTTCATGATAGTGAGGACTTTGAGTGAACAGGGCAACTTAGAATCAACCATATATACATTTCTGGAATACTTGTGTTCATCATAACAGTAAAGAGTTTGTATTTTACCCCGAAGGTAAAATAAATAAAGTGAGTTACAAAATATATATATATATATAATTTTGTAAATATACATATAAGTATATAACTTTGAAAATATACATATAAGTATAACAAGTAGTTTTATTGCATGTATCTCAGTCCCCAAATAAATGTATAAATAATTGAAAAGGGGAGTATGAAGACTCACCTTAGTGTTGTAGAAGAAAGATCACTTAGACGTACTTAATCTTGTGTGATTATAAGAGAGAAATTTAGAAGTGAATATATGTTGGTGTGAGTTTTATGGTTAAATGAAGGTGGCTATTTATAGGGAAAAACGCGTTATATAACGCGTTAATTATATATATTATTATTATATTATAAAGTTAATCATGAATAAGGGGTATGTATATATATAGTATTCTTTTTGTCCATACATCTAGTGAACTAAACCCGTGATTCATAATTTATAAATTTTAAATTATAAAGTAGATAAAAGTGTGTTTCCCACTACTTCTTGGACGTTTCTAATGATAGATTTCCTTTATCCTAGTAGTATATATTTATACATTGTTTTAATCCTAAATTATCCATACGGGCTCCTATTGAGAAAATTCAAGTTTCTATAAGATCAGAAAATTAAGATCTACAACTTTCATTTTAATAACTTTTACTCAACTAACCCCTGTGAGCGGGTTTTGGACGTTTATATTATAAGAATAAAGTATGAAAGCGATGTTTATTATTCAGCACTATTCACTTTTGAATTTATTCGAATTCAGAATTCAACGTAGACTTTAAATTATTTGACGTGGGTCCACCTTTATATTATTTTATTTTATTACCCTTTTTACAATTTACTTTTACCTTTACTATTTACCGTTACTATTCACAGTCACTATTCACGATACTATTCACGTTCACTATTCATAAATACAATTTCTAGATACGATTACTATTCATACATACATATATCATGTATACATTACTATATTCATGAATACACAAACAAATTCAATCAACATTCAACGCCCATCAATCATCAAAATTCAAAATCATATCATCATCAATCATCAAAAACAAACCAATTCAAAACAATTTCACAACACATACAATTCATTCAATTCACCCATCATTCAATCATCATCTCATCAACCATCACACAATCCATCAACAATTCAAATCATTACTATTCACGATCACTATTCATAAAATACAATTTCTAGATACGATTGCTATTCACAGATACGGTACTATTCATGTATACGTTACTATTCATGAATACGGTACTATTCATAAATACGGTTATTGATAGTATAAGTATGAAAAAATATTTCCAAGCAACTCTCAAATAACTATTTGAGTTCTTGGCAATAATTGTCCATATAAAAAAATAATATTTGTTCAATTTATTATGTCATAAAATGTTTGTTCATATTGCTTGATCTACAAAAATTTAAGTAGTACACATATAGTAAATTAATCAACCTGAATTTTTTTTTTCTTTAATTTTTTTTTTTTTTTTTTTTTGCGGTTTTATCTCATTCTCTCTCTCTCTTTCTTCTTTCTTCCCCCAAATTGCAAGAACATCATCATATCTCCTTCTTCTTTCCTCAAATTTTCGGATTATAGATTATATTTGTAAGCATAATTGTTAGAAATTTGTGAAATCATAATAATAATACTCAAAAGTTCAAGTTTTCCTTTTTGGTTGCAAGTGTTCTTCACCTCCTAGCTCCAAATCCGAAATTTATGATTCAAAGACTTTTGGTAAGTGATTTCTAGCTCAAATTCTTCATTTCAAGTTGTTAAATATGTAGTTCAACTAAATCTAAACACTCTTGGTCTCTTAGCTTCAAAAATCCGAATTTAGGGTTTCAAATGGGTCAAAATGGGTTGAAACATGTTAATGGGTTAAAGGGTGGATTTGAATGTTGAAACATGTTTAGTTATGTCTAACTATGGTTAACTATGTTTAAAAATGGGTCTCGAAGTTGTGCAAATCGTTTTCATGGTCTAGATGTCAAGAAGTTAGGGTTTTGGGTCGATTTTTACTTCAAAACTGCTGCTGGTGTGTTTTGTTCAGAACCAGGCGTAGGTTACGCCCAAATGGGACGTACCTTACGCCTATCCCCATTTTCAATTTCCAAAATACCTTCTGTTTACGCCCTAAACTTGGAAACCTTACGCCAAAACGCACATTTCTGGGGCACCGTAACTTACGCCCCAAACCCACCGTAACTTACGCCAGTACAAAGAAGTCAAGCGTACCTTACGCCCTCCATATCCGTACCTTACGCCCATTCAGAACCTAGTTGGCGTAACTTACGCCCAAATGGGCCGTAACCTACGCCCCTCCCCAAAGTTCAATTTCCTGTTTTGATTCTTAGCTTGACTTCTAGTTTCCTTGGGTCAAGTCAAACATTCAAATGGGTCCTTTCTTGTTTCCTAAGTTATCTTACCCCAGTCCTAACACGCGTTGAAGTCCCGGATTCAATTCCAAAGTTCATAAAGGTTAAATGAGTACATGATTGTATATATATTGATACGTACATGTATATTTTGATAGGTTGCGATCTTTTGGGCAATTAATTGACGTTCTAGCTCACTTTAAGTTCGACATTCAAGGCAAAGGTGAGTTTCGTAGCTCCCTACTCAATTGAGATTCGGGCTGAAAAGTGTACAACTTTTGTGTGTTGACTTGTTTGAGTGTGCAATTATATGTTTGCCTTGGTTTATGACATAGTTCAATTGTGAATACGCTTGATTTTTCTTGATTGATGACATGACTTGCTTGTGCATATGTTTGGGTGTCTTGGGTGATGACATTATGGAGGACAAGAGGACAATTGAGGGACAATGTGTGCATGCGTGAAAACATAGGACTTGTTAGGATACTTGTTGATATCATTATTACTTGTTCTTGCTTACTATGCGTATTCTACACACCTTGATGTAGTTCATTAGGTGAATACACGTGTGAGGTTCATTGATGGACATGGTTGTTATGGAGACATTGATTGATTTATGGATTTAATGAGTATGATTGATTTATTTATGATTAGGATAGTTGTACATACATGGAAGACGATGATACATTTAATGAGTTGCGGATGTGGTGGGAAGGCTGCGGGTGACCCTATATATAAGCATCTAAGATTCCTTAAATGTAAAGTCGTATGAAATGTATGTGCATTGTGTGTGGTTGAGTTGATGGACAAGATGAACTTGATGACAATATGGGGGACAATTTAGGGACAATGTGTGCAAGTGCAATAAACGGGTACTATGCGTACTTGATGACAATAAACGGGTACTATACGTACTTGATGACAATAGGGAGGACAATTGAGGGACAATGTGTGCAAGTGCAAATAAACGGGTACTATACGTACTTGATGACAATGAACGGGTACTATACGTACTTGATGACAATTGAATGACATGAGAACAATTGAGGGACATTGATGAACATGTTTGATATTTTAGAACTTGATGGATACTTGTTGATGTCGATATTCTGTGTTCTTGTGCATTATACGTGTTCTAGCTATTGTATAGTTTGTGCAATGGATACATGTGGGACTAGGTTGCGCTACGAGCCAACCTAAATTGAATACTTGTGCCTTTTAAGGACTTACTGTAAGTGTATTCCTTGCTCATTATCTTTGTTCATATAGTGAATGGCTTTGGCATTTAGATCCTTGTCATTCTCTCCTACGAACTCACCAACCTAGTGTTGACCTTGTTTAGTACACTTTTCAGGTAACGTGAATCCAAGACGTGATGTGGTCGATTGATTTGTGCTAGAACTTGGGCTTGGACCTACATGGATCCAGGATTCATTTGCCCCTTATAAATATGCATTATGTACTTGTTTGTGGTTGTCGGATTCACCGAATCCCCTTTGTTTCATATAGTTCATGTTCTACGCTAATCCCATGCATACGCTATATCTTTTCGGTAGCATTTCGAGCCTAGCTCGGGGTGTTACAAATGGTGGCCCACGTGGTCGTAGAGAATTAGGTGGCTTGACCTAGACTACGGCTTAAGTAAAACTCTTCATATAGCATGCATGATTAGGAATTTTGAATGCAACGTGAATTGTATGAACCTTGTAAGTGTACACTAAGAGTTCGTAGGCAGGATCGTTATACATAATGATATGAATACATTTGGACAATGTGTTGGTTTGAGATAGTACTATGTGATCAACGTGTTGTTTTGTGACGAGTATAATGTGAACAATGTGTTATGTTGTGGCAAGTACAATGTGATGAATGTGGTAACATGAGTACAACTTGGTTGATGCGGACAATGTGTCGTTGTGTGATGGTCAAGTGCATGAGGTCAATGTGGTTATTTGAAGTCAATGAGGTCATGTGCATATTGTTGGATTGAGATGATTGGAATTGATATTGTTTGATGATTTAGGGCAAGATGAAGTTATGGCATTAACATGATATAATATTGTGGCAACCCTAAAAGAGCCTGATCAACTATTTTATGGTTACCCGGTATTATAACAAGTTAATGACATCACGGATTGCACACGTTTGCTTGGAGTATAATAAGGAACCGATATGCTTAATGGGAGTTGATTGGGTGGAGGGTTAGCCGTTGGTACACCCTGTATACATACCCGGTCAATAACTAGAGAGCATATCGAATTCGAATTATACTTTAAACCACTCGTTTTAGTTGCTTGTGATGTGATGTGTAGAATATGAGTACTTGGTTCTGATGGTGGACAATTGTTGTGAACTTGGCACGAGAACATGATAGATAACGATTATTTGAGAACTTTGATATATTGCCCTTAGCGTAGTGATATGAGACACGTATGATATGTTGGTATGATAGCATGATAGATGACAGTTACTTGAGAACATTTATATATTGGCCTTAGTGTAAAGACATTAAACATGTGTAGTGTGTTGGCATGAAAGCACTAACTACTATTGTGGTTTGATGATGAACAATCACTGTGAACTTGATATGATGGCATGATACATAACGATTCCCCTAGAACATTAGTACTTTTGCCTTGGTGTAAAGATATGATTTATGTGTGACATGGGTATGAGAGCATTGACTACTTGTGTGACTAACATGTGAGCATTTGAGACTAACTTCCGGGTCAACGTGTCACTAGATCATTACTAAGATGGATACAATTAACGGCACCGGTATGTATTGCCAAGCGTTTATGATGAGAAGCGGAGTGTTGTGCAAAACGACAAACCAGAAGAAAGGGGTTAGGTGAACTTTTGCAGCGGGTACTACTGAAGCCCGCAACGATCCTAATGTGGTGACAGGTACATTTATTCTTAACGGTAATTACGCCACGGTGTTACTTGATTTCGGAGCCGAGTATAGCTTCGTTCCTTCGATAGATATTCATCCTAGTGCCTTAAACTATGTGCTTGATATTGAAATAGTCAATGGTGCTCTAACTAGACTTAGTCAAGTACTTCGTGATTGTATCTTGACTTTAAACGACTTCGATTTCTTCCTCGATCCTATGCCATTCGATATGGGAAGTTTTGGCGTCATTATGGGTTTAGATTGGATGTTGACGATTAATGCGGCTATTGATTGTGGTGAAAGAGTGGTCAAGATAGTATTGTCTAACGGTAAGGTCTTAAGGGTTCAGGGTGAAACTTCGGATCCTTCTAGCTCAAAGGTCTTTAGTGCTACCGCTACAATAGTTGAGTTGAAGATCATTCCTATTGTTCATGACCTTTCCGATGTGCTTCTGGACGATTTATCTGGTTTACCCCGTCTCGACAACTTGATTTTGTATCGAACTAACTCCTAACGTCGCATCTGTAGCCAAAGCTCCTTATAAACTCGCCTTAACGGAGATGCAAGAGTTGGAACCTTCAACTTAAAGAGCTTCAAGAGAAAGAGTTCATCCATCCTAGCCAATCGCCATGGGGAGCTCCTGTTCCATTTCCAGGAAGAAGGATGGGTCTTTTATGATGTGTATCGATTTCCGGGTATTGAACAAGCTCGCGATGAAGAACCAGTATCCATTTTCGATAAATGAGAACTCATTTGATCAACTAGAAGGTGTTAATCCCTCCTCCAAGATTTACCTTCGTTCAGGTTAGAGCCAACTGCGTGACGATAAAGATGACATCTCAAAGACGACGTTTCATGCAAGATGTGTGCATTTAGAATACATCGTTGTGCCGTTTGGGTTGACTAATGCACCGACGGTGTTCATGGACTGGTGAAGCGGGTGTGACGGCCCAACTTGGACAAGTTTGTCATTGCCTTTATTAATGATATACTTGTTTACTCGAGGATGAAGGAAGATCTTGCCGAACATTTACGCGAAGTGCTAGAATTGCTTAGAAAAGAGAAGTTGTATGCGAAATCCTCCAAATGCGAGTTTTGGATTAGGAGAAGTTCATTTCCTCGTTCCTGTGGTGAGCAAAAGATGGAATTCATGTAGATCCTAGCAAGATTGAAGCGGTCAAGAATTGGAGGCGTTGAGAGGGGCGAGAAGCAAGAAATTGCCTTTCAAACTCTCAAGGACATGTTGTGATGCTTCGGGTCAAGGATTGGGGTGTGTGCTTATGCAACGGGGCAAGGTCATTGCTTATGCCTCCCGTTAACTTAAAGTGCATGAGAAAAACTACCCCCACTCATGATTTAGAATTGGGAGCGGTCGTTTTTGCCTTGAAGTGTTGGAGACATTACCTTATGGCACCAAATGTGTAACCTACACCGATCATAAAACTTCAACATATTTTAATCAAAGTGGGTTAAATATGAGACAAAGAAGATGGCTCGAACTTTTTAGCGATTATGATTGTGATATTCGCTACCATTCGGGCAAAGCTAATGTTTTAGCCGATGCATTGAGCAGAGAGGAAAGGGTCAAGTCGAGAAGAACAAGAGCCATGAGTCTCACGGTGGAACCAAGTATTCGTGACCGGATCATAGAAGCTCAAGTACAAGCTACTCAACCGGAGAATTTTGGTAATGAAGGTTAGATGGCATGGAGCAACAATTCGATAGAAAGGAAGACAATGGGCTATACTTAGTTGAAAGGCTTGGGGTTCCCATTTTTCAGCAATTTGAGGACATTTCTCATGAATGAAGCCACACAAGTCGGCATATTCGGTCCATCCGGGCGGATAAGATGTACTTAGATTTGAAATTTCTATTGGTGGCCGGGCATGAAACGTGATGTGGCTAAATATGTGAGTGAGTGCCTTACTTACTTACAAGTGAAAGCCGACCATAAGAAGCCACCCGGTTTGTTGGTGCAACCGGTGACACCGGGATGGAAATGGGAACGGATTGCAATGGACTTCATCACGAAGTTACCGAAGACAAGAAGTGGTCGTGATTCTATATGGGTGCTTGTGGATCGGTTGACAAGGTCGGCTCACTCCTTCGCCATTCGTGAGACCGACAAGTTTGACACCATGGCGCGCTTGTACATTAAAGAAGTGGTCTAGGCTTGGAGTTCCGATTTCTATCATCTCCGATAGAGATATCCGGTATAACTCAAATTTTGGAAAGCCTTTCAACGAGCAATGGGTACTCAACTTGACATGAGTACGGCGTTTCATCCCCCAAACGAATGGACAAACCGAGAGAACCATTCAAATGCTTGAGGACATGTTGAGGGCTTGTTCTATTGACATTGGTAGAACTTGGGAAGATCATCTACAATTAGTTGAGTTCTCGAATAATAATAGTTACCACGCAAGAGTGATTCTCAAATCAAGGAGAGATTACAATTGGCCCGTGAGAGACAAAAGAAATAACGCCGATGTGAGGCGTAGACCATTGGAGTTCAATGTTGGTGATCATGTGCTTTTGAAAGTCTCCCCGTGGAAGGGTGTCGCCCGTTTCGTAAAGAGAGGCAAGCTTGGACCAAGATACATTGGACCTTTTGAGATCATTGAACGAGTGGGCAAGGTGGCTTACCGATTGAAGCTACCTCAAGAGATTAACGGTGTGCATGACGTATTCCATATTTGTAACCTAGGGAAGTGCTTGGCGGATCCTACATTACATGTGCCTATGAATGAGATTCAAGTGGACAAGAAGCTCAATTTTGTTGCAAATCCGGTAGAGATATTAGAGCGTGAGGACAAGAAAGTGAAGAACAAACGTTATACGATAGTCAAAATACCGCATTTGTTTAGTGATGAGGGTTCTATCGAATTTCGGGACGAAATTCCCTTAACGGGGGAATGATGTAACAATTGTGACTTTGACCATTTGACCACATGTACAATTTGAATAATTATTGAGTTGGCCAATATAGTTCAAGTGCAATTTGGAGTTCATTTAAGTGCAATGTGTTCATATAGATCAATTTATCGTTTAATTTGGGACTTATGTGCTAGTCGATATCATTGTTAGTGCTAATCGAAATTACATCTTGAGATGACATTTGGACTAATGGGCTTTACGGTGCTAGACGACATTTAATCTAATTAGTAAATGTAAATGGATCCTATCCATGGGTTATACCCAACCCATGACCCATCTAACCCAACCCTTACACCACAAAAAATTCAAAGTTCAAAGGAGAAAGCGAGAGCAGACACGGAAGGAGCGCGAGAGAGAGGGAGGATGGAGGAACCCAAATTGCAAGAACATCATCATATCTCCTTCTTCTTTCCTCAAATTTTCGGATTATAGATTATATTTGTAAGCATAATTGTTAGAAATTTGTGAAATCATAATAATAATACTCAAAAGTTCAAGTTTTCCTTTTTGGTTGCAAGTGTTCTTCACCTCCTAGCTCCAAATCTAAAATTTATGATTCAAAGACTTTTGGTAAGTGATTTCTAGCTCAAATTCTTCATTTCAAGTTATTAAACTTGTATTACACCTAAATCTAAGCACTCTTGGTCCTTATAGCTTCAAAATCCGAAATTTAGGGTTTCTAGTACCTAAATTATGGGTTAAAGGGGTGGATTTGAATGTTGAAACATGTTTAGTTATGTCCAATTATGTTTAACTATGCTCAAAAATGGGTCTTGGAGCTGTGCAAATCGTTTTCATGGTCTAGATGTCAAGAAGTTAGGGTTTTGGGTCGATTTTTACTTCAAAACTGCTGCTGGTGTGTTTTGTTCAGAACCAGGCGTAGGTTACGCCCAAATGGGACGTACCTTACGCCTATCCCCATTTTCAATTTCCAAAATACCTTCTGTTTACGCCCTAAACTTGGAAACCTTACGCCAAAACGCACATTTCTGGGGCACCGTAACTTACGCCCCAAACCCACCGTAACTTACGCCAGTACAAAGAAGTCAAGCGTACCTTACGCCCTCCTTAGCCGTACCTTACGCCCATTCAGAAAACAACTAGCGTAACTTACGCCCAAATGGGCCGTACCTTACGCCCCTCCCCAAAGTTCAATTTCCTGTTTTGATTCTTAGCTTGACTTCTAGTTTCCTTGGGTCAAGTCAAACATTCAAATGGGTCCTTTCTTGTTTCCTAAGTTATCTTACCCCAGTCCTAACACGCGTTGAAGTCCCGGATTCAATTCCAAAGTTCATAAAGGTTAAATGAGTACATGATTGTATATATATTGATACGTACATGTATATTTTGATAGGTTGCGATCTTTTGGGCAATTAATTGACGTTCTAGCTCACTTTAAGTTCGACATTCAAGGCAAAGGTGAGTTTCGTAGCTCCCTACTCAATTGAGATTCGGGCTGAAAAGTGTACAACTTTGTGTGTTTACTTGTTGATTGTGCAATTATATGTTTGCCTTGGTTTATGACATAGTTCAATTGTGAATACGCTTGATTTTTCTTGATTGATGACATGACTTGCTTGTGCATATGTTTGGGTGTCTTGGGTGATGACATTATGGAGGACAAGAGGACAATTGAGGGACAATGTGTGCATGCGTGAAAACATAGGACTTGTTAGGATACTTGTTGATATCATTATTACTTGTTCTTGCATATTACGTATTCTACACACCTTGATGTAGTTCATTAGGTGAATACACGTGTGAGGTTCATTGATGGACATGGTTGTTATGGAGACATTGATTGATTTATGGATTTAATGAGTATGATTGATTTATTTATGATTAGGATAGTTGTATATACGTGGAAGACGATGATACATTTAATGAGTTGCAGATGTGGTGGGAAGGCTGCGGGTGACCCTATATATAAGCATCTAAGATTCCTTAAATGTAAAGTTGTATGAGATGTATGTGCATTGTGTTTGGTTGAGTTGATGGACAAGATGAACTTGATGACAATATGGGGGACAATTTAGGGACAATGTGTGCAAGTGCAATAAACGGGTACTATGCGTACTTGATGACAATAAACGGGTACTATACGTACTTGATGACAATAGGGAGGACAATTGAGGGACAATGTGTGCAAGTGCAAATAAACGGGTACTATACGTACTTGATGACAATTGGATGACATGAGAACAATTGAGGGACATTGATGAACATGTTTGATATTTTAGAACTTGATGGATACTTGTTGATGTCGATATTCTGTGTTCTTGTGCATTATACGTGTTCTAGCTATTGTATAGTTTGTGCAATGGATTCATGTGGGACTAGGTTGCGCTACGAGCCAACCTAAATTGAATACTTGTGCCTTTTAAGGACTTACTGTAAGTGTATTCCTTGCTCATTATCCTTGTTCATTGTGAATGGAATTGGCATTAGATCCTTGTCATTCTTCCTACGAACTCACCAACCTAGTGTTGACCTTGTTTAGTACACTTTTCAGGTAACCTTGTGAATCCAAGACGTGATGATGGATGGATGCTTGTGCTAGAACTTGGGCTTGGACTTACATGGATCCAGGATTCATTCGCCCCTTTTTATGTAGCTTGTACTTGATCTTGATGGTTGGATTCACTGAATCCCTTTCTATTCATATAGTTTCATGTTCTACGATAATTCCATGCATACGCTATATCTTTTAGTGGATTCGAGCCTAGTGGGTGTTAAATGACCTCGTGGATTGCGCATTGTGGTTGAAGTATAGTAGGTACCCGGTATGCTTAATGAGTGTTGGTTAGGTGGAGGGTTAGCCGCTGGTACACCCTGTATACATACCCGGCCAACACTTAGAGAGCATATCGAAACCGAGTCTTGACATCCATTCAATATATTAACGGTGTGGAGGGTTAGCCGATGGTACACCCTGTATACAAACACTTTTAATTTGTTGAATGTTGAAGTTAAGATTCGGACTATGCTTTACCCGCCTTGTTATGACTTGACCCCTTTTATATTGTGTTAATGGCTTGTGATTGTGATGTTGATTATGGATTGTATGATCGATGATGCCTTAGCTCATTGCCATGATAATATCCCCGTAGAATTTTATGTTCTTGTAACGTTAGAAGGATTTAGGCATGTATTGTTTGTTATATGACGGCCGATTTGATTATTCGTGTGTGAAATGTGAGAATTAACTTGCTAATCTAACACGTGTGTTCAGGAAGTATGGCTAGACCGAAAAGAGTTGTTCGTCGCCCTCGTGCTCAAGAGGAAGAAGAAGTTGTAGGTGGACGTGGAGGTAGGGGTGGACGTGGTGGTAGAGGAGTGGAGGCCGTGGTGGTCGTGGTGGCCGAGGTAGCCGGGGTGGTGCCAATCCCCCGGTAACCGCCGAGGTTATCACTCAAGCTCTAAATGATCTCATGCCGGATCTTGTGGCCCGAATCCAAATGGCCATGGAAGCTAGAAATGAACAAGAAGAACCGGAAGATGAAGCGGTTCACGTTCAAAATGACGAAGAAGATGTGAATGAAAACGGTGAAGACGAAGGAGAAGGTTTTGTGCGACCAAGAGGTCATGGTGTTTACCAACAAGGGTGCTCATTTAAAGACTTCAAACTTTGTGGAGCTCCGGAATTCAATGGAGAAAGTGGTGCTACGGGTTGCTTGGAATGGTTGGAGAGTATTGAATCTATCATTGCTCGGAGTGGTTGTGATTATCACCAAAGAATTACTTATGCCACCGGTATGTTGAAGGGTGATGCCCTTGAATGGTGGAATGAGGAGGTTGATGAATTGGGGATTGATGCGGCTAATAACCTACTTTGGGAAGAGTTCAAGGGTATGATAATTGCCAAGTATTGCCCGGCACATGAGATGAGAAACTTGCAAGTGGAATTTTCTAAACTTGCCATGAAGGGAGGAGACTATGAGGGTTACACTCGCCGATTTGGCCAACTCTCTAGGCTCATTCCCCATTATGTGAGGCCTCAAGAAGTGAAGGTTGAGAAGTATGTTGCGGGATTGCCTCATGAAGTGAGAGTGCTTGTCTCTCACCCTATCATGCCTTCGACATACAAAGAAGCAACCACCCGCACCGCTAGTGTAACTTTGGAACTCATTAGGGGTGGGAAATTGAACAAAAATGATAACAAAAGGAAAGATGTGGCCGAGTCAAGCGGCACCAAGAAAGATGATAGGCGTGATAATAAGCGCCATGGTCGTGGTGGGAAGGTTTTTGCGGCGGTTGTACCGGCGGCGGGTCCTCCAAAGGTGGTTATGCCGGGGCTAATCCTTTATGCCCTAGGTGTAATCGTCACCATCAACCCGCCATGAGATGTGATGTTTGCTTCTATTGCAACCAACCGGGTCACACCTCCAAATTTTGTCCTAATGACCGTCGAGTTGCTCCATTGAACGGTGCTCCTAAATGCAATACGTCCCCCGATGGTTTCGGGTTCTTGTTATGAATGTGGTAGCCAAGACCACTACCGCAACCGGTGCCAAATCTTATTGGCCAACAAGTCCAAGTGACCGTGCATCCAAACCAATTATAAATTGCCGGTCCGAATCAAAATCGAGGGCTTCAAGGGCAACAACAACAACTTCAACAAGCCCCTCGTCAACAATTGGCCCCCCGTGGAACAGCTTTTGCCGTGAATGCGGCCAAGGCTCATGTTGATCCGAACGTCGTGGCATGTACTTTTCTTCTCAAAGACCAATATGACACCGTGTTATTTGATTCCGGAGCCGATTTTAGCCTCATATCCAATGATTTTATTCCGTTGATTAATGCTAGTCTTAGCCCGTTGACGTATTATTTTGAGCTCGAAATGGTAAATGGCGGTTTGTCTAGAGTTAGTCAAATTGCACGTGATTGTATCCTAGATTTGAACGACCACCCGTTTTACATAGATTTGGTCCCTTTTGATATTGGTAGTTTTGACGTGATCGTTGGTATGGATTGGATGTCGTCCGTTAACGCGGTAATTGATTGTGGTAATAAAATAGTTAGAATACCGTTAGAGAATGGTGAGGAATTAGTGGTTCAAGGTGAAAAGTCTGAGTCTTGGGAAAGTAAAGTGTATAATGTTAACGTCACCAAGGTTGAATTGAAGACCGTGCCCGTAGTCAATGGGTTTGCGGATGTCTTTCCGGATGATTTACCGGGTTTGCCTCCCTCTCGTCAACTCGATTTCCGTATTGATCTTGTTCCTAACGCTTCCCCCGTGGCCAAGGCACCGTATCGCCTAGCCATGACCGAAATGCAAGAGTTGGCTACCCAACTCAAAGAACTTCAAGAAAAGGGTTTTATCCGCCCTAGTCAATCACCATGGGGAGCACCGGTATTATTTGTCAAAAAGAAAGACGGGTCCTTCCGAATGTGCATCGATTATAGAGAATTGAATAAACTAACGGTGAAAAATCGCTATCCTCTTCCTAGAATTGACGACTTGTTTGATCAACTCCAAGGTGCTAAATACTTCTCAAAGATTGATTTGCGGTCGGGTTACCACCAATTACGTGTCCATGAAGATGATATTCCCAAGACGGCCTTTCGTACACGTTATGGGCACTTTGAATTCACGGTCATGCCCTTCGGTCTAACTAATGCACCGGCGGTGTTCATGGACTTGATGAACCGGGTGTGTGATCCATATTTGGATAAGTTCGTCATTGTTTTCATTGATGACATACTTATCTATTCCAAAACAAAGGAAGATCATGCGGAGCATTTGAAGCTAGTGTTGGAGTTGCTCCGAAAGGAAAAGTTATATGCCAAGTTTTCCAAGTGTGAATTTTGGTTGGAAGAAGTCCACTTCCTTGGACATGTGGTGAGCAAAGAAGGTATACACGTTGACCCGAGCAAGATTGAAGCGGTAAAGAATTGGCGAAGGCCCGAGACGCCAACCGAGATCCGCCAATTTCTTGGTTTGGCGGGCTATTATAGAAGATTCATCGAGGGCTTCTCAAAAATCGCCCAACCTTTGACCTTGTTGACTCAAAGAGAAAGGAGGTTTGATTGGGGCGAAAAACAAGAACAAGCGTTTCAAATGTTGAAGGACAAGTTGTGTGATGCACCCATCTTGAACTTGCCCGATGGAGCCGATGATTTTGTTGTTTATTGTGATGCATCCGGGCAAGGATTGGGTTGTGTCTTAATGCAACGGGGTAAGGTGATTGCTTATGCATCTAGGCAATTGAAGGTGCATGAGAAGAATTACCTGACCCATGACTTGGAATTGGGAGCGGTCGTGTTCGCTTTAAAATGTTGGAGGCATTACTTGTATGGCACCAAGAGCGTGATCTATACCGATCACAAAAGCCTTCAACAAATTTTCGACCAAAGTGAATTAAATATGAGACAACGAAGATGGTTGGAGATCTTTAGCGACTATGATTGTGTTATTCGTTATCATCCGGGTAAAGCCAATGTGGTGGCCGATGCATTGAGTCGGAAGGAACGTGTGAAACCGAGACGAATTCGAGCCATGAGTCTTACCGTGATAAGGAGCGTCCGTGACTCCATCATTGAAGCACAAAGGTTGGCAACTAGGCCGGAGAACATCATCAATGAAGCTTTACATGGCTTAGAAGAACAATTTGATAGAAAGGATGATGATGGTTTATATTTTGTCGAACGATTGTGGATTCCCATATTTGGTGGATGGCGGTTGAAATTGATGAATGAAGCCCATAAGTCGGCCTACTCGGTTCACCCGGGTTCCGACAAGATGTATTTTGCATTGAGGGATTTGTATTGGTGGCCGCGAATGAAGAAAGACATCGCTAGATGCGTTAGTGAATGTATCACGTGCTTGCAAGTAAAGGCCGACCACAAGAAACCACCCGGTTTGCTAGTTCAACCAAGAACACCGGTGTGGAAATGGGAAGAGATTGTCATGGACTTCATCACGAAGTTACCTAGAACAAGTAGTGGCCGGGACACCATTTGGGTGATTATTGACCGGTTGAATAAGTCGGCTCACTTCTTAGCCATCCGGGAAGACGAAAAATTTGACACCATGGCACGCTTGTACATCAAAGAAGTGATATCCAAGCATGGAATGCCAATTTCCATAATAACCGATCGGGATGCCCGATTTACTTCAAAGTTTTGGAAGGCGTTTCAAAAGGCGATGGGTACTCGACTTGACATGAGTACGGCGTTCCATCCACAAACCGATGGTCAAAGTGAAAGTACGATCCAAACGTTAGAAGATATGCTAAGAGCTTGTGCCATTGAATTTGGTGGTAATTGGGATGTGCATCTTCCCTTGGTCGAATTCTCCTATAATAATAGCTATCACGCTACCATACAAATGGCCCCATTTAGAGCTTCGTATGTGATGTGTAAAAATCGAGTTAAATTTAAAAACAAGAAATACCCTAGAACTGACTACTACACACTCTCGGGCAGTGGACCCGTTCGTATGCAATATAGTTTAAAGGTAAGTCCAGGTCGAATCCACAGAGACTGATTAAGAGCGAGTTTAATGTAATTTAGAAAAGCTTTGGATTTTAAGGACTCCCGTCACGTTGGATTTTTAGAATAGTTAGTTAATCTTAAAAGTTAGAAATTCCGAAGAATTCAAATAAAAAGAGAGTTTGTATTATCAATATTAATTAAAAGTCATCTACTTCGACTCCATGACACAACTTATTTAGGTTGCATTTAAGTTAAAACCAATTCAATTATGTTGATTTTATAACGAGGTTAGACAAAGAACTCACTAGTTGGCCACCTAGCTTATTACCCTATCCGAACCCATTAACCAATCGTTCAATCCCTAAGATCCGGTGACCACCTTCCCTATCAAGACCTACTTGATTGACTAATTTGTATTGTTATTGTAAACAATCTTGTCTACCGATTTTACCAAACCGTTAACACTTTGAATTCTATTATCTATTGTCGTTTATCAACTCGTTACCACAAGTTAACACCTATTGACTGTACCCAATCAACTAGAACAATGTACTCCTAAACTTAGATACCTCTAAATCATTCATACATTATCAACAAAACAGTAGATAAGTGAACAAGAACTCAAAACATTAAGATCTCGACAAAACGTTTAACTATCAACTTGAATTCATAAAATCATGCAACCATTATTTATTGTATCACTTCATCTTAGTAGATGATGAAAGATTTAGCTAGCATAATTAAATAAATTAACATAATAGAATCCATAACAATATAAAGTAACTAATAATAATAAGAGAAAAAGAGTCGAACGAGCGGATGAATGTCGACGGCTAAGATCGAATAGCTGCTGCTTTACGAAACCAAAAGCCAAGAACCCACGTGAGGGTTCTTTTGCGGCTGCCCCTCACGTATCGACCGACACCCCAAACCTCACTGCCAATTCCTTCGAATTCTTTTGCTGCCGAATTAATTATGATCCCCAAAAAAGAACAATATATATAATTGTGACATCCCTTTTGACCGACTTTTTCCATGACAAATTATTGCCGACTTTCATTCTCTCTTCTCGGCCCAACACCAACCGAACTCTTTCTCTATTTTGGGCTTAAACCATAAGTCCAAATGTACAATAATATTTCAACCTTGAGCTCCTTGTTGTCTTTCTCGGCCAAGCCCACAAGAATTATGAACTTCAATTTTGTCTTTTTTTTTTGCTTTGTTAATTTCGCCTCTCACACACATGTACCACTGCTTCTTGAATTGCAAAACTAAAAGATAGATATTTTAGTTTTGTTGTTCACTTAAGCATCACAAGTCCAGCCATATTATTTAATACTTATGCATTGCATAACTTTATGTGTCACATTTTTCCGTCTCTACTGCTCCAATCTTTATTTATTCAAAATTAATCTTGATTAGACCATTTTCGACGTATTCCATCTCATAGACCTATAATCCAAGAAAATCAAATATTAAGTATAAAAGTCTATAAAAATGACAATAATACAAATATAAAAGTGATAATATCGCATAAAATAAATATGTATAAAATAGGCGATATCAAATTCCCCCACATTTAAGCTTTGCTTGTCCTCAAGCAAATTCAGAT
Organism: Erigeron breviscapus; assembly: GCA_034093135.1. NCBI lineage: Eukaryota > Viridiplantae > Streptophyta > Magnoliopsida > Asterales > Asteraceae > Erigeron > Erigeron breviscapus. The sequence goes on from CM067167.1 coordinate 3,131,618, forward strand.
TCAAAACAATCTTTCCTTTGGTTCTCGGTCGCAAGAACATGACAATAATCTAAAAGAAGCTAAACCATGAAAGTTAGAAAACAAATGTGAATGGTTAAACAATTTTAATCTTAAATGAAAATTGAAATGTTTGACAATATTTGAATGATCTACAAGCCTGAAAACACGACTAAGCACTTTAATCAAATGAGAGAATAATATCTCAACTAACTACTCCAACTAACAAACTATTGGGGTTGAAATATTGTATCAATCACTCAAAGCCTAGTCGTGATGCATAATATTTTAACCATAGGCTTGTACTAGAATCGTTCCTTCATCGCCATGGCGTAAGCACCATAAACGTCTATCAAAAGAGGTATTTAAACGGCTGTAATGTAAACTTCTGAAGGCTTACAAGGGTCATTAACAATTGTGTATGGAAATTTAGGATATAATTGGTGTTAAAAGGAAATAACACAACAATTAACAAAGTTTTTACATATAGTCTAGTCCAACACAACCCATATCACTAGTTGCCATCTATCCAAAGTCCAAAAGACGTTCTCCCGACACTACTCCCCCAATAGACCGATAAAAACCGACACCATTGTGGCGTATGCCCTTCAAACAACTTCTTAACCACCATACATACCAATTTTGGCTTAAACAAACTTTGCTAATTTAATTGAAGAATATTACCATCAAAGGATATAGTATTGCAAAATCCTTTTCGTTGGTTATAAAGGTGTACCAACTCAACTCTTATAATTTTGTAGAAACATTGAAGCTTTTGTTGGTGTTATTGATGAACCAACTAACAAAAATGATTTGACAAAAAGGAGAAATACCAACTGACAGCCCAAGCTCATTTTTTTTCTTTTTTTCTCTTTTTTTTTTTCTTCTGTTTTTCAATTCTTTTATTCTTTTTTGTGAGCTACTTTTACTCTGACTAATTGACATTCTCTTAATAATGTTGAAACAGTGACAAATCATTTAATAAAATGCTAAGATGAACAATCCAGACTTGATCCAATAATCATGACGAAATCAATCTATCCCCATGAAACGAGAATATCCCAACCCGACATAACAAGATAAAACCCAAACCATCCACTAGCATAGGCAACCAATGACCAACCAAGGACTTCGACTATCGGTATGGCGAGGAAAATGTTACATATTTGAGTGGATTTAAACACAAACGAAAAGGCTAGGTTCAACAAGTTTTCTAAGTGTTTCTTGCACTAAAAATGAGTGCAACAAGGGTTAAACAAGGGATATTCACTAACCAATGTGGTTAGCTACTAAAACACATGCACAAACATGGTTAAACAATGATAAACATAACAAAGGGTGAAATAACAAAGAAAAATAATGGTTTAATCT